>LR738709.1:632447219-632482190 GCA_902687465.1 Secale cereale | reverse complement strand
GACCACTTGACTTTCAGAAACTTGATGGTCTTGTTGCGAGTCTTGCGTTCGGTTTCTTCGAGAATTGCAACTGGATGCTCTCGGTAGGAAAGGTCTTGTTGAAGATCGATCTCCTCAAACGGAATCATCCGCTCAGGTGCCTTGAAGCATTTGCGAAGCTGAGACACATGGAAGACATCATGAACATTTGCAAAGTTGGAAGGGAGCTCGAGCTGATAGGCTAGATCGCCTCTTTTGCCAAGAATTTTGAAAGGACCGACGTATCTAGGAGCAAGCTTTCCTTTGATACCGAACCTCTGGGTTCCTTTCATCGGAGACACTCGGAGATAGACATGATCACCGATGTCGAAAGCCAAATCACGATGCTTTCCGTCATAGTAACTCTTCTGACGCGACTGAGCGGCCTTGAGATTCTCACGTATGACTTTGCACATTTCTTCGGCTTCTGAGATCAAATCATTGCCAAGAAGTTGGCATTCACCTGTTTCAGACCAGTTGAGAGGGGTACGGCACTTCCTGCCATAGAGGATCTCAAACGGTGCTTTGCCTGCACTTGCTTGGAAGCTGTTGTTGTAAGAGAATTCTGCAAATGGAAGACAGTCTTCCCATTTCATGCCGAAGGAGATGACACAGGCTCTGAGCATATCTTCAAGGATCTGATTCACACGCTCGACTTGACCACTAGTCTGAGGGTGAAAGGCAGTGCTGAACCTGATCTTCGTGCCCATGGCGGACTGAAAGGAGTCCCAGAACTTGGATGTGAACAAGCTGCCACGGTCTGAGGATATCACTTGAGGAATGCCATGAAGCGACACAATTCTGGAAGTGTACAACTCTGCAAGTTGAGCTGCATTGATTGATTCTTTGACTGGAAGAAAGTGAGCGACTTTGGTAAGCTTGTCAATCACCACAAAGATAGCATCATTGCCTCGCTTGGATTTAGGAAAGCCAGTGACGAAGTCCATTTCAATATGGTCGAACTTCCACTCAGGAATAGGAAGAGGTTGGAGAAGACCGGCTGGACGTTGATGTTCTGCTTTCACTCTTCTGCATACATCACATTCATTCACGAATTGGGCAATTTCCCTTTTCATGCGTGTCCACCAGTAAGATTGCTTGAGATCTTGATACATCTTGGAACTGCCAGGATGAATGGAAAGGAGAGAGTCATGAGCTTCTTCCATTATGAGCTTCCTGAGATCACCTTTGGGAACAACGAGTCTGTCCTCGAAGAACAAGGTATCTCTCTCATCAACACGGAAGCACTTATATTTTGGAGTGCCCTTTGCAATGCCATGTTTCACCTTCTTCACCATGGTATCACTGAGCTGGGCCTCACGGACTTGATCTTCCAAGGTAGGAGCAATTTGGAGATTTGCAAGAAAACCCTGCGGAACAACTTGAAGGTTGAGCTTCCTGAATGCTTCACAAAGCTCAGGCTGGTGTGGCTTGATAAGAAGGCTGTTGCAATATGCCTTTCTTCTCAAAGCATCTGCAATCACATTCGCCTTGCCTGGAGTGTACTCAATGCTGGGGTTGTACTCTTGGATCATCTCGACCCAACGAGTCTGGCGGAGGTTCAGATGCGGCTGTGTGAAGATGTACTTCAAACTCTTGTGATCAGTGAAGATGTCGACCTTTCTGCCCAACAACAGATGTCTCCACGTAATCAGAGCATGTACCACAGCTGCTAGCTCGAGATCGTGTGTGGGATAGTTCTTCTCACTTGGCTTGAGCTGCCGAGAAGTATATGCCACAATTTTCTTATCTTGCATAAGCACACCACCAAGGCCTTGAAGAGAAGCGTCACAGAACACTTCATAGGGCTTGGTTTCATCCGGAGGAGTCAGAACTGGAGCAGAGACAAGCTTCTCTTTGAGGGTTTTGAATGCCACTTCACACTCGGGAGACCAAAAGTATTTGACATTCTTCTGAAGGAGGTTGGAAAGAGGCTTGGCAATCTTGGAGAAGTTCTCCACAAACCTTCTGCAATAGCTGGCAAGACCCAGAAAACTGCGGAGCTGCTTGACGTTCTGAGGAGCTTCCCAGTTGACAATTGCTTCAACTTTCTCGGGATTAACCGCAATACCGTCAGCTGAGATGATGTGGCCCAGGTACAAAACCTTATCGAGCCAAAACTCGCACTTGGAGAACTTGGCATAGAATTTATGCTCTCGGAGTCGATCAAGAACCAGACGTAAGTGCTTTTCGTGATCTTCTTCATTCTTGGAAAACACCAGAATATCATCCAGATACACAAGCACGAACTCTCCAGTATAGGGGTTGAAGATGTAATGCATCATCCTTGAAAAGGTAGGAGGAGCATTGGCGAGACCGAAGGACATGACGGTATACTCGTATGAACCGTAGCTCGTTCTGAAGGCTGTCTTGGGAATGTCTTCCTCGCGAATGTGAATTTGATGATAGCCCATTCGGAGGTCAAGCTTAGAGAACACTTTAGCTCCTTTGAGCTGCTCAAAGAGTTCGTTGATGTTGGGGAGCGGATACTTGTTCTTAATCGTCTTCTTGTTCAATGGCCGGTAGTCAACACAGAGACGCTCTGTGCCATCTTTCTTCTTGACAAATAAGACACCACAGCCCCACGGAGATGTACTCGGTCTGATGAGACCCATACTCTCCTGCTTATCAAGCTGCTTCTTCAATTCCTTCAATTCATCCGGAGAGAGCTTGTATGGACGCCGGCAAGCAGGTTCAGTGCCCGGCTCGAGTTCAATGACAAACTCCACCTGACGGTGTGGAGGCATGCCTGGAAGATCTTCTGGAAAGACGTCTTGATATTCGTTCACCACAGGAATTTGCTCTATGGCATTAATTTCGCCCTTATCATTAAGAGAGAAAAGCCGAATAGTATTATCCCTGGAGGCGAAGATAATCACATCTTCATCAGAATGAGTCAATTTGACTTCCTTTTGAGCACAATCAATGTGAGCATCATGCTGAGAAAGCCAATCCATTCCGAGAATGAGGTCGATGTCAGAATGACCAAGAATCACCGGTTTAGCCAGAAAACGATAATCTCCCATGCGAATAGAAACATCCGGAGCATAAACACTATAAGTCATAATCTTGCCCGGAGAAACAACTTGCAACTTCTGAGGCAAATTTGAAGTGGCAATATCGTGCTTGGATGCAAATGGTTGAGACATGAAAGAGCATGAAGCACCCGAATCAAATAACACTTTAGCTGGAAAAGAGTTCACTGGAAGGTTACCCAAAATGACATCAGAAGAAGCCTCTGCTTGAGCTGCATTCATCAGATTGACCCTTGCTGCCTTTGGATCATGCTTGACCATAGCGGTACCGACAGGAGGAGGAGGCGGAAGGCGCCTTGGGTTGTTGCACTTGTTGGAATAATGACCCTTCTGGCCACACTTGTAGCAAGTCACCTCAGAAAGTGGACGGTTAGGAGGAGCACTTAGTCTTGGAGCTTGGAACTGTTGCTTGGACTGCTTGTTGGAGTTGGGTGGGTGGGAGAAACCACGACCACTAGAGTTCTTGTTGTTGGAGTTGTTGAAGTTGCTGGAGTTGTTGTATGGAGCTCGAATCACTGGAGGAGGAGGAAGCCAGAATTTCTGTTGTTTCGCAGCCAACTGAGACGATGAGGAAGAGTGAACAGCATCTCGAATTCTCTTCTTAGAAGCCTCCATCTTAAGCTGAGCTGCTTCTTGTTTCAAAGCCATGTTATAGAACTTATCGAATTCGTCTGGCTCGAACAAAGTGAGAGCAAGCTGAAGTTCATCTTTGAGACCTCCACGGAACTGATAGATTTTACTCTTTGCATCAGGAATGTCTTGCTTTGCATAGCGAGCGAGGTTTTGGAACTTGACATTATACTGATAGACTGTCATGGAGCCCTGCTTGAGGTTGCGGAATTGCTCACGCATACCCTCGATAACACTTGTAGGAATGTGATGCGAGCGGAAATCCTTGCAGAAATTCTCCCAAGAGATCACTTGACCCGGCCTTGAGTCTTTGTACTGCTGCCACCAGTCAGCTGCTTGATCTTTCAGTTGGAAGGCTGCAAACTTCACATAGTCATCTTCTTTCACGTTATTGCACTCAAAATGCTTCTTTATGTCGGTCAACCAATCCTCAGCATCAAGAGGGTCGACACAGTAACTGAAAGCTTTAGGATTGTTAGCCAGGAACTGGTTGAGAGTAGCATGGTGCTGCTGGAAGAAGTTGCCTTGGTTCATTGGAACGCCCTGATTAGCTTGATTAGCTTGCATAGCTTGCATTTGCTGCATCATCTGCATCATCAACTGAGTGTTCTGAGCACTAGTCTGCATAATTGCTCTCCAAGCCTCAGGCGGAGGAGGAGGGGAAGGAGGACGTTCTGGAACCTCTTCACCCTCTGGGTTAGCATTCGGAACCCTTTTCGGAGCCATCCTGTAAGAGATGACCACGAATCAGCAATTGATTGACAAAAGGAATAAGCTGAATCAATGGAATGAATTGCAACAAGTCTTCACAATAATCATTCGAACAATAAGAACGAATGAAATCATCCGAACAAGAGGAACGAATGAATTTCTCAGTTAATTGATAACATCAGTCTTCACGAGAAGCCACATAGGGATCAAAAGGATAAAATAATAAAACAACAAGGTACGGAAAGGAACAAACACAAGAGAGGAGTTTCGTTCTAACATCTTTGTGCTGAAAGCATATGAACGCGTTACGAAAAGGTTTTGCAATCCCCGGATCAGCATAGCCAAGGACCCTTTAAGATGCAACTCCTGATGGTAACCTCGGTCATATAACCCCTTCACTCAATGTCGAACCCCGAACTCACTAACCTGCATTCGTTGGAAGAATGCCTACGATCTACTGGATAAAACCCACCTATAGTTTTCCGAAAGATTCCAGTTATGCAATCAGGTGTTAGGGATACACGGGAAGCACCGCGCAATCAACTCTAACCTACATCCAGGTGTATCCATCCTTCAACACATAACCAGTCTTTCTCGGAAACTGTGTACCTCGGACCTTCGAAAAGCATCCACTATAACAAGCTATGGCAATACTCCCGAACTACCTCCCCAGTACTGGGTGATGTCGGGGTTATCTTGCCACTGGCCGTATAGGGGAGATTTTCGATGTCGGCCGTCTTAAGTATTTAGTACTGTCGCGATATGCTTGTTACAGTGATACCCCGAAGCTCAACTCCTCGGTAACAGGAGGCATCGGGAACAATATCCTTGTCACAAGAACATCGAAACAATCCCAGAATACTCGCGGGATTCCTAAAAAAAATTTGTGCAAATTTTGAAGATAGGAGAGACAAGAGTAGACGTCAGGAGTCCTCACCAGAGAGAAAAGGGATGAGAAGCAAAGAAATCCTACTCTCCGATATAATATAGGACTCAAAAAGTTTTCAGTGTGTGCCTAGACTCAACCGTCAACGGTTCGATCAAACAGTGGGGCTCCTAGGTCGGAGAAGGCTCTGAATACCAACTTGTAATGCCCAGGATGGAATTATACCTCCTACGTGTCGAGGCACGACTTAAAGGCATAAGTCCATCCTAGAATGATCTCAAGTTTGGTAATCTTTGCACATCTCATGTAAAAGAGGGATAGTAAACTGAAAATAGTTGGCTTACAATCGCCACGTCACAGAATAACAGTACAAGTCTCAAACATCATACAATAAGATCACTACAACCCTCTAAGGGCAAAAGCCAAATGTCAAAGTACCAAACTCAGATAAATAAAACAACCACAGGCGGATCGAATCCTAGTAAGAGTCTCCACTACTGATCGTCCGGGTAGCGCACGTAGTAACGACTACGCTCCTCGTCGTACTCCCAATCCAGCTCGGTGCCATCACCTGGATAGCTCACGGCTGGACCTGCATCTGGTGTGAAGTAACTGTGAGCCACAGAGGACTCAGCAATCCCGTTCCCGGGTAACAGAACTATCAAAGCCTTTAGGTGAGGAAAGGCTGAAGAAAGAAATGAGGTGAAGGAACAACAAAGAGTCTGCAGCAGCAACTAGCACTAACTTACGCAAGAGAGAGCGAGAAGAGAAGGCAACGCGAGAAGTGATCACTAAGTGATCCTAGCTACAAGCTCACAAGCATAACCCCTCCGTGTTCAACTCCCGAATCCCGATTCGGAAATTGACAGTCACGGAACACACGCTGGTAGTGTATTAGTATCATTGTGTCAAGTTTTCTACAACCGGAATTAACAAGCTCCCATCTGCCACATAACCGCGGGCACGGCTTTCGAAAGTTCAAACCCTGCAGGGGTGTTCCAACTTGACCCATTACAAGCCCACGATCCGCGGAGTCGCAACTCCAAAGTGGGAAGACCCGAGTATCCTCGGAATCCCGTGCTCACGTTAAACCGAACTAAGGTAAGGCTAATCCAGCAAATCCTCCCGGCGTGTCGACACCCTGATAGTAGCCGCGCGTAGTAGGTCTCAGGACACGTCCGGATGAGCGCTACGTACAGATACCAAAGACCCCAGCGAACTGGGTAGTATCCGCAAGTGACTCTGGTTTGGACCAACACTCAAGTCGAGCACTGGCCCAGGGGGGTTGAATTAATTAAGCCTCGGGTTAATTACTCCCTCGGAAAAGGTTTAAGTTGTGTTAGGCGAATAGTACCAATGTTGGGACTTGCTGGAAAAGACTTAGCACATAGCGGTTTATCGAGGGGGTCCCATACACCCCAACCGTGTTAGGAACGCATAATCAAGGAACATAAAACCGGCTTATACGGATCCTAACGGCATGAGTGGAACAAAACACCAAGCAAAAGGCTTAGCCTTCCACCCTTGCCAATATATAGATGATTTCAATTAAAGCATTTATATAGTGTGATATAACCCAACCAAACTTCAACATGAAGCAAGCATCTCCACTTCACCTGCAACTAGCAACGCTATAAGAAGGGCTGAGCGAAGCGTACTTAGCCAAGCAACGGTTTGCATAGGTAAGGTGGTTAAACATGGCAATTGGTTACAAGTAGGAGGCTGACAAGAAGAACATGGGCATCGAGGCAAAACTATAGATCGAGACTACTAGCAATAGACAAATATAGTAATGTTATCGGGGTTCGGTCATCTTGCCTGAAGAGAAGAAGTTTGGATCGAAAGAAGGGTCCTCTTGCTCAAACTCGTTGGAAACCTCGTGCTCAACCTCGTTGGAAAACTCGTGCTCAACTTCCGGCTCTAAACAAGACAAACACACAAGCACCAATCAACACGATGCAATGCGCACTCGAAAAACATGTATGCATGATGGATGCACTAAGATGCACAAGGAGCACGTAAAACATCACTCAAGCAAAACACCTCAAAACAAGATAACAACCTGATATTATTAATCTACACAGAAAATCACCCAAGTTTGATATAAAGTTCGCTGAAATCGGAGTTACGGGCTAAAAGTTATGCCCGAAACAAGATTTGAGCGAAAACTGCAAATTACAGCAACATAGCATCTTTGGAGCTCAACATAAATAATCTACAGCACCCAAAAAGCATGGCAAAGGACATGAACATAAACTAGATATAATGTACAGCAACTAGGTCCAAAGTGCACCCCAAACGGAGTCACGGATCAATAGCAATGATCTTGGACATATTGAACTTTGAAATAAAATTCTGGCAGCAGAATTTTATTGAAAGTTTAGAGCAAAAGATAAACATGCTACAGCCACTCAAATGGACATGTGAGGACATGGATGGAAAGACAACAATATATACTTCATGGAACAATCAAAATCCACCCCAAAACTATCATGCTTTGTCCTACAACATCACACGAACATGGCATCGGAACGTTACAGATTTCAGACTTAGTGAAATTTCACTAAGTCCTAAAACAGCAATATCATCATAGCATCAAAAAGAGCAAGTTTAAGACACATCTAAACTAAACATGGCAAAGGGTCAGCACCTCATCAAAAAACATATGACGGTGACCCCGAAACTCACAAGCATGCATCAATGTGGTGAACACACCGATTACAACGAGCTCAACAAGATGGCATTTCATAACAAGTAAAAACACAACATATGAACATGGCATCTTGCAACGATGATAACAAGGAAACAATACATCTACCATGCAACCTATCACACACAACACGTAGTTCGTGGCAAGACGAACACGTGGACATGTCATTTGCTTCGTTTGGACAAACGAGCTAAAAGATATCACATGTCGAAGGTGGCACAAAAATAACACATAGCAGCAGTTTATATCATCATACACTCTTGCAACAGCAAAACAAGCACCTAGATGATCTCTAACATGCATGACTACAACAAGTAAAACGTAGAGGACAACTCCACGAACATCTGGACATATCACACGCACAAAACGGAGCACCACAGTAGAAGTTACAGCAGGTCAAAGATCACATCTCAGATTGACAGATCTGGGGAGTTAGAGAAAAAAAAAACAACCTCGTTGGACAGATCTGGAACAGGTGGGCCGGCGGGCTACAGTGCGGCGGCGGCCCGCTCGGGAACAGTGGCGCGGCGGCGGCCCACCGCGGCGCTGGGCGCGGCCCGTAGCTGAGGCGAACGCGGGGAAGCGGCGGCCCAGCCTGGCCCGGTGGCGCGGCGGCCCAGGGCGCGGAGGAGCAGGCCTGGCCCGGTCGTCTCTGTGCGGCGCGAGGCGAGCGGCGGGCCTCGGGCGAACTGGTCCCGGGGCGTTGACGGGGGCGTACGGGAGTGGGAGGTAGCGGGCCGGTGGGAGGCGGCTGCGGCCCACCACGGACGACGGCGAAGCGGTCCCCCAGGGCGACGCGGTACGGGCCAAGTCGGGGACGAGCGGGGCGGCACGGCCCGGGGCGTTGACGAGCGCTGCCTGGCCCGACCTGGCGACCCAGGCGGCTGGCGCTGGGGTGCGCGCGGTCGTTGACCCCGCAGCGATCGAGGCGAGGAGATCCCGGCGGCGGCGCTGGTAGGATCGAAGGATCCTCGGGATCTGGGGAAAAAGAGGATTGGATCTGAACGAAAAGGAAGAAAAAAAACGAAATGGTGGAGAGGGGAAGAAGAAGGGGAAAACCACAATAGACTAGGGTCTATTATATAGCAGTTTAGACTAGGGTTTGGGACTAGGGACGTTTAGGAGCCCTCCGATCGGGATCCAACGGATCCGATCGCGGGGATGTTTTAAAGGGACCAGACGGAGATAAAAGAATACAGTAGGGGTATTTCCGGGACACGAAGTAAGGGCACTTCGGACCCACACGGATAACGGAGGGAAAAGTCAACGGAGTCCAAACGAGTCGAGATTTGAGAGGCGGGTTGCACACAACAAAACAACAACACACAACACAACCTCACGGCACACCGGTAACGAAAAACGCCCGAACAACAAAGTAGGCCTACGGGACGTCACGAACACGTGAGGGAGCTCCGGAACACGAAACGGACAACGGGAAGAAACGCCACGAACCGGATGCAACCCAGAACACAAATGCAATGCAATGCACATGTCTACATGATATGAATGAAAGCCACACACTCACACAACAAAACGACGAAAGCCCGAAAGACAAAGAACCCGAAATGGAAATAGATGAAGCCGGAGATTTATTATAAGCCCAAAAGGGAAAGTATTACATCCGGGGCATTACAAACTCTCCTCAACTACAAAAAGATCTCGTCCCGAGATCTAGGACTGGAAAAAGGAAGGGTACTCGGAACGAAGATGATCTTCTCGTTCCCAGGTAGCTTCTCGGTCTGTGTGATGTGACCACTTGACTTTCAGAAACTTGATGGACTTGTTACGAGTCTTGCGTTCGGTTTCTTCGAGAATTGCAACTGGATGCTCTCGGTAGGAAAGGTCTTGTTGAAGATCAATCTCCTCAAACGGAATCATGCGCTCAGGTGCCTTGAAGCATTTGCGAAGCTGAGACACATGGAAGACATCATGAACATTTGCAAAGTTGGAAGGGAGCTCGAGCTGATAGGCTAGATCGCCTCTTTTGCCAAGAATTCTGAAAGGCCCGACGTATCTAGGAGCAAGCTTTCCTTTGATACCGAACCTTTGAGTTCCTTTCATCGGAGAAACTCGGAGATAGACATGATCACCGATGTCGAAAGCCAAATCACGATGCTTTCCGTCATAGTAACTCATCTGACGCGACTGAGCGGCCTTGAGATTCTCACGTATGACTTTGCACATTTCTTCGGCTTCAGAGATCAAATCATTGCCAAGAAGTTGGCGTTCACCTGTTTCAGACCAGTTGAGAGGGGTACGGCACTTTCTGCCATAGAGAATTTCAAACGGTGCTTTGCCTGCACTTGCTTGAAAGCTGTTGTTGTAAGAGAATTCTGCAAATGGAAGACAGTCCTCCCATTTCATGCCGAAGGAGATGACACAGGCTCTGAGCATATCTTCAAGGATCTGATTCACACGCTCGACTTGACCACTAGTCTGAGGGTGAAAGGCAGTGCTGAACCTGATCTTCGTGCCCATGGCGGACTGAAAGGAGTCCCAGAACTTTGATGTGAACAAGCTGCCACGGTCTGAGGATATCACTTGAGGAATGCCATGTAGGGACACAATTCTGGAAGTGTAGAGCTCTGCAAGTTGAGCTGCATTGATTGATTCTTTGACTGGAAGAAAGTGAGCAACTTTGGTAAGCTTGTCAATCACCACAAAGATAGCATCATTGCCTCGCTTGGATTTAGGAAAACCAGTGACGAAGTCCATTTCAATGTGGTCGAACTTCCACTCAGGAATAGGAAGAGGTTGGAGAAGACCGGCTGGACGTTGATGTTCTGCTTTCACTCTTCTGCATACATCACATTCGTTCACGAATTGGGCAATTTCCCTCTTCATGCGTGTCCACCAGTAATATTGCTTGAGGTCTTGATACATCTTGGAACTGCCAGGATGAATGGAAAGGAGAGAGTCATGAGCTTCTTCCATTATGAGCTTCCTGAGATCACCTTTGGGAACAACGAGTCTGTCCTCGAAGAACAAGGTATCTCTCTCATCAACACGGAAGCACTTATATTTTGGAGTGCCCTTTGCAATGCCATGTTTTACCTTCTTCACCATGGTATCACTGAGCTGGGCCTCACGGACTTGATCTTCCAAGGTAGGAGCAATTTGGAGATTTGCAAGAAAACCCTGCGGAACAACCTGAAGGTTGAGCTTCCTGAAAGCTTCACAAAGCTCAGGCTGGTGTGGCTTGATAAGAAGGCTGTTGCAATATGCCTTTCTGCTCAAAGCATCTGCAATCACATTCGCCTTGCCTGGAGTGTACTCAATGCTGGGGTTGTACTCTTGGATCATCTCGACCCAACGAGTCTGGCGGAGGTTCAGATGCGGCTGCGTGAAGATGTACTTCAAGCTCTTGTGATCGGTGAAGATGTCGACCTTTCTGCCCAACAACAGATGTCTCCACGTAATCAGAGCATGTACCACAGCTGCTAGCTCGAGATCATGTGTGGGATAGTTCTTCTCAGCTGGCTTGAGCTGACGTGAAGTATATGCCACAATTCTCTTCTCTTGCATAAGCACACCACCAAGGCCTTGAAGAGAAGCATCACAGAACACTTCATAGGGCTTGGATTCATCTGGAGGAATCAGAACTGGAGCTGAGACAAGCTTCTCTTTGAGGGTTTTGAAAGCCACTTCACACTCAGGAGACCAAAAATATTTGACATTCTTCTGAAGGAGGTTGGAAAGAGGCTTGGCAATCTTGGAGAAGTTCTCTACAAACCTTCTGCAATAGCTGGCAAGACCCAGAAAACTGCGGAGCTGCTTGACGTTCTGAGGAGCTTCCCAGTTGACAATTGCTTCAACTTTCTCGGGATTAACCGCAATACCGTCAGCTGAGATGATGTGGCCCAGGTACAAAACCTTATCGAGCCAAAACTCGCACTTTGAGAACTTGGCATAGAATTTGTGCTCTCGGAGTCGATCAAGAACCAGACGCAAGTGCTTTTCGTGATCTTCTTCATTCTTGGAAAACACCAAAATATCATCCAGATACACAAGCACAAACTCGCCTGTATAGGGGTTGAAGATGTAATGCATCATCCTTGAGAAGGTAGGAGGAGCATTGGCGAGGCCGAAGGACATGACGGTATACTCATATGAACCGTAGCTCGTTCTGAACGCCGTCTTGGGAATGTCTTCCTCGCGAATGCGAATTTGATGGTAGCCCATTCGGAGGTCAAGCTTAGAGAATACTTTAGCTCCTTTGAGCTGCTCAAAGAGTTCATTGATGTTGGGGAGCGGATACTTGTTCTTAATCGTCTTCTTGTTCAGTGGCCGGTAGTCAACACAGAGACGCTCCGTGCCATCTTTCTTCTTGACAAATAAGACACCACAGCCCCACGGAGATGTACTCGGTCTGATGAGACCCATACGCTCCTGTTCATCCAACTGTTTCTTCAATTCCTTCAATTCTTCTGAAGAGAGCTTGTAAGGACGCCGACAAACAGGTTCGGTGCCCGGCTCGAGTTCAATGACAAACTCCACCTGACGGTGTGGAGGCATTCCTGGAAGTTCTTCTGGAAAGACGTCTTGATATTCATTCACCACTGGAATTTGCTCTATGGCATTAATTTCACCCTTATCATTAAGAGAGAAAAGCCGAATAGTATTATCCCTGGAGGCGAAGATAATAACATCATCATCTGAATGAGTCAATTTGACTTCCTTTTGAGCACAATCAATGTGAGCATCGTGCTGAGAAAGCCAATCCATTCCGAGAATGAGGTCGATGTCAGAATGCCCAAGAATCACCGGTTTAGCCAGAAAACGATAGTCTCCCATGCGAATAGAAACATCCGGAGCAAATATGTTGGAAGTCATGCACTTGCCCGGAGAAATTACTTGCAACTTCTGAGGCAGACTTTGGATGCCAATATTATGCTTGGATGCAAATGGTTGAGACATGAAAGAGCATGATGCACCCGAATCAAATAACACTTTAGCTGGAAAAGAGTTCACTGGAAGGTTACCCAGAATGACATCAGAAGAAGCCTCTGCTTGTGCTGCATTCATCAGATTGACCCTGGCAGCCTTTGGATCATGCTTGACCATAGCGGTACCGACAGGAGGAGGCGGAGGAAGACGCTTCGGATTCGGACATCTGTTTGCATAGTGACCTTTCTGAGTGCATTTGTTGCAAGTCACTTCTGAGAGAGGACGGAACTGAGAGCCACTGGACTTGGAGCCTTGAGACTGAAACTGCTTCTTCGACTGGTTGCTTGGGTTGGGTGGGTGGGAGAAACCACGGCCACTAGAGTTCTTGTTGTTGGAGTTGTTGAAGTTGCTGGAGTTGATGTATGGAGCTCGAATCATTGGAGGAGGAGGAAGCCAGAATTTCTGTTGTTTCGCAGCCAACTGAGACGATGAGGTAGAGTGAACAGCATCTCGAATTCTCTTCTTAGAAGCCTCCATCTTAAGCTGAGCTGCTTCTTGTTTCAAAGCCATATTATAGAACTTATCGAATTCGTCTGGCTCGAACAAAGTGAGAGCAAGCTGAAGTTCATCTTTGAGACCTCCACGGAACTGATAGATTTTGCTCTTTGCATCAGGTATGTCTTGCTTTGCATAGCGAGCGAGGTTTTGGAACTTGACATTATACTGATAGACTGACATGGAGCCCTGCTTGAGGTTGCGGAATTGCTCACGCATACCCTCAATAACACTTGTAGGAATGTGATGCGAGCGGAAATCCCTGCAGAAGTTCTCCCACGAGATCACTTGACCCGGCCTTGAGTCTTTATACTGCTGCCACCAATCAGCTGCTTGATCTTTCAGTTGGAAGGCTGCAAACTTCACATAGTCATCTTCTTTCACGTTACTGCACTCAAAATGTTTCTTGATATCGGTCAGCCAATCCTCAGCATCAAGAGGGTCGACACAGTAACTGAAAGCTTTAGGATTGTTGGCCAAGAACTGGTTGAGGGTAGCATGGTGCTGCTGGAAGAAGTTGCCTTGGTTCATTGGAATGCCCTGATTAGCTTGATTAGCTTGCATAGCCTGCATTTGCTGCATCATCTGCATCATCAACTGAGTGTTCTGAGCAGTAGTCTGCATAATTGCTCTCCAAGCCTCAGGCGGAGGAGGAGGTGAAGGAGGACGTTCTGGAACCTCTTCACCCTCTGGGTTGGCATTCGGAACCCTTTTCGGAGCCATCCTGTAAGAGATGACCACGAATCAGCAATTGATTGAGAAAAAGAATAAGCTGAATCAATGGAATGAATTGCAACAAGTCTTCACAATAATCATTCGAACAATAAGAACGAATGAAATCATCCGAACAAGAGGAACGAATGAATTTCTTAGTTAATTGATAACATCATCTTCACGAGAAGCCACATAGAGATCAAAAGGATAAAATAATAAAACAACAAGGTACGGAAAGGAACAAACACAAGAGAGGAGTTTCGTTCTAACATCTTTGTGCTGAAAGCATATGAACGCGTTACGAAAAGGTTTTGCAATCCCCGGATCAGCATAGCCAAGGACCCTTTAAGATGCAACTCCTGATAGTAACCTCGGTCATATAACCCCTTCACTCAATGTCGAACCCCGAACTCACTAACCTGCATTCGTTGGAAGAATGCCTACGATCTACTGGATAAAACCCACCTATAGCTTTCCGAAAGATTCCAGTTATGCAATCAGGTGTTGGGGATACACGGGAAGCACCGCGCAAACAACTCTAACCTACATCCAGGTGTATCCATCCTTCAACACATAACCAGTCTTTCTCGGAAACTGTGTACCTCGGACCTTCGAAAAGCATCCACTATAACAAGCTATGGCAATACTCCCGAACTACCTCCCCAGTACTGGGTGATGTCGGGGTTATCGTGCCACTGGCCGTATAGGGGAGATTTTCGATGTCGGCCGTCTTAAGTATTTAGTACTGTCGCGATATGCTTGTTACAGTGATACCCCGAAGCTCAACTCCTCGGTAACAGGAGGCATCGAGAACAATATCCTTGTCACAAGAACATCGAAACAATCCCAGAATACTCGCGGGAATCCTAAAAAAAAAATTTTGTGCAAATTTTGAAGATAGGAGAGACAAGAGTAGACGTCAGGAGTCCTCACCAGAGAGAAAGGGGATGAGAAGCAAAGAATCCTACTCTCCGATATAATATAGGACTCAAAAAGTTTTCAGTGTGTGCCTAGACTCAACCGTCAACGGTTCGATCAAACAGTGGGGGCTCCTAGGTCGGAGAAGGCTCTGATACCAACTTGTAATGCCCAGGATGGAGTTATACCTCCTACGGGTCGAGGCCCGACTTAAAGGCATAAGTCCATCCTAGAATGATCTCAAGTTTGGTAATCTTTGCACAACTCATGTAAAAGAGGGATGGTAAACTTAAAATAGTCGACTTACAATCGCCACGTCACAGAATAACAGTACAAGTTTCAAACATCATACAATAAGATCACTACAACCCTCTAAGGGCAAAAATCCAAAAATCAAAGTACCAAACTCAGATAAATATAACAACCACAGGCGGATCGAATCCTAGTAAGAGTCTCCACTACTGATCGTCCGGGTAGCGCACGTAGTAACGACTACGCTCCTCGTCGTACTCCCAATCCAGCTCGGTGCCATCTCCTGGATAGCTCACGGCTGGACCTGCATCTGGTGTGTGAAGTAACTGTGAGCCACAGAGGACTCAGCAATCCCGTTCCCGGGTAACAGAACTATCAAAGCCTTTAGGTGAGGGAAAAGGCTGAAGAAAGAAATGAGGTGAAGGATCAACAAAGAATCTGCAGCAGCAACTAGCACTAACTTACGCAAGAGAGAGCGAGAAGAGAAGGCAAAGCGAGAAGTGATCACTAAGTGATCCTAGCTACAAGCTCACAAACATAACCCCTCCGTGTTCAACTCCCGAATCCCGATTCGGAAATTGACAATCACGGAACACACGCTGGTAGTGTATTAGCATCATTGTGTCAAGTTTTCTACAACCGGAATTAACAAGCTCCCATCTGCCACATAACCGCGGGCACGGCTTTCGAAAGTTCAAACCCTGCAGGGGTGTTCCAACTTGACCCATTACAAGCCCACGATCCGCGGAGTCGCAACTCCAAAGTGGGAAGACCCGAGTATCCTCGGAATCCCGTGCTCAAGATATACCGAGCTAAGGTAAGGCTAATCCAGCAAATCCTCCCGGCGTGTCGACACCCTGATCGTAGCCGCGCGTATCTAGGTCTCAGGACACGTCCGGATGAGCGCTACGTACAGATACCAAAGACCCCAGCGAACTGGGTAGTATCCGCAAGTGACTCTGGTTTGGACCAACACTCAAGTCGAGCACTGGCCCAGGGGGTTGAATTAATTAAGCCTCGGGTTAATTACTCCCTCGGAAAGGTTTTAGTTGTTTAGGCAAATAGTACCAAGGTTGGGACTTGCTGGAAAAGACTTAGCACTTAGCGGTTTATCGAGGGGGTCCCATACACCCCAACCGTGTTAGGAACGCATAAACAAGGAACATAAAACCGGCTTATACGGATCCTAACGGCATGAGTGGAACAAAACACCAAGCAAAAGGCTTAGCCTTCCACCCTTGCCAATATATATGTGATTTCAGTTAAAGCATTTATATAGTGTGATATAACCCAACCAAACTTCAACATGAAGCAAGCATCTCCACTTCACCTGCAACTAGCAACGCTATAAGAAGGGCTGAGCGAAGCGTACTTAGCCAAGCAACGGTTTGCATAGGTAAGGTGGTTAAACATGGCAATTGGTTACAAGTAGGAGGCTGACAAGAAGAACATGGGCATCGAGGCAAAACTATAGATCGAGACTACTAGCAATAGGCGAAGATAGTAAAGTTATCGGGGTTCGGTCATCTTGCCTGAAGAGAAGAAGTTCGGATCGAAAGAAGGGTCCTCTTGCTCAAACTCGTTGGAAACCTCGTGCTCAACCTCGTTGGAAAACTCGTGCTCAACTTCGTGCTCTAAACAAGACAAACACACCAAGCACCAATCAACACGATGCAATGCGCACTCGAAAAACATGTATGCGTGATGGATGCACTAAAGATGCACATGGAGCACGTAAAACATCACTCAAGCAAAACACCTCAAAACAAGATAACAAGCTGATATTATTAATCTACACAGAAAATCACCCAAGTTTGATATAAAGTTCGCTGAAATCGGAGTTACGGGCTAAAAGTTATGCCCGAAACAAGATTTGAGCGAAAACTGCACATTACAGCAACATAGCATCTTGGGAGCTCAAAATAAATAATCTACAGCACCCAAAAGGCATGGCAAAGGACTTGAACATAAACTAGATATAATGTAAAGCAACTAGGTCCAAAGTGCACCCCCAACGGAGTCACGGATCAATAGCAATGATCTTGGACATATTGAACTTTGAAATAAAATTCTGGCAGCAGAATTTTATTGAAAGTTTGGAGCAAAAGATAAACATGCTACAGCACCTCAAATGGACATGTGAGGACATGGATGGAAAGACAACAATATATACTTCATGGAACAATCAAAATCCACCCCAAAACTATCATGCTTTGTCCTACAACATCACACGAACATGGCATCGGAACGTTACAGATTTCAGACTTAGTGAAATTTCACTAAGTCCTAAAACAGCAACATCATCATAGCACACAAAAGAGCAAGTTTAAGACACATCTAAACTAAACATGGCAAAGGGTAAGCACCTCATCAAAATACATATGAAGGTGATCCCGAAACACACAAGCATGCATCAATGTGGTGAACACACCGATTACAACGAGCTCTACAACATGGCATTTCATAACAAGTAAAAACACAACATATGAACATGGCATCTTGCAATGATGATAACAAGGAAACAATAAATCTACCATGCAACCTATCACACACAACACGTAGTTCGTGTCAAGACGAACACGTGGACATGTCATTTGCATCGTTTGGACAAACGAGCTAAAAGATCTCACATGTCAAAGGTGGCACAAAAATAACACATAGCAGCAGTTTATATCATCATACACTCTTGCAACAGCAAAACAAGGCCCTAGATGACATCTAATATGCATGACTACAACAGGTAAAACGTAGAGGGCATCACCACGAACATCTGGACATATCACACGCTCAAAACGGAGCAACAGGTAAAAAGATACGGCAGGTCAAAGATTGCATCAGACAGGCAAAAACTGGGGCTTAGGGAAAGAGTCAACCTCCCCAGATCTGAAAAAAAACGGAGATGAATAGTAGCGGGCGGCTCGGATGAACAGTGCGCGGCCCAGATCTGAGGAAGAGTGGCCCGGCGCGGCTCGGCGGTGCCCACCGCGGAGGAGGCCCAGGGGAGGGAGGCGATGCGGCCCAGCCGTTGGGGGCGAGGCGGCCCAGCCGCGGCCGGGGAAGGAGGCGGCCTGGCTGCGGTGCGGATCGGCCCGCAGGAGGGAGCGGCGGCCCGGGGCGCCGCTGGAGGGCAGCCCAGCTGCGGCGCGGCGGCTGGCTTGGCCCGGCTACGCCTCGGTGGAGCGGCGGCTTCAGTGCGGGCCTGGTGGCGACGAGCCTTGGCGGATCGGTGGTGCGATGCCCCGGTGCGGGCCGAAACCAGGGGGCCGAGAGCTGGACGGCGCTGGCCCTGTCGCGGCGCACGGGAGCACGGGCCCGGGGAAGTGGTCCACCGACGCGGGAGGACCGAAACCAGCGCTGGCTGGCGCGTAGCGGTCGGCGGGAGCGCCAGCTGGCACGGCGAAGCGGCGCTGCGGCGCGCGACGTCGTTGACCCCGCAGCGATCGAGGGGATCTGGTCTGCTGCGGCTGGATCGAGGGATCCTTCGGGATCCCGAAATTGTTTTGGATCTGAGGGAAGAAAAGAAAAAAAAAAGAAAGGGATCTAGAGGAGGAAGAAGAAGGGGGATGCCCAAATAGACCTAGGGGTCTATATATAGCAATTAGCTAGGGTTTGGGGACTAGGGGTGTTTAGGAGCCCTCCGATCTGGATCCAACGGATCCGATCGCGGGATGATTTAAAAGGCCCAGACGGAGAAAAAGAAAGCCACAGGGGTATTTCCGGGACACGAAGTGAAGGCACATCGGACCCACACGGACAACGGAGGGAAAAGTCAACGGAGTCCAAACGAGACGAGATTTGAGAGGCGGGTTGCACACAACAAACCAACAACACACAACACAACCTCACGGCACACCGGTAACGAAAAACGCCCGAACAACAAAGAAGGCCTACGGGACGTCACGGACACGTGAGGGAGCTCCGGAACACGAAACGGACAACGGAAAGAAACGCCACGAACCGGATGCAACCCACAACACAAACAAAATGCAATGCACATGTCTACATGATATGAATGAATGCCACACACTCACACAACAAAACGACGAAAGCCCGAAAGACAAAGAACCCGAAATGGAAATAGATGAAGCCGGAGATTTATTATGAGCCCAAAAGGGAAAGTATTACATCCGGGGCATTACAAACTCTCCTCTACTACAAAAAGATCTCGTCCCGAGATCTAGGACTGGAAAAAGGAAGGGTACTCGGAACGAAGATGATCTTCTCGTTCCCAGGTAGCTTCTCGGTCTGTGTGATGTGACCACTTGACTTTCAGAAACTTGATGGTCTTGTTGCGAGTCTTGCGTTCAGTTTCTTCGAGAATTGCAACTGGATGCTCTCGGTAGGAAAGGTCTTGTTGAAGATCAATCTCCTCAAACGGAATCATGCGCTCAGGTGCCTTGAAGCATTTGCGCAGCTGAGACACATGGAAGACATCATGAACATTTGCAAAGTTGGAAGGGAGCTCGAGCTGATAGGCTAGATCGCCTCTTTTGCCAAGAATTCTGAAAGGACCGACGTATCTAGGAGCAAGCTTTCCTTTGATACCGAACCTTTGGGTTCCTTTCATCGGAGAAACTCGGAGATAGACATGATCACCGATGTCGAAAGCCAAATCACGATGCTTTCCGTCATAGTAACTCTTCTGACGCGACTGAGCGGCCTTGAGATTCTCACGTATGACTTTGCACATTTCTTCGGCTTCAGAGATCAAATCATTGCCAAGAAGTTGGCGTTCACCTGTTTCAGACCAGTTGAGAGGGGTACGGCACTTCCTGCCATAGAGAATTTCAAACGGTGCTTTGCCTGCACTTGCTTGGAAGCTGTTGTTGTAAGAGAATTCTGCAAATGGAAGACAGTCTTCCCATTTCATGCCGAAGGAGATGACACAGGCTCTGAGCATATCTTCAAGGATCTGATTCACACGCTCGACTTGACCACTAGTCTGAGGGTGAAAGGCAGTGCTGAACCTGATCTTCGTGCCCATGGCGGACTGAAAGGAGTCCCAGAACTTTGATGTGAACAAGCTGCCACGGTCTGAGGATATCACTTGAGGAATGCCATGTAGGGACACAATTCTGGAAGTGTACAGCTCTGCAAGTTGAGCTGCATTGATAGATTCTTTGACTGGAAGAAAGTGAGCGACTTTGGTAAGCTTGTCAATCACCACAAAGATAGCATCATTGCCTCGCTTGGATTTAGGAAAGCCAGTGACGAAGTCCATTTCAATGTGGTCGAACTTCCACTCAGGAATAGGAAGAGGTTGGAGAAGACCGGCTGGACGTTGATGTTCTGCTTTCACTCTTCTGCATACATCACATTCATTCACGAATTGGGCAATTTCCCTTTTCATGCGTGTCCACCAGTAAGATTGCTTGAAGTCTTGATACATCTTGGAACTGCCAGGATGAATGGAAAGGAGAGAGTCATGAGCTTCTTCCATTATGAGCTTCCTGAGATCACCTTTGGGAACAACGAGTCTGTCCTCGAAGAACAAGGTATCTCTCTCATCAACACGGAAGCACTTATATTTTGGAGTGCCCTTTGCAATCCCATGTTTCACCTTCTTCACCATGGTATCACTGAGCTGGGCCTCACGGACTTGATCTTCCAAGGTAGGAGCAATTTGGAGATTTGCAAGAAAACCCTGCGGAACAACCTGAAGGTTGAGCTTCCTGAAAGCTTCACAAAGCTCAGGCTGGTGTGGCTTGATAAGAAGGCTGTTGCAATATGCCTTTCTGCTCAGAGCATCTGCAATCACATTCGCCTTGCCTGGAGTGTACTCAATGCTGGGGTTGTACTCTTGGATCATCTCGACCCAACGAGTCTGGCGGAGGTTCAGATGCGGCTGCGTGAAGATGTACTTCAAGCTCTTGTGATCGGTGAAGATGTCGACCTTTCTGCCCAACAACAGATGTCTCCACGTAATCAGAGCATGTACCACAGCTGCTAGCTCGAGATCATGTGTGGGATAGTTCTTCTCAGCTGGCTTTAGCTGACGTGAAGTGTATGCCACAATTCTCTTCTCTTGCATAAGCACACCACCAAGACCTTGAAGAGAAGCATCACAGAACACTTCATAGGGCTTGGATTCATCTGGAGGAATCAGAACTGGAGCTGAGACAAGCTTCTCTTTGAGGGTTTTGAAAGCCACTTCACACTCGGGAGACCAAAAGTATTTGACATTCTTCTGAAGGAGGTTGGAAAGAGGCTTGGCAATCTTGGAGAAGTTCTCCACAAACCTTCTGCAATAGCTGGCAAGACCCAGAAAACTGCGGAGCTGCTTGACGTTCTGAGGAGCTTCCCAGTTGACAATTGCTTCAACTTTCTCGGGATTAACCGCAATACCGTCAGCTGAGATAATGTGGCCCAGGTAGAGAACCTTATCGAGCCAAAACTCGCACTTGGAGAACTTGGCATAGAATTTGTGCTCTCGGAGTCGATCAAGAACCAGACGCAAATGCTTTTCGTGATCTTCTTCATTCTTGGAAAACACCAGAATATCATCCAGATACACTAGCACAAACTCGCCTGTATAGGGGTTGAAGATGTAATGCATCATCCTTGAGAAGGTAGGAGGAGCATTGGCGAGACCGAAGGACATGACGGTATACTCATATGAACCGTAGCTCGTTCTGAAAGCCGTCTTGGGAATGTCTTCCTCGCGAATGCGAATTTGATGATAGCCCATTCGGAGGTCAAGCTTAGAGAATACTTTAGCTCCTTTGAGCTGCTCAAAGAGTTCGTTGATGTTGGGGAGCGGATACTTGTTCTTAATCGTCTTCTTGTTCAGTGGCCGGTAGTCAACACAGAGACGCTCCGTGCCATCTTTCTTCTTGACAAATAAGACACCACAGCCCCACGGAGATGTACTAGGCCGTATGAGACCCATACGCTCCTGTTCATCCAACTGTTTCTTCAATTCCTTCAATTCATCTGAAGAGAGCTTGTATGGACGCCGACAAACAGGTTCGGTGCCCGGCTCGAGTTCAATGACAAACTCCACCTGACGGTGTGGAGGCATTCCTGGAAGTTCTTCTGGAAAGACGTCTTGATATTCATTCACCACTGGAATTTGCTCTATGGCATTAATTTCACCCTTATCATTAAGAGAGAAAAGCCGAATAGTATTATCCCTGGAGGCGAAGATAATCACATCTTCATCAGAATGAGTCAACTTGACTTCCTTTTGAGCGCAATCAATGTGAGCATCGTGCTGAGAAAGCCAATCCATTCCGAGAATTAGGTCGATATCAGAATGACCAAGAACCACCGGAGAAGCCAAAAATCGATAATCACCCATGCGAATAGAAACATCCGGAGCATATAATTTAGAAGTCATGCATCTTCCCGGAGAAATCACTTGCAACTCCCTTGGCAAAGGCATAGTGCCCACATTATACTTGGATGCAAATGGGAATGACATGAAAGAATGTGAAGCACCCGAATCAAATAACACTTTAGCTGGAAAAGAGTTCACTGGAAGGTTACCCAGAATGACATCAGAAGAAGCCTCTGCTTGTGCTGCATTCATCAGATTAACCCTTGCAGACTTTGGATCATGCTTGACAATAGCTGAACTCATAGGAGGAGGAGGTGGAAGACGCTTCGGATTCGGACATCTGTTGGCATAGTGACCCTTCTGGCCACACTTGTTGCACACCACTTCAGAGAGAGGACGGAAATGAGAGCCACTGGACTTGGAGCCTTGAGACTGAATCTGCTTCTTCGACTGGTTGCTTGGGTTGGGTGGGTGGGAGAAACCACGGCCACTAGAGTTCTTGTTGTTGGAGTTGTTGAAGTTGCTGGAGTTGTTGTATGGAGCTCGAATCATTGGAGGAGGAGGAAGCCAGAATTTCTGTTGTTTCGCAGCCAACTGAGACGATGAGGTAGAGTGAACAGCATCTCGAATTCTCTTCTTAGAAGCCTCCATCTTAAGCTGAGCTGCTTCTTGTTTCAAAGCCATATTATAGAACTTATCGAATTCGTCTGGCTCGAACAGAGTGAGAGCAAGCTGAAGTTCATCTTTGAGACCTCCACGGAACTGATAGATTTTGCTCTTTGCATCAGGTATGTCTTGCTTTGCATAACGAGCGAGGTTTTGGAACTTGACATTATACTGATAGACTGTCATGGAGCCCTGCTTGAGGTTGCGGAATTGCTCACGCATACCCTCAATAACACTTGTAGGAATGTGATGCGAGCGGAAATCCCTGCAGAAGTTCTCCCACGAGATCACTTGACCCGGCCTTGAGTCTTTATACTGCTGCCACCAATCGGCTGCTTGATCTTTCAGTTGGAAGGCTGCAAACTTCACATAGTCATCTTCTTTCACGTTACTGCACTCAAAATGTTTCTTGATATCGGTCAGCCAATCCTCAGCATCAAGAGGGTCGACACAGTAACTGAAAGCTTTAGGATTGTTGGCCAAGAACTGGTTGAGGGTAGCATGGTGCTGCTGGAAGAAGTTGCCTTGGTTCATTGGAATGCCCTGATTAGCTTGATTAGCTTGCATAGCCTGCATTTGCTGCATCATCTGCATCATCAACTGAGTGTTCTGAGCAGTAGTCTGCATAATTGCTCTCCAAGCCTCAGGCGGAGGAGGAGGTGAAGGAGGACGTTCTGGAACCTCTTCACCCTCTGGGTTGGCATTCGGAACCCTTTTCGGAGCCATCCTGTAAGAGATGACCACGAATCAGCAATTGATTGACAAAAGGAATAAGCTGAATCAATGGAATGAATTGCAACAAGTCTTCACAATAATCATTCGAACAATAAGAACGAATGAAATCATCCGAACAAGAGGAACGAATGAATTTCTTAGTTAATTGATAACATCAGTCTTCACGAGAAGCCACATAGGGATCAAAAGGATAAAATAATAAAACAACAAGGTACAGACGGGAACAAACACAAGAGAGGAGTTTCGTTCTAACATCTTTGTGCTGAAAGCATATGAACGCGTTACGAAAAGGTTTTGCAATCCCCGGATCAGCATAGCCAAGGACCCTTTAAGATGCAATTCCTGATAGTAACCTCGGTCATATAACCCCTTCACTCAATGTCGAACCCCGAACTCACTAACCTGCATTCGTTGGAAGAATGCCTACGATCTACTGGATAAAACCCACCTATAGTTTTCCGAAAGATTCCAGTTATGCAATCAGGTGTTGGGGATACACGGGAAGCACCGCGCAATCAACTCTAACCTACATCCAGGTGTATCCATCCTTCAACACATAACCAGTCTTTCTCGGAAACTGTGTACCTCGGACCTTCGAAAAGCATCCACTATAACAAGCTATGGCAATACTCCCGAACTACCTCCCCAGTACTGGGTGATGTCGGGGTTATCTTGCCACTGGCCGTATAGGGGAGATTTTCGATGTCGGCCGTCTTAAGTATTTAGTACTGTCGCGATATGCTTGTTACAACGATACCCCGAAGCTCAACTCCTCGGTAACAGGAGGCATCGAGAACAATATCTTTGTCACAAGAACATCGAAACAATCCCAGAATACTCGCGGGATTCCTAAAAAAATTGTGCAAATTTTGAAGATAGGAGAGACAAGAGTAGACGTCAGGAGTCCTCACCAGAGAGAAAGGGGATGAGAAGCAAAGAAATCCTACTCTCCGATATAATATAGGACTCAAAAAGTTTTCAGTGTGTGCCTAGACTCAACCGTCAACGGTTCGATCAAACAGTGGGGGCTCCTAGGTCGGAGAAGGCTCTGAATACCAACTTGTAATGCCCAGGATGGAGTTATACCTCCTACGGGTCGAGGCCCGACTTAAAGGCATAAACCCATCCTAGAATGATCTCAAGTTTGGTAATCTTTGCACAACTCATGTAAAAGAGGGATGGTAAACTTAAAATAGTCGGCTTACAATCGCCACGTCACAGAATAACAATACAAGTCTCAAACATCATCATACAAAAGATCACTACAACCCTCTAAGGGCAAAATCCAAATGTCAAAGTACCAAACTCAGATAAAAAGAACAACCACAGGCGGATCGAATCCTAGTAAGAGTCTCCACTACTGATCGTCCGGGTAGCGCACGTAGTAACGACTACGCTCCTCGTCGTACTCCCAATCCAGCTCGGTGCCATCACCTGGATAGCTCACGGCTGGACCTGCATCTGGTGTGTGAAGTAACTGTGAGCCACAGAGGACTCAGCAATCCCGTTCCCGGGTAACAGAACTATTTAAGCCTTTAGGTGAGGGAAAGGCTGAAGAAAGAACAAGTCTGCAGCAGCAACTAGCATCTAACTTACGCAAGTGAGAGCGAGAAGAGAGGGCATCGGCGAGAAGTGATCACGAAGTGATCCTAGCTACAAGCTCACAAACATAACCCCTCCGTGTTCAACTCCCGAATCCCCATTCGGAAATTGACAGTCACGGAACACACGTTGGTAGTGTATTAGTATCATGGTGTCAAGTTATATACAACCGGAATTAACAAGCTCCCATCTGCCACATAACCGCGGGCACGGCTTTCGAAAGTTCAAACCCTGCAGGGGTGTTCCAACTTGACCCATTACAAGCCCACGATCCGCGGAGTCGCAACTCCAAAGTGGGAAGACCCGAGTATCCTCGGAATCCCGTGCTCAAGTTAAACCGAACTAAGGTAAGGCTAATCCAGCAAATCCTCCCGGCGTGTCGACACCCTGATAGTAGCCGCGCGTATCTAGGTCTCAGGACACGACCGGATGAGACGTCCTACAGGTGTATGCCAAATACCTCAGGTTGCCCCAAGGCGGCCCCGCAGTCCGCTCGTTTCGGACCAACACTCATGTGGAGCACTGGCCCGGGGTTGTTGATTAAGAAAGAGGGTTAATTACTCCCTTATGCATGTTTAGTTTGTTATTAGGCAAATAGTACCAATGATGGGATTTGCTGGAAAAGACTTAGCACATAGCGGTTTATCGAGGGGGTCCCATACACCCCAACCGTGTTAGGAACGCATAATCAAGGAACATAAAACCGGCTTATACGGATCCTAACGGCATGAGTGGAACAAAACACCAAGCAAAAGGCTTAGCCTTCCACCCTTGCCAATATATAGGTGATTTCATTTTAAAGCAATTATATAGTGTGATATAACCCAACCAAACTTCAACATGGAGCAAGCATCTTCACTTCACCTGCAACTAGCAACGCTATAAGAAGGCTGAGCGAAGCGTACTTAGCCAAGCAACGGTTTGCGTAGGTAGGGTGGTTAAACATGGCAATTGGTTACAAGTAGGAGGCTGACAAGAAGAACATGGGCATCGAGGCAAAACTATAGATCGAGACTACTAGCAATAGACAAAGATAGTAATGTTATCGGGGTTCGGTCATCTTGCCTGAAGAGAAGAAGTTCGGATCGAAAGAAGGGTCCTCTTGCTCAAACTCGTTGGAAACCTCGTGCTCAACCTCGTTGGAAAACTCGTGCTCAACTTCGTGCTCTAAACAAGACAAACACACCAAGCACCAATCAACACGATGCAATGCGCACTCGAAAAACATGTATGCATGATGGATGCACTAGAGATGCACAAGGAGCACGTACAACATCACTCAAGCAAAACACCTCAAAACAAGATAACAACCTGATATTATTAATCTACACAGAAAAACACCCAAGTTTGATATAAAGATCGCTGAAATCGGAGTTACGGGCTAAAAGTTATGCCCGAAACAAGATTTGAGCGAAAACTGCACATTACAGCAACATGGCATCTTGGGAGCACAAAATAATTAATCTACAGCACCCAAAAGGCATGGCAAAGGACTTGAACATAAACTAGATATAATGTACAGCAACTAGGTCCAAAGTGCACCCCCAACGGAGTCACGGATCACTAGCAATGATCTTGGACATATTGAACTTTGAAATAAAATTCTGGCAGCAGAATTTTATTGAAAGTTTGGAGCAAAAGATAATCATGCTACAGCACCTCAAATGGACATGTGAGGACATGGATGGAAAGACAACAATATATACTTCATGGAACAATCAAAATCCACCCCAAAACTATCATGCTTTGTCCTACAACATCACACGAACATGGCATCGGAACGTTACAGATTTCAGACTTAGTGAAATTTCACTAAGTCCTAAAACAGCAACATCATCATATCGTCAAAAAGAGCATGTTTAAGACACCTCGGAACTAAACATGGCAAAGGGTAAGCACCTCATCAAAATACATATGAAGGTGATCCCGAAACACACAAGCATGCATCAATGTGGCGAACACACCGATTACAACGAGCTCAACAACATGGCATTTCATAACAAGTAAAAACACATCATTTGAACATGGCATCTTGCATCGATGATAACAAGGAAACAAAACATCTACCATGCAACCTATCACACCCAACACGTAGTTCGTGTCAAGACGAACACGTGGACATGTCATTTGCTTCGTTTGGACAAACGAGCTAAAAGATGTCACATGTCAAAGGTGGCACAAAAATAACACATAACAGCAGTTTATATCATCTTACACTCTTGCAACAGCAAAACAAGGCCCTAGATGATCTCTAACATGCATGACAACAACAGGTAAAACGTAGAGGACAACTCCACGAACATCTGGACATATCACACGCTCAAAACGGAGCAACAGGTAAAAAGTTAAGCAAGTTTGAAACTAGCAACACAGATCAGGAAAAACAGAGGCTAGGGTTGAAAAAGACCTCTCAGATCTGGATCTGAGGAACAGTAGCAGATGAACAGGAGACGGGCCGATCTGGAGAAGCAGAGGCCCAGGGCGGTGGGAGACGGTGGCCCGCGCGCGGGGCGGCCTGCGGTGTACGGGCCGGCCTGGCGAAGGCCCACGGGGAGGTGAGCCCAGCCGGGGCGACGAAGAGGAGGCGGCCCGCGGGGGAACCGGCGACTGGGCCCCGGCTGGCGAGCGGGCGCCTGGTACGGGCGGTGGCCTGCGGCCCACGCGGCGCTGGTCCTCGGCTGGCGCGGCGGGGAACCGGCTGGAGGGCGCTGGGAGCGGGCCGGTGTGCTGCGCGGGGCGGCCCAGCCGCGGGAACTCCCTGGCTTCGCGGGGCGGTACGGGCCTTGGATCCGGCCAAGTGGTCCACGCGGTCGGCGACAGAAGGGCCAGCGCGCGATCGAGCGGAACGGCGAGGCGAGCGGACGAGGGAAAAGATCCAGTCGACCTGGATCGGTCGGCGAGGCAGACTGAGGGCGTTGACCTCGCGCCGAACGAGGAGCTGCGGGTGTTTGCTGTCTGCTACGAAGGAAACCTGGATCCCCTCGGGATCCGGGAGGATTTCTTGGATCTGAGGGAGAAGGGGAAAAAAAAAAGAAAGGAGAGGGGAGGAAGAAGAAGGGGACATGCCAAATAGACCTAGGGTCTATAAATAGCAGATTTAGACTAGGGTTAGGGAGACTAGGGGTGTTAGGAGCCCTACGATCGTGATCCAACGGATCCGATCGCGGGGTTGATTTAAAAGGACCAGACGGAGATAAAAGAAAGCAATAGGGGTATTTCCGGGACACGAAGTAAGGGCACTTCGGACCCACACGGACAACGGAGGGAAAATCAACGGAGTCCAAACGAGACGAGATTTGAGAGACAGGTTGCAAACAACAAAACAACAACACACAACACAACCTCACGGCACACCGGTAACGAAAAACGCCCGAACAACAAAGAAGGCCTACGGGACGTCACGGACACGAGAGGGAGCTCCGGAACACGAAACGGACAACGGGAAGAAACGCCACGAACCGTATGCAACCCACAACACAAACAAAATGCAATGCACATGTCTACATGATATGAATGAATGCCACACACTCACACAACAAAACGACGAAAGCCCGAAAGACAAAGAACCCGAAAAGGAAGTAGATGAAGCCGGAGATTTATTATAAGCCCAAAAGGGAAAGTATTACATCCGGGGCATTACACCACTCTTCAGGATAGGGGAGTTGCATGCTATCTTTTACCTTTGCTTTTTAGTCTTGTTAGTTTACCTTTCAGTTTTGCTTTAGTATCTTTTATCAAAAATCACAAAAATAGTTATCTTGCTTGCTTGCTGCTATGGGTTCCACCAAAAACACTAGATGGGAGGAGTACACCCCTTCTTCCATTACGCCAATCACCACTGTTGGGATCTACAAAAGTAATAAACCTTGTGATTATGTTAGTCTTGATGGAGAGTTATGCCCATGGCATGGTCTTCCAGGAAAAGAGTATGAGTCTCAGTTTAAAGTTGCTCCTATGCTTCCCCAAACTTGGGAAGACATTCAAACTCTTATAATAGAGAGCAATTCAAACAAAGAAGATGTCACTACAATTCTGCCCCATAATGATAAAATTGATTTTGATAATTGTAGTATCTCGGAAGTTGTCACCTTTCTACAAAGAATGGCTAAAGATCCCCACACTAGCACGCTTAATCTTGCCTTCACAGAGCATATCACTAATGCTCTCATCAAAGCTAGGGAGGAGAAACTTAGAGTAGAAGCCTCCATACCTAGAAAGCTAGAAGATGGTTGGGATCCTATGATTAAAATTAAGATAAACAACTTATCTTGCTATGCTTTATGTGATGTTGGTGCTAGTACCTCTGTTATGCCCAAAAGAATATATGATATGCTTAAATTGAAACCTTATGGTTCTTGTTCTTTTGGTGTTCGTCTCGTTGATTCTTCCATAAAGAAACCTTTGGGGAGGATCGACGATGTCCTTATCATTGTCAATGACAACTACGTTCCCGTTGATTTTACTATTATGGATATTGAATGTGAACCTTCGTGTCCAATTATTTTGGGACGTCCTTTTCTACGCACCGTTGGTGCCATCATTGACATGAAATAGGGGAATATAAAATTCTAGTTTCCTCTCAAGAAAGGGATGGAACACTTCCCTCGAAAGAAGATTAAGTTACCTTTTGAGTCCGTTACACGGGCTAGCTATTCTTTTACTCTTGATAAAACTTGATCTCTATGCATTATGCCTAGCTTAAAGGCATAAAAGAAAGCGCTTTTGGGAGGCAGCCCAATGAATAAATTTTATTTTGCTTTTGTTGTGTCTTGATGTTGTTACTGCAGTAGCATCATCATTGTATCTTTGCTTTTCAACTTTGTGCCAAGTGTAGCCTCTGATTGCTAGAAAGTTCAAAAGTTGTGATGTGCTGTCCAGGAAACAGATTCTGTCCTTGGATAGAAAAATTCGTATAAAATCACCAGATTATCTTTTTGGTCTGAATTGTTTCGACAGCGTGCTCTATATAATTGTCTTTCGTGCGTCTGTTCTGAGTTTTTTTATTAGAGTTGCAGAAGTGCCCCGAAAAAATCATTTACTACTTGATGTTCTGTTTTTCACAGATTCTGTCCTGTTTTGCCTTTCCTTCATTTTGCAAACATAGAGCTTGCTTTTTCTTTGCAAAAACCTTTTGGCAATCTTGAGAAACAGTAGACCTTCAAGAATATCCTTATTTCCAGCAAGGAACAATTATTTTATTATGGGTACTAACCTCGCTAATCAGATTATGATGAGTTATGTATGAAGGGAGTTTTCAAGTGTGCGAGGGAAGATGATAAAAAGATTCAGGAGTGTCAAACGCTCAAGCTTGGGGATGCCCCACGCACCCCCAAGAAATATTCAAGGAGACTCAAGCGTCTAAGCTTGGGGATGCCCCCGTGCATCCCCTTCTCCATCAACATTATCAGTTCGTCTTTCATTCCACTATATTTTTATCACTTCATGTGTTATGTGCTATGCTTGGAGCGTCTTGCTTTTAGTTTTCCTTTTCAGTTTTCTTTAGCTTTTCATAACGAGTCGGAACTCAGCTTTCTTTATGTGGGAGAGAAACACGCTCCACTTCTACCTAGAACATAACATAGAATTTTCATGTCTATCTTTGTTGTGTGTGTTCTTTGTCTTTCAATAGCTACTATCATGTTCAGCTCTTAGTATTCATGCTTATCTTTTTAAAGAGCTTTTGTTTAGTTGGTTGCTTGAACTCTCTTTAGTTATCATGCTTATCTTATTAAGAGAGTTTGCTTCTGTTGCATTGGTTGATATGTCTATGATAAAAATGCTATGTGCATAATGGTGCTTAGTAGTTCATGTTTTCTTATGGTTAGTCTCAAATAGCTGGGGGGTCCCAATGTGTTATTGGAGTACCAACATGATTTGTTTGCCTATGATGTGGTATGGTTTAGTAATATCTTCCTTCAAGAATTTATTTTGATTGACTTGGCGTATGCTCACGCATATTTAAGACTGTAAAGAAAGTCTGTCAAGCCTTGATGATCTTTTGTTTCTGAGTAGCGATATAACTTCCATGCCTGATTCAATGTTGCTTTGTCGCTCTGCATGATTATGACCGTCATTGCTCTCTTAGTTGGTCGCTCCCAGTCTTTTGCTAACCTTCGCCTGTACTAAGCGGACTGACTGCTTGTGCATCCAAATTCTTTTAAACCAGTTATGCCATATGAGTCCACCATACCTTCCTACATGGTATTTACCTGCCATTCCTAACGGAGACTTGCATGTACCATCTCGAAATTATTCAAAGAAAAGAAAAGCATTCCTATTTTGTGCCTCTGTTTTAGTTCATGAGGAAGTAGTAGTTAATTCATGATCTTTTTAAGTTGGACAAGCTTCACCCCGGGATTGCATGTCTAATGTGCAAACCCATAATACGAGAAGGAATTGGCAAAGAGTGCGCCCGACTCAAAAATAATATAACAAACAAACCCTCCTTCACGCTTTTTCATGAGAAATCAAAAAACTTTGGCAGTGATAAACAAAGCAGATTAAGAGGATGTGATCGTCCTCATTCGGGAGCCGTTCCTCGAAACTTGTCCATCTCAAGAAGTGATTGAGTTGTCTGCTAGCATTCGTTGATGGAACATGCATAATCTAAAAAATAATTATTATTACCTCTGTTTTTAAAACCAAGAGCTCTAGTACATGTTTTGTCTTTGTTTCCGAGTACGGGTTTTCAACCTTGCCAACAAAAGCCACGGTTCGAGACTCTCCACCTTCTTTTAAAGCACCAACTACTGAGAGCATGATTGTCATTCTGAGTGTAATGTGCATTGTCCCAAAGTAGCATTGTCTTTTGCATGATTGTGATATTGTTTATTCTGAAATCATTGTATCTAGTCATCACTTAAACCTTGGAGGTGCCCCTACATTTATGTTTTGCTTCACTAAAGGGGGCAAGCGAGATATCACTTTATCATATTTGCACACCTTGCTCATGAAAAATCTATTTGATGTTTCAGTATCATATTGTAAAACTTTCAGTTCTTTGTGATTTCCTCATGAGGGAACTTAATTACTACAGATTCATTGTCTCAGTAAGCTTTTGTCATATGACTATGAAAAGTCCTATATGGTTAATAGCATGTCACCACAGAAATTATTCTTGTTATCATTTACCTACTCGAGGACGAGCAGGAATTAAGCTTGGGGATGTTGATACGTCCAAAACGTATCTATAATTTCTGCTTGCTCCATGCCTCTTTTGGGTGATATTGCTATGTTATTTATACACTTCCATACACTTTTGATCATATTTGGACTAACCTATTAACTCAGTGCACCCCTTGCCAGTTTCTGTTTTCGGCTGTTTTTGTATTTCAGGTTTTCCCATTACGTAAACTGCCAGAAAAATCCCGGAAAAATTATATAAAAAATCAGCGTTCCAGAAGCTTCCCGGCACCCGAAGTACAGCCGGAGGGGGGCCACCAGGGCTCCAGGCGCCCTGGTGGCGCGGCCCCCCTCCTGGCCGCGCCGGGGGGGCGCCTGGGCCCCCCCAGGCCTCCGCTGATGCCCCCCTTTGGCATATATTTATATCGTGTCCCGAAACCCTCGAGACGGGAACTCTTTTTCGCGATCTCATCTCTGTTCCGCCGCCGCCGCGCTTCCAAGATCGGGAGCACCAGGAGAACTCTTCCCGGCACCCTGCCGGAGGGGAGGATCACCACCGAGAGCTTCTCCACCACCATGGACGCCTCCCGGATGAGTTGTGAGTAGTCTCCCTTGGACCATGGGTCCATGACCAGTAGCTATGTGATGTTCTCCTCCCGTTCTTGTGCTTCACTAATTAGTCCTCGTGAGCTACCCTACATGATCGAGGCACATATGTAATCCTTATGCTGTTGCTATGATGAGTTTGCTGGGATCCGATGGATTGTGAGATTATGTTCAGATTGTGTTTGAGTAATATATTTGATTCACCTCTTTTATATTTATGTTCGTAAGTAATACTTGCATGTTCTCCATTGTTATTTATTGCTTTGGCCAAGTAGTAGGTAGTGACTCCAAGAGGGAACGTTATGCTCGATTGTGGGTTCATGCCCCTCGATGACTAGTTTGAGTGACAGAAACATGAGTCTAGGGGATGTGTTGTTGCCACAAGGGGGAAAACAACGGTGCTTGTGCCCGCGGGTGCAAGGATTGTTTACTTTACGCAAAGTTCTTTTAATGCAGTTGTCTGTTGCTTTGAGTTTACACTATGGGTGGGACTCGCAACTTAATACCAGCGAGATGTTCTGGATAGATATCTCAAGGTGGATGATTAGTAGTAGATGCAGATGGATTTCGGTCTACTTGCCTTGGCGTACCGCCCATGCTTTGAACCTCTACCTTTCTTGCAACATAGTCAGCATTGGTTTGCGCACATGGTCCTGTCAATTGCCCAGCTGTAATTCGTTTACCTCACATAGCTGTTTTATCGTCTTTTGGGAGAGAGACATCACTAGTGAACATCATGGAACCCCGGTCCATATTACCATCATCGATCACATCCGCTATTTACTTTCTGCTTTTACTTACTATTGCAATTATACCTATCACTATTATCACTTGCGTTTGATCCTTTGTAAACGACAAGGCCGGAGGGATTGACAACCTCTCTGTACTCGTTGGGAGCAAAGTTATTTGTATCTGTGTGCAGGTCCACGTTGATTGCTAATATCTGGCGCCGTTAGCAGTTGACACCTTCTTGTTGAAACTGGGAGTCTCAGGGAAATCGATCCTTGGTATCTTTGCCAAGGGAAAACTTCCGCTACACTGCATCTCAAACCTTCCACTTGGGGTAACCAACGAGCGGCGAGAAGCCATCAGCACCCACTGGGTGTAGCCCCTGAGCCTCTGTCGGACTGGACGAGTCTGGCCGAGGGTTTAAGTTTCAGGCGAACCTCCATGCAGGCGGCATGGTAAATATATTTTAGTCTGAAATTGAGTCAATCGGATGGATCTTCATGCACTTGGCATGGTAAATAGGATCAGTCTGGAGCTGAATCAGTCGGACTAATCTAGATGTAGTGGTGAAAACACGTCCAACTGATGGTGACGCGCGAGGCGACCGAGGGGCGAGGACATGTACAACCGAGTGGCGACGCGCGGGGCGGCCGAATGGTGAGGAAGTGCGTAACCGAGTGGTGATGCGCGGGACGGCCGAATGGTGAAGCTGTTCTCAACCGAGTGGCAATGCGCGGGGCGGCCGAGTGGTGAAGACGTGCACAACCGAGTGGCGCCGCGTGGGGCGGCCGAGTGGTGATGACATGCACAATCGAGCGGCGACGCGCGGGGCGGCCGAGTGGTGAAGACGTGCACAATCGAGTGGTGAGGACGTGTCCCACGGAGTGGCGACGCGCAGAGCGGACGAGTGGTGAGG
>LR738709.1:632428819-632444509 GCA_902687465.1 Secale cereale | reverse complement strand
CACGGAGCGGCCGAGTGGTTATGAGGTGACCAACCGATAGGCGACGCACGGAGCGGTCGAGTGGTTATGAGGTGACCAACCGATAGGCGGCGCACGGAGCGGCCGATTGGTTATGAGGTGACCAACCCATAGGCGACACACGGAGCGGCCGAGTGGTTATGAGGTGACCAACCGATAGGCGACGCACGGAGCGGCCGAGTGGTTATTGAAGGAAATATGCCCTAGAGGCAATAATAAAGATGTTATTTATATTTCCTTATATCATGATAAATATCTTTTATTCATGCTAGAATTGTATTAACCGGAAACTTGATACATGTGTGAATACATAGACAAAATAGTATGTCCCTAGTATGCCTCTACTAGACTAGCTCATTGATCAAAGATGGCTATGTTTCCTAGCCATAGACATGAGTTGTCATTTGATCAACGGGATCACATCATTAGGAGAATGATGTGATGGACTAGACCCATCCGTTAGCTTAGCACTATGATCGTTTAGTTTTATTGCTATTGCTTTCTTCATAACTTATACATGTTCCTATGACTATGAGATTATGCAACTCCCGAATATCGTAGGAACACCTTGTGTGCTAACAAACATCACAACGTAACTGGGTGATCATAAAGATGCTCTACAGGTGTCTCCGAAAGTATTCGTGGTGTTGGCATAGATCAAGACTAGGATTTGTCACTCCGAGTGTCGGAGAGGTATCTCTGGGCCCTCTCGGTAATGCACATCATAATAAGCCTTGCAATCAAATGACTAATGAGTTAGTCATGAGATGATGTATTACGGAACGAGTAAAGAGACTTGCCGATAACGGGATTGAACTAGGCATAGAGATACCGACGATCGAATCTCGGGCAAGTAACATACCGATGACAAAAGGAACAACGTATGTTGTTATGCCGTTTGACCGATAAAGATCTTCGTAGAATATGTAGGAACCACTATGAGCATCCAGGTTCCGCTATTGGTTATTGACCGAAGATGAGTCTCGGTCATGTCTACATAGTTCTCGAACCCGTAGGGTCCGCGCGCTTAACGTTTGATGACGATCAGTATTATGAGTTTATGAGTTTTGATGTATTGAAGGTAGTTCGGAGTCCCGGATGAGATCACGGACATGACGAGGAGTATCGGAATGGCCGAGACATAAATATTGATATATTGGACAACTATATTCGGATACCGGAAGTGTTCCGGAAAAGTTTCGGATTTAACCGGATTGCCGGAGGGGGTTACCGGAACCCCCCACGAGGGGGTATCGTCCATAGTGGGCCTTGAGGAAAGAAGAGAGACAGCCCATAGAGGCTGGCCGGCGCCCCACCAGGGAATCCTAGTTGGACTAGGATTTGGGGGCGCCACCTCTCCCTCTCCTTCCTTTTCCCCTTTTCCTTCTTGGTGGACTCCTACTAGGAATAGGATTGCAATCCTATTCCTAGTAGGATTGCCTCCCTTGCGCGCCATAGAAGGGCTGGCCGGCCCCTCCACTTGCTCCTTTATATACGGGGGCAAGGGGCACCCTAGAACACACAAGTTGATCAGTTGATCTCTCCCAACCGTGTGCGGTGCCCCCCTCCACAGAAACACACCTCGATTATACCGTTGTAGTGCTTAGGCGAACCCGTGCGCCGGTAACTTCATCATATCCGTCACCACGCCGTCGTGCTGACGAAACTCTCCCGTGAAGCTCAACTGGATCAAGAGCTCGTGGGACGTCATCAAACTGAACGTGTGCTGAACGCGGAGGTGTCGTACGTTCGGTACTTGATCGGTTGGATCGCAAAGAAGTTCAACTACATCAACCGCGTCACTAGACGCTTCCGCTTCCGGTCTACGAGGGTACGTAGACACACTCTCCCCCTCGTTGCTATGCATCTAGTAGATAGATCTTGCGTGATCGTAGGAAAATTTTGAAAATACTACGTTACCCAACAGTGGCATCATGAGCCAGGTCTATGCGTAGATGATATGCACGAGTAGAACACAATGAGTTGTGGGCGATACTAGTCATACTGCTTACCAGCATGTCATACTTTGCTTCGGCGGTATTGTGAGATGAAGCGGCCCGGACCGATATTACGCGTACGCTTACGCGAGACTCGTTTCACCGTTATGAGCACTCGTTGCTTAAAGGTGACTGGTGGGTGTCTGTCTCTCTCACTTTAGCTGAATCAAGTGTGGCTATGCCTGGTCCTTGTGAAGGTTAAAACAACACATACTTGACGAAACATCGTTGTGGTTTTTGTATGCGTAGGTAAGAACGGTTCTTGCTAAGCCCGTAGCAGCCACGTAAAACTTGCAACAACAAAGTAGAAGACGTCTAACTTGTTTTTGCAGGGCTTGTTGTGATGTGATATGGTCAAGACATGATGAGTAATACGGTTTTGTATGAGATGATCATGTTTTGTAAAGTTATCGGCAACTGGCAGGAGCCATATGGTTGTCGCTTTATTGTATGAAATGCAATCGCCATGTAATTGCTTTACTTTATCACTAAGCGGTAGCGATAGTCATAGAAGCAATAGTTGGCGAGACGACAACGATGCTACGATGGAGATCAAGGTGTCGCGCCGGTGACGAAGGTGATCATGACGGTGCTTTGGAGATGGAGATCAAAAGCACAAGATGATGATGGCCATATCATGTCACATTTTTTGATTTGCATGTGATGTTTATCTTATTATGCTTCTTATTTTGCTTAGTACGACGGTAGCATTATAAGATGATCCCTTACAAAATTTCAAGGTACAAGTGTTCTTCCTGAGTATGCACCGTTGCGAAAGTTCTTCGTGCCGAGACACCACGTGATGATCGGGTGTGATAAGCTCTACGTTCAAATACAACGGGTGTAAGACAGTTTTGCACACGCAGAATACTCGGGTTAAACTTGACGAGCCTAGCATATGCAGATATGGCCTCGGAACACTGGAGACCGAAAGGTCGAGCGTGAATCATATAGTAGATATGATCAACATAAAGATGTTCACCATTGAAACTACTCCATCTCACGTGATGATCAGACGTGGTTTAGTTGATTTGGATCACGTGATCATTTAGATGACTAGAGGGATGTTTATCTAAGTGGGAGTTCTTAAGTAATATGATTAAATTGAACTTTAATTTATCATGAAGTTAGTCCTTGTAGTATTAGCATATCTATGTTGTAGATCAATAGCTCGTGATGTTGCTCCGCGTTTATTTTTTTTATGTTCCTAGAGAAAACTAAGTTGAAAGATGTTAGTAGCAATGATGCGGAATTGTTCCGTGATCTGAGGATTATCCTCATTACTGCACAGAAGAATTATGTCCTTGATGCACCGCTAGGTGACAGACCTATTGCAGGAGCAGATGCAGACGTTATGAACGTTTTGACAAAAGCTCGGTATGATGACTACTTGATAGTTTAAGTGCAGCATTATTTACGGCTTAGAACCGGGACTTCAAAAACGTTTTGAACGCCACGGAGCATATAAGATGTTCCAAGAGTTGAAATTAGTATTTCATACTCATGCCCGTGTCGAGAGGTATGAGACCTCTGACAGTACTTTTCCTACAAGATGGAGGAGAATAGCTCAACCAGTGAGCATGTGCTCAGATTGTCTGGGTACTGCAATTGCTTGAATCAAGTGGGAGTTAATCTTCCAAATAAGATAGTAATTGACAAAGTTCTCTAGTCACTATCACCAAGTTAGTAGAACTTCGTGATGAACTATAATATGCAAGGGATGACGAAAGTAATTCCCGAGCTCTTCGCGATGCTGAAATCGGCGAAGGTAGAAATCAAGAAAGAGCATCAAGTGTTGATGGTTAACAAGACCACTTGTTTCAAGTAAAGGGCAAAGGGATAGAAGGGGAACTTCAAGAAGAATGACAAGCAAGTTGTCACTCCCATGAAGAAACCCAAAGCTAAACTCAAGCCTGAAACTAAGTGCTTCTACTGCAAAGGAAATGGTCACTGGAAGTGGAACTGCCCTAGATACTTGGCGGATAAGAAGGATGGCAAAGTGAACAAAGGTATATTTGATATACAGATTATTGATGTGTATTTTACTAGTGTTCATAGCAACCCCTCGGTATTTGATACTGGTTTAGTTGCTAAAGTGTAGGAAATCAAAATTGGAGTTGCATAATGAACAGAAACTAGTTAAAGGATGAAGTGACGATGTGTATTGGAAGTATTCCAAGATTGATATGATCATCATCGCACACTCCCTATACTTTTGGGATTAGTGTTGAACCTAAATAAGTGTTATTTGGTGTTTGTGTTGAACATGAATATGATTTGATCATGTTTATTTCAATACAGTTATTCATGTAAATTAGAGAATAATTGTTGTTCTGTTTACATGAATAAAACCTTCTATGGTCATACACCCAATGAAAATGGTTTGTTGGATCTCGATCGTGTGATACACATATTCATAATATTGAAGCCAAAAGATGCAAGGTTAATAATGATAGTGCAACTTATTTGTGGCACTGCCGTTTAGGTCATATTGGTGTAAAGCGCATGAAGAAACTCCATAGTGATGGATTTTCGGAATCACTTGATTATGAATCACTTGGTGCTTGCGAACCATGCCTCATGGGCAAGATGACTAAAACTCCGTTCTCCGGAACTGTGGAGCGAGCAACAGAGTTGTTGGAAATCAAACATACTGATGTATGCGGACCAATGAGTGCTGAAGCTCGCGGCGGGTATCGTTATTTTCTGACCTTCACTGGTGATTTGAGCAGATATGGGTATATCTACTTAATGAAGCACAAGTCTGAAACATTTGAAAAGTTCAAAGAATTTCAGAGTGAAGTGGAGAATCATCGTAACAGAAAATAAGAGTTTCTACGATATGATCGTAGAGGTAAAATATTTGAGTTAGCGAGTTTGGCCTTCAGTAAAAACAATGTGAAATAGTTTCACTACTCGCGCCACCTAGAACACCACAGTGTAATGGTGTGTCCGAACTTCATAACCGTACTTTATTAGATATGGTGCGATCGATGATGTCTCTTACCGATCTACCACTATCGCTTTTGGGGTTATGCATTAGAGACAACTACATTCACGTTAAATAGGGCACCATCTAAATCCGTGGAGATGACACCGTATGAACTGTGGTTTGACGAGAAACCTAAGCTGTCATTTCTTTAAGTTTGGGACTGCGATGCTTATGTGGAAAAGTTTCAACATGATAAGCTCGAACCCAAATTGGAGAAGTAAATCTTCATAGGATACCCAAAAGAAATTTTTGGGTACACCTTCTATCACAGATCCGAAGGCAAGGTCTTTGTTGCTAAGAGTGGATCCTTTCTAGAGAAGGAGTTTCTCTCGAAAAAAGTGAGTGGGAAGAAAGTAGAACTTGATGAGGTAATTGTACCTTCTCCCGAATTGGAAAGTGGAACATCACAGAAACTAGTTCCAGTGATTCCTACACCAATTAGTGAGGAAGCTAATGATGATGATCATGAAACTTCAGATCAAGTTTCTACTGAACGTCGTAGATCAACCAGAGTACGTTCCGCACCAGAGTGGTATGGCAACCCAGTTCTGGAAGTCATGTTACTAGACCATGATGAACCTGCGAACTATGAGGAAGCGATGATGAGCCCAGATTCCGCAAAATGGCTTAAGGCCATGAAATCTGAGACGGGATCCATGTATGAGAACAAAGTGTGGACTTTGGTTGACTTGCCCGATGATCGACAAGCCATTGAAAATAAATGGATCTTCAAGAGGAAGACCGACGCTGACGGTAATGTTAATGTTTACAAAGTTCGACTTGTTGCGAAAGGTTTTCGACAAGTTCAAGTAGTTGACTACGATGAGACTTTCTCACCCGTAGAGATGCTTAAGTCTGTCTGAATCATGTTAGCAATTGCCGCATTTTATGAAATCTGGCAAATGGATAACAAAACTGCATTCTTTAATGGATTTATTAAAGAAGAATTGTATATGATGCAACCAGAAGGTTTTGTCAATCCTAAAGGTGCTAACAAAATGTGCAAGCTCCAGCGATCCATCTATGGACTGGTGCAAGCATCTCGAGTTGGAATATACACTTTGATAAGTTGATCAAAGCATATAGATTTATACAGACTTGCGGTGAAGCCTGTATTTACAAGAAAGTGAGTGGGAGCACTACAACCTTTCTGATAAGTATATGTGAATGGCATATTGTCGATCGGAAATGATGTAGAATTTTTCTGGAAAGCATAAAGGAGTGTTTGAAAGGAGTTTTTCAAAGAAAGACCTTGGTGAAGCTGCTTACATATTGGGCATCAAGATCTATAGAGATAGATCAAGACGCTTGATAAGACTTTCGATGAGTACATACCTTGATAAGATTTTGCAGTAGTTCAAAATGGATCAGTCAAAGAAGGCGTTCTTGCCTGACTTGTAAGGTGTGAAGTTGAGTAAGACTCAAAGCGAGACCACGGCAGAAAAATATAGAGAGGATGAAAGTCACTCCCTATGCCTCAGCCATAGGTTCTATAAAGTATGCCATGCTATGTACCAAACATGTTGTGTACCTTGCCATGAGTTTGACAGGGAGGTACAATAGTGATCCAGGAGTAGATCACTGTACAGCGGTCAAAATTATCCTTAGTAACTGGATGACTAAGGAAATGTTTCTCAATTATGGAGGTGATAAAGAGTTCGTCATAAAGGGTTACGCCGATGCAAGCTTTGACACTAAATCCAGATGACTCTAAGTATCAATCTGGATTCGTATTGAAAGTGGGAGCAATTAGCTAGAGTAGCTCCATGCAGAGCATTGTAGACATAGAAATTTGCGAAATACATACGGATCTGAAGATGACAGACCCGTTGACTAAAACTTCTCTCACAAGCAAAACATGATCACACCTTACTATTCTTGGGTGTTAATCACATAGTGATGTGAACTAGATTATTGTCCCTAGTAAACCCTTTGGGTGTTGGTCACATGGCGATGTGAACAATGGGTGTTATTCACATAACAATGTGAACTATTGGTATTAAATCACATGGAGATGTGAACTAGATTATTGACTCTAGTGCAAGTGGGAGACTGAAGGAAATATGCCCTAGAGGCAATAATAAAGATGTTATTTGTATTTCCTTATATCATGATAAATGTCTTTTATTCATGCTAGAATTGTATTAACCGGAAACTTGATACATGTGTGAATACATAGACAAAATAGTATGTCCCTAGTATGCCTCTACTAGACTAGTTCATTGATCAAAGATGGCTATGTTTCCTAGCCATAGACATGAGTTGTCATTTGATCAACGGGATCACATCATTAGGAGAATGATGTGATGGACTAGACCCATCTGTTAGCTTAGCACTATGATCGTTTAGTTTTATTGCTATTGCTTTCTTCATGACTTATACATGTTCCTATGACTATGAGATTATGCAACTCCCGAATATCGTAGGAACACCTTGTGTGCTATCAAACGTCACAACGTAACTGGGTGATCATAAAGATGCTCTACAGGTGTCTCCGAAAGTATTCGTGGTGTTGGCATAGATCAAGACTAGGATTTGTCACTCCGAGTGTCGGAGAGGTATCTCTGGGCCCTCTCGGTAATGCACATCATAATAAGCCTTGCAAGCAAATGACTAATGAGTTAGTCACGAGATGATGTATTACGGAACGAGTAAAGAGACTTGCCGGTAACGGGATTGAACTAGGTATAGAGATACTGACGATCGAATCTTGGGCAAGTAACATACCGATGACAAAAGGAACAACGTATGTTGTTATGCGGTTTGACCGATAAAGATCTTCGTAGAATATGTAGGAACCAATATGAGCATCCAGGTTCCACTATTGGTTATTGACCGAAGATGAGTCTCGGTCATGTCTACATAGTTCTCGAACCCGTAGGGTCCGCACGCTTAACGTTTGATGACGATCAGTATTATGAGTTTATGAGTTTTGATGTACCGAAGGTAGTTCGGAGTCCCGGATGAGATCACGGACATGACGAGAAGTCTCGGAATGTCCGAGACATAAAGATTGATATATTCGACAACTATATTCGGACACCGGAAGTGTTCCGGAAAAGTTTCGGATTTAACCGGATTGCCGGAGGGGGTTACCGGAACCCCCCACGAGGGGGTATTGTCCATAGTGGGCCTTGAGGAAAGAAGAGAGACAGCTCATAGAGGCTGGCCGGCGCCCCACCAGGGAATCCTAGTTGGACTAGGATTTGGGGGCGCCACCTCTCCCTCTCCTTCCTTTTCCCCTTTTCCTTCTTGGTGGACTCCTACTAGGAATAGGATTGCAATCCTATTCCTAGTAGGATTGCCTCCCTGGCGCGCCATAGAAGGGCTGGCCGGCCCCTCCACTTGCTCCTTTATATACGGGGGCAGGGGGCACCCTAGAACACACAAGTTGATCAGTTGATCTCTCCCAACCGTGTGCGGTGCTCCCCTCCACAGAAACACACCTCGATTATACCGTTGCAGTGCTTAGGCGAAGCCGTGCGCCGGTAACTTCATCATATCCGTCACCACGCCGTCGTGCTGACGAAACTCTCCCGTGAAGCTCAGCTGGATCAAGAGCTCGTGGGACGTCATCAAGCTGAACGTGTGCTGAATGCGGAGGTGTCGTACGTTCGGTACTTGATCAGTTGGATCGCAAAGAAGTTCGACTACATCAACCGCGTCACTAGACGCTTCCGCTCCCGGTCTACGAGGGTACGTAGACACACTCACCCCCTCGTTGCTATGCATCTAGTAGATAGATCTTGCGTGATCGTAGAAAAATTTTGAAAATACTACGTTACCCAACAGTTATGAGGTGACCAACCGATAGGCGACGCACGGAGCGGCCGAGTGGTTATGAGGTGACCAACCGAGTGGCGACGCGCGGGGCGGCCGAGTGAAGTAGACGCATCTCGCGGAATGACGTCGCGTGGGAAGTTCGAGTGGAGTAGATGTGTCCTGCGGCATTGCGACGTGCGGGGAGTCCGATTGAAGTAGACGCGTCCCACGAAGTGGCAATGTGCGCGGGGGGTCCGAGTGGAGTAGACGCGGCCCGCGGTGTGGCAACGCGCGGAGAGTCCGACTGAAGTAGACGTGTCCCACGGCGTGGCAACGCGCGGGGCATCTGATTGAAGTAGACGCTGAAGGAAATATGCCCTAGAGGCAATAATAAAAATGTTATTTGTATTTCCTTATATCATGATAAATGTCTTTTATTCATGCTAGAATTGTATTAACCGGAAACTTAGTACATGTGTGGATACATAGACAAAACAGTATGTCCCTAGTATGCCTCTACTAGACTAGCTCATTGATCAAAGATGGTTATGTTTCCTAGCCATAGACATGAGTTGTCATTTGATCAACGGGATCACATCATTAGGAGAATGATGTGATGGACAAGACCCATCCGTTAGCATAGCACTATGATCGTTTAGTTTTACTGCTATTGCTTTCTTCATGACTTATACATGTTCCTATGACTATGAGATTATGGAACTCCCGAATACCGTAGGAACACCTTGTGTGCCATCAAACGTCACAACGTAACTGGGTGATCATAAAGATGCTCTACAGGTGTCTCCGAAAGTATTTGTGGTGTTGTCATAGATCAAGATTAGAATTTGTCACTCCGAATGTCGGAGAGGTATCTCTAGGCCCTCTCGGTAACACACATCACAATAAGCCTTGCAAGCAAAAGACTAATGAGTTAGTCACGAGATGATGTGTTACGGAACGAGTAAAGAGACTTGCCGGTAACGAGATTGAACTAGGTATGGAGATACCAACGATCGAATCTCGGGCAAGTAGCATACCGATGACAAAAGGAACAACGTATGTTGTTATGCGGTTTGACCGATAAAGATCTTCGTAGAATATGTAGGAGCCAATATGAACATCCAGGTTCCGCTATTGGTTATTGACCGGAGATGAGTCTCGGTCATGTCTACATAGTTCTCGAACCTGTAGGGTCCGCACGCTTAACGTTTGATGACGATCGGTATTATGAGTTTATGAGTTTTGATGTACCGAAGGAAGTTTGGAGTCCCGGATGAGATCACGGACATGACGAGGAGTCTCGGAATATCCGAGACATAAAGATTGATATATTGGACGACTATATTCGGACACCGGAAGTGTTCCGGAAAAGTTTCGGATTTAACTGGATTGCCGGAGGGGGTTACCGGAACCCCCTACGAAGGGGGATGGTCCATAGTGGGCCTTGATGAAAGGAGAGAGGCAGCCCATAGAGGCTGGCCGGCGCCCCACCTAGGGATCCTAGTTGGACTAGGATTGGGGGGGCGCCACCTCTCCCTCTTTTCCTTTCCCTCTCTTCCTTCTTGGTGGACTCCTACTAGGAATAGGATTGCAATCCTATTCCTAGTAGGATTGCCCTAGCCGCACCATAGGAGGCCGGCCGGCCCTCCCCTCTTGCTCCTTTATATACGGGGGCAAGGGGGCACCCAAAGACACACAAGTTGAATTGTTCCAGCCGTGTGCGGTGCCCCCCTCCACAGAAACACACCTCGGTCATACCGTTGCAGTGCTTAGGCGAAGCCCTGCGCCGGTAAATACATCATATCCTTCACCACGCCGTCGTGCTGACGAAACTCTCCCGTGAAGCTCAACTGGATCAAGAGCTCGTGGGACATCATCAAGCTGAACGTGTGCTGAACGCGGAGGTGCCGTACGTTCGGTGCTTGATCGGTTGAATCGCGAAGAAGTTCGACTACATCAACCGCGTCACTTGACGCTTCCACTTCCGGTCTACGAGGGTACGTAGACACACTCTTCCCTCTCGTTGCTATGCATCTGGTAGATAGATCTTGTGTGATCGTAGGAAAATTTTAAAATACTATGTTCCCCAACAGACGCGTCCCGCGAAGTGGCGATGTGCGGGGCGTCTGAGTGGAGTAGACGCGTCCCACGGTGTTGCGGCCCGCGGGAAGTCCGAGTGGTTTGGTGAAGTGGCGCTCAACCGAGTGACGAATCGCGGACAGCCGAGTGTCGAGGATGTGTCCAACCGAGCGACACCATGCAGGGCGGTCGAGCGGTATGTTGATGAACATGTGTCCAGATAGGCGGCTGATGTGCGGGGCGGACGAGTTGACCATGTTGTCGAGGAGGTGTTCGTCCGAGTGGGAACGCACAAATGATCAAGTGCCTGCACGTTGGTCGCCTGAAGGTTGCCCGAGTGTTGCATCCGTCCGAGTGTAGACTTGTGCTTGTCCGAGCGTACCAGAGTACCGACTCGGAGTAGCGGAGCGGCTGGGCCGGCTTGAGGTCAATGCAAGCTGCATTTGCGCTGGAAGCTGCAGAAAAAATGGATCAACACACCTTGTTTGAATGGCTAATTAATGAGGCAGCCAATCAATCTGGCGTTGAAGATCCCTTTACCACGTCCTTACGTTTCCCTTTTTCCTGCATGTTAATTGATCGAGGAAACAGCTCACGTTATGCATGCACTTACGAGGCATTAATACCTTCGATCCCGAGCGGCCATCGTATGCGGGTCGAGGCTACTTTGTAGTTTGCCGCTGCAGCGCGCCTCCGCCGCGGAGACTATCGCCGACGACCGGCGCCGGAGGAAGGAGCGTTGTGCGCCTGCGCCGCGCCGGGCATGCGCCTCCGCCGCGGAGGCCGAGGACACGAGGCCGGAGTCGACGACGAGGTGAACGGCATCGACAACCGTGCATGGGAGTGATACGTCCAAAATGCATCACTATTTTGTATCATAATTTATCCTTATTCATTGATATATTTCACGTTACGGTGATGTTCTTATGATGTTTTCGTCTATTTTACACAGTTTGCAAACTTTCCGATGCCGAAGCAGCAGACGCAGGATTCAGCAGTAAAAAGTGGACGCTGAGTTGCTGAAGAAGAATACCTCCAAATTACCTGAAAATTGACGGGAGATATTTTTCAGACGGATCACGAAGGCACGCGAAAGGGCAATCAGAGGGGGGCCACAGGGTGCCCAGGGCGCCCCCCCTGGCCGCGCCGGGGGGGGGGGGCGCCTGGAGCCCCTGGCCCACCTCTGGCCGCCCCCTTTTGCATATATGCTCTCCGTTATCCAAAAACCCTAGGGAATGGGATTTTTACGGAGTTCCGCCGCCGCTCTGTGGCGGAAACCTACAGAGAAGAAAAGGGCGTCTCCGGCGGGCAGATTCCGCCGGGGAGATCACCTCCCAGAAGGGGAGATCGTCGCCATCGTCATCACCATCGTCACGGGCATCATCGAGATCATCATCAACATCATCCCCAACACCAGCACCATCTCCATCTTCATCCAAATCTCATCTTACAATCGCAACTCGTGTTGTAACTCGTACTACCTATCCTCTCTACTCCATCGGTGTTGATTACTACTTTGTGGTGAATGCTATTGAGTTTTGTTGGAGAAATATTATTATGTCCAGATTGTTTATCACATATTTATCCCCACTGATCATGATCTCTTTTATGTCTTGTGAGTAGTTACCTTAGTTCTTGAGGACATGGGGAAAGTCTTGTTGTTAGTAGTCATATGATGTTGAAGTAATATGTGTTGTTTGATACTTAAGTTGTGTTGTCATTCTACTAGTGGTGTTGTGTGAGTCGAACACTCAACACTTCGCCTTATTAAGGACCTAGGAGAATACATTGTGTATAAAGAATGCTTATGGTGGGTTGCCAGAGTGACAGAAACCTGAACCCCAGTTCGCACGCTTTTGCATAAGGGAATAATGGATCCTCGATCGTATTGCTATGGTTAGGCTTTTGCCTTAAATTCTACCTTGTATTTGCGGATGCTTGCAAGGTGTTTAATCATAAGAGTGCATTCATCTTAGTCTAGAGAGTGCACTAGCATAGATCCACCCACTCAACACTTATCAACACATAACATAGTATCGATACGGAATATGGCGAAAGCACATGACTACCTCTCCTGTGTGTCCTCAGGAACGCTTTAGACTTTATAAGTTCAGTTGCTAGGCCTCTCCTTTGCTAAGAAAGGATTGGGCCACTTGTTACTCTCAGTACCTTTTACATTACTTGCTTTTACTTTCCTGTTGCTTATACCGAGAAAACCCCTAAAAGTTATCTTTCAGTGCTTGCAGTAACTTCTTGCTCAGAATCGCTTATCAATACCTTCTGCTCCTCGTTGGGTTCGACACTCTTACTTATCGAAAACGCTGCAATAGATCCCTTACGGTGGTGGGTCATCAGGGAGCCGTCGCGGACGAGGTACGTTGTGTCGGGGTCGGAGACGATGATGATGCGGACGGCGCCAATGGCTGCGTGTAGTTGGCTGTGTCGAGGTTGGAGACAACGGCGATTGACGCGGACGGCGGCAATGACCGCGCGCAGTCGTCTTTCGCGCCGATTCAGCTGGTCAGCCCATGCGGATGGGAGGCCAACCAACCTGAAGAACGACGGTTCTCCTTGTATGTGTTTGTATGGATGCATGTTTTCCTTTTGTTTGCGATACTTTGCTCGTCGTGAAGACGAACAGTACAAATAATGTGTTAAAACGTGAAGATGAAATCAAATAGAGGGTACCAGCGGGAATTGATCTGTCGCCGGTGGTTGAAGAAATGACCATCTGCATCATGGCTCGATAGACGCCATGCCCCACGGTGGGCGCCAACTGTCGTGGGAACGATTCCGACGATAATAATGTATAGGGTAAAGGAGCATGATCTATCGAGATGCATATGTGTGACACGGTGGTTTTAACAAGTTCGGGCCTCTCGCGGTGGAGATAACAGCCCTACGTCTCGTGCTCCGAAGAGGCTTTGTTTATCTGTGTATGTATCCGGAGATTACAATGTGTGAGAGAGGGAGGAACGGATCCTCATGCCTGGGCTAAGTCCCGAGACTAATGGCGAGAAAGAGAGAGAGGGGAAGAATGAGAACCTCCCTAGTCTAGTGGTGGGGGGTGGCTTATATAGAGTGCGCCATCCCCTCACCTCCTATGTTACAAAGTGGGGCATTGATGCCATAATGTCAGATGATGCTTCGACTGCCTTGTCGACTGTTCGTCTTCGCATATCCGAGTGAGTCAGTTGACCGAGTGGTCAACTGTCATCCGAGTGGACGGTATGTTGCTTGTCTGAGTGGATAGTACGCTGCTTGTCTAAGTGGATAGTATGTCTGTATGAAACTTATCTAGACCCACCTGATGTGTGGACCGCATGCTTGAATATATTTTGACCCTTTGTGGGCCTACCTATTATGTGTATCCCCAACATTAATACCTAGTGCATCGGGTCCAATGAAAATCTTTTGTGACAACACTGTAGCAATAGCCTTGGCGAAGGAATCCAGGTTTCACAAGAGAACAAAGCACATCAAAAGACGCTTCAGTTCCATCCGCGATCAAGTCAAGGAGAGAGACATAGAAATTTGCAAAATACATACGGATCTAAATGTCGTAGACCCATTGACTAAGCCTCTTCCACGGGCAAAACATGATCAGCACCAAGACTCCATGGGTGTTAGAATCATTACTTTGTAATCTAGATTATTGACTCTAGTTCAAGTGGGAGAATGAAGGAAATATGCCCTAGAGGCAATAATAAATATGTTATTTGTATTTCTTTATATCATGATAAATGTCTTTTATTCAAGCTAGAATTGTATTAACCGGAAACTTAGTACATGTGTGAATACATAGACAAAACAGTATGTCCCTGGTATGCCTCTACTAGACTAGCTCATTGATCAAAGATGGTTATATTTCCTAGCCATAGACATGAGTTGTCATTTGATCAACGAGATCACATCATTAGGAGAATGATGTGATGGACAAGACCCATCCATTAGCTTAGCACTATGATCATTTAGTTTTACTGCTATTGCTTTCTTCATGACTTATACATGTTCCTATGACTATGAGACTATGCAACTCCCGAATACCGGAGGAACACCTTGTGTGCTATCAAACGTCACAACGTAACTGGGTGATTATAAAGATGCTTTACGGGTGTCTCCGAAAGTATTCGTGGTGTTGGCATAGATCAAGAATAGGATTTGTCACTCCGAGTGTCGGACAGGTATCTCTGGGCCCTCTCGGTAATGCACATCATAATAAACCTTGCAAGCAAATGACTAATGAGTTAGTCATGAGATGATGTATTACGGAACGAGTAAAGAGACTTGTCGGTAACGATATTGAACTAGGTATTGAGATACCAACGATCGAATCTCGGGCAAGTAACATACCGATGACAAAGGGAACAATGTATGTTGTTATGCGATTTGACCGATAAAGATCTTCATAGAATATGTAGGAGCCAATATGAGCATCTAGGTTCCGCTATTGGTTATTGACCAGAGATGAGTCTCGGTCATGTCTACATAGTTCTCGAACCCGTAGGGTCCGCACGCTTAACGTTTGATGACGATCGGTATTATGAGTTTATGAGTTTTGATGTACCGAAGGTAGTTCGGAGTCCCGGATAAGATCACGGACATGACGAGGAGTCTCGGAATGTCCGAGAGATAAAGATCGATATATTGGACGACTATGTTTGGACACCAGAAGGGTTTCGGGTGGTTTCGGGCATATACCGGAGCACCGGGGGGTTACCGGAACCCCCCGGGGAGTTAAATGGGCCTCATGGGCCCTAGTGGGAGAAGAGGAGGGGCGGCCAGGGCAGGTGTGCACCCCCTCCCCCTCTAGTCCGAATTGGACAAGGAGGGGGTGGCGCC
>LR738709.1:632403044-632428692 GCA_902687465.1 Secale cereale | reverse complement strand
CCCTTCCTTCTCTTCTTCTCTCCTGCTTCCTTCCTCTCCTACTCCTACTAGGGAAAGGGGGGAACCCTACTCCCGGTGGGAGTAGGACTCCCTAGGGCGCACCATAAAGAGGGCCGGCCCCTCCCCTCCCCCTCTCCTCTATATACGGGGCAAGAGGCACCCCATAGACACACAAGTTGATTAGTTGATCTCTCCCAACCGTGTGTGGTGCCCCTCTCCACAGAAACACACCTCGGTCATACTGTTGCAGTGCTTAGGCGAAGCCCTGCGCCGGTATCTTCATCATCTCCGTCACCACGCCGTCGTGCTAACGAAACTCACTTGTGAAGTTCTACTGGATCAAGAGCTCATGGGACGTCATCAAGCTGAACGTGCGTAGCGACCCGACCCGAATGGATCAAGTCTCTATGCTTAAGTGTCATCCCTGGATCGGTATGCTGACACACACAGTACTCGAGGATTTATAACAGAGGTAAATCACATGTATAAAGTAACGTAAATACTATTACCTCAATCAATCATAGCGGAAGCAACAAGGTTGTGGAGTTCCATCAACACCAACGGCAAAGTTGAGTGTAGACAGCGCAACCCTAACGTAACACTTACTCGTCGAATAAATTCCTACAACATGAGACGTTGCAGCCATGTGGGTCAGTACATTGAATGTACTGGCAAATTCACACTGTCAAAGTAATGATGAACAATGCCTACAACTACATGCATATTTGGCTCGTTGAGGTTGTAAGGCTGTTTTTGCATAAAGCTGATTTTTCCCTACCACAAAGGAATGCATTTATTTAACTACTTTGTTAAATTTAAATCATGAACAGTTGAGAATGGTACCCCCATCTCAATCCCAAGCCAAAGTCATTATTAACCCAACAGATTAATTAAATAGAGTGTTGAGATCAACAAATAATCCACTTCTAGATACTCAAAGATGTCCATAACCGAGGACACGACTACTCATGAATAGTTTGTACACTCTACAGAGGTTTGTGCACTTTTCCCCACAAGACTCGATCGCCTCCGTTTAATTTCTCGCACTGCATGGTGTTTGAGAAATGGATCACCGAGACACAGTCTTTCAGAAGCATTTACTCTTTACCCCGGGTGGACCCGTACACCTACATTCCCCCTACATCTGCTAGTCCACCACTGAAAGAACTCACACAACTTACTCATACTATGACAGAGCCCATAATGGCTTGTGGCTGCACATGGAAGTTGAACCAGTAATTAAAAATCTCACATCTATCATGGATACTCTCAAACCCAACCCACGTCTACGAGCATAGCATGGCAACCTAAGCATAACGTAGAAGTAACTCCCAGGGGTTTGAAAATAATGCAGGTAATAGGTTCACCTTAATCTACTTCCCAGACCCACAAGTCAAGAGATCCTACTCATGCAAGTGTTTGAGGATATAACTAATGCAATGAAAACTGGGTATTGGAAAGTATGATCAAAGTGTGAACCTGCCTTGTACTGACGATGTAGAAGATTCGCACTCAGAACTCGTGATAGATCTACTCGTCACACTCCGGTCAATCTATCATAAGCGAACAATAGTAACCACACATAAGCAATCACTCAGAAGATCGGAAAGAACGAAAAACACTTCAGAAAACTTCGAAAACAAACGAATGACTCTTGAAACAGAAACCAATTTCTAACAGTGCCAAAATTATGTGAATTTGGCCTTATCATAAGGTTTAGGTCAAGAGCTTCAATTTGCAAAAAGAATCAACTCAAACGGAGTTATAAAACTCAAGTTGTGATCAAAACAAGTTTGAATCTAAAACTAGTTGAATTCAAATTCTAAACTTTCAAAAACATGTTTAAGTTGTTTTAGTGGAAAGAGGGGATCGTAACGAAGACGTGGGCATTGGTTTCGTTGGATTTGGACCAACGAGCAAAAATTTATGGCCGAAAGAAGATCAGGGGCTAATCTGTAAAATGAAAATTTATAGATAGGTCCCTGGCCGAAAACTAAACAGAAAAGAAAAGGACTATCGAGCAAACGCTCGCTATTAGGACCTAACCAGAGAGCGTTCACTAAATGGATCTATACCTAAAAAACTGATCTAAAGCAGAAAACTGAACAAACAGAGAACCGGGGGGGTTTTATACCGGTTCGAGCGGTTTTAGGAATAAAATCGGCGGGCGGATCGGGTTTCGGCGCGGTTCGGGCGAGTCGGAGCTTCGGCGAAACTCCGGCGCGAGGCGGCGGCGTGCAGCTCCGGCGAGCGGGTGGCGGCGAGCGTGCGGGCGGCGCGGCTCTGCGGGAGGGCAGCAGGTGAGGGCGAGGGGCGGCGGTGGCCGGCGCGGAGCAGCAAGGCAGCAGCGGCAGCCAGGCACGGCGGCGGTGGTCAGCGCTGAGCGGCGAGGCAGCAGCGGCAGCCAGGCGCGGCGGCGGTGAGCAGAAGCCGCGATGGCGGCGGTCTACAACGACGGTGGCGCGATGCGAGGAAGAGAGAGGAGGAGAGGGGCGGCGGGATTTATAGGAGGGAGGGGGTCGGGGCATGGCTTGGGGAGGAGGCAAACGGAGGAGTCCGGAGGCGGCACGACCTCCGAGGTCGGCGGCGGCAGTCGGGGCGGATCGGATCTTCGTCCCGAGCTCGAGGACGAGCGGGGCGCAGTGACGGGACGGCTGGGCCGTGGCCTCGCGATTTGCTGGGCCAGCCTAGTTCGGTCGAGAAGATCTCTTTTAAAAAAAAACGCAGACACAAAACAAAACAAAAAACCAATAATATATAATATACTTTAGGCATATTATATATCAAAATTTTCAGAAAAATATTTCCTACAAAGTGAACATTTTTCTACTGTCAAATAAAATGCTCACAAATTCTAATAAATCAAATAGTGCTACTGATGCAATAAAATCCAATAAAATCATTTTAAAAATACCAAAATGCTTTCAAATTTATTTCTGTCCAATTTTCCACACTAGGGAATCATGTTACCCTATTTTCCATATATTTTATTTTTGGAGAAAAATAATTTGATCAAAATCCAATAACTCAAATTTTGAAAATGAGTTGCAGAAAATTTCAGAAAAACTTCCAACTCATATTTCCTATAATTTGAAGAAGTCATTTTATCTTCTCTCGGGAAAATCATTGAGTTGCATAAAGTTTTTGAATTTGAAATATTTCAAGAACGGAACTCAAAAATCCTTTCAAAGCCCTTTTTCATTTAATTAATGGAAGAAGTCATATTATCTTCACTCTAGGGTTTTGTGATGAAAAGAATTTGAATTCACGGAGAACAAAAATGCAAAGTGATTACAAACCTACCACACTTAAAATGAATCTCGTCCTCGAGATTCGAAGAGGCTAGCAAGAAATAGGTTAGGGTTTGGGGTTCTCCTATCAAATCCATTGATCGGTCTGGTCTAAGGTGTTACCACACTTAGAAACAAGGTTACGGTTCCTTCAAAACTCAAGTACTCCATCCTCAGTTGACAGTGTTGATTCTTCTCAGATCTTCAGGGTAACTCCTTCTCTGGGGCTCTTTCGGTAATGGCATAACCTTTTGTCATTAATTCTTGTGCCCTTTCATCTTGGTAAGGTTCTTCCGAGATGGGTTCTGCTTAGCTGACAGGTCTGACGCCAATACTAAACAAATATCGATATCTAATGGTGGTCATCAAACAATGCATTGGGTCCCTGCAAAAAAACGGGTCTGGGCTTCATCTTCACCATATAACCTACGGTTGGCAACCGCATGCCTTGTACAAGGGAAAATTTTCTATACCACTCTAAGGTTTAAACAAGGTTTTGACATCGTCGTCTCTCTGCTATAGGTAAGTCACTCAGATTTACCATCCCATATAGCAGAGGCGAATAATAAGAGTAAGTCGGTATGGTGATCAATCCATCCCGCACCCAAATCATTACCTTGTATATGGTTTAGTGAATCTCGCATTCTAACACTCGGTCATCCTCACAAGCATTGCATAATTTCTCTTGTCAACGAACTAAGTTCGGATAATTCCATTGATTCTACAAGCAAAACAACCATCTATCATGTTTCACAACCCTTGGGTTTAACGTAACCACCTATAAGATCGTATGTTGACAAGGTCGTAACTTCTACCAGGGGTTTTTCTTCAACAAGAGTGTGCTTGCTTCCTTGACAGGTCCTGGGGCCTGTGGGTTATGGCTCACCTCCAACTTGTCACTAGTAACACTTGGTCTCTTCATTGGGTTGAAACTGATCATTCTTCCAACATCCAACTTCCTTAGCATTTCTTAAATCCATCCAATTTGTTTGGTATCCCTTTCTTCTTTGGGTACAAAACTGAGTGTAATCACTCACACTCATCCTTGGGCAGTCCATTCCAAGTCTGACGTAACTAACCACTAGCTAGTGTATTCGGGTAACGGTGTTGGATTCTACCACACTTAAATTGAATAACACTAGTTTTCTTCAAAATCTTGATCCATGTATCATGTCTTCACTCATCACTTATGTAGTAACAACTCACAAAATTCCAATCAATTTCCAGGATGCTAATTGTATTGACTCTCAACTCACTCTGATCTACTGCATTTCCATTGCATCCTTCAACTCAACTACTTAGCACAAATCTCCTTCTCATGGGGACAGTCTTTAGCGAAGTGCCCTGCTTCACTTCAGCAGAAACATATTACTACTGACAAGTCTCGTGGTTCCCTTGTGATTATGTAGCCTCCTTAGGTCCTCGGCTTAGGTTCACTTCAGAACTTGTATATCCTTAACTCATCCTTGGAGTCAATATTGCTCCATACTCCAGCATTACCCCCACTTTAAATCCAACGGTACTTCTTTCCTTCATACCCTTGGGGTAAGCATCATATCAAAATAAACTCCAACTTATTTTGTGTGAACTCCACTATTTGGGGCAACAGTTTCCTTCCTATGGGTCCAGGGTTCACTCAAAAAAAGTATCGCCCTAACCAAAATGCATTGGTTCATCCGTAATCCATATTCTCCTCATATCAAATCTCTTATTACATCCTGAATCAGTATTCAATACTCCAATTTCAAAGGTGCTTCACTTCAAATGTTGCCATCCACCTAGTTGGGTATGGTCAAACATTTCTTTCCATCTTTATTCCTTTGTCCAAGCTAAGGATGCTTCGGTCCCACTGGGATTGTGCAATGTGATTCTTGAAATCATCGATCATTTGCTTCATCCTAGTGTCCGTATGCTTCATCTCCATCATCTCTGCATGCGTCCTACTCAGGCTTTCCTGAGTTCAACTTCTTTCTCCATGAAGTGATAACCCTTGTAAACTGCATCTCCTTGGTGAACATGCTTCATCATGTCCTTCAGGATCTTTGGGTAATCCTGGTCGCTAGTCAGGGTCATGATCGTTTCCGGGCCCTTGAGAAAAGACTCGTATAGTGTTGTCATCTGTAGGCATAAGACAGAAGGGGTTCTCGGGACAACATACAGACATCCTTGGGTAAAATGGGGTCGTTTGTCCGAGAAGGGTTCGGGGTCAACTGGTCCATGGGTTCTAGGTCTTGGTCTGGGTGAGATAGCAAGAGAGGCACTCACAATCATCCAACAAGTCATAACATCTCCTTCTTAGACTCCAAAAAAATATCAACTTCTATGCTTCACGCACTATTACGATGATCTTTCCATAACTCAACTCAACATCATAATAAAAGTGTATTCCGCATTTAGCTACATGCTTCATCCTAATCTCCAGATCTACAACTACTCTTCTCAATATTTCCTCTGGTCTGAACCTTCTCTGGCAAAATGCTCTACTTCCTTGTAGTGTAAACTAATGTCATCAGACAAATCTAAGGACTTCATGGTGACTATCCTGGTTCACTGGGTTCTTCGCTTCCTGGTTGGGCAGTTGCTAGCATAATGACCTAAATCCTTGCACCTATAGCATGTGATGTGACTCTGGTCCTTTTCCATAGAAATTGGGTTCTTCTGAGGACACATGCTCTTTCTCTTCCTCGAATTCCTTGTTCCTATCAGTTCTTCCATCTTTTGTGGATCAAACTCCACTTCTTCTGTCGGGAAGTCTCCGAGATACTCCTGGCTTTCCTTTGTGCAATACTGTGAAAAATGTCTTTCTTCTCCACATAAATAGCAAGCACGTGATAAAATATGTTTAGGCCTTCTCCATCAGGGTCGTCAATATCTTCCTCCATCGTGGATTCCTTTGAAATTTCCTCGAGGGCTTCTTTCATGGCTTCTTTCCTCTGCTGGATAGTTCGTTGTACCATGGGGTAAATGTTACATTGGCCGGGGTAGTGGGTAGTCCCTTCACACAAGAAACAGGTAATCTTCCTAGTTGGGCATTCTTCAGCTTGATGACTTTCTTAACAATGAGGACATTCATCCTTGTGCTCCTCCTGGGTGTGTCCTATTTCTCCACAAATCCCGCAGGCACAAGGTTTCTTCTTCGGGTTGTCACCACGCTTTCGGGTGAGACGGGACTTTAACAGAGTCTTCTTGAATTCCTCCCAACTTTTTGCTCCATTATATCCTTGTATGGCTTGATGCATTTTCCACAATGTTGCAACACTTTTTGTAAAGTACTGAAGAGTGTATTGAACGTCATACTTCCTTGCAACCAAAATTTTCCTGAAGTGATGCTCCGTGTTTTGTATCCATAGCTCTGCCTCCGGCTGGGTCATCGGTCCAGAGAATACAAGTCTATCTTCTTTCATCCTCTATTGGGTCCAAGGGTTTTGGGATGAGATTCGGGAGATGGAGAGAGATACACTCAATACAAACAATAGTTTTAAAAGACGGTTTTATTTTGTGGCCGTCGGAACAACATCAAACAATTGACGGCTCACAATCGTCGCCTCTAACGTAAGTACATAACAGGGGTTTGCTCTTCTAAAGGTCAATATCTCTTCAAAGTCATCAACTCTTCAATCTTCGGAGTATCCATTGTTGTAGCTTCAACACTTCCAATGCATGGTGAAATCCTCTTTACTCCGAAGTGGTCAAAAGGGGCGAGGGTGTAGTCTAACTATTTGAGGTGAGGGAAGAATTTGGTAAAGCTCAGAAAAGATGAGAGTGAAAGGATCTTTTAGAAAATAAATTTTTAGAGAAATCCTTTCCTATGGGCTAGCCAGTTTCTAGGGTCACGTCCTACAGTCAACATGTGCTCTGATACCATCTTGTAGTGACCCGACCCGAATGGATCAAGTCTCTATGCTTAAGTGTCATCCCTGGATCGGTACGTTGACACACACAGTACTCGAGGATTTATAACAGAGGTAAATCACATGTATAAAGTAACGTAAATACTATTACCTCAATCAATCATAGCGGAAGCAACAAGGTTGTGGAGTTCCATCAACACCAACGGCAAAGTTGAGTGTAGACAGCGCAACCCTAATGTAACACTTACTCGTCGAATAAATTCCTGCAACATGAGATGTTGCAGCCATGTAGGTCGGTACATTGAATGTACTCGCAAATTCACACTATGAAAAAAATGATGAGCAATGCCTACAACTACATGCATATTTGGCTGGTGGAGGCTATAAGGTTGTTTTTGCATAAAGCTAATTTTTCCCTACCACAAACGAATTCATTTATTTAACTACTTTGTTAAATTTAAATCATGAACAATTGAGAATGGTACCCCCATCTCAATGCCAAGCCAAAGTCATTATTAACCCAACAGATTAATTAAATAGAGTGTTGAGATCAACAAATAATCCACTTCTAGATACTCAAAGATGTCCATAACCGAGGACACGGCTACTCATGAATAGTTTGTACACTCTGCAGAGGTTTGTGCACTTTTCCCCACAAGACTCGATCGCCTCCGTTTAATTTTTCGCACTGCATGGTGTTTGAGAAACGAATGACTGAGACACAATCTTTCAGAAGCATTTACTCTTACCCCGGGTGGACCCGTACACCTACATTCCCCCTACATCTGCTAGTCCACCACTGAAAGAGCTCATACAACTTACTCATACTATGCCAGAGCCCATAATGGCTTGTGGCTGCACAAGGAAGTTTCTAGGCATGTAAATATTATATGATCCCTTTGAGCCTGGGTGGCATTCCAATAGGATAATCACACGGTACCCCCGGGATTTCCTAGGCCAACATTGGTAACCCCAGGTGCCCTGGCAAACCACTGGTAACCCCAGGGTGCCACAACCAATCCACCCATATGTGTATTAAAGTAGCCACCTTAAGTTGAACCAGTAATTAACAAGCTCACATCTATCATGGATACTCTCAAACCCAAACCACGTCTACGAGCATATCATGGCAACCTAAGCATAACGTAGAAGTAACTCCCAGGGGTTTGAAAATAATGCAGGTAATAGGTTCACCTCAATCTACTTCCCAGACCCACAAGTCAAGAGATCCTACTCATGCAAGTGTTTGAGGATATAACTAATGCAATGAAAACTGGGTATTGGAAAGTATGATTAAAGTGTGAACTTGCCTTGTACTGACGATGTAGAAGATTCGCACTCAGAACTCGTGATAGATCTACTCGTCACACTCCGATCAATCTATCATAAGCAAACAATAGTAACCACACATAAGCAATCACTCAGAAGATCGGAAAGAACGAAAAACACTTCGAAAAACTTCGAAAACAAATGAATGACTCTTGAAACAGAAACCAATTTCTAACAGTACCAAAATTATGTGAATTTGGCCTTATCAGAAGGTTTAGGTCAAGAGCTTCGATTTGCCAAAAGAATCAACTCAAACGGAGTTATAAAACTCAAGTTGTGATCAAAACAAGTTTGAATCTAAAACTAGTTGAATTCAAATTTTAAACTTTCAAAAACATGTTTAAGTTGTTTTACTGGAAAGAGGGGGTCATAACGAAGACGTGGGCGTTGGTTTTGTTGGACTTGGACCAACGAGCAAAAAGTTATGGCCGAAAGAAGATCAGGGGCTAATCTGAAAAAAAAATACAGATAGGTCCCTGGCCGAAAACTAAACAGAAAAGAAAAGGACTATGGAGCGAACGCTCGCTATTAGGACCTAACCAGAGAGCGTTCACTAAATAGATCTATACCTAAAAAACCGATCTAAAGCAGAAAACCGAACAAACAGAGAACCGGGGGGGGTTATACCGGTTCGAGCGGTTTTAGGAATAAAACCGGCGGGCGGATCGGGTTTCGGCGCGGTTCGGGCGAGTCGGAGCTCCGGCGAAACTCCGGCGCGAGGCGGCGCGGCTCTGCGGGAGGGCAGCAGGTGAGGGCGAGGGGCGGCGGTGGCCGGCGCGGAGCGGCGAGGCAGCGGCGGCGGTGAGCAGAAGCGGCGGCGGCGGCGGTCTGCAGCGACGGCGGCGCGATGCGAGGAAGAGATAGGAGGAGAGGGGCGGCGGGATTTATAGGAGGGAGGGGGTCGGGGCATGGCTTGGGGAGGAGGCAAACGGAGGAGTCCGGAGGCGGCATGACCTCCGAGGTCGGCGGCGGCAGTCGGGGTGGATCAGGTCTCCGTCCCGAGCTCGAGGACGAGCGGGACGCAGTGACGGGTTGGCTGGGCCGTGGCCTGGCGATTTGCTGGGCCGGCCCAATTCGGTCCAGAAGATCTCTTTTAAAAAAAAACACAGACACAAAACAAAAAATAAAACAAAAAATATTAATATAATTTAGGCATATTATATATCAAAATTTTCAGAAAACGATTTCCTACGAAGTGAACATTTTTCTATTGTCAAATAAAATGCTCACAAATTCTAATAAATCAAATTGTGCTACTGATGCAATAAAATCCAATAAAATCATTTTTTAAATACCAAAATGCTTTCAAATTTATTTCTCTCCAATTTTCCACTGTAGGGAATCATGTTACCCTATTTTTCATATATTTTATTTTTGGAGAAAAATAATTTGATCAAAATCCAATAACTCAAATTTTAAAAATGAGTTGCAGAAAATTTCAGAAAAACTTCCAACTTATATTTCCTATAATTTGAAGAAGTCATTTTATCTTCTCTCGGGAAAATCATTGAGTTGCATAAAGTTTCTGAATTTGAAATATTTCAAGAACGGAATTCAAAAATCCTTTCAAAGCCCTTTTTATTTAATAAATGGAAGAAGTCATATTATCTTCACTCCAGGGTTTTGTGATGAAAAGAATTTGAATTCATGGAGATCGAAAATGGAAAGTGAAAGTTTGGGAAAGTCATTTCATTCCATCTCATTTAACTTTCAAAAGTTACAAATTTCACTCAATTTCACACAGCACATCACACAAGCAATCAAACTATCTATTTAATATAACATTCCAAAATTTAGAATTTTGGGATGTTACAACGTGTGTTGAACGCGGAGCTCCGTACGTTCGGTGCTTGATCGGTTGGATCGCGAAGAAGTTCGACTACATCAACCGCGTCACTAGACGCTTCCGCTCCTGGTCTACGAGGGTACGTAGATACACTCTCCCCTCTCGTTGTTATGCATCTAGTAGATAGATCTTGCGTGATCATAGGAATTTTTTTGAAATACTACGTTCCCCAACAATTGCATTTCTCTTTCTACGCATGTTTTGTTGTTCATCGGTGTCATCACAAAATGGTCTACTCCCTCGGTCCGAAAAGCGAAGAGAATTTTGACTACCTGCATATGAACTAAAATGGCAAACTTTATAAAATGTTATGTTCAGGATTAAAAAAGCACCACTAGAAAGTGCTTTTGACATCCAAAACTACGAGTTTTATGTAAAACAATATAGTTTTTAGAAGCATTATGTCAAAGCAAAATTTTGGAAGATGAAAATTAGAGCATTCGGACCCCAAGTTTATTGTTATCACTTGCGGGTTTTCATGGAAGGAATTATGGCACTTTCAGCCATCCTGGTTCATTTCTGAAACAAAGATACTTTGGTGCATGAGGTCCTAAAACACGCTATCCATCGGGAACTGACAGTCATGTTAATCACCCCATGCATATTAATTTTGACTAGCATATTTTATAAAATTTCTTGTACGGATTACCAGATCTTGGGTTATTCAACATATTACATGCAACTTTTCCCATAGTATAGCATGACATTCACTTTATGCAGCAGCATGCACCATGATGATCCACAAATATAGGAGATTAATCCCGGGCCTTTCGATAAAAATGTTGAACCTAACAAAGAGCAGAAGGAATCGATAAGTGGTTGTTACTTTTGATATGCATTGGGATTTTCCTGAAGAGGAAGGGTAACGTAGTACAGTAGGAGAAAATATTTCCTTGAGTAAAGAATCAATGTCTATCGAACCAATAGGAGGTTCACAGAAACGACGATCCACAGTACATGCGCACACACAAACAAATACTTGCACGGTTGCACCCAATGCGGGCGACAGGGTTGTCAATCTTTTTGTACTCGTTAATTGTAAGAGTTAATTTTGATAGCAGTGGATATATAAATTGCAAGATTAAATAAAATTTAATAAATTGCAACAATGTATTTAGGGAACCAAAAAGTCGGAAAAAAAAAGAGAAAAATCATCTAAAAAGCCAAAAACAAGTGCGAAAAAATAATTAAAAAATCCAAAGAGAGCGGCCATAGCGCGAGAAGTAGCCGCGGCTCCCGAAGGAATGCTACTTGCTCTTCCACTTGTCATGCATCAACATGGGCCTTGGAGATTAATGAGAAATTATTGCCCGTCTATAACTCAATCAACATGGTCGTCATGCTTATTGCCGAGTTGAGACAAGAAAACCTACTACTATTGCGTTAAAAAAAACTTCTACTACTACTCTCTCTATAAAAAAAATTATAAGAGTGTTTAGATCACCGGTTACAAGAACACAAGGCACAGAGCCATCTAGTACAATCCTACATTCTGCCGCTGAGCACGGCGGCCGAGATGGAGTGGACAGCCCGGACGAGCTCGGCGGAGACGAGGAGCACCGAGGCCGGCACGCTGAGCAGCACCAGCGCCACGACCCCCGCGCCGAGCCCCGGCCGCGCGCGCACCAGCAGCGCGAACAGGATGCCGAGCGCCTCGCGCACGCCCGCGACGTACAGCCCGTGGTGCCGCCGCTCCAGCTCCGTCCACTCGGCCGGGGGCACGAAGAGGCCGACGCCGCCACCCTCCTCCTCCTCTTCCTCCTCCTCCTCTGGCTCTTCCTCTTCCTCGTCCTCGCCGTGCTCCACCTCGCGGATGCGCCGCCGCAGCGTGGCCATGCCCTCGTCCACCATCCGGCCGTCCCACGGCGACCCCGCGGGCTCCCACTCGCCGCCACCCCCCGACGCGAGGCAGAGGATCACTCTGCTCCCAACCGCGCGACGACGACGAGCGCCGAGCCGAACCGTCGCCGTGGCGGCCACGTCGCGGGATGATGACCGGTGGGAGAGCGCGCGTGGTGCGCTGCTCCATGCGCCGTGGGCTCTCCCTTCCGCCACCGGCGCCATGCGCATTTGCTGTATAAAAACAAAAACAAAGTACGACGGATGGCACGTACGTCCCGAGCAGGAGCAGGCCACGGCGGCAGTGATCGAGAGCGTGGGCGCGCGCGGGAAGCTCGACGCAAAGTGGTGAAAGGTGCTGGTGTTACGTCGACTGCCGATGCCCGGGGTCGCGTGCTGGCTTATATACCGGCGAAGGAAGGAAGGCACCAAAGGGGGTGGCGTGGCGTGCGCTGTGGTGGCGGAAATTCCCGTGGCAGAGCCTAGCTAGGGTGGCCGTAGGGCGAGGGGAAAACGTGCGGGGAACGGGTTGCTTGGCTTGGGCGGGAAGAGCACGCGCACGGCGGCGTCTCGTCGGCAATTCCTCGGGGTTTTCCATTCTTTCGGCCGCGCGGTTTCGGCCGTGGCGTGGCGTGTGCGGGCCGCGTCGCGTCCGCGACAGGTAGCGGCCCACCCCGCACTTCAGCTGCTCGGCACCTGGCGCGGCGTCCGTTCCCCGGTCCCGCTGTCAGCCGGAAGCTTCCTCTCCACGGCGCGACGGACGACGGGATTATCTGACGGGGAATTGCCGGACAATTCCATCGTACAGTAGGTCCGTCTGAATTCGGGAAGGATGCGTGACTCGATGAAACGGATGGAAAAATTGTGACACGTTTTGGAGAAAACAAACGTGCTTACTGTTTAGTACAGTACAACAACACTTTCTGTGCCACATGTTTCTTTCACATGAAGAAACGGTTTCATGAGACAGAAATGTGTACATACTGTGCTTGAGAAAATACGTAGAAACAACTCGGCGTCCTCACCAAAAAAAAAAAAAAAAATCTTGTTATGTTCGTGATTAGTAGTACTACTCTGTACTGCCAAAATGCAAGGCATTTTTTAGGCTAAACTTAGCCTACAAAATCATCTTATATTCCTATATTCTGATACGGTGGGAGTATAAGCATTTACTACCTTCATCCCAAAATTCTTGTCTTAGATTTGTAGACAAGAATTTTGGGAGAGATGGAGTATTTTGTATTCGCCGGATGATTTGCTAGATGGAGCAGATGATGAATTCCCGGCACGATTTGGAGAAAACAACACGAAAGGAATATTTTCATCAGAGATACACGTAGGAACTAGCTACAAACAACTACTCCCTTCGTCCAGAAATATTTATCATCAAAATGAATAAAAGGGGATATATCTAGATATATTTTAGTTTTAGATACATCCCTTCTTGTTCATTTTGAAGACAAGTATTTTCGGACGGATAAAGTATTTTTTAGTCGAGCTATAAACAACTGTGCTCGAGAAAATACATGGAAACAACTCGGAAAAAATGATGATGATCAAAGAACGATTCCAGTGGACAGTTCCAGCAATTATGATATCCGTGATTACGAGTAATTTATTTTTCCTACCACCCTTCCAAAGGGGTTCAACCACGAGATATAATCTTCCTGGCAAATGGGCATGATTAAAGACAAAGATATGACGCATTCACTGGAAGAGCAGCAGTTCAAATTAAGGAACACCACCAAGAAAATGTATTTCCAGGATGGGCCATTGTACAAGACCAGATTTAAGCTTCTTTCACACAAAACCATAATGAAGCAATTGTAGTTTACACTTCACTTATTTCGCAAGACTGTATTCACAAGATATGACGCTACGGATGATAAAACTACACAAACGTCCACAAATCGACAGCTCGGAACAGACGCATCAATCATTCCTTGGGCACTTACGAGGCGATTGAAAAAGGTCACGAATGAAATACAGGTCTATAAGTCGCCATGGAAATACAGCAATGTCAAAGGGATAGCTGACAGTTGTGGCCTCGGATTCTAACAGCATCCTGATGATCCTTGACCCCGGTTGCCACCCACCACGTCCACGGTGTCCGGCATATACCTGCAAGAGCGCATTTACATCAGATTACTAAAGCAAATAAAACTAAGCAACAAATAACTAATGCTAGTCCCAAACGTATCAAACCATAAAGATTGAGAAGGAATCAGTACCGCAAAACAGATGCAATTTATATCTGGCTGAAGAATCAAAGAAACTAATGTCGACAGGAGCAAAAGGTAACTACAAGAATTATTCCTCCTATAGCAGTGATCCCTTTTCATTACTACATACTCCTACATGACATGTCACAAATATTAAATATTCAGTTGAACCAAGTGTAATTCAACTTTGCCTAAGGTATAGAGAGTCAGAGAAAGGGTGCTTACAATTCTTCCTCTGGCTCATTCTTCAGAGCGTTCTTTACTATACACTGGAAAGCCTCCTCCACGTTGATTCCATCCTTGGCAGAAGTCTCAAAGTATGGGATGTTCCCTTTAGAGGCACACCATGCCTTGGCCTTTTTCTCAGAGACCTGAATGGAAGCAGTTTACACATCCCTAAGAATCCGTCGGAGAGAAACTATTTACCGAGAAAGGACAAAGCATAAAGCAAATATGGATAGTTACCACACGACTGTTCCCACCGTCCACATCAACTTTGTTACCCAGCAGAACAAAAGGAAAGTTATCAGGATCTGATGGGCTAGCCTGTCAAAGTAAACACCCAAAGTAAGCCAGGCATAACATGATTCTAGACTGTTAATGAATTATGAAAAATACTTCACCTGAATTAGAAACTCTTCACGCCAGTTGTTCAGATTATCAAATGATTTCATCGAGTTAACATCGTAAACTAGAACACAACAATCTGCTCCGCGGTAGAATGCAACACCAAGACTTTGAAACCTCTCCTGACCGGCAGTATCCCATATCTACACAGAAACATATGTTAATCCACACACACACAAAAACAAAAAAACTGTCTAAGCATCATACATCAGCACTCATAGTAGAATGGTAGTGAAAAATATAAAGAATCACAGGTACCAGAAAACCTCAAGAAACAGATTTCTCATGCACCCATTAGCAATGCACTTTAACAGAATCATTCAGAAAACAAAGAGCCGCAAAGAAATGATCTGACATTTCAAATAGCAGGAGCTAACATGATTCTAGTTCGTAGGGGTTAAGAGCATATGATGAGTGAAGAGCAGGGATGGGGCAAAACCACTTTAATAGAATCATTCGAAAAACAAAGTAAACACTAGGAAACAGCTTGATATTTAAAATAGATGGGATTAACATGAAGAATGCACCACTTGCTAATTTGTAGGGGCTAATAGCATAGGTTGAGTGAAGAGCTGGTACAGGGCAAGCCTGCTTTAACAAAATCATTCAAAAACAAAGGAGCTGCTAGGAAACGGTTTGGCATTTAGCATAGTTGATGAAACTAACATGAATAATGTACCAGTTGCTAATTTGTTAGGGGCTAATAGCATAGGCTGAGTAAGAGCAGATATGGGGCAAACCTGCTTTATAACAAAATCATTCAAAAACAAAGGAGCTGCTAGGAAACCGTTTGGCATTTAGGATAGTTGAAACTAACATGAAAAATGAACCGTTTGCTAATCTGTAGGTCTAATAGAGTAGGATGAGTGAAAAGCAGGGTGCAAAACAAACTAATAACAATTATTTGTTGTCAGAGGTCCAAGGCTAAATCGGAAGAACATCATACCAAGACAAGTAGTACTTTTATGCCCTACTGAATTTTTGAACCGTTTACACTTTTCTAGAAACTGTTCTCATATAAAATCAAATGGTCTATTTATTTTCTTTCGGAAGACTACACTATATGTGGGTCCACTTTCTGATGTCCATACAAATTTAGCTCCAACGCATACATCTACTCCCTCTGTCCCATAATATAAGAACGTTTTTGACACTAGTGTAGTGTCAAAAACGTTCTTATATTATGGGACCGAGGTAGTACATGAGTGTACAATAATATTCCAGTCATGCTGTACCCAATGGTGTACAATAATATTCACAGCTGAGAGCACCAAACTAAGCAGGACTGCAGATGATGCAAGGATTGAACCAATCATGCAGCACCAGCATTGTGACGTTCCACACAAAAGAGTAGATCGACGGCAAACATCTGCTATCTTGTACTTTTACATGGGAGAGGAGCAGTTCAACAACTAATGATAGTGATGCCAAATCACACTAGCACTACTCATCACATGAAGTGAAGTACTGAACTAGGCCTAGAGCATGATCCAGCAGCAGCAGCAGCAAAAAAAAGACGAGGGCATACAGATCTTCTTACTTGTAGGGTGAAGAGCCTGTCCTCGAACTGCACCTCCTTGGTGAGGAAATCGGCGCCAATCGTAGCCTTGTACTGGTTGCTGAACTTCTTGTTCACATATCTGAATTAAATCAAAGCTCAAGGAAACACAAGCCAAAACAACAACTACTTATACTCCAGTACAGAAGTACAGAATCCAATCTGCCCGGAACGAGACAGCTAACTGGACGCAATTATCGTATCTCAAATCAACGCGAATCTCAGGATACTGGTTCATCAAGGAGGTCTTCCCAACCCTAGATCACAGGAGACAGAGAGAGAAAGTCAGCGAGGAATCGAGAGGGGGGGTAAACAGAGTCGCGGAAAAGCGGGGGGAGAGAGATCCGAAGCGCTCACCCGCTGTCGCCGAGGATGATGACCTTGAGGAGGGTGCGGCGGCGCGAGGCCATCGGGATCTAGGGTCCGCGGCGATCGATCTCGCTGGCGGGCCGGAGGGACTGGAAGGGGGGCGAGGCGAGGCGAGACGAGACGAAAGAGCTGAGCTGTCCCGGCGCGTCGACTCGTGTGCTCTGTGGTGGGCGACGCGAGGGAGGGGGAGACCGGACCGGAAGAGCTGCGCCGAAGGGGGCCGTGATGTGATGTGGCGACCGTACGTCGGGCCACCGCGATCCGACGCGTAGAACCTCCTTCGGGTTTTTTAGGAGTTTTGGTTGGTTGGCCAGCAATAAAAAAATCACATGTTGTAAGAGCATCTACAGCCGGACTTGACAAATCCGACCCCTCAAACGTCCGCGGATGCAACCGGGCGCGTCCGTGGGCACTGACCGTGCACTGCTCATATTTTCTTCTCCACATCCAACTTTCTCATATGCACCCCCTAAATCCATACAAAATCACGCACAATATATTGTTACGTATTACGTTCTATTCTACTCATCGTCGAAGATGGCCTGGGTCGCCTCCACCGAAGTCGGAGCCGGAGCCTGAGCCGCGTGCGCTGCAGCCCGCGCCGCCTCCATCTGCTGCCGATGAAGACGCCTGGCCTCCGCCGCCATCTCCGAGCGGATGGAGTTCACGATGTGTGCTGCTCCGGCCACACATGCACGTCCTCCTGCATCGCCGGCGCCTTCTCCTCTCCTACGTCCAGCAGCGGCGCCTACTCATCCTCATCTTCCTCGTCCACCTCCTCCTCCTCCAAATCCTCCTCCGGTTCCAGAGGTAGCCCCGCTTTCCTCCGAATCCATACCTGCTCAAGGATGAAGAGGCGGTGCTCGATCGTGTAGTGGCGGCGGCGCGGGTCATGGCTACTAGGCGAACGGATGGACAGGAAAATGGTGACGGCGGCGGACAAGAGAAGAAAAATATGGATGGATGGTAGGGTTTAGATGCTGCCGGGCAATGCACCGCGCGGCCCGCCGGAGCTGCGCCACGCGGCACCACCGGCCCGACGAAGGAGACGAGCTTCGGGTCGCCGGATTTGAGGGCGTTTTCGGCTGGGACCCCTTCGCCAGTCCGACGTTGTAATGCCCCACATGTAACGCTTTCCAATTATGGAAATATATGAAACTTTGACTTCATCAATTCCATTATGGGCTCTTCTTTCATTTCGGGTTTTGTCAGGGATATTACTAGCAGGTATAAACCGGCTATTGTAAACCGGATTATGGTAATTTAGTTGTATAATTGTAATACCCGGTAGAGGTTATGGCCCATGAAGGCTTAGGGCCCATGTGTAGAGTTACGGTTTGTAAACCGCCTGATCATGTAACTTGAGAGATAAGGAAGAAAGAGCAGAGACCGAGGCGGACACAAGTATGAGCCGGCCTCGGGACTCTGTAAACCGGACCGGGCGTCGCCTCTATATAAAGGGACGACCCGGCGACGGTTCAAGGACAAGAAACAACCCGTCGAGACACAGGCAAGCGATCTGCTCCCTGTTCACCGACGCCCAAGCAATACCAAACCAAACTAGACGTAGGCTTTTACCTTCCTCGAAGGGGCCGAACTAGTATAAATCCTCTGTGTCCCTTTGTGTGCTTTTAACCCCTTCAAGCTAACCCGTGCGATGGTTCCTCAACTAAGTCCGTTAAACCGGACATCTGCCGTGTTAATTCCACGACAGTTGGCGCCCACCGTGGGGCATCCGCACGATGGTTTCGAGTTCTTGAAGGGCAGCTTTGAAGGGCTCAAGGGTTACGCGGTCGGCCGGATGACCAAGAGTCGCCGCGGCCGGATCTACATCGACGACGCAGGTTGGGGACCGGAGGCCGACTCAATCGAATACGGGTACCGGGTTCCCTTCGGCGGCATCCACGTCTTCATCGGCAAGATTGGTGAACCGGGACCTGAGCCGGACGTCTTCCCCAACATCGTCGAGCCGGCTCAGCGTGCGAGATCGGCCCGGATTCAGCCTGCCATGAAGCGCGTTTTCGTTGGAGCAATTCACGGGGTTCAAGCCGAGGACGGATCGGATTCCGGTGGCGAGACAGTTATCTATTCCGACGATGAATCTTTATCCGGAGAGACTGAGTCTTTGTATCAGTTGCGGGACGGCCGGTCTGAGGGTATGTCCGACGGAGACAGTATTCCGGACCCCTTTGAACCGCCAAACCGAGTGGCTGTCTTTATGGCCGGTTCACAACCTACGCAGCAGTCCACGGTGAACGGGGCGATGACAGCAGAAGCTGGTGTAGGGGGGAGCGGCCAGGCCCTCTCGCCCTCTGACGCTCTATCCACCTTAGTCGAGGAGTTCACAACCCGAGCCATGGCAGAGGTGGCTCCAGCAGACAAGGTGTTGGAGATATGCCCTAGAGGCAATAATAAAAGCATTATTATTATATCTCCTTGTTCATGATAATTGTCTGTTATTCATGCTTGAATTGTATTGTACGGAAACAACGATACATGTGTGAATACACAGACCACAATGAGTCCCTGGTAGGCCTCTAGTAGCCAGCTCGTTGATCAACAGATGGTCACGGTTTCCTGACCATGGACATAGGATGTCAGTGATAACGGGATCACATCATTAGGAGAATGATGTGATGGACAAGACCCAAACTTGAGCATAACACGAGATCGTATAGTTCGTAATGCATAAGCTTTTCGGTGTCAAGTATTTATTCCTTAGACCATGAGGTTGTACAACTCCCGGATGCCGTAGGAATACTTGGGGTGTGCCAACCGTCACAACGTAACTGGGTGACTATAAAGGTATGCATCGGGTATCTCCGAAAGTGTCTGTTGAGTTGGTACGAATCGAGACTGGGATGTTGTCACTCCATATGACGGAGAGGTACCTCTGGGCCCACTCGGTAAGACATCATCATAATGAGCTCAATGTGACCAAGTAGTTAGTCACGGGATGATGGATTACGGATCGAGTAAAGAGACTTGCCATAACAAGATTGAACAAGGTATCGGGAATACCGACGATCGAATCTCGGGCAAGTACCGTACCGATGGACAAAGGGAATAACGTACGGGATTAAGTGAATCCTTGACACGGTGGTTCATCCGATGAAGATCATCGAGGAACACGTGGGAACCAACATGGGTATCCATATCCCGCTGTTGATTATTGACCGGAGAGTCGTCTCGGTCATGTCTACGTGTCTCCCGAACCCGTAGGGTCTACACACTTAAGGTTCGGTAACGCTAGGGTCGTAGAGATAAATGCACGTGGAAACCCGAGAGTTGTTCGGAGTCCCGGATGAGATCCCGGACATCACGAGGAGTTCCGGAATGGTCCGGAGGTAAAGATTGATATATAGGAAGTCCAGTTTCGGCCAACGGGTGATCTCCGGGGGTCACCGGGAGCGTCCCGGGACCACCAGAGGGGCCCCGGGGGTCCACCGGGTGGGGCCACCCATCCCGGTGGGGCCCCTAGGCCGCGAGGGGAAGTGTCCAGCCCTCTGGGCTGGCGCACCACTAGGGGGCCCACCTCCCCATGCGCCTAGGGTTAAAACCCTAAGGGGAGGGGGGCCACCACTTGCCTTGGGGGGCAAGGACTCCCCCCTGGCCGCCGCCCCCCCTTGCAGATTGGATCTGCAGGGGGCTGGCGCCCCCCCTGGCCCCCTATATATATGTGGGGGGGAGAGGGCAGCCGCACCCAAGCCCTGGCGCCTCTCCCCCTCCCGTCACACCTCCATACTCCAACGCAGGGCGCCCGGCGAAGCCCTGCTGCGATCTCCACTGCATCCGTCATCACGCCGTCGTGCTGCCGGATCTCTAACGACTTCTCCTCCCCCCTTGCTGGATCAAGAAGGAGGTGACGTTGCTGCACTGTACGTGTGTTGAACGCGGAGGTGCCGTCCGTTCGGCGTTAGATCATCAGTGACGAAGAACGTGAAGAATACGACTACTTCATCCACGCTTCGTTGAAAGCTTCCGCTCGCAATCTCCATAACGGTATGTAGATGCACTCTTACTTGCTCGTTGCTAGATGTCTCCATAGATGGATCTTGGTGAAAGCGTAGAAATTTTTGAATTATGCTACGTTCCCCAACAGTGGCATCTGAGCCTAGGTTTTATGCGTAGCATCTTGCACGAGTAGAACACAAAGCAGTTGTGGGTGTTTGGTTTTGTTCAACTTTCTTACCGTTACTAGTCAATCTTGATTCGGCGGTATTGTGGGATGAAGCGCTCCGGACCGACTTTACACGTACGCTTACGTGAGACTGGTTCCACCGACAGACATGCACTAGATGCATAAGGTGGCTGGCGGGTGTCTGTCTCTCCTACTTTAGTCGGATCGGATTCGATGAAAAGGGTCCTTATGAAGGGTAAATAGAAGTTGACAAATCACGTTGTGGTTTTGGCGTAGGTAAGAAACGTTCTTGCTAGAAATCCTATAGAAGCCACGTAAAACTTGCAACAACAATTAGAGGACGTCTAACTTGTTTTTGCAGCATGTGCTATGTGACGTGGTATGGCCAAAATGAAGATGTGATGAATGATATATGTGATGTATGAGATTGATCATGTTCTTGTAATAGGAAATCACGACTTGCATGTCGATGAACTTGACAACCGGCAGGAGCCATAGGAGTTGTCTTAATTATTGTATGACCTGCGTGTCACTGAATAACGCCATGTAATTACTTTGCTTCATTGCTAAACGTTAGCTATAGTAGTAGAAGTAATAGTTGGCGTGACGACTTCTTCAAGACACGATGATGGAGATCATGATGATGAAGATCATGGTGTCGAGCCGGTGACAAGATGATCATGGTGCCCCGAAGATGGAGATCCAAGGAGCAAGATGATATTGGCCATATCATGTCACTTTAATTGATTGCATGTGATGTTTATCATGTTTATGCATCTTGTTTACTTAGAACGACGGTAGTAAATAAGATGATCTCTCACTAAAATTTCAAGTATTGTGTTTCCCCTAACTGTGCACCGTTGCTAAAGCTCGTTGCTCCGAAGCACCACGTGATGATCGGGTGTGATAGGTTCTAACGTTCGCATACAACGGGTGTAAGACAGATTTACACACGCGATACACTTAGGGTTCACTTGACGAGCCTAGCATGTACAGACATGGCCTCGGAACACGGAAGACCGAAAGGTCGAACACGAGTCGTATAGAAGATACGATCAACATGAAGATGTTCACCGTTGATGACTAGTCCGTCTCACGTGATGATCGGACACGGGCTAGTCGATTCGGATCGTGTATCACTTAGATGACTAGAGAGATGTCATTCTGAGTGGGAGTTCATTAAAATTTGATTAAGATGAACTTACTTATTATGAACTTAGTCTAAATTCTTTACAATATCTCTTGTAGATCAAATGGCCCACGCTCCAGTTTCCCTCAACTTCAACGCGTTCCTAGAGAAAACCAAGCTGAAAGACGATGGTAGCAACTATACGGATTGGGTCCGTAACCTGAGGATTATCCTCATAGCTGCCAAGAGAACTTATGTCCTAGAAGCACCGCTAGGTGATGCACCCGTTTTCCCGGCGACCCAAGACGTTATGAATGCTTGGCAGTCACGTTGTGATGATTACTCCCTGGTTCAGTGCGGCATGCTTTACAGTTTAGAATCGGGGCTCCAAAAACGTTTTGAGCACCACGGAGCATATGAGATGTTCGAAGAGCTAAAAATGGTTTTCCAAGCTCATGCCCGAGTCGATAGATATGATGTCTCCGACGCATTCTACAGCTGTAAGATGGAGGAGAACAGTTCTGTCAGTGAGCACATCCTCAAGATTTCAGGATTGCACAACCGCTTGTCTCAGCTGGGAATGAATCTCCCAGATGAAGCGGTCGTTGACAGAATCCTCCAGTCGCTCCCACCAAGCTTCAAGAGCTTCGTGCTGAACTTCAATATGCACGGGATGGAGAAGTCCATTCCTGAGGTGTATTCGATGCTGAAATCAGCGGAGGTGGACATCAAGAAAGAACATCAAGTGTTGATGGTCAATAAAACCACTAAGTTCAAGAAAGGCAAGGGTAAGAAGAACTTCAAGAAGGACGGCAAGGGAGTTGCCGCGCCTGGCAAGCCTGTTGCCGGGAAGAAGCCAAAGTATGGACCCAAGCCTGAGACAGAGTGCTTTTATTGCAAGGGAACGGGTCACTGGAAGAGGAACTGCCCCAAATACTTAGCAGACAAGAAGGCCGGCAACGTCAAAAGTATATATGATATACATGTTATTGATGTGTACCTTACCAGCACTCGTAGTAGCTCCTGGGTATTCGATACCGGTGCAGTTGCTCACATTTGTAACTCAAAACAGGAGCTGCGGAATAAACGGAGACTGGCGAAGGATGAGGTGACGATGCGCGTCGGGAATGGTTCCAAGGTCGATGTGATCGCCGTCGGCACGCTACCTCTACATCTACCCTCGGGATTAGTTTTAAACCTCAATAATTGTTATTTAGTACCAGCTTTGAGCATGAACATTGTTTCTGGATCTCGTCTTATGCGAGAGGGCTATTCTTTCAAATCAGAGAATAATGGTTGTTCTATTTATTTGAGAGATATGTTTTATGGTCATGCCACGCTGGTCAATGGTTTATTTTTAATGAATCTCGAACGTAGTGATACACATATTCATAGTGTAGATGCCAAAAGATGTAAAGTTGATAATGATAGTCCCACATACTTGTGGCATTGCCGACTTGGTCATATTGGTGTCAAACGTATGAAGAAGCTCCATTCGGATGGACTTCTAGAGTCTCTTGATTATGAATCATTTGACACGTGCGAACCATGCCTCTTGGGCAAGATGACCAAGACTCCGTTCTCCGGAACAATGGAGCGAGCAACCAACTTGTTGGAAATCATACATACCGATGTGTGCGGTCCAATGAGTGTTGAGGCTCGCGGAGTCTATCGTTATGTTCTCACCCTCACGGATGACTTGAGTAGATACGGGTATATCTATTTGATGAAACAAAAGTCTGAGACCTTTGAAAAGTTCAAGGAATTTCAGAATGAGGTTGAGAATCAACGTGACAGAAAAATAAAGTTCTTGCGATCGGATCGTGGGGGTGAATAGTTAAGTCATGAATTTGGCACACACCTTAGGAGCTGTGGAATTGTTTCACAATTGACACCGCCCGGAACACCTCAACGTAACGGTGTGTCCGAACGTCGAAATCGTACTCTGTTGGACATGGTGCGATCTATGATGTCCCTCACCGATTTACCGCTATCTTTTTGGGGTTATGCTTTAGAGACTGCCGCATTCACTTTAAATAGGGCTCCGTCGAAATCCGTTGAGACGACTCCGTATGAACTTTGGTTTGGCAAGAAACCGAAGCTGTCGTTTCTAAAAGTTTGGGGTTGCGATGCTTATGTCAAGAAACTTCAACCTGAAAAGCTCGAACCCAAATCGGAAAAATGCGTCTTCATAGGATACCCAAAGGAAACGATTGGGTACACCTTCTACCACAGATCCGAAGGCAAAGTCTTTGTTGCCAAGAATGGATGCTTTCTGGAGAAAGAGTTTCTCTCGAAAGAAGTGAGTGGGAGGAAAATAGAACTTGATGAGGTGACAGTCACCCCTCCTGGACCGGAAAGTAGCGCAGCACAGGAAACTGTTCCTGAGGTGCCTGCACCGACAAGGGAGGAAGTTAATGATAATGATCATGAAGAAACTGATCAAGTTACTACTGAACTTCGAAGGTCCACAAGGGTACGTTCCGCACCAGAGTGGTACGGCAACCCTGTACTGGAAATCATGTTGTTAGACAACGGTGAACCTTCGAACTATGAAGAAGCGATGGCGGGCCCAGATTCCAATAAATGGCTTGGAGCCATGAAATCCGAGATAGAATCCATGTATGAAAACAAAGTATGGACTTTGGTGGACTTGCCTGATTATAGGCACGCCATAGAAAACAAATGGATATTTAAGAAGAAGACAGACGCGGATGGTAATGTGACCATCTATAAGGCTCGGCTTGTCGCTAAGGGTTATCGACAAGTTCAAGGGATTGACTACGACGAGACTATCTCTCCCGTAGCAATGCTGAAGTCAGTCAGAATCATGTTAGCTATTGCCGCATTCTATGATTATGAGATATGGCAAATGGACGTCAAAACAGCATTCCTTAATGGCTTCCTCAAGGAAGAGTTGTATATGATGCAACCGGAAGGTTTTGTCGATCCAGAGAACGCTAACAAGGTATGCAAGCTCCAGCGCTCGATCTACGGGCTGGTGCAAGCATCTCGGAGTTGGAATATTCGCTTTGATGAAGTGATCAAAGCGTTTGGATTTATACAGACTTATGGAGAAGCATGTATTTACAAGAAAGTGAGTGGGAGCTCTGTGGCATTTCTCATATTATATGTGGATGACATATTGCTGATGGGAAATGATATAGAATTCTTGGAAAATGTAAAGGCCTACTTGAATAAAAGTTTTTCAATGAAGGACCTTGGAGAAGCTGCTTACATATTAGGCATCAAAATCTATAGAGATAGATCGAGACGCCTCATTGGTCTTTCACAAAGTACATACCTTGACAAAATATTGAAGAAGTTCAATATGGATCAGTCAAAGAAAGGATTCTTGCCTGTTTTGCAAGGTATGAGATTGAGCAAAGCTCAGTCACCGACCACGGCAGAAGATAGAGAAAAGATGAGTGTCATTCCCTATGCCTC
>LR738709.1:632347092-632403034 GCA_902687465.1 Secale cereale | reverse complement strand
TCATGTATGCCATGCTGTGTACCAGACCTGATGTGAACCTTGCCATAAGTTTGGTAGGGAGGTACCAAAGTGATCCCGGTACGGAACACTGGACAGCGGTCAAGAACATCCTGAAGTACCTGAAAAGGACTAAGGATATGTTTCTCGTTTATGGAGGTGACGAAGAGCTCGTCGTAAAGGGTTACGTCGATGCTAGCTTCGACACAGATCTGGATGACTCTAAGTCACAAACCGGATACGTGTATATTTTGAATGGAGGGGCAGTCAGCTGGTGCAGTTGCAAGCAAAGCGTGGTGGCAGCATCTACATGTGAAGCGGAGTACATAGCTGCTTCTGAAGCAGCGCAGGAAGGAGTCTGGATGAAGGAGTTCATCACCGACCTAGGAGTCATTCCAAGCGCGTCAAGCCCGATGACTCTCTTCTGTGACAACACTGGTGCTATTGCTATTACCAGGGAGCCCAGGTTTCACAAGAAGACCAAGCACATCAAGCGCCGTTTCAACTCCATCCGGAATTATGTTCAGGATGGAGATATAGATATTTGTAAAGTGCATACGGATCTGAATGTCGCAGACCCGTTGACTAAACCTCTTTCACGAGCAAAACATGATCAACACCAGAACTCTATGGGTGTTCGATTCATCACAATGTAACTAGATTATTGACTCTAGTGCAAGTGGGGGACTGTTGGAGATATGCCCTAGAGGCAACAATAAAAGCATTATTATTATATCTCCTTGTTCATGATAATTGTCTGTTATTCATGCTTGAATTGTATTGTACGGAAACAACGATACATGTGTGAATACACAGACCACAATGAGTCCCTGGTAGGCCTCTAGTAGCCAGCTCGTTGATCAACAGATGGTCACGGTTTCCTGACCATGGACATAGGATGTCAGTGATAACGCGATCACATCATTAGGAGAATGATGTGATGGACAAGACCCAAACTTGAGCATAACACGAGATCGTATAGTTCGTAATGCATAAGCTTTTCGGTGTCAAGTATTTGTTCCTTAGACCATGAGGTTGTACAACTCCCGGATGCCGTAGGAATACTTTGGGTGTGCCAACCGTCACAACGTAACTGGGTGACTATAAAGGTACGCATCGGGTATCTCCGAAAGTGTCTGTTGAGTTGGTACGAACCGAGACTGGGATGTTGTCACTCCATATGATGGAGAGGTACCTCTGGGCCCACTCGGTAAGACATCATCATAATGAGCTCAATGTGACCAAGTAGTTAGTCACGGGATGATGGATTATGGATCGAGTAAAGAGACTTGCCATAACGAGATTGAACAAGGTATCGGGAATACCGACGATCGAATCTCGGGCAAGTACCGTACCGATGGACAAAGGGAATAACGTACGGGATTAAGTGAATCCTTGACACGGTGGTTCATTCGATGAAGATCATCGAGGAACACGTGGGAACCAACATGGGTATCCAGATCCCGCTGTTGGTTATTGACCGGAGAGTCGTCTCGGTCATGTCTACGTGTCTCCCGAACCCGTAGGGTCTACACACTTAAGGTTCGGTAACGCTAGGGTCGTAGAGATAAATGCACGTGGAAACCCGAAAGTTGTTCGGAGTCCCAGATGAGATCCTGGACGTCACGAGGAGTTCCGGAATGGTCCGGAGGTAAAGATTGATATATAGGAAGTCCAGTTTCGGCCAACGGGTGATCTCCGGGGGTCACCGGGAGCGTCCCGGGACCACCGGAGGGGCCCCGGGGGTTCACCGGGTGGGGCCACCCATCCCGGTGGGGCCCCTAGGCCGCGAGGGGAAGTGTCCAGCCCTCTGGGCTGGCACACCACTAGGGGGCCCACCTCCCCATGCGCCTAGGGTTAAAACCCTAAGGGGAGGGGGGCCACCACTTGCCTTGGGGGGCAAGGACTCCCCCCTGGCCGCCGCCCCCCCTTGCAGATTGGATCTGCAGGGGGCTGGCGCCCCCCCTGGCCCCCTATATATATGTGGGGGGGGAGAGGGCAGCCGCACCCAAGCCCTGGCGCCTCTCCCCCTCCCGTCACACCTCCATACTCCAACGCAGGGCGCCCGGCGAAGCCCTGCTGCGATCTCCACTGCATCCGTCATCACGCCGTCGTGCTGCCGGATCTCTGACGACTTCTCCTCCCCCCTTGCTGGATCAAGAAGGAGGTGACGTTGCTGCACCGTACGTGTGTTGAACGCGGAGGTGCCGTCCGTTCGGCGCTAGATCATCGGTGACGAAGAACGTGAAGAGTACGACTACTTCATCCACGCTTCGTTGAAAGCTTCCGCTCGCAATCTCCATAACGGTATGTAGATGCACTCTTACTTGCTCGTTGCTAGATGTCTCCATAGATGGATCTTGGTGAAAGCGTAGAATTTTTTTGAATTATGCTACGTTCCCCAACACAAGGCGCAACACGATGCAGAGCTCCTTCAACTGAAGGGCCGGATCGATCAAGCAAAAGAAAATCTGAAGGCAGAGAAGGCTATGATAGCAATGCGGCAAGCAGAGTTGGATGATCAGGCTTTTCAGCTAAGGATGGAACAGGCCTCCGCACAGGGAGTAAGGAGCCGGAAGTACCAGTCTCATCTACCGCCGGTTTACGAGGCAATGAATCTTTTCAGGACACCAGGAGCGGGGGCCAGCAATGATCCGGCGGTAAACCGGAGGGCGGCCCCGGCGAGGGATGAGCCGGTTCAGCAGCCCACTGCGGAGCAAGATCGGCGGGTTATGTCTGCGCCTCACGTCCCTACCCCTCCGGGTCATTACTCAAACCCTTTGGATAATATTGTTGCTGCCGCTTCGCGCCTGGCCGCCTTACCCATTGAGGGGACATCCCCCGTAGCAGTGGAGACACGCAGGGTTAAGGATCTACTTAACACGGCGTTAACACAACAGCAAGCGTATTCTTATAGCAGGGAGAGGCTTCATTCAACACCACGCCACAGCCGGAGTTACACTAGGCATTGGGAGGAGCCAGAGGTGTCTAGTAGTGAACGCAGGCGACACCGTCGCAGACAAGATAATCCGGCAGGCGCAGATGCGCAAGCTCAGGAGGCAAACCGGGTTAGATCTGCGGCCCGCGAGGAGGTCCGCCAGACGACGCTGGTTCACACAACCATAGCAGAAACAGGAGTCACGACGAGTTCCTTCGGGGTGCAGTGTCTTATCCCCGCTCTGCGGAGCGTGAAGTTACCCAAGGATTTCAAGGGCCCGCGGAAAGTGCCTAATTACACAGCCGATTTAGCTCCAGAGGCTTGGGTTGAGAGTTACGAGATGGCTATGGAGATGCTGGATGTAGATGAAGCGGCTTGCGCGAAGTACTTCACCATGATGCTTGAGGGTACAGCCCGGACCTGGCTAAAGGGCTTACCGCCTAATTCCATCGGGTCATGGGGAGAATTACGTAGCCAGTTTATCAAAAATTTCAAGCACACGTGCAAACAGCCAATGTCAGTGGTGGACTTAGTGGCCTGTATACAAGGGGAGCAAGAACCTACAGGGGCATGGGTACGGCGAGTATCAGAGATCTTACACTCTTCGAACGGTATCAGCCCTAGTACGGCGATAGTAACACTGGAAAATAATTGCCGGTTTGAGTCTCTGAAGTTAAAACTGGGACGGCTCAAACGGGATTGTAATGACATGGGAACTCTCATGAGCGCTCTGGTGAAGTACGGGGACTCTGACAGCACTAAATATCCCGAAGCGGATGGAGATAAGTCGGGAAAGGCAAATAAACCCGTTAAACCGGCACAGGCCAATCCGGTCGGAACAAGCTTCTTAGGCAAACGAAAGGCAGAGGGTGGCTCTGATTTCGTGGCCAATACCCAAGTTCAAGGAGGCTTTCAGCGTAATAAGGGTAAACCGCCTCCACAAACCGGCGGAGGATCTGCTACCTGGGAGAAAGAATTGAATGAGCCTTGCCCGAAACACGGGTCAAGGGAACGTCCCGCTAAACACACTATAGGAGAATGCAAGGCCATGATGGAAGCCATGAGCCGGTTCAGTTCCAACAACAGGCCACCAGGCGGCGGTTCAGGCCCCGGGTTTTACGGTCCGGGTCACCAGGGGAACGGCTCCGGATCAGGATATCGTGGCAACAACAGTGGTTATAATAACCAAGGCAATAACCAATATGGTCAGGGCGGTTGTAATAACCAAGGCAATCAGCAGCATGGACAAGGTGGTTACAATAACCAAAACAACCAACAGCAGGGCCAAGGTAATCACAATAACCAAAGCAATCAGCAACGTCAGCAGCAGCAGCAGCAATCTGGATATCAGAGTAATCCAAAGGAGTTGAGTAGTGGGCAGTATCATGTGTTCACTACGAGTTTGTGCAAGCGGGATCAAAAAGTCTTAAAGCGGGCGGTCCATGCAGTTGAACCGACGACGCCGCAATTTCTGCGCTGGTCAGAGCAGCCTATTGTGTGGAGCAGGGAGGATCACCCGCTGCGAGTTGATAATCCGGGCCATTTGGCCTTAGTGGTAGCACCACAGGTGGGTGGTTACAAGTTTACCAAAGTCCTCATGGACGGCGGCAGTAGCATCAATATCTTATATTATGAGACTTTCCGTCGCATGGGGCTAACGGATAAGAAGCTAAGACAGTCAAATACGGTGTTTCATGGAGTGGTGCCATGTAAATCAGCTTACCCAGTTGGGAAAATTGACCTAGAAGTTACCTTTGGAGATGAACAGGATTCCAGGTCAGAGATGGTAACCTTTGAAGTCGTTAAGATTAGGAGCCCTTATCATGCTCTGTTTGGAAGGACGGTTTATGCTAAGTTTATGGCCAGGCCGTGTTATGTTTATTTACAGCTCAAGATGCCGGGTCACAAAGGAACCATCACGGTTCATGGAAGTCGCAAGATTGCATTGGAGTGTGAAGAAGGAGACGCTGCTTACGCGGAGGCAGTGTGCGCTACGGAGGAGTTGAAGTTTTACAAGGACAATGTTGATCCGGCAGATATGTCCCCGTTGAAGAATCCAACTACAGAGCATGATCCGGCGTTGAAGTTTAAGTCAGCGGAGGAGACCAAGCAAGTTGATTTTGTGCCAGGCAATTCATCCAAGCAGTTCACTATCAGCGCTAACCTTGATCCCAAATAGGAAAGCGCGCTCATCGAGTTCATCTGTGAGAACCGGGATATCTTTGCATGGAAACCTTCTGACATGCCGGGTATACCGAGGGAACTCGCTGAGCACAGTCTTAACATTGATCTGAAGTTTAAACCGGTCAAGCAGTATCTGCGCCGCTTCAACGAAGAAAGGCGCAAGGCTATAGGAGAAGAAGTGGCCAGGCTTTTGGCCGCAAGGTTCATAGTTGAAGTTTTTCACCCGGAGTGGTTGGCTAATCCGGTGCTGGTATTAAAGAAAAATGGAAAGTGGAGAATGTGTGTGGATTACACGGACTTAAACAAGGCTTGTCCAACTGATCCTTTTGCTCTCCCTCGCATTGATCAGATCATCGATGCTACAGCGGGCTGTGAGCGGCTAAGTTTTTTGGATGCATATTCAGGGTATCACCAGATCAAGATGGCAGTTAAATATCAGGAGAAGACGTCCTTCATAACCCCCTTTGGTGCTTTTTGCTATGTTTCTATGCCATTTGGGCTCAAGATTGCCCAAGCAACTTATCAGCGTTGCGTACAGAATTGTCTTAAAGGGCAGATAGGGAGGAATGTTCATGCCTACGTGGATGATATTGTAGTGAAGTCAAGGAAGGAGGAGACGCTGATAAAGGACCTCAAGGAGACCTTTGACAATCTTCGAGCCTATAAGATGATGCTTAATCCAGAGAAGTGCGCTTTTGGTGTTCCGGCAGGCAAGCTCCTTGGATTCTTGGTGTCAAACAGAGGAATAGAAGCTAATCCGGAGAAGATCAAGGCAATCACATCTTTGACTAAGCCGGCTTGCATCAATGATGTTCAGCGTATCGCCGGCCGGATCACAGCATTGAGCCGGTTCATCAGCCGTTTGGGAGAGAAGGCGATTCCGCTTTATCAGATGCTGAAAAAGACGGACCGGTTTATATGGAGTGATGAGGTGAACGCTGCGTTTGAGGATTTGAAGCGGCAGCTGGCAAAGCCGCCGGTCCTAGCTGCCCCTGTGGATAATGAGCCGTTGTTGTTATACGTTGCCGCCAATGCACGGGCAGTCAGCGTGGCAATCGTGGTTGAGCGCAAGGAAGCAAGGAAGGAATACCCGGTTCAGCGTCCAGTCTATTACGTCAGTGAAGTTCTCATTGAGTCCAAGCAAAGGTACCCGCATTGGCAGAAGCTGGTATACGGTGTGTTCATGGCAAACCGGAAGTTGAAACATTATTTCCAAGGCCACCCAATAACTGTTGTTAGTTCAGCACCGTTGGGGGATATAATCCAGAACAGGGAAGCTACGGGTAGAGTGGCGAAGTGGGCCATTGACCATAGCCCACACGAATTGAAATATGTGCCACGCATTGCTATCAAATCTCAAGCATTGGTGGATTTCATCAATGATTGGACAGAGCTGCAAACACCAGAGGAGAAGCCGGATCTTACATACTGGACGATTCACTTTGACGGTTCAAGGCAATTAGAAGGCTCGGGGGCTGGAGTTGTCTGAACTTCCCCACGAGGAGAGAAGTTTTCTTATGTCCTCCGTCTACTGTTTCCTTGTACTAATAATGCAGCAGAGTATGAAGCATTGCTTCATGGTTTACGGATGGCCAAGGAAATGAACTTGAGCCGGGTCAAGTGTTTTGGCGATTCAGATTTAGTGGCGCAGCAAGTATCCGGTAAGTGGGATTCAAGAGATCCTCTCATGGCAGCTTACAGACGGGAAGTTGAAGCGGTTGCAGGATATTTCAAAGGGTATCAGGTGGATCACATAGACCGGCGATGGAATGAAGCGGCCGATGCTTTGAGCCGGCTGGGTTCTCAATGTAAACCGGTACCACCGAATACTTTTTTGGATGAGCTGCACAGTCCATCAGTTCAAGTACCATCGGAGGAAGACCTGGCTGTCCCTGATCCGGAGGCACAGCTAGTTGCAGCACTTCATGTTATCCCGGATTGGACGCTGCCATATTTGGCGTATCTAAGCCGGGGAGAGCTGCCGGACGACGAGATCGAAGAAAGACAGATAATCCGGCGTTCTAAGTCCATGACAATTGCAAACGGAGAACTTCATCATCACAACGTTTCTGGAGCGTTTCAGCGGTGTGTGTCAGCTGAGGAAAGTTGTGATATTCTTCATGAGATCCATGAAGGGGATTGTGGTCATCACGCCGGTTCAAAATCCTTGGTGGCTAAAGCTTTTCGACATGGATTCTATTGGTTGACAGCCCATGCTGATGCGGCGGATCTAGTCCGGAAGTGTGATGCTTGTCAGAAATTTTCACGACGTGCTCTTGTTCCGGCACAGGAGCTCCGGATGATACCGATAACCTGGCCGTTTGCGACTTGGGGGCTTGATATGGTTGGGCCCTTCAAACGATCCCAAGATCATAAAACTCATCTACTAGTTGCTGTGGATAAGTTTACAAAATGGATTGAGGCTGAGCCTGTGAGCAAGTGTGATGCGGCAACAGCGGTGAAATTCATCAAAAAGGTAATTTTCCGGTTTGGCTTTCCACACAGCATCATCGCAGACAACGGCACCAATTTATCTAAAGGAGAGATGGAAGAGTTTTGTCAACGGGAGCATATTCGCCTAGACGTGTCTTCTGTAGCTCACCCTGAATCCAATGGTCAAGCTGAAAGAGCGAATCAGGAGATTTTGCGAGGTATCAAGCCCCGGCTTATGACTCCCTTGCAAAGAACACCAGGGTGCTGGGTTGAGGAGTTACCTTCTGTCCTTTGGAGTATCAATACTACGCCAAACCGGTCCACAGGTTATACACCTTTCTTTACGGTGTATGGTGCTGAAGCAGTTCTTCCAAGTGATATCCGTCATGATTCGCCACGGGTAACGGCTTATGTTGAAGCGGCCAATGAGCAGGCGAGACAGGATAGTTTAGACCGGCTGGATGAAGAGCGTGATATAGCAGCAGCACGGTCTGCAATTTATCAACAAGACTTGCGCAGATATTACAGCCGCCGGATTAAGACCAGGACGTTCCAAGAGGGAGATTTGGTACTCCGGCTCATCCAAGATCAAACAGATATGCACAAGCTATCCCCGCCTTGGGAAGGGCCCTTTGTGGTCAGCAAAAATCTGCACAACGGTTCATATTACCTGGTGGACGTTCGAGAACACAATGACTCATGGACATCGGAAGAAGAGACAAAGAGGCCGTGGAACATCGCCCTCTTGCGGCCCTACTATACCTGAGCCAGGAGCTCTGCTGTATCCTATGTATATATTATGATTAATGAATAAACCGGCACCCTCGGTAAACCGGGGGCTCAGCCTTTTTTCCAATACAATTATCTTATGGTGATAGCCATCTACCACTTATGTTTCTTATTATATGTCATATCCTACAATGCTCTGATCAGTCTATCAGGCTGTGCAGGACAATTGTCGTAGATATACTCTGGAGTTGTGATCACTAATAGGCTTCCTGCTCAAACATAGGTCGTATCCGAACCAAAGAGAGCACATCCGTCCCGCTCAAACATAGGTCGTATTCGAACCAAAGAGAGCATAGGGCTTCCTGTTCAAACATAGGTCGTATTCGAACCAAAGAGAACATACCCAAACTTACTGAAGGGATTCCTGTTCAAACATAGGTCGTATTCGAACCAAAGAGAACATACCCAAACTTATTGACGGGCTTCCTGTTCAAACATAGGTCGTATCCGAACCAAAGAGAACATACCCAAACTTTTTGTATGGTCGTATCCGAACCATAAGCTCAATGGATCGTATCCGAATCCATTGCTTGGCTAAATTTTTGGGCCAGCAGGGGGCAGGATCGTATCCGAATCCTAGCTTAGCCCCTGTGGTCCGGTTCATATGGTCATATCCGAACCATGAGCTCAATGGATCGTATCCGAATCCATTGCTTGGCTGAACCTTGCTTTGGAGCCTGGCAGCTCGCAAAAAGCCTCGACTACATGGTTTTATTTGCAAACTTGCATTTTTGGTATTTGTGTTTTATGGTTCTTTGATCCGGAGTGGGACAACTCCAGAGTTGACCACGTATATTCAAAAGTCTGGACAGAACTCCAGCATGATCTAAACCGGTAGCTTCTATAAAGCCCGGAATTATTATTGGGTCTATCACAAAGGCTCCATCAGAAAACTGCAAATTTCGCCTGATTAACAATATCAAGCATATTTGATCGCAGGTATGAAGTTATTTCTGGTACAAACAAACACTTGTTTGCTATATTTTGTGAGCAATTTAATTGGTCCAGTGGTAAACCGCTAGGACATCTTTTAAGTGTTATCTCTGCAGAAACAGATAATATGCAAGATCAACAACATCAGGCCAGATTTAAATTGGCAAACATCAAAGCAAAGTTAAGACATCCGGATCAAGACGAACAATGTTTTATGCTAACCTATTACAAGGCACAACAGGCCTGAGCGGATTAAAGTTTTTCTATCAAAATGAGACTGCAACTGCAAAGATAAACTATGGCCTACGCTTCCTCCTACTGCGACGGCTGGGGATCAACTTGTTCCAGAGTCTTTTCCTCTTCTTGGAGCGGCTGGAAGTCAGGGACGCACCAATCGATTTTCGTTAAAGCGGGGAAGTACATCTCTTCCGTGATAAGTTTAGACGGATCAATATCTGGGGCGAAAGTATGAGGGCGCACTGGTGGGATTAGATTCACGGTATCATAAACCGGCCGATCCACCCGCTCGTTCTGTAAATCATACCCCGGATGATACCTGGACAAATCTGATTCGGCAGCAAGCTTGCTAGCGAGAGGACGCATCTCCTTAGTCAAAGCGTGAAGGTCTTTAGCAGTAAAAGCTGATCCGTCTTCTTTAGTACCGGGATACCCGTTCAAGGCTTCTTTCGGATCAAAATCTGGAACCCATGCTTTGGCTCTGGTGAGCGCCATGAGAGAACCGGCTCGAGCGGCAGACTTCTTCGTTTCCTCTAAGCGTGCTGGCAAGATAGAAAGTTTTTCTAATGTGCCTTGGATAGTGGTAGGGGCCGGTTTATTGAAGAACATTGCGCTTATAATTCTTTGAGCGCCGGAATACAGCTGCTCGACCAGAGTATAAGACGCCTTGAGTTTCTTCCGTAAATCATCCCCAAGATGGGAAACACGACGCCCTACATAAGAAGATTACAGTTAAACCAGACTGGAATACAGATTGCAAGGATGAAAGCATGCGTACAGATTAAGTACTTACCAAAGACAGCAGAAGTCATCAGTTTGATTTGCCGCTTTAAACCAGACAATTCTTCTGACACCGGATTAAGAGCTTCTTCAGCATCTTTTGCTCTTTTCTCCAGCGCGTTCTTTTGCACTTCAAAGGATGTCCGCTCCTCTTCAAAAAAATTCTTCAGCTGTTCAGCAGTAGTTAAGCTCACCGCCAAGTCTTTCTTGGCCTTAGCAGCAGCAGATTCAGTTTCGGCAAGTCTGTTCCGGAGTTCAGTGATTTCTTCAGCCCTCCGGTTCAAATCAGCCTGTAAGAATAATCAAGTGGAATAAGGGCAAAATTCAGACAAGTCTCAAGCACACAAACAAGTTGTCTACTTGACACTTGGGGGCTAATGGGCAGTTGAAGTGTAAAACAGTAGCAATTCAAAACAAGTCTCAAGCACACAAACAAGTTGTCTACTTGACACTTGGGGGCTAATGGGCTATTGAACTATCAAAGAGTGGCAATTCAAAACAAGTCCCAGGCACATAAACCGAATTATGCCCCTGGCACTTGGGGGCTAATGTAAGATCATTTGCTCGAATTTGAAGTACCGATTCACCTTCTAAACATAGCTAAACCGGAACTTGGGGGCTACTATGATATAGACAGAAACGCATCAAAGACAAAAGTCAAAGGCAAGGGAGATACCTCATATTTGTCCTTCATCATGTTGACTAAGCCCGCTTCATAGTCTCGGCTAGTATGAAGCCGGTTCAAATACCCGGAATAGAGCTCCTGGGCACTCAGCTCGGCGAAACCAGACAACTCCGTGCTCCATTTGCCCTTCTCTTCATGGATTTTCTCCGCTTTAGCCGTATGCTTAGCTAAAACAGTGGGCTCGGCAGGAGCGGTGTAAGCTATACCAGTTACTTGAACCTCCGGAGAAGGAGCAGTTGCCGGTGGTGGAGTAGCGGTGTGAACCGGGCTAGCAGGAGCCGGGTTAGTCTGAGGAGGGTTGGCCCGGGCAGGACTCGCCGGTTCATGGATGTTTTCAATATTGGGATTTTCAGGAGCGGTGGTATAAGTGTGATCCATGGGAGCAGGATCCTCAAGCGGAACGGTAGGTTCATTCTCCGGAGGGATGGTGGTGTCCGGATCAGCCGCCGGATCATCAGTGGCAGTCTCAGCGGCCGTTTTGTTGGCTTTGGCCCTTTTGCTGGGTTTAGGCTTGCTGAAAGAAATTGGAAAAGAAGTCAGAACTGTAAAGCAAATGCAAAGATAAACCGGATAAGATAAAGGACTTACCCAGGGACAGTCTTCAAAACTGGGACTTGTGTGGCAGTGGATTCGCCAGAGGAAGATAAGGGAGTCTCCTGGTAATTAGGGTCAGACGGTTTAAGCGGTTTGCGTATAAGCCCGACCTTGGGATGAAGAAGAGTTGGAGAGAGTATAACCTCAGAGCGGCGCCTCCGAGCCGGAGTAAGAGATATTCCGGAAGACGAGACTACAAGGCCACTATGGCGTGTAGCCCGACGAGCTTCATGTTGATGTTTCTTCAAAAGAAAATTGGGGTCCAGTTGAGCATAAGGATGAGAAAATTGATATTTCCGGACTGTCCGACGAATTTTTGGTGGAGGTGGTTCTGAATCTGAAGAAAGAGTGATTACCTCAGTTTCTGCCGCTTTATCTCCTTCAGCCAAATCCTGTGAAAAAACACCATTAACACAAAGTCTGGATAAAAGTGAACAAATCATAGCCGGATTAACTCATACCTCAGAGTCCGGATCATCATCTTCAGCATGTGAACCGGAGCCAGCAGCCGCCTTTTTCTTCTTGATAGCGTAAGTTTTCCGGCGTGGCTGTTTGCTAGTCTTCTCCTGAGGTTTCCTCTTCCAAAAAGGATCATCAGCCTGTTCAAAAGGTGAAATATAATTGGAAAACGATTTAAATGAACGGATTACAAACATACGGAAGAGAATAAGGCTTACTGCAGGCAGCTTGTTCTTCTTATAGTATGGAGCCAATCCGGTTTGGCTACATTCTTCTAAGGAGACATTGAGCATCTTCTTAGCAAACTCAATGACTTCCGATTCAGAAAGTTTGTCCTTGGAAAACCGTTGAGGATCATCCAGTTTACCAGAATATTTACACATCAGACTGGAGCGCGGACTCAGAGGGAGTATACTCCAAGAAAGCCAGCAACGCATGAAATCAACCCCCGTTAATCCGTTGGCCATAAAGGCCTTGAGCTCGGCAAGTTGGGAAGCAAACCGGGGCCGTTCTGAGGAGCTGAGACGTTGCGGCAAAGGGCGATCTTCAGGAAGACGATGCTCGCGATAACCCGGCAGTGGGTTTTCCACTTCAGGTGAAGTGTCAATGCAATAGAACCAAGACTTATTCCAATCCTTCGGGTGTGTATGGAGAGCGGCATGAGGAAAGACTGCATCCCTTCTCTTTTGGATGCTGACCCCTCCCAACTCTTGATGAGGTCCGCCAGTAAATTCAGTGCGCCGGTTCAAATGAAAAAAAATCCTGGAACAAGTCGACTGATGGCTCCTCTTGCAAATACACCTCTGAGAAAACTTGAAAATCGCAGATGTTTGAAATAGAGTTTGGACCTATATCCTGAGGGTGAATTTGAAAAGCGGCAAGCACGTCCCGGAAGAATTTCGAACCGGGGGGGGGGTAAAACCTCGGGCCATGTGATCAAAGAAGATAATAACTTCCCCTTCTTTTGGATTAGGGGGGCATTCATTTCCTGGGGCCCGCCATTTTAAAACGGACTGAGGACCCAGAGTACCAACTGTAGCAGCGTTAATTAAATCTTCCTCCGTGATAATGGAAGGGACCCAGTCGCAAGCAACAAACTATTTGGCAGCCATAGTAGCAGAATGAAAGTGCTGAAAGGATAAAGTATAAACTCCGGATCATTCGAGTGCAGTGGCATAAACCGGAAGATATATGCAGAGGACACAACGACGGTTTAGACAAGGGACTAATGACATTATTAACCCGACAGTAAGCAGGAAACGCACTACTACCGGTTCATGATAACAAAAAAGAGGAGCTAAACCGTCGTGTTCATTGTTGATGTCGTGTTCATTGTTGATGTATTACAGAAGCAATATATGACTGATTAAACCGGTGAATATAGTACAGATCTACAGAGATGAAGAAACAAGTTTCTACAGAAAGCTAAGGTAAAACAGATCTGAGCAGTAAGGAAAAAGAAAAATTATACAGGTCTATTACAGGAAGAACTACAAGGATCTTATGCAGAGCGGACAAATCTAAAGGTTGAATCTAATGCCAAAAATCTAAGCATAAGGCAGAGGAGCAGAAGCAGATTTCGAAGACAAATCTAAAGGATTGAAACCACTATGAGCCTGACATCTAGGACGAACAGATGAAGCTTTCTCTAGGTTCAATGGCGGAGGCGTGAGAAGAACCCTAAAGCTATAGATCTACAGCAAAGGAGAAAGGTTACCTGAGGCAGCAGGAGACGGCGGCGGAGTTATCTGGTCACGTCCAGGTTGATGCGGCGGCCGGACTTGCTGGCGACGGCGAGCTTGACGGACGACGGCGGAGGCTTGAGCTCGGGCGACGGAGGAAGAAGACGAGCGGAAGGAGATGAGGAAGAGAGGCGGCAGTATTTATAAAGGGGGAGAGATGAAACGGCAGGCGCGAGATTTGAGGAAGCAAGAGATTGGATAAAGATTCCCTGTCGCCTCGATTCTCGGGATGGCCTTTAAACAAAGTAATAGACAGCTGCGCGCGTTAAATGCGGAAGTGATGTCATGGTCGAATTAAATGATTTCCAAGGATGACGTCATCGCCGATTTACAAAAATGAGAAGACGAAGAAAAGAAGATCATGCAAGACTGGGAAGACTGATGTGAACAAGTTCAAATCATTCTGGGACCTAATGTCAGGGATATTACTAGCAGGTATAAACCGGCTATTGTAAACCGGATTATGGTAATTTAGTTGTATAATTGTAATACCCAGTAGAGGTTATGGCCCATGAAGGCTTAGGGCCCATGTGTAGAGTTACGGTTTGTAAACCACCTGATCATGTAACTTGAGAGATAAGGAAGAAAGAGCAGAGACCGAGGCGGACACAAGTATGAGCCGGCCTCGGGACTCTGTAAACCGGACCAGGTGTCGCCTCTATATAAAGGGACGACCCGGCGACGGTTCAAGGACAAGAAACAACCCGTCGAGACACAGGCAAGCGATCCGCTCCCTGTTCACCGACGCCCAAGCAATACCAAACCAAACTAGACGTAGGCTTTTACCTTCCTCGAAGGGGCCGAACTAGTATAAATCCTCTGTGTCCCTTTGTGTGCTTTTAACCCCTTCAAGCTAACCCGTGCGATGGTTCCTCAACTAAGTCTGTTAAACCGGACATCTGCCGTGTTAATTCCACGACAGGTTTCTTCGTTTTGTCGTGTGCGTGTGTGCATTTCATTCATGTCATGTTGTCATGTGCATTGCATTGCATTCGTGTTGTCACTTGCACCCGGTCCCACTCGTCTCTTCCCGTTGCCCGTTTCGAGTTCCGACACTCACACACGTGCCCGTGGTATCCCCGAGTCCTTCTTTTGTGTGTGGCCGTGTATAGTTCCCGGGATGAGGTGAGACTTGTCGTGCGTTGTTGTTTTGGTACGTGTAGGCCGCCTTTCAAGTTTCATCGCGTTTGGAGTTCGTTTGGTACTCCAACGGTTAACCTAGTGGGCTAAAAGTACCCCTTCCTTTTGGCCCAAGACCCCCTCCACAACAGCCCACAAACCCAGCACAACCACTCCCATCCTCTAGGTCGACGGATCATGATCGCGTGGACGAAAACCGCTCCTCATTTGGAGTCTCCTAGCTCCCTATGCCTATAAATTAGCCTCCCCACGTTCATTTTTCGGGCAAACCCTAATTTTTCGTCCATCCGCGCCGCCGGACACGTCCGGACACGTCCGCCCGCCGCCGCCCGACCAATTAGGCCGCGACACGTGGCAGCCAGTCGCCGGGCTCCACCGCGCGCCGCCGCCGGCCCGCAGGCCCGCGTTCCGGCCCCCGCGGCCCGGGTCGCCTCCGCCGCCCGCCGCCTCGTCTTCCCCGCCGCCGGCGCCCGCCTCGCCGCCGTCGGGCGCGCCTCGCCGCCGCCTGGGATCTCACCGCCCGCCGCCGCCTGGGACCACCCGCCGCCCCGCCGCCGACCCCGCCACGGCCCGGATCCGGCAGCCGCCGGTCGGATCTGGCCGTCCTCGGCTCGCCTCGGCCACCTGCCGCCGCGCCGGCGTTGCGGCATCACCGGCGCCGTCGCTTCTTCCTCCCGCTCGGGTGCGAGCATGACGCGAGCTCGAGGGCCTCCAGCGCCAGCCGTGGGCCCGGCCCAGCTCCCTCACCTCCCTCCGGCCCAAGCCCGTCCGGCCGGCCTCTTCCTCAAGTGGGCCGAAGCCCGTGGTGAGCGTCCGTTAAACCCCGCACGTGCGTTGCATAGTTATCCTGCGCTCACTTTTCCTCTGTGTAAAACCACTAAGTCCCAGAATTGCATATTTATGTTGCATGTTTGAGTGGCTGTAACTTTTAGTGTGCTTGTCCAAACTGTGCATATTATATGTCAAAATGATCGTGGTGATGTGCTCTACATTTTGTTCCATTGTGGCATGCTTGTTTGAGATCATCTTGATGACCTAATCATCGTGACAAGAGTGCTACTTGTTATAAACTGTTATTACTTGTTAATTTGATGCCATGTTTGAGATGTGATAACTTGGTGCATGTTTATCCAAATGGAGCATATGATATGTCAAAATGTTCATTGTGAAGTGCTCTACATGATGGTTGCTGTAGCATTCATGTTAGGTCTCATATTGCCATGTTAATCTCTGTTTCAAAAGTGCATGTGGCTGTTAAGTGCTGAAACTTGTTATGAGATGTTGATTTGAAGTGCTCTTTGCTATTGATGTGTTTGTCCCCATGTCACATGCCAATATGTTTTAGAAGCACCATCATATGGTCTTTGATATGGTGCAAACCAATTTCCATGATATGCCTTGAGGTGAATTAAGCAAGCTTGTAAACATGCCATGCCAATGTTACTGTTTTATACTTAGTAAAAAAATGCTAAGTCTGGAATCTGTTTTAACCCGATGCTATGTTTGCTTGATGCCCCACTCAATTCCATGCTTGTTTTGGAGTGGCCAATGATCATTCCTTGTTGCCCATGTTTTTGCCTATCCATCCATGCCCTCACTTGCACATATGGATTGTTGTAGCTTATTTATTTCTTGCTCTCAAGTTGCTATAAATTATGCCTGTCAGGTTTTTAATAGCATGATCAATTTGGTGTAGCTTGTTGCTATTGATCCATGCCTCCTATGGAGTTGCTCCAATGGAGTTGTTTGTTGTAGAACATGTCTAATTAATGTCCATGATTCTTGTCACCATGTTTGAGTGATGTAGCTTAATTATCTCTTGCTCCAAAGTTGCTATGTGGTTGTTAACTTCAGCTTTGCATTGTATCTTGTTTCGTGTGTATGTGTTGAACCGTTGCTCCGTTTTGAGCGTGCCCTATATGAAACTAGTGTGATTTTGCATGTAGAATCATAATATCATGTTGTTTACATGTTTGGAGTGTGTTTGCTTGATGTTTGGGTGCATCTTGCACCGTTGCTTTGCTTGTCTTGTTTTGCTCATATCTTCTAGACCGTAGCTCCGAATTAAACAAACTTTATATGAAACTTGACTAGAATTTCGTGTAGATCATCACGGGGCATGTTAACTTGCTGTTTAACAACTTTAACTTAAGGTTTGTTAAGATCTGGACCAATTTCAAAATATGCATATGAGGACTTACCGGATTTGCTATATGTTGGTTCCGGCCTCATTTAAACTTGTTGTTTTGTGTTGTTCTTGTGTGCTTCATCCCTTGCCATGCTTACACATCATCATACTTGCATCATGTTGATTGTGCATTGCACCTTGTTTGATGTTGTGTCATGTTGTGTTCTTGTGTTGAGTAGAGCCGGAAGCCGAGACCGAGTGCGAGGTTCCTACCGAGGTTGAGTACGAGGTGCCGTCTTACGATCCCATCGACGACTCGACAGGCAAGATGACCTGACCCAGATATCATTACTATCTTTGCCTATTGCTAGATGTCTCGCTCTTTAGCTTATTGCCTCGACGCCCATGTTTGTTTGTCAGCCTCCTATTGTAGCCATGAATCTGTCTAACCACCCAACCTAGCAAACCTTTGTTTGGCTACGTAAGCTTCGCTCAGCCCCTCTTATAGCATTGTTAGTTGCAGGAGAAGATTTGAAGATTCTTGCTTCATGTTGAAGTTATTGTTGGGATATCACACTATATATATGTCAACTAAATCATCTATATATTGGTAATGGGTGGAAGGCTAAGCCTCTTGCTTGGTGTTTTGTTCCACTCATGCCACCCTAGGAACCGTATAAACCGGTGTTATGTTCCTTGATATTGCGTTCCTCACACGGTTGGGGTTATGGGACCCCCTCGATAAACCGCTTAGCGCTAAAGCTTTTCCAGCAAGTCCCAACTTTGGTTCTACATTTGCCTAACAACTAAAACTTGCATAGGGAGTTATAAACCCTTTTCTTAATCAACAACCCAGACCAGTGCTCCACATGAGTGTTGGTCCAAACTGGGGAGTCTGCGGGGCCACCTCGAGGAAACTCAAGGGCTGGTAAAAACCTGTAGAATCGCCCATCCGGTTGTGGCCTGAGACGAGATACGCGCGGCTACTATCAGGGTGTCGGCACGCCGGGAGGATTTGCTGGATTAGTTTTACCTAGTCGGAATATCTTGAGCACGGGATTCCGAGAATACTCGGGTCTTCCCACCTTGGAGTTGCGACTCCGCAGATCGTGAGCTTGTGATGGGCTAAGTTGGGACACCCCTGCAGGGTTTGATCTTTCGAAAGCCGTGCCCGCGGTTATGTGGAAGATGGGAATTTGTTAATATCCGGTTGTAGAAAACTTGACACCATGTTCAGAATACACTACCATCGTGAGTAACCGTGACGGTCATTTTCCGAAGGTGTTCGGGAAGTGAACACGGTGGGGTTATGTTTGACGTGCTTAGATAGGATCACTTCGTGATCACTTTGACGCTCGTGGCACTTCTCTTCTCGCTCTAAACACGTAAGCTACTGGCTAGTGCAGCTGCAACCTTTGTTCTTCAGCCTTGTTCCTCACCCAAGGCTTAGATAGTTTTGCTACCCGGGAACGGGATTGCTGAGTCCTCCGTGGCTCACAGATTCTACACAACACTAGATGCAGGTACCATGGTGAACTACATAGGTGATGGCACCGAGCTGTACTGGGAGTTCTACGAAGAATGTGGGCGATACTACGTGTACTATCCCGATGATCAGTAGTGGCTTCTACTAGGGGCGATCGGACCTTGTGGCTTTATTTATTTGGTATCTTTCATTTGGATCTTCGTCCGTAGTCGGACTGTGATGTTATTTGGATGATGATTGCTTATGTAATGTATTGTGTGACGTGGCGAGTGTAAGCCAACTACTCTTTTGCAATTTCATCGCTCTTTTACATGAGTCGTGCAAAGATACCATACTTGAGATCATTCTAGTATGAGCTTATACCTTTAAGTCGTGCCTCGACACGTAGGAGGTATAATCTCATACTGGGCATTACAGACGTGGCGGGCGTGCCCGGGCGCGCCAGAGCGCCCTTATATCCGCCCCCATATTTGGGCTGGATATGGGGGGTGCCGGTCATTCCGGGCGTATGAGGGCCGCTTGAGAGGCCCGTCTGAGTCAAAAAACCGGGACCAGACGGTCTGTCCGGACGTATGAGTTGGGTTTGAGAAGTCCGGTTCTAGGTGCTCTAAGGTTCGGATTTTCTTTAAAGATTTTTTCCTTTTTCTAGAAAAGATAACCCTTTTTCTCTCTCTAATAAATAGGGTCACTTGTAAACCCTGCGCCCAACTCCAAAAGCATGCATGAAGGCGAGCGCTTATGTCATTTTTTATGTATACAAATGTGCCGCTGAGGACCGGTTGTCTATCGGTCTTATTTTGACGTCCTAACTCTGCGACCCGTCCCATCCCCCGCATCCCTCTCTGAGGCGACTCAGGGGAACCCTACCTTCCCCCGCCGCCGGCCTCCTCCAACCCTCCTCCCCCCTCGCCGCTGCCAAGGGCCACTTGGGGCAAAGCCCTTGCAGTGTTGGCGGCGGCGGGGCCTCTCCCTAGCGCGTCCCTTTCTCATCTCCAGCGGCGGCACGAGTTATCCCGGCGGCGGCTTGCCGGCGTGGTGCGGCAGAGCTCCGGCGCTAGCTCGGTCCTCTGGCGGAGGTGGAGGGCAGGACGCCGTCCAGTGGTGTTGCCTCCGCGGCGGCTGCGGCTGGGGCCCTTGACCCCGATCCCGAACTGGATCTGGTGGTGCTTGGGTCTGGGCCATGGCTGCGCGTGAGGCATGGTGTTCATCGGGTTTTGGCGGCCTCTGGGCACCATGGGGGGTGTCGGCGGTGGCTCTTGGCCAGCATGGTGCTGGTGGAGGTGTTGCACGGTGGAGAGCACGGGGAGAGGTGGTGTGCGATCGCGTGGTGGAGCGGGGCGCTGGTCTTCTTCGAGCTTGGTGGTGGGTGCAGGAGGTTGCGGTGAGGGGCGTTGGTGGATGCGGATCTCGACCAGGTGTGGTGGTGCTGGGTGCGGCGGCTGGGATTTGCTGCGGTGGCCGGGGCGCGCGTCGTGGCTCTTGTCTACGCCAACTTGTCTTGGAGGAAGGCGGGCCCTTTGTGGTGTTGGTGGCGACATAGCCAGGATTCGTGTTGGTTCCATGCTAATGGTCGGAGCAAGAGCTTGCATAGGGGAGCACCATGGTGGGCGTGCGCATTTGCGTGGGCGATTCGGCACATCGGTTTCTGCCCTGTGTGGCCCAAGGTTGCAGCAACATCATGGAGTGCCAGCAGAGCTTGGCTGTTGTTGAGGATGGATGGGTGCTGGCGTGGTGGTTTCCGTGTGTGTGCAGGTGCTGGTTGGTGGTCAGGCTGCTCTCCGTCGTGCGAGGGCGATGTACCGCGATGGTATGGACATGGCGGCGAGGTGTTGTGGTAGCGGCGGTGTGACTCGGACAGTTTGGCCAATCTATTGATTGGGGTGGGAGAGGTGCGATGGTTCGGATGAAAATCCTGCTCGTCTTCCGGAGCTAGCGGCGACGGCGCCCGTGGGTGTCTTTTTCCTCCTTGAAGGCGTCGCCGAGGTGTGTCAGACTGATACGTCTCCAACGTATCTATAATTTTTGACTGTTCCATGCTATTATTTATAATGTTTTGGATGTTTAATGGGCTTTGTCATACACTTTTATATGATTTTTGGGACTAACCTATTAACCCAGAGCCCAGTGCCAGTTTCTGTTTTTCTCCTGTTTTAGGGTTTCGTAGAAAAGGAATATCAAACGGAGCCCAATCGGCCTGAAATTTAACGGAGGAAGTTTTTGGACCTAAAGAAGCCCAGGAAGTGCCGGAGGGGGACGAGAGGACCCATGGGCTGCCCACGTGGGTGGGGGCGCGCCCCCCTGATACGTCTCTAACGTATCTATAATTTTTGATTGTTCCATGCTATTATTTATGAAGTCTTGGATGTTTAATGGGCTTTATCATTCACTTTTATATCATTTTTGGGACTAACCTACTAACCCAAAGGCCCAGTCCAGATTGTTGTTTTTTGCCTATTTCAGGGTTTTGCAGAAAAAGAATATCAAACGGAGTCCAGACGGAATGAAACCTTCGCGAGAGTATTTTTGGAGAAAATCACGCACATGAAGCTTCAGGACCAAGTCAGGGGACAGAGGGGCTGCCCTCGAGGGTGGGGGGCGCGCCCCCCTTCCCAGGGCGCCCCCTGCCTCGAGGCCCCCTCGTGTGGCCCCCGGTGCCCTCCTTCTTCTTATATATATCCACGTACCCCAGAAACTCTATACACAGAGAGAAAACCCTAAGTCCACCGTCGTAGCTTCTGTTCCCGTGGAGATCCCATCTTGGAACCTGTTCCGGAGCTCCACCGAAGGGGGATCCACCACGAAGGCCTTCATCATCGTCATCATCGCCCTCACCATGAGTTGTGAGTAGTTTATCATAGACCTTTGGGTCCATAGCTAGTATCTAGATGGCTTCTTCTCTCTCTCTGGATCTCAATACAAAGTTCTCCTCGGTCTTCGAGGAGATCTATTCGATATAATCTCTTTTTGCGGTGTGTTTGTCGAGATCCGATGAATTGTGAGTTTATGATCAAGGTTATCTATGAAAGATATTTGGTTCTTCTCTGAACTTTTTATGTGTGCTCATAATATCCTTGCAAGTCTCTTCGAATTATTGGTTTGGTTTTGTTTAGTGTTTGTGCCAAGTAGAACCTTTGGTAAGACTTGTGTGAAGTTTATATGATCTTGCTGTGAAAAACATAATCGTAAGTGCTCGCTAAAGTAGTCGTTGGATTTTACTGGAGCGTACTTTTTAGTTGATTCTTTTTGCTTCTGATTGGTAGACAAATTGCGCAAATTTACCAATTTAGTTTGAATTTTTTGGAGTTCCATAAGTAGGCGAACCCTGCAAATTACGACAAACTGTTCTGTCTTTGACAGATTCTGTTTTTCGTGTGTTGTTTGCTTATTCCGAAGCATCTATGAGTAATATTGGAGGATATGAACCATAGAAAACTTGGAGTACAGTAGGTTTAACACCAATATAAACAAAGAATGAATTCATTGATGTACCTTTGAGTAGTGCTTTGCTTTCTCATACTAACGGAGCTCACGAGAATTTTTGTCTAAGTTTTGTGTTGTGAAGTTTTCAAGTTTTGAGTATTGCTTTGATGGACTATGGAACAAGGAGTAGCAAAGGCCTAAGCTTGGGGATTCCCATGGCACCCCAAGTAAATTCAAGATAATCAAAAGCCTAAGCTTGGGGATGCCCCGGGAAGGCATCCCCTCTTTCATCTTCATCCATCGGTAACTATACTTGGAGCTATATTTTTATTCACAACATACATGCTATGTGTTTTGCTTGGAGCGTCTTGTATAATTTGAGTCTTTGCTTGTTAGTTTTCCACAATAATACTTGCTGGACACACCTATTTGAGAGAGTTAAATATGGCCTAGAAATTATTAGAACACTCTATGTGCTTCACTTATATCTTTTGAGTTGAATAGTTTTTGCTCTAGTGCTTCACTTATATCTTTTAGAGCATGGTGGTGGTAATATTTTGTAGAAATTGTTGAACTCTCATGCTTCACTTATATCTATTTGAGAGTCTATTAAACAGCATGGTGAAGTGTTTAGGCTAAAGAAACTAGTCTTCACATGATAAACATCCAATGTCAATGTAGTAAAAAAAATCACACCAAGTGCATTGAATAGAATGAGATGTTGGATGCTTGATAATTGTTTTGAGATATGAGGATGGTGATATTAGAGTCATGCTAGTGGAGTTATTATGAAATTGAGAAATACTTGTGTTAAGGCTAGTGATTCCCGTAGCATGCACGTATGGTTAACCGTTGTGTGACTAAGTTAGAGCATGAGGTATTTGTAGAGTGCCAACCTTTGTGTGGAGGTCGGGGGCGCGCGATGGTTAACTCCTACCAACCTCCCCCCTAGGAGCATGCGTTGATTGCTTTGTTTTGATGACTCGTAAATTTTTGCAATAAGTATATGAGTTCTTATGACTAATGTTGAGTCCATGGAATATACGCACTCTCACCCTTCCACCATTGCTAGCCTCTCTTGTACCACGCAACTTTCGCCGGTGCCATAAACCCACTATATATCCTTCCTCAAAACAGCCACCATATTGTTCCTCAAAACAACCACCATACCTACCTATCATGGCATTTCCATAGCCATTCCGAGATATATTGCCATGCAACTTTCCACCGTTCCGTTTATATGACACGCATCATATTGTCATATTGCCATGCATGATCATGTAGTTGGCATCGTATTTGTGGCAAAGCCACCATGCATAATCTTTTCATACATGTCACTCTTGTTTCATTGCACATACCGGTACACCGCCGGAGGCATTCATATAGAGTCATACTTTGTTGTTGTTGTATCAAGTTGTAATTTCGTGTTGTAATGAAAGTGTGATGATCATCATTATTAGAGCATTGTCCCATGGGAGGAAAGGCTGAATCTATAAAGCCCCTCCGCAAAAAAAAGGCCAAAGAAAAAAAAGGCCCAAAAAAAGGGAGAAAAAAAAGAAAAAGAAAAAAAAGAAAAAGAAGAAAAAGAAAAAGGGACAATTGCTACTATCTTTTTCCACACTTGTGCTTCAAAGTAGCACCATGTTTTACATTGTAGAGAGTCTCATGCTTAGTCACTTTCATATATTAGTGGGAATTTTCATTATAGAACTTGGCTTGTATATTCCAATGATGGACTTCCTCAAATGCCCTAGGTCTTCGTGAGCAAGCAACTTGGATGCACACCCACTAGTTTCTTTTGTTGAGCTTTCATTCATATTTAGCTCTAGTGCATCCGTTGCATGGCAATCCCTACTCACTCACATTGATATCTATTGATGGGCATCTCCATAGCCCGTTGATACGCCTAGTCGATGTGAGACTATCTCCCTCCTTTTTGTCTTCTCCACAGCCACCTCTATTCCACCCATAGTGCTATATCCATGGCTCACGCTCATGTATTGCGTGAAAGTTGAAAGGTTTGAAAGAATAGAGTATGAAAACAAGTGCTTGGCTAAAACCGGGGTTGTGCATGATATGAATATTTTTATGTGATAATAAGGGAGCATAGCCAACACTATATGATTTTGTAGGGATAACTTTCTTTAGCCATAGTATTTTGAGAACACGTGATTGCTTTGTTAGTATTGCTTGAAGTATTGTTATTTCTTATGTCAATATAGACTTTTATCTTGAATCTTTCAGATCTGAACATTCATGCCACAATTAAGAGAATTACATTGAAAAACTATATTGGTTAGAATTCCACATCAAAAATTCTTTCTTTATCATTTACCTACTCGAGGACGAGCATGAATTAAGCTTGGGGATGCTTGATACGTCTCCAACGTATCTATAATTTTTGATTGTTCCATGCTATTATTTATGAAGTCTTAGATGTTTAATGGGCTTTATCATTCACTTTTATATCATTTTTGGGACTAACCTACTAACCCAAAGGCCCAATCCAGATTGCTGTTTTTTGCCTATTTCAGGGTTTTGCAGAAAAAGAATATCAAACGGAGTCCAAACGGAATGAAACCTTCGCGAGAGATATTTTTGGAGAAAATCACGCACAGGAAGCTTCAGGACCAAGTCAGGGGACAGAAGGGCTGCCCTCGAGGGTGGGGGAGCGCCCCCCTGCCTCGAGGCCCCCTCATGTGGCCCCCGGTGGCCTCCTTCTTCCTATATGTATCCACGTACCCCAGAAACTCCATACGCAGAGAGAAAACCCTAATTCCACCGCCATAGCTTTTGTTCCCATGGAGATCCTATCTTGGAGCCTGTTTCGGAGCTCCACCGGAGGGGGATCCACCACGGAGGCCTTCATCATCATCATAATCATCGCCCTCACAATGAGTTGTGAGTAGTTTACCATAGACCTTCGGGTCCATAGCTAGTATCTAGATGGCTTCTTCTCTCTCTCTGGATCTCAATACAAAGTTCTCCTCAGTCTTCGAGGAGATCTATTCGATGTAATCTCTTTTTGCGATGTGTTTGTCGAGATCCGATGAATTGTGAGTTTATGATCAAGGTTATCTATGAAAGATATTTGGTTCTTCTCTGAACTTTTTATGTGTGCTCATAATATCCTTGCAAGTCTCTTCGAATTATCGGTTTGGTTTGGTCTACTAGATCTATAGTTCTTGCAATGGGAGAAGTGCTTGGCTTTGGGTTCAATCTTGCGGTGTCCTTTCCCAGTGACAGTCGGGGCAGCAAGGCACGTATTTTATTGTTGCCATCGAGGATAAAAAGATGGGGTTTACATCATATTGCTTGAGTTTATCCCTCTACATCATGTCATCTTGCTTAAGGCGTTACTCTGTTCGTATGAACTCAATACACTAGATGCATGCTGGATAGCGGTCGATGTGTGGAGTAATAGTAGTAGATGCAGAATCGTTTCGGTCTACTTGTCTCGGACGTGATGCCTATATACAATGATCATGCCTAGATAGTCTCATAATTATCCGCTTTTCTATCAATTGCTCGACAGTAATTTGTTTACCCGCCGTAGAATACCGCTATCATGAGAGAAGCCACTAGAGAAAACTATGGCCCCCGGGTCTATTCTCAACATATCAATCTACATCTACTTTACTTTTACCGCTTTTATTTTCTGTTTTATTAAACAAAAAATGCCAAAAATATAAACTATCATCACTATCAGATCTCACTCTCGTAAGTGACCGTCAAGGAATTGACAACCCCTTATCGCATTGGCTGCAAAGTTCTTATTTATTTATGCAGGTGCGAGGGACTCGCACATGTTCTCCTACTGGATTGATACCTTGGTTCTCAAAAACTGAGGGAAATACTTACGCTACTGTGCTGCATCTCCCTTTCCTCTTCGAGGGAATACAACGCAAGCTCAAGAGGTAGCACCCCCTGCCTCGTGGACAGCCCGTAGCCCCCCTTTGCTTGGCCCCGACTCCAACAACTCCTATATATACTGAAACCTCCGGAAATTAACCTAGATCGGGAGTTCCGCCGCCGAAAGCCTCTGTTGTCACCGACAACCAATCTACACCCGTTCTGGCACCCTTCCGGAGGGGGGGATCCCTCTTCGGTGGCTATCTTCATCATCCCGGCGCTCTCCATGACGAGGAGGGAGTAGTCCACCCTCGGGGCTGAGGGTATGTATCAGTAGCTATGTGTTTGATCTCTCTCTCTCTCTCTCTCTCTCTCATGTTCTTGAGATGGCACGATCTTGATGTATCGCGAGCTTTGCTATTCTAGTTGGATCTTATGATGCTTCTCCACCTCTACTCTCTCGTAATGGATTGAGTTTTCCCTTTGAAGTTATCTTATCGTATTGAGTCTTTAAGGATTTGAGAACACTTGATGTATGTCTTGCGTGGGATACCTGTGGTGACAATGGGGTTTTCTATTGATTCACTTGATGTATGTTTTGGTGATCAACTTGCGGGTTTCGTGACCTTGGGAATCCATGCATAGGGGTTGGCACATGTTTTCGTCTTGACTCTCCGGTAGAAACTTTGGGGCACTCTTTGAAGTTCTATGTGTTGGTTGAATAGATGAATCTGAGATTGTGTGATGCATATCGTATAATCATGCCCACAGATACTTGAGGCGACAATGGAGTATCAATGTGACATTAGGGTTTTGGTTGATTTGTGTCTTAAGGTGTTATTCTAGTACGAACTCTATGATAGATTGAACATTACTATGGACTCTTGAATAGATCGATCAGAAAGAATAACTTTGAGGTGGTTTCATACCCTACCATAATCTCCTCATTTGTTCTCCGCTATTAGTTACTTTGGAGTGACTCTTCGTTGCATGTTGAGGGCTAGTAATATGATCCAATTATGTTATCCTTGTTGAGAGAACTTGCACTAGTCAAAGTATGAACCCTAGGCCTTGTTTCCTATCATTGCAACACCGTTTATGCTCACGTTTACCACTTGCTACCTTGCTGTTTTTATATTTTCTTATTACAAAAACCTATATCTACCATCCATATTGCACTTGTATCACCATCTCTTCGCCGAACTAGTGCACCTATACAATTTACCATTGTATTGGGTGTGTTGGGGACACAAGAGACTCTTTGTTATTTGGTTGCAGGGTTGCTTGAGAGAGACCATCTTCATCCTACGCCTCTTGCGGATTGATAAACCTTAGGTCATCCACTTGAGGAAAATTTTCTACTGTCCTACAAACCTCTGCACTTGGAGGCCCAACAACGTCTACAAGAAGAAGGTTGTGTAGTAGACATCAAGCTCTTTTTTGGCGCCGTTGCCGGGGAGGCTTACGCAAAAGTCATATACCAAGTACCTATTACAAACCTTATCCTTCGCATTACATTGATTTGCCTCTCGTTTTCCTCTCCCCACTTCATCCTTGCCATTTTATTTGCCCTTCTTTCTTTTGCCGTGTGTTTATCGTTCGCTTGCTTCTTGTTTTCTTGCATGTTGGATTGCTTGCTTGTCACTATGGCTCAGAACAATACCAAATTGTGTGACTTCTCCAATACCAACAATAATGATTTTATTAGCACTCCGATTGCTCCTATTACCGATGCTGAATCTTGTGAGATCAATGCTGCTCTGTTGAATCTTGTTATGAAAGATCAATTTTCCGGCCTTCCTAGTGAAGATGCCGCTACCCATCTAAACAACTTTGTTGATTTGTGTGATATGCAAAAGAAAAGGGATACGGATAACGATATTGTTAAATTGAAGTTATTTTCGTTTTCACTTAGAGATCGTGCTAAAATTTGGTTTTCCTCTTTGCCTAGAAATAGTATTGATTCGTGGAGTAAGTGCAAAGATGCTTTTATCTCTAAGTATTTCCCTCCTGCTAAGATCATATCTCTTAGAAATGATATTATGAATTTTAAGCAACTAGGTCATGAGCATGTTGCACAAGCTTGCGAGAGAATGAAATTAATGATACGTAATTGCCCTACACATGGTTTGAACTTATGGATGATTATTCAAAACTTTTATGCTGGCTTGAATTTTGCTTCTTGAAATCTTTTAGATTCGGCCGCAGGAGGCACTTTCATGGAAACTACCTTAGGAGAAGCTACCAAACTCCTAGATAATATTATGGTTAATTATTCTCAATGGCACACTGAAAGATCTACTAGTAAAAAAGTACATGCTATTGAAGAGATTAGTGTTTTGAGTGGAAAGATGGATGAACTTATGAAATTATTTGCTGCTAAGAGTGCTTCTTCTGATCCTAATGATATGCCTTTGTCCACTTTGATTGAAAATAATAATGAATCTTTGGATGTGAATTTTGTTTGTAGGAATAATTTTGGTAACAATGCTTATAGAGGAAACTTTAATCCTGGGCCTTTTCCTAGTAATTCCTCTAATAATTATGGAAATTCCTACAACAACTCTTATGGAAAGATGCCTTCTGAATTTGAAACTAGTGTTAAGGAGTTTATGAATTCGCAAAAGAATTTTAATGCTTTGCTTGAAGAAAAATTGCTTAAGATTGTGGCTAGAAGGGTGGATAGAATTACTCTTGATGTTGATTCTTTGAAACTTAGATCTATCCCACCTAAGCATGATATCAATGAGTCTCTCAAAGCTATGAGAATTTCCATTGATGAATGCAAAGAAAGAACCGCTAGGATGCGTGCTAAAAGAGAGAATTATATAAAAGCGTGTTCTTCTAGTTATCATGAAAATAAAGTTGAAGATCTGAAAGTTATTGATGTGTCTCCTATTAGATCCTTGTTTTCTGGTATGAATCTTGATAAAGATGGGATTGGAGATGAGTCTACTTTAATTAAAAGGTGTCCCAATGATTCAGAGTTTTTAGATCTTGATGCTAAAATTGTTAAAAGTGGGAGTGAAGAGATTAAAACTTTGCATAGTGATGAACCCACTACTTTGGATTTCAAGGGATTCAATTATGATAATTGGTCTTTGATTCATTGTATTTCCTTGTTGCAATCCATACTAAACTCTCCGCATGCTTATAGTCAAAATAAAGCTTTTACCAAACACATAGTTGATGCTTTGATGCACTCTTATGAAGAAAAACTTGAATTAGAAGTTTCTATCCCTAGAAAGCTTTATGATGAGTGGGAAACTACTATTAAAATAAAAATTAAGATCATGAATGCTTTGCTTTGTGTGATTTGGGTGCAAGTGTTTCCACTATTCCAAAAACTTTGTGTGATTTGCTAGGTTTCGATGAGCTTGATGATTGTTCTTTAAATTTGCATCTTGCGGATTCCACTATTAAGAAACCTATGGGAAGGATTAATGATGTTCTTATTGTTGCCAATAGGAATTATGTGCCCGTAGATTTCATTGTTCTTGATATAGATTGCAATCCTTCATGTCCTATTATTCTTGGTCGACCTTTCCTTAGAACGATTGGTGCAACTATTGTTATGAAGGAAGGAAATATTAGATTCCAATTTCGTTAAGGAAAGGCATGGAACACTAAAAGGATCGATATGGTTGACTAGAGGGAGGGTGAATAGGCAACTAACAATTTTTAGCTTTTCTTAACCACTATAAATTAAGCGTCAAAGTAAGTTGTCTAGATATGCTACCAAGATGACAACTAATAGAAAGTAAAGATAACAACTTCACAAGCAAGCTATAGGAGATAAACAAGTAATGCTTGCACAAGTAAAGGGAAGAAATAACCACAAGAGGAACCGGTGGAGACGAGGATGTGTTGCCGAAGTTCCTTTCCTTTGAGGGGAAGTACGTCTCCGTTGGAGCGGTGTGGAGGCACAATGCTCCCCAAGAAGCCACTAGGGCCACCGTATTCTCCTCACGCCCTCACACGATGCAAGGTGCCGTGATTCCACTAGTGGTGCCCTTGAAGGCGGCAACCGAACCTTTACAAACAAGGTTGGGGCTATCTCCACAACTAAATTGGAGGCTCCCAACGAAACCACGAAGCTTCACCACAATGGAATATGGCTTCGAGGTGACCTCAACCGTCTAGGGTGCTCAAACACCCAAGTGTAACAAGATCCGCTAGGGATTAGTGCGGGGAATCAAATATCTCTTGGTGGAAGTGTAGATCGATGCCTTCTCAAGCAATCCCGAGCAAATCAACAAGTTTGATTGGCTAGGGAGAGAAATCGGGTGAAAATGGAGCTTTGGAGCAACAATGGAGTATGTGGGGGAAGAGTTAGGTCAACAAGGAGGTAGAAGAAGCCTTTATATAGTGGGGGGAACAATCCAACCGTTATCCCCCACTCAGCCCCGCACAGAGCGGTACTACCGGTTGGGGGAGCGGTACTACCGCTTATAGAGCGGTACTACCGTTGCCTCACAAGCGGTACTACTGTGCCATAGGGGTAGGGACCCAGAGCGGTACTACCGCGGTCTCAGGGCGGTACTACCGCTGGGAGCGGTACTACCGCCTCTACTACCGCACCTAGTACCACAAAACTCGACACGAAAACGCGCTCGCGAGTCGAGGCGGTGGTAGCACGGATCAGCGGCGGTACTACCACAGTGTGTACCAAGCGGTACTATCGCTTAGTGGGGCGGTACTACCGCTTGAGACACACGGGCGGTACTACCGCTGGGATCCTCGGTACTACCGCTGGAGCCAGGAAAAGCTAGAGAAGATGGGAAAGAAGAACTCCATTGCGGCGGGAAGGAATGATGGGTGCAATAAAGAAGGGTACGTGTTGATTCCACCCAAACCTTACCAAAGCGGATCCCCTCTTAATAGTACGGCTTTCCTATTACTCAGAACCACCAAAAACTAAGCAAAAAGGAAACACGTCTTCCATAGATTCCGAGGGGCCTCTAATCTTCTTGTGCCTTTGTGAGATGTATCTGAAAGAGCTTAGAACACATGATTAGTCCGCAAACGCATTGTCATCAAGCACCAAAACACCATTTGGCTAAATATGCCCTTACAATCTCCCCCTTTTTGGTGGATTGATGACAAAATGGGATTTGCACAAAAGGAATAATGACATAACGTAAATGCAAAATCCACACCCCTAAAATATAGACGGGCTCCCCCTAGATGTGTGCTATCTAGATAAGTGCTTTGGACTGCACGGCACACATGCTAGGATCAACACTCCCCCTATATTTTAGAGACCAACAACCTAAGCAAGATATGAGAGCATAGTACATAGTAAGATAATCATGCATGCTAGAGAGTACCAGGTACATAAATAAGATAGGGTAGCATATGTCTCACACCATATGACGGGAACTTAGGTCTCACGAAAAAACCAACCAAACCACAAGAAACGAAAAGCACACAAGCGACAGAAACACAAAGGCACAAATCCCTAAACTCTCTCCCCCTTTGGCATCGAGACACCAAAAGGGCAGAGAGCTAAGCTACGGCTCCAGGTGAGAGCACGAGAAGGTCTCGAAACATCAGATCTCAGCAGGGTCATCGTCTTCGTCGTCGTCGACCTGAAACTGCTCGGCATCGGAATCAGTCCATGGGCAATGCTGCTTGATCCACTCTTCCTCCTCGGTTACCTGCTCCTCAGAGCCACTGGCCACAGTCGCACCCAACTGACGCATGAGCTCCTTGTGACGCCCCCTGGCCTTCTTCTCTGCCACATGAGTCATGTACTGACCATGAGACTCCATGCAAAACAACTTCTTCATCTTCTTCTTGAGCTTCTTTGCCCACGAGGGCTCTGCACCAGATGGCTCATAGTCATCATCATCATCTGCTTCAACCTCAGCCTCCTCTGTCTCCATAGCAGCAGCGGAGGATGAGCCTCCAGTCTTGGATGCATGAGTGCCCCAGTTGTCCTTCCGCCTCAGACGCTTGATCTCATGAGACACCAACTCTCCAGTCTCCAGCAATGCATTGGGATAGACATGATCCCAAGCCTTCTCAATCAGCAGCATGATGAAAGGTCCATAGATCAGGCACTTGCGTTCAGAAATAGCAGACAAGAGCTCAGACCACATCACATGTGAAATATCCAGGGTCTCACCAGTGTTCCTCTTAACTGATGTTGGCAAAAGAGAAGCATGTCCACAAGATAGGAGTGAACCATATCATGATTCCCAATCCGAGGGAAAAGAGTCTCACGGAAGATGCGGTGAAGGATATCCAGATAGGTAGACAACTCATATGTTACCTTCTTAGTCTCAGGGTGGACCTTCACAGTGCAGTAAGGCCAGAGAGCTTGCTTGTGAGTGGAGGTTTCGTTCTGGTGAGGACGAAAGCCAACTGGGGTCTCAAGTCCCTGGTCTTCCACCCCAAGTAACTCCATGAACGCCTTCCACTTGACAGATAACAGTTTGCCATTGGTCATCCATGTCAGAGTTCTGTCCTCATCCGTCCCTAGATGGACCGTGGCATAGAATTGAGCCACAAGATCTACATCAAAGTCCTTGTTGAACTGAATGATCTGAAGAATGTTGAGCTGAGTGCACATCTGAAGAGCCTCGCCAAAATACACCGGATCCTTCTCCAGGTATTCTGTGTCGATGGAGCAAACACTGTCAAAGAGATTCTTCTTAGCCTTGAGCACATCAAAGTAGACAGCAAACTGGAAGCGATTCCAGAACGGACGGTTGACCAAATTGGTTTCTTGATCAACCTCATAGGGATTGCGGCGACGCCTTGCCCAGAACTCCTTGCCACTCATTTGTGTCACGGTTTTGCCCTTTGGCTTTGCCATGGCCTTCTTCTTCTGTTGAGGTGGAGGAGGAGCACTCGAGGAACCTCCAGCAGACTCAGATGTGCGGTAGCGCTTTGAGGTTGCACGATTGGGGTTGATACGGCGAGCCTGATGCTCGGGATGTTCATCACCTGGAACCAAACACAAACACAGATGAACCAACCAAAAAGAACGAGCATAAGCCAATGAACCCAACAAAAGAAGATCAAGGAATGAAGAAATATGTGTGAACTAGGCATGCCGCGGTAGTACCGTGATCTGGTAAGCGGTAGTACCGCCCGAGCGGTAGTACCGCTCGAGGCGGGGAAACAGCGGTTTCCTACTACCGTGGTCAGATCCGGCACTACCGTCCTGTCAAATTCAAAAATATTTCTATCACACTCTAATCTATATAGTCTAGTTGCTTTCTCCTTCCTACTCAAGCCTAGATTTAGCCAAAAATCTAAAGATGCAAACACTATTGCCCCTAAAACACAAGATCTGAAAAAGAGACACGAGGAGAAGAGGAACGGGGGCAATACCGACATCCATGGCAAGAGGACGTGGTGGGGATCGACTCCACCGAAGGAAAAGGAGAGGAGCACCCCGGAGGAGGAGATCCGCCGGAGCCCTCCCGCGGCGACGAACTGCTGGAGAGAGAGAGGAACGAGGGGGTGAATGAATGGGTATGGGGGAGAGAAACCTCCCCCTGCCCCGATATAAGCCCCACATACCTCCCCACAGCGGTAGTACCGCGCTGGTGGGCGGTAGTACCGCTTACAAGCGGTAGTACCGCGCACCACCAGCGGTAGTACCGCCCAGCACGCCACGGCAACAAAAAGGTTCAAGGCAAAGCTCAAAAAGAAACGCACAAAGAGGGAAAAACAAACCACCACTCACACACACACACTAGCAAGAGGCAAGAGACCCCTCTACAAGAGAGGGCGGTGACCGAAGTCACCTATGTTTGAGTCTAGAGGTATGGCGCCGCGAAGATTTTAACCTTGGGCCCATGACCAAAACTCGTCCTTGAAGCACTAGTACCATCAACGATGGTTAATGAAAGACTAGATCAATTTATGCATAATGGGGGGAGAGAGAGTTCATTGAGAGAACAATGCTCCCCCTATGTCCATGCCTACATCTAGACAAGATAACTATATTGAGTGTGAGGAGTGTGTGCAAAGTCTCAAGCCACATTGCTCAAATCGATGATATTTAGCTCATGCCTTAACTCGCGAAATCTTGCTTCATCCAACGGCTTCGTGAAGATATCTGCAAGGTTATCATGAGTGTTGACATAGTGAAGCTCGATCTCTCCTTGCCTTATCTGATCCCGGATGAAGTGATACCGGATCTCTATATGCTTCGTCTTGAAGTGTTGCACCAGGTTGAGAGAAATCTTGATGGCACTTTCATTGTCACACCAAAGAGGCACTTTGTCACAAGTGACACCGTAATCCTTTAAAGTTTGCCTCATCCATAAGAGTTGAGCACAACAACTGCCAGCTGCCACATACTCTGCTTCGGTGGACGAGAGAGACACACAACTTTGCTTTTTGGAAGACCAACTAACGAGAGAGCAACCAAGGAATTGGCACCCTCCGGAAGTGGACTTCCTATCCACTTTGTCTCCCGCCCAATCCAAATCAGAGAAACCTACAAGGTTGAAGTTTGCTCCTCTTGGGTACCATAAGCCAAAGTTTGGGGTATGAGCCAAATATCGAAAGATTCGCTTGACAGCCACAAAGTGACTTTCCTTAGGTGAGGCTTGAAACCGTGCACAGATTCCCACACTCAACATAATATCTGGTCTAGATGCACAAAGGTAAAGCAAGGAACCGATCATAGAGCGATATACCTTTTGATCCATCGCTTTACCATTGGGATCAATGTCAAGTTGGCACTTGGTTGGCATTGGAGTAGTAGCCGGCTTGACATCACTTAGATTGAACCTCTTGAGCATGTCTTGAGTATACTTGGATTGTTTGATGAAGATCCCTTCTCTTCTTTGCTTGATCTCAAACCCAAGGAAGTACTTCAACTCTCCCATCATGGACATCTCAAAATCTGTGGTCATGAGTGCGGCGAACTCATCATTGAAAGCTTTGTTAGGAGAACCCAAGATTATATCATCAACATATAGTTGGCATACAAACAACTCCCCTTTGACCTTCTTAGTAAAAAGAGTGGGGTCGATTTTCCCAATTTCAAACCCACGATCTTGTAACAACTCGGTAAGATGCTCATACCACGCACGTGGGGCTTGTTTAAGGCCATAGAGTGCCTTATCGAGTTGGTACACATGATTGGGGAGCTTAGGATCCTCAAACCCCGGGGGTTGTTTGACATACACCAACTCATTAATAGGACCATTAAGAAATGCACTTTTCACATCCATTTGTTGCAATTTAAAGTTATGATGAGAAGCATAGGCAAGCAACAAACGAATGGATTCAAGGCGAGCAACGGGGGCAAAGGTTTCACCGTAGTCGATACCCTCGACTTGGGAGTAGCCTTGAGCCACCAGACGCGCCTTGTTGCGGATGACAATGCCATGAGCATCTTGCTTGTTCTTAAAGATCCACTTGGTTCCAATGACATTATGGTTCTCCTTTGGCCTTGGTACCAGACGCCACACCTTGTTGCGCTCGAAGTTATGGAGTTCTTCATGCATGGCATTAAGCCAATCAGGGTCTTCGAGCACCTCATAAACCTTCTGAGGTTCAACACAGGAGACAAAAGCTTGATGAGCACAATAGTTTGCTAATTGTCTACGAGTGCTTACCCCCCTTTTGATGCTTCCTAGAATGTTCTCCATGTGATGTTCTCTGGAAGCAAGCCTGGAGGCAACTTTTGCAGCACGGCGCTCCAATTGCTCTTCAAGAGATAACCGAGGAGCATTGAGTTGATCATCTTGAGCGTCATCAGGAGCTAGATCTTGATCTTGAGCTTCCTCTTGACCTTGATCTTGCTCGGAGGACAAAACTTGGCCTTGTGCATCATTTGGTGGCTCCCCACCATCTTGTGATTGATCTTGCACTTGGCCTTGTTCGCCCGGTTGAGGGCCTTCACTTTGTTCTTCGGAAGCGTGTGGGTCTTGGGTTGGTGACGGTTCCACTTGAGTAGAACATTGTCCTTCTCCATCGGCCACAAGGGGTTCCTCAATGGGTAGGATGTATCCAACGCCCATTCTTCTTATGGCTTGAGGAGGAATTTCATCACCTACATCACAAGTACCACTTTGCTCCACTTGGGAGCCGTTATTTTCATCAAACTCTATGTTACTCGTCTCCTCAATGAGTCCATTGGACTTGTTGAGGACACGGTAAGCATGAGAGTTTGTAGCATAACCAACAAATATACCCTCGTGACTCTAGATTCAAATTTAGACAATCGAACACCTTTCTTGAGGATGAAACACTTACACCCGAACACCCGGAAGTACTTGAGATTGGGCTTGTTACCGATAAGAATCTCATATGGAGTTTTGTTCAAGCCTTTGCGGAGATAGAGCCGATTTGATGCATGGTAAGCGGTGTTGATGGCTTCGGCCCAAAAGTTGTATGGAGATTTGAATTCTGCCATCATGGTTCTTGCCGCATCCATCAGAGTTCGGTTCTTTTTCTCCGCTACACCGTTTTGTTGAGGGGTATATGGAGCTGCATATTGATGTTTGATCCCCTCATCACTGAGAAACTGATCCAGGGTGTAGTTCTTGAACTCGGTGCCGTTGTCACTTCTGATCATCAAAATCTTTGCTTCATGTTGTCGTTAAGCTTCATTTGCAAAGTTGATGACGGTTTGTTGGGTCTCAATCTTCTTCTTGAAGAAGTATACCCAGGTGTATCTTGAGTAATCATCCACAATCACCAAGCAGTACTTTCTACCCCCAAGACTATCAAAAGATGGAGGCCCAAAGAGGTCCATGTGAAGGAGCTCTAGGGGTCTCTTTGAGTAGATGATAGTCGTGGGAGGGTGAGCCATCTCATGTAACTTTCCTTCAATGCAAGCCCTGCAAGCACGATCTTTGGCAAAGCTAACATTTGTTAGTCCACGGACATGGTCCCCCTTGAGAAGACTTTGCAAAGATCTCATATTGACGTGGGCCAAACGGCGATGCCAAAGCCATCCCACATCAACTTTAGCCATTAAGCATGTCGCGACCTTAGTGGGTTGCTTCGAGAAGTTAACCACATAAAGACCGTTCTCGACATGCCCAACATAGGCTACTTTAATAGTCTTGCTCCACAAGAGGGCCACGGTATCAATATCAAAGAATGTAGCAAAGCCCATGAGTGCAAGTTGGCGAACATAAAGTAAATTGTATGCAAGGGACTCAACAAGCATGACTTTCTCGATCGTGAGATCATGAGAGACAACAACCTTGCCAAGCCCCAATACCTTAGAAGATGAAGCATCACCCCATTCGACGTTGGTGGCCATAGATGAACCTAGATGCACGTCCACCACCAAGTCTTTGCTTCCGGTCATATGATTTGTGGCTCCACTATCGAGCAACCATGACCCCCCACCGAAAGCAAACTCCTACAAGAGATCAATGCTTGGATTTAGGTACCCATTTGGTAATGGGTCCTTTGAGGTTAGTAACAAGGGTCTTAGGAACCCAAATGGACCATTCAATGTACTCATAAGAAGAACCAACAAATTTTGCAAACACATGACCATCACTAGCATGACATAAAACATATGAAGGATTAAAGTCGCCGGCTATGTTTGATGGTATGGTCGAGGTTTTCTTGACACCACCACCTTTCTCTGTTTTCTTCTTCTTTGATATGCCCTCTCCTCCTTTCACAAAAGTTTGTCGGAGAGGGGGTGGTAGCTTGATCTTGTCATTCTTCTTCTTCTTGGGCTTAGGAACAAACCCAATTCCTTCTTTTGCCACAACCTCCCTTTGATTGCTCAAAAGGTTGTTGAGGTTCTTCTCACCTTGTATGCATGTCACAAGGCCTTTCTCAAGTTGCTTCTTCAACTTGGCATTTTCTTCAACAAGATGCACATGCTCGCAACATGGGTTAGTAGCATTTGCATTATCAATTAACACCATGCGAGGAAAGACAGCCTTTTCCTTGGTTAGCGAGACTTGGAGTTGATCATGAGACTCCTTGAGAGAAGCATGCATACTTTTCAAGGCCTTGTGAGCCTTGTCGAGTATAACAAAATCCTCGTTGAGTTTAGCATGGTCAACCCCAAGTTTTGCCTTCTCGGAATTAAGCACACGAGAGACAACTAAGGCATGATCAAGATCTTTCTTTAATTTAACATGATCATCGTTGTGTGACTCCTCAAGAGCCAAACGAAGACCACATTCTTCCTCTAGGGCATTAGAGAGATCCGATATCTCATCGGCATAGTCTCGACTATGTCCTTCCATTTTAGTAATGGTTTCCTCGTGAGCCTCGATCATGCCATTGGCCTCACCGAGTTGTTCCAAGAGAGCAACAAAATGCTTCTTGGGTTTGCCCTTGAGGTTGTTCATGAATAATTCAAATTCATTCTCTCCCTCCTTAGTTCCCTCACTCTCATCAATACAATCCGTCAATGAAGGATTAGAAGTGATAGTAGTATTGATGTTTGGGGTTACCTTGTTGGTGGCCTTGGCCATGAGACACTTGGCGGTGATGTTCTCATTTGGTGAGTCGAAGAGAGATGAGTGCGGAGTAGTAGCAATAGCAATTGTGGCCATGGTGACCATCTCATCATCTTCATCATTATCATCATCCTCGACATATTCTTCTTGGGCCACCAACCCTTTAGGAGGAGTCTTCTTGTTGAAGTTGTTCTTGTTGGGATAAGACTTTGACTTGTCCTTCCGGATAAGCTTGCCTCCAAAGTCTTATCTTTTCTCATATGGGCAATCCGCAACGAAGTGGCCTACATTTCCACAGTTGAAGCATGTCCTCACTCATTGCTTGCCCTTGTTCCCACTTGAGTTGTTCCTGTTGAAGTTGGGTCTTGTGTTCTTCTTGTTGCCCCAAAATTGCCTTGAAGCAAGAGCCATGTGCTCATGATAGGCATATTTGGTGTCCTCGGGGCTACACTCATCATCATCCTCCAACTCCTCTTCTTCCACACAAGCCTTGGCCTTCAGAGCAAGGTTAGGCTTCTTCGATCGTTGAGCTCTTAAGACCGCATTGTCGGCGGTCATGTCCAAGATCCTCATGGCAACGAACTCATCCAACACTTCATTTGATGATAAGTGGTGGAAGTCCGGTCTCTGACGAATGACAGATGACATGGCCTTATGATAGGGCATCATGGCCTTGAGGAACTTGCGCTTGATCCAATTGTCATCCGTGTCCTTACTGCCATGATCTCGAAGAGAGACCGCAAGGGTAGTTAATCTCCGATAAAGTTCACGAGGATCTTCTTCTTCGATCATAGCAAAATCATCGGCTTCATCTTGCACAACTTCATAGTTAGAGCGTTGAATGCTAGTGCTTCCCTTGTACATAGTGCCAACATGCTCCCAAGCTTCCTTGGCCACAGTGAAGGCTCGAAGATGTGCAATGTCTTCTGGAGGGATAGCATCTTGAAGAATGCAAAGAGAGGACTCGTTGAATTGATGATCCGCAGTTTCTCTTGGAGTCATGTTGTCAGGATCACGCGGATAAAAACCTTGCTCAATGATTCTCCAAAGATTAGTAGAACAATGATTTATATGACGTTTGAAACGAAACACCCAAGTAGCAAAATCAGATTTTTTTTATAAACTTGGGAGGAGGCCCAACGGAATTTAAATGCGGTGTTGGAACGGGTCCTCCATAGTGAGTAGGAGGAGCGGAGTGGGCAAAGACCCCACTCCCATTCTTAGTAACGGGGGCTTGTTCACTACTAGCTTCTCCCTTGTCGGGATTAGCCTCCGACACGTTGGTAGCGGGACGAACCACTTCCAACGGTGCGGTGGATAATTTAAGCCCCTCAAGCAAATCTTTAAACATGCCTTTGACCTCGGTCGCTAGTGACTCTTTCAATGTGGTCAAGGCCACATTGAATTCCTCACGAGAGACCGAAGCTCCCCCATCGGACGTAGGCAAGGATGGAGTTCCACCGGAGTGATCCTCCGTCTCGACTACGTTGTCACCCATACTCTTTGGACGGTAAAGTCCTTAAAAAGAGACAAGGCTCTGATACCAATTGAAAGGGTCGATATGGTTGACTAGAGGGGGGGGGGTGAATAGGCAACTAACAATTTTTAGCTTTTCTTAACCACTTTAAATTAAGCGTCAAAGTAAGTTGTCTAGATATGCTACCAAGATGACAACTAATAGAAAGTAAAGATAACAACTTCACAAGCAAGCTATAGGAGATAAACAAGTAATGCTTGCACAAGTAAAGGGAAGAAATAACCACAAGAGGAACCGGTGGAGACGAGGATGTGTTGCCGAAGTTCCTTCCCTTTGAGGGGAAGTACGTCTCCGTTGGAGTAGTGTGGAGGCACAATGCTCCCCAAGAAGCCACTAGGGCCACCATATTCTCCTCACGCCCTCACACGATGCAAGGTGCCGTGATTCCACTAGTGGTGCCCTTGAAGGCGGCAACCGAACCTTTACAAACAAGGTTGGGGCTATCTCCACAGCTAAATTGGAGGCTCCCAACGAAACCACGAAGCTTCACCACAATGGAATATGGCTTCGAGGTGACCTCAACCGTCTAGGGTGCTCAAACACCCAAGAGTAACAAGATCCGCTAGGGATTAGTGGGGGGAATCAAATATCTCTTGGTGGAAGTGTAGATCGATGCCTTATCAAGCAATCCCGAGCAAATCAACAAGTTTGATTGGCTAGGGAGAGAGATCGGGCGAAAATGGAGCTTTGGAGCAATAATGGAGTATGTGGGGGAAGAGGTAGGTTAACAAGGAGGTATAAGAAGCCTTTATATAGTGGGGGGAACAATCCAACCGTTATCCCCCACTCAGCCTCGCACAGAGCGGTACTACCGCTTGGGGGAGCGGTACTACCGCTAATAGAGCGGTACTACCATTGCCTCACAAGCGGTACTACCGTGCCATAGGGGTAGGGACCCAGAGCGGTACTACCGCGGTCTCAGGGCGGTACTACCGCTGGGAGCGGTACTACTGCCTCTACTACCGCACCTAGTACCGCAAAACTCGACACGAAAACGCGCTCGCGAGTCGAGGCGGTGGTAGCACGGATCAGCGGCGGTACTACCGCAGTGTGTACCAAGCGGTACTACCGCTTAGTGGGGCGGTACTACCGCTTGAGACACACGGGCGATACTACCGCTGGGATCCGCGGTACTACCGCTGGAGCCAGGAAAAGCTAGAGAATATGGGAAAGAAGAACTCCATTGCGGCGGGAAGGAATGATGGGTGCAATAAAGAAGTGTACGTGTTGATTCCACCCAAACCTTACCAAAGCGGATCCCCTCTTAATAGTACGGCTTTCCTATTACAAAGAACCACCGAAAACTAAGCAAAAAGGAAACACGTCTTCCATAGATTCCGAGGGGCCTCTAATCTTCTTGTGCCTTTGTGAGATGTATCTGAAAGAGCTTAGAACACATGATTAGTCCGCAAATACATTGTCATCAATCACCAAAACACCATTTTGCTAAATATGCCCTTACAAACACTTTCCTAGAAAGAAAATTAAATTACCATATGAATCTATTATGAGAGCCACTTATGGATTGCCTTCCAAAGATGGCAATACCTAGATCTATCCATGTATCGTGGCTAGCTAGGGGCGTAAAACGATAGCGCTTGTTGGGAGGCAACCCAATTTTATATTTTTTTTGTTTTTGCTTCTATTTAGGAATAAATATTGCATCTAGCTTCTGTTTAGATGTGGTTTTGTGTTTTAACTAGATCACTGATGGCGCGCGTTGCCACGCCCGTCTATTTGTACAATAAATATACAGCCCCATGAAACATATTAAATTTGGCATAAACATAGATGCATATTAGTTAGTAATCAAGGAAAATATCCCACGTGCAAACTGGCTTTTGTTTGACATTATATGAAACAACATACACTTAGTAAATATGTAGTATTGTCAAGACAAATAATAAGCAGCAACACAAACAAACATGTAGTTGTTGACTTAAATTGTCATAGATTTTATACATGGTGCATTAATGAAATCCTCAAAACCTCCAAAAGGAACACAATGCGCGACAACCAAGAAAAAAATAAGGCCAGCTTGATGCACCTGGCCATTTGTGAAAAGTGAGCACTAATTATACATGGACTGCCACATGTATACAATGGGGTAAATGCCTTCAATAAAATTTGAGCATGTAAAATTTAAATCAGATGTTGATGTAATTGAAGCATTAGATTTACCTGGAATGAGTTGTAGAATAGGCATTGTCAATACCCTCTGAAGCAAACATCACATCTTACTACCAGAAATTGGAGGTATTATAAAGGTTAGATGAACATAAGGTTCAGAACCTATGAGAATAACTTAGATTCACATATGAATCATCGAAGAAACAACCAAAAATGTTTCCGTGTATAGCTAAAAAATATTCTGAAGAATAGAAGAAATTCGTTCAAAACCTCTTTAGTATTTTAGATAATTGAGATGTACCGGCAAATATCTGTTGTGGAGTTGCTGAACAAATCAAATAATTTAATTACTCATCCCTCTTCACTTCATAATTACCAGAAGAAATGGAAGGGGCAACCATGGGAGGCTTTGATGAAACCTGAGAGATCAATAACAGGTAAGAATCATAAGCAAATAACTAATTTCAAGATTAACAAAGAAAGAAGGCCAACCATGAATCAATATCTCCTACCATGTATGCACCAGTAGATTCTCTGGCCAGTCATAAGAGAAAGTTGTGACAGGAGAGAACTTAGGGCTCAAGCATAGGAGCTTGTGTGAATTTTTCCAATGATGTCCACTGCATCCATAGGCGGGGCGGGCTGCTCTTGTAGCTTGCTTTCCCCATTGGTGGCTGGGCAACCCTAGAGAGGCGCCTCCGATAGGCTCTATCTCCTTGTGTCCATGTGCAACATTCATGCCTTTGATTGGCTACACCATAACCACTACATAATTTTAATTTTTTGAAACATAAAAATTGACAATGGTATGAAAAATAATAATTTCAAAAAATAAACTATAAATTTTGAATATCTAACTAAGTAAATTTCCAAGTATGTCATTTTTTCTTTGATGAACATTTCAACATATACGTGCCCAAGACATAGAGAGATCCAAAACAGGGGCAAGAAACACATCCATGGAGTTAAATAAAATAGTTAAGCATACATCCGTTATGTCTTCAAACCAGTGGCAGTACGCATATCACCAATGGAGTACACGTACATTTCGTGGCCTGGCCATTTGCTATTGGAGATAAAAAGTATATAGGATTTCTTCAGCCAATCGAGTAGAACCAGTCACCACTTTGTACACTAACACCACCTGCATCAAATTAGGAAGAAACTATAGCAAAAGTTAGAACCCATAATTAACTGGGCGGAAGATGATAGGTACGTGGGAAGAACGGTAAATCTGAGGCAAGAGAGAAGCCAACCAAGTTGAACTGAGCACAAAGAATAACAATATATAAGGCATTGATTCGCTATGTACAGGTGGCCACCATGTCATATTTGCTTCAGTTATAACAGGTATGTCATGGGTGATTGAGTTGATAAGCAACAGCTATAAGCCTACATCTGAAACCAAAACTTCTTTATGCACAGTCACACCTTAACAGAAGGGTTCTGGAAACATAGTACATAATCTGAACCACAAAACTAAATTCAGCCATAGTCATTCGAGTCAATCATCTTTACTTAAACATGCCACTACTTCCATACATACAATTGTTGTATCATGAACTAATCAAGGGCGACCAACCAAGGTATATCTGCCTTAGGACATCCATTTCGTATATGTAATCACAAGCCTGTAGCAGCCAGTCACGGCGCACCCGGTAAAAAAAGGGGAATCAAAAAATTGGGGGTGGAAGTGTTCCTAAATTATTATTTTTATAGGGTAGAAGTGTTTCTAAATTACATGGAAAAAGAATTAATGACAATGGGTAGGTAGGAGGGAGGGGAGACATGCATAGCTCACAAGATGGAGTGGTGACCTAAGCATCAACTATGGCTGTCGGAGACCATGGAATTAAGGAGCTCAGGAGGGGGTTGGGGAACAAACAGCGAGACAACACACAACAGAGACTATTTAGATGTGCGTGAAGTGAAGTAAGAACACATATCAGCATGGTAATGGACCTGCAATAATCGGCCGTCGGTGAGTTAGTGCATATCAATCACCGGCGTGTAGCAACGGCGACTTATTTTCTCAATATCCAGCAAGTGGACTCCAATCGACAGGAGATGATTCGCTGCAATCCTTGATACATCTCCTGAAGGCCCCTTTTTGCCATCTTCAAACTTGTTGTTCCCATCTTGTTCATACGACTATATAGCTCTGGCATCTAATCATGTACATTTACACTAATCTTGTTTACACACAAATGAGCACAACTCGTTTGACCTGATACAACAGATCAAACGAAGCTATGATTGAACTTGTAATCGAGAAAAACATGTAGAATTACAATTAGATGCCTGATGCAACAGATGAAGCTAAAAAAAATCAGAATCAATCTGTCGTATTGACCTTGCAGTACAATCTATTTTGGATATCATAAAGAAAAAATACCTAAGTACTCTACATGATAGAGGCGTTCTCGTCCTGTCCTCCAGCTTTCTCCTCACACATCTAAGGGAAGATATGGTTGATGTAGGGCAGAAGTGCAGAGGCTGGTCTTGAACAGCAGCGTGCCTGATATACTTGTTGAATTGTCATGTATCCGGCAAGCGGACGAGTTGGATTACTCGAGGTCGTGCAAGGTCGATGTTCCATTTCCACAAGGACGAGATCAGGGGAGCCTTAATGACTGCGTGATATGGAGCAATAGATTGCAATTGGCAAGCCTCCTACTCCCAATTTCTTAAATGAGTGAACCCATCAAAAATCCCAAAAATAGGGGATGCACAGAAGGGGGGAGACAAATACCTGTAGAGGATGGACCTAACATCGTTGGTGAGATTTTTTGCCTTGATCACGGGGACATCCGATGTGGCCATCGCCATGATCTCTTGTTTTGGGTGCGAGATTTGGAGTTTGTAGTGATCTGGGCGGCTCGACCTCGACAGAGATGCGCTAATCGGCGACTCACTCCAGCACCCAGCCCATGGTTGCCATTTTTCATCGTATCTCCTCTCTGTACAGCGGCGACCTCACCCGGCGATCCACATCTCAAGTCTTAGGCCGAGATTGGGAGGGAGGGGTGTGGCCGTGTGGGGGCATAGAGCGAGATGGGATCTGGGTGGGATGCGCCGATGCAGTGCGGGGGCGGGGAGGGGAGGGGAGCGGGGCTCGGAGGGGGACAGAGAGTCGTATCGCCACCATCGGTTTGGCATCAGACATCAACCCTTCATCAATGATCAAGAGACCTCCGATTTTGTTCTGAGAATAGCGTCCCACACAGGAGCCAGAGGTGCATCGCACGGCCAGAAACGACCGGTCTATATTATCAGACGGCCCAAATCGATGGATGCGTGAGAAGGCTAGAAAAGTGCTCGGTTATAATGTTTTTAAATTAGTGTTTGTGCCAAGTAGAACCTTTGGGAAGACTTGTGTGAAGTTTATATGATCTTGCTGTGAAAAACAGAATCGTTAGCGCTCTCTAGAATGGTCACCAGATTTTACTGGAGTGTGCTATTTAGTTGATTCTTTTTGAAGATGATTAATAGACAAATTCTCCATGTTTAACAATTTATTTCAATTTTTTTGGAGTTACAGAAGTATGCGAAAGTTATAGATTACTACAGACTGTTCTGTTTTTGACAGATTCTGTTTTGTGTGTGTTGTTTGCTTATTTTGATGAATCTATGAGTAGTATTGGGAAGTATGAATCATAGATAAGTTAGAATACAGTAGGTTTAACGCCAATATAAACAAAGAATGATTTCATTACAGTACCTTTGAGTAGTGGTTTGTTTTCTTATACTAACGGAGCTCACGAGATTTTTGTCTAAGTTTTGTGTTGTGAAATTTTCAAGTTTTGAGTATTGCTTTGATGGACTATGGAACAAAGAGTGGCAAGAGCCTAAGCTTGGGGATGCCCAAGGCACCCCAAGTTAAAATTCTAGGACAACCAAAAGCCTAAGCATGGGAATGCCCCGGGAAGGCATCCCCTCTTTCGTCTTCATCTATCGGTAACTATACTCGGAGCTATATTTTTATTCACCACATGGTATGTGTTTTACTTGGAGCGTCGTGTATTATTTGAGTCTTTGCTTGTTAGTTTGCCACAATTATCCTTGCTGGACACACCTTTTTGAGAGAGATAAATATGGCCTAAGAATTGATAGAACACTCTATGTGCTTCGCTTATATCTTTTGAGTGGAATAGTTTTTGCTCTAGTGCTTCACTTATATATTTTAGAGCACGGTGGTAATTTTATTTTGAAGAAATTGTTGATCTCTCATGCTTCACTTATATCCTTTAGGGAGTCTATTAAAACAGCATGGTAATGTGATTTGGCTATAAAATTAGCCTTCACATGATAGACATCCAAGATCAATGTAGTAAAAACTTTCACACTAAGTGCATTGAATATGATGAGAAGTTGGATGCTTGATAATTGTTTTGAGATATGAGGATAGAGATATTAGAGTCATGCTAGTGGAGTTATTATGAAATTGAGAAATACTTGTGTTAAGGTTAGTGATTCCCGTAGCATGCACGTATGGTGAACCGCTATGTGACGAAGTTAGAGCATGAGGTATTTGTAGAGTGTCATCCTTTGTGTGGTGGTCGGGGGCGCGTGATGGTTAACTCCTACCAACCTGCCCCCTAGGAGCATGCGTTGATTGCTTTGTTTTGATGACTCGTAAATTTTTGAAATAAGTATATGAGTTCTTATGACTAATGTTGAGTCCATGGATTATACGCACTCTCACCCTTCCACCATTGCTAGCCTCTCTTGTACCGCACAACTTTCACCGGTACCATACACCCACCATATATCTTCCTCAAAACAGCCACCATACCTACCTATCATGGCATTTCCATAGCCATTCCGAGATATATTGCCATGCAACTTTCCACCATTCCGTTCATATGACACGCTTCATATTGTCATATTGCCATGCATGATCATGTAGTTGACATCGTATTTGTGGCAAAGCCCCCATGCATAATTTTTCATACATGTCACTCTTGATTCACTGCATATCCCGGTACACCGCCGGAGGCATTCATATAGAGTCATACTTTGTTCTAGTATCGAGTTGTAATACTGAGTTGTAAATTAATAAAAGTTTGATGATTATCATTATTAGAGCATTGTCCCATGTGAGGAAAGGCCAAAAAAAAGAGATGGCCCAAAAAAATATAGAGAGGGGCTAAAAAAAAGAGAAAGCCCCTCCAAAAAAAGGGAGAGAAAAGAGAGAAGGGACAATTGCTAATATCCTTTTCCACACTTGTGCTTCAAAGTAGCACCATGTTCTTCATGAAAGAGAGTCTCATGTTTAGTCACCTTCATATACTAGTGGGAATTTTCATTATTGAACTAGGCTAATGTATTCCAACGATGGGCTTCCTCAAATGCCCTAGGTCTTCATGAGCAAGCAAGTTGGATGCTGATACGTCCAAAACGTATCTATAATTTCTTCTTGCTCCATGCCACTTTTGGGTGATATTGCTATGATATTTATACACTTCCATACACTTTTGATCATATTTGGACTAACCTACTAATCCAGTGCACCCCAGTGCCAGTTTCTGTTTTCGGCTGTTTTTGTATTTCAGGTTTTCACATTACGAGAACTGTCAGGAAAAATCCAGAAAAATTATATAAAAAATCAGCGTTCCAGAACCTACCTTGCGCCCGAAGTACAGCCGGGGGGGGGGGGCACCAGGGCCCCAGGCGCCCTGGCGGCGCGCCCCCCCTGGGCCGCGCCGGGGGGGCGCCTGGGCCCCCCGAGCCCCGTCTGGTGCCCCCCTTTGGCATATATTTAGAGCGTCCTTCGAAACCCTCGGGACGGGAACTCTTTTTCGCGATCTCATCTCTGTTCCGCCGCCGCCGCCGCTTCCAAGATCGGGAGCACCAGGAGAACTCTTCCCGGCACCCTGCCGGAGGGGAGGATCACCATCGGGAGCCTCTCCACCACCATGGACGCCTCCCGGATGAGTTGTGAGTAGTCTCCCTTGGACCATGAGTTCATGACCAGTAGCTATGTGATGTTCTCCTCCCGTTCTTGTGCTTCACTAATTAGTCCTCGTGAGCTGCCCTACATGATCGAGGCACATATGTAATCCTTATGATGTTGCTATGATGAGTTTGCTGGGATCCGATGGATTATGAGATTATGTTCAGATTGTGATTGAGTAATATATTTGATCTACCTCTTTTATATTTATGTTCGTAAGTAATTCTTGCATGTTCTCCATTGTTATTTATTGCTTTGGCCAAGTAATACGTAGTGACTCCAAGAGGGAACGTTATGCTTGATTGTGGGTTCATGCCCCTCGATGACTAGCTTGAGTGACAGAAACATGAGTCTAGGGGATGTGCTGTTGCCACAAGGGGGAAAACAACGGTGCTTGTGCCCGCGGGTGCAAGGATTGTTTACTTTACGCAAAGTTCTTTTAATGCAGTTGTCTGTTGCTTTGAGTTTACACTATGGGTGGGCTCGCAACTTAATACCAGCGAGATGTTCTGGATAGATATCTCAAGGTGGATGATTAGTAGTAGATATTGATGGATTTCGGTCTACTTACTTTGGCGTACCGCCCATGCTTTGAACCTCAACCTTTCTTGCAATGTAGTCAGCATTGGTTTGCGCACATGGTCCTGTCAATTGCCCAGCTGTAATTCGTTTACCTCACATAGCTGTTTTATCGTCTTTTGGGAGAGAGACATCACTAGTGAACATCATGAGACTCCGGTCCATATTACCATCATTGATCACATCCGCTATTTACTTACTATTGCAATTATACCTATCACTATTATCACTTGCGTTTGATCCTTTGTAAACTACAAGGCCGGAGGGATTGACAACCTCTCTGTACTCGTTGGGAGCAAAGTTATTTGTATCTGTGTGCAGGTCCACGTTGATTGCTAATATCCAGCGCCGTTAGCAGTTGACACCTTCTTGTTGAAACTGGGAGTCTCTGGGAAATCGATCCTTGGTATTACCAAGGGAAAACTTCTGCTACACTGCATCTCAAACCTTCCACTTGGGGTAACCAACGAGGGGTGAGAAGCCACCTAGCAAAGCAATTTCTGGCGCCGTTGCCGGGGACTCCACTCTTCAGGATAGGGGAGTTGCACACTATCTTTTACCTTTGCTTTTAGTCTTGTTAGTTTACCTTTCAGTTTTGCTTTAGTATCTTTTATCGAAAATCACAAAAATAGTTATCTTGCTTGCTTGCTACTATGGGTTCCACCGAGAACACCAAGTTGTGTGACTTCACTAGTCACAACAACGATGACTTTATCTGCACACCTATCACTACACCTGCCACTTCAGCACCTTCGTATGAAATTAAACCTGCTTTACTGAACCTAGTCATGAAAGATCAATTCTCCGGTGCTGGAGATGATGCTGCTTTACACTTAAACAATTTTGTTGAACTTTGTGATATGCAAAAGTACCGAGAAGTAGACGGTGATATTGTTAAGCTTAAGCTTTTTCCTTTCTCCTTGAGAGGAGGAGCTAAAATTTGGTTTCAATCTTTGCCTAGAAATAGCATAGATTCATGGGACAAGTGCAAAGATGCTTTTATTGGAAAATACTATCCACCTGCTAAAATTATCCAACTAAGAAGTAACATAATGAATTTTAAACAATTGGATAATGAACACGTTGCCCAAGCTTGGGAACGTATGAAATCTCTTATCAAGAACTGCCCTACTCATGGTTTGACTACTTGGATGGTTATCCAAACTTTTTATGCAGGCTTGAACTTTACCTCGCAGAACTTGTTAGATTCGGCCGCGGGAGGAACTTTTATGTCAACTACACTTGGTGCTGCCACAAAGCTTCTCGATGAGATGATGACCAACTATTCCCAATGGCACACCGAACGCGCTCCAACAGGTAGGAAGGTAAACTCTGTCGAGGAGATTTCCTCCCTTAATGAAAAAGTTGACTTGATCATGTCTCTACTTTCGAAGCAATCCTCTGTTGATCCTCGTGATGTTCCTTTAAATTCTTTGATTGCTCAAGAACAAGTAGATGTGAACTTTATCTCTAGAAACAATTTTAATAACAATGCTTATAGGAGTAACTTTGGTAACAATACTAGACCGTTCCCCTCTAATTCTTATGGGAACAACAATGCTTATCCTATCACCAAGAACTCCACTACTGAACTAGAGACTATGCTTAAAGATTTCATCACTACCCAAAAAGCCTTTAATAAGAGTGTAGAAGAAAAACTACATAAACTAGATGATCTTTCTTTTAAGGTAGACCATTTAGCCAATGAGGTAAAATTGCTAAAAAATAAAACTTCTCCTCTTGAGGAGAGGGAAGTCACTCCTATAAATGCTATTCAAGTGCGAATTAATGAAAACATTAGGATGATGGCTAAACTTAAAGAGAGATGGGCTAGAGAAAGGGAGGAAGAAGATAGAATTAAGAGCCTTCCTACCCACCACACTGTTGCTACTATCCAAGTTGTTGAGGATATCCAAACTCTTAGCACCCAATGTACTCCTGGTCCCATTGGACCTATTAATGGTGATGCTATGACTATAGAAACTACCAAACAAATGAACCTAAAGGACACCACTACCACTTTACTTGATGCTAATGACCTTGATTTTGATAGTTGCACTCTTACCGAAGTTATTGATTTCCTTCACAAGATGTCTAGAGACCCCTGCACTAGCACGCTTAATCTTGCCTTCACGGAGCATATCACTAATGCTCTCATCAAAGCTAGGGAGGAGAAACTTAGAGTAGAAGCCTCCATACCTAGAAAGCTAGAAGATGGTTGGGATCCTATGATAAAAATTAAGTTGAATGACTTCTCTTGTTATGCATTATGTGATGTTGGAGCTAGTACCTCTGTTATGCCCAAAAGAATATATGATATGCTTAAATTGAAACCTTATGATTCTTGTTCTTTTGGTGTTCGTCTCGTTGATTCTTCCATAAAGAAACCTTTGGGGAGGATCGACGATGTTCTTATCATTGTTAATGATAATTATGTTCCCGTTGATTTCACTATTATGGATATTGAATGTGATCCTTCATGTCCAATTATTTTAGGACGTCCCTTTTTGCGCACCGTTGGTGCTATCATTGACATGAAAGAGGGTAATATAAAATTTCAGTTTCCTCCCAAGAAAGGGATGGAACACTTCCCTCGAAAGAAGATCAAGTTACCTTTTGAGTCCGTTGTACGGGCTAGCTATTCTTTTACTCTTGATAAAACTTGATCTCTATGCATTATGCCTAGCTTAAAGGCATAAAAGAAAGCGCTTTTGGGAGGCAGCCCACATGAATAAATTTTTATATTTTGCTTTTGTTGTGTCTTGATGTTGTTTACTACAGTAGCATCATCATTGTATCTTTGCTTTTCATATTTTTGCCAAGTATAGCCTCTGATTGCTAGAAAGTTCAAAAGTTGTGAGGTGCTGTCCAGGAAACAGATTCTGTCCTTGTATATAAAAATTCGTATAAAATCACCAGATCATCTTTTTGGTCTGAATTTTTTCGACAGCGTTCTCTATATAATTTTCTTTCGTGCTTCTGTTCTGAGTTTTTTGATTTGAGTTGCAGAAGTACCCCGAACAAATAATTTACTACCTGCTGTTCTGTTTTTCACAGATTCTGTCCTGTTTTGCCTTTCCTTCATTTTGCAAACCAAGAGCTTGCTTTTTCTTTGCAAAAACCTTTTGGCAATCTTGAGAAACAGTAGAACTTCAAGAATATCTTTATTTCCAGCAAGTAACAATTATTTTATTAAGGGTACTAACCTCGCTAATCAGATTATGATGAGTTATGTATGAAGGGAGTTTTCAAGTGTGCGAGGGAAGATGATAAAAAGATTCAGGAGTGTCAAGCGCTCAAGCTTGGGGATGCCCCCGTGCATCCCCTTCTCCATCAACATTATCAGTTCGTCTTTCGTTCCACTATATTTTTATCACTTCATGTGTTATGTGCTATGCTTGGAGCGTCTTGCTTTTAGTTTCCTTTTTAGTTTTTCATAACGAGTCGGAACTCAGCGTTCTTTATGTGGGAGAGAAACACGCTCCACTTCTACCTAGAACATAACATAGAATTTTCATGTCTATCTTTGCTGTGTGTGTTCTTTGTCTTTAAATAGCTACTATCATGTTCAGCTCTTAGTATTCATGCTTATCTTTTCAAAGAGCTTTTGTTTAGTTGGTTGCTTGAACTCTCTTTAATTACCATGCTCACCTTATTAAGAGAGTTTGCTTCCGTTGCATTGGTTAATATGTCTATGATAAAGATGCTACGTGCATAATGGCGCTTAGTAGTTCAGGTTTTCTTATGGTTAGTCTCAAATAGCTGGGGGATTCCCAATGTGTTATTGGAGTACCAACATGATTTGTTTGCCTATGATGTGGTATGGTTTAGTAATATCTTCCTTCAAGAATTTATTTTGATTGACTTGGCGTATGCTCACGCATATTAAGACTGTAAAGAAAGTCTGTCAAGCCTTGATGATCTTTTATTTCTGAGTAGCGATATAACTACCATGTCTGATTCAATGTTGCTTTGTCGCTCTGCATGATTATGACCGTCATTGCTCTCTTAGTTGGTCGCTCCCAGTCTTTTGCTAACCTCCACATGTACTAAGCGAACTAACTTTGCAATACATAGCTCATGGGAAAGTACCTTAAAAACTATTGTGGTAAAGAATATGTTGCTTATGTATCTTATTTCTTATAAGTTGCTTGCTGAGCGGTAACCATGTTTCTGGGGACGCCATCAACTGTCACACTTTTGTTGAATATCATGTGAGTTGCTATGCATGTTCGTCTTGTCTGAAGTAAGGGTGATTTGCCGTGGGTTGAATGAGTATGCATATTGTTAGAGAAGAACATTGGGCCGCCAACCAAAGCCATGCATCATGGTGGAAGTTTTAGCTTGGACATTAATCCTCAATCTCTTATGAGAATATGCTTATGCATTAAAGAGGAGTCCATCATCTATTTTCTATGTTGTCCCGGTATGGATGTCCTCAAGTTGAGATCTATCAAAAACGAGAAATCAAATGCGATTTATCTCCTTGGACCTTTGTACAGGTGGCATAGAGGTACCCCTTTGTGACACTTGGTTGAAACATATGTAATGCAATGATAACCCATGGAAATCCGAGCTAATTAGGACAAGGTGCGAGCACTATTGGTATTTGATGCATGAAGCTTGCAACTTATAGGATGTCTTATGCATAACACATATGAAGTACTACTACCGTTGACAAAATTGCTTCTATGTTTTAAAAATAAAAAGCTCTAGCACATAACCATTCTTTTACTTTTTGAGTCTCCACCTTCTTTCTTCAAGCACCAACTACTGAGAGCATGATTGTCATTCTAAGTGTAATGTGCATTGTTCCAAAGTAGCATTGTCTTTTGCATGATTGTGATATCGTTTATTTTGAAATCATTGTATCTAGTCATCACTTAAACCTTGAAGGTGCCCCTGCATTTATGTTTTGCTTCACTAAAGGGGGCAAGCTAGATATCACTTTATCATATTTGCACACCATGTTCATTGCAAATCTTTCTGATGTTTCAGTTTCATATTGTAAAACTTTCAGTCCTTTGTGATTTTCTCATGAGGCAACTTAATTACTATAGAATCATTGTCTCAGTAAGCTTTTGTCATATGACTATAAAAAGTCCTATATGGTTAATAGCATGTCACCACAGAATTTATTCTTGTTATCATTTACCTACTCGAGGACGAGCAGGAATTAAGCTTGGGGATGTTGATACGTCCAAAACGTATCTATAATTTCTGCTTGCTCCATGCCACTTTTGGGTGATATTGCTATGATATTTATACACTTCCATACACTTTTGATCATATTTGGACTAACCTACTAATCCAGTGCACCCCAGTGCCAGTTTATGTTTTCGGCTGTTTTTGTATTTCAGGTTTTCACATTACGAGAACTGTCAAGAAAAATCCAGAAAAATTATATAAAAAATCAGCGTTCCAGAACCTACCTTACGCCCGAAGTACAGCCGGGGGGGGGGGGCACCAGGGCCCCAGGCGCCCTGGCGGCGCCCCCCCCCTAGGCCGCGCCGGGGGGGCGCCTGGGCCCCCCGAGCCCCGTCTGGTGCCCCCCTTTGGCATATATTTAGAGCGTCCTTCGAAACCCTCGGGACGGGAACTCTTTTTCGCGATCTCATCTCTGTTCCGCCGCCGCCGCCGCTTCCAAGATCGGGAGCACCAGGAGAACTCTTCCCGGCACCCTGCCGGAGGGGAGGATCACCATCGGGAGCCTCTCCACCACCATGGACGCCTCCCGGATGAGTTGTGAGTAGTCTCCCTTGGACCATGAGTCCATGACCAGTAGCTATGTGATGTTCTCCTCCCGTTCTTGTGCTTCACTAATTAGTCCTCGTGAGCTGCCCTACATGATCGAGGCACATATGTAATCCTTATGCTGTTGCTATGATGAGTTTGCTGGGATCCGATGGATTATGAGATTATGTTCAGATTGTGATTGAGTAATATATTTGATCTACCTCTTTTATATTTATGTTCATAAGTAATTCTTGCATGTTCTCCGTTGTTATTTATTGCTTTGGCCAAGTAATACGTAGTGACTCCAAGAGGGAACGTTATGCTCGATTGTGGGTTCATGCCCCTGATGGGCCTCGAACCCCTCGTTGGTTACCCCAAGTGGAAGGTGTAAGATGCAGTGTTGTGGAAGTTTTTTCCCTTAGCAAAGATGCCAAGGATCGAATCCCCAGAGACTCCTAGGTTCAACAAGTAGGTGTCAACTGCTAACGGCGCCAGATATTAGCAATCAACGTGGACCTGCACACAGATACAAATAACTTTGCTCCCAAAGAGTACAGAGAGGTTGTCAAGCCCTCCGGCCTTGTAGTTCACAAAGGATTAAAAGCAATGATAGTAGTGATAGATAATGTTTGCAATAGTATATAATAGCGAAAAGTAAATAGCGGATGTGATCAATGATGGTAATATGGACTGGAGTCTCATGATGTTCACTAGTGATGTCTCTCTCCCAAAAGACGATAAAACAGCTATGTGAGGTAAACGAATTACAGCTGGGCAATTGACAGGACCACGAACGCAAACCAATGCTGACTACATTGCAAGAAAGGTTGAGGTTCAAAGCATGGGCGGTACGCCAAAGTAAGTAGACCGAAATCCATCAATATCTACTACTAATCATCCACCTTGAGATATCTATCCAGAACATCTCGCTGGTATTAAGTTGCGAGTCCCACCCATAGTGTAAACTCAAAGCAACAGACAACTGCATTAAAAGAACTTTGCGTAAAGTAAACAATCCTTGCACCCGCGGGCACAAGCACCGTTGTTTTCCCCCTTGTGGCAACAGCACATCCCCTAGACTCATGTTTCTGTCACTCAAGCTAGTCATCGAGGGGCATGAACCCACAATCAAGCATAACGTTCCCTCTTGGAGTCACTACCTACTACTCGGCCAAAGCAGTAAATAACAACGGAGAACATGCAAGAATTACTTATGAACATAAATATAAAAGAGGTAGATCAAATATATTACTCAATCACAATCTGAACATAATCTCATAATCCATCGGATCCCAGCAAACTCAACATAGCAACAGCATAAGGATTACATATGTGCCTCGATCATGTAGGGCAGCTCACGAGGACTAATTAGTGAAGCACAAGAACGGGAGGAGAACATCACATAGCTACTGGTCATGGACTCATGGTCCAAGGGAGACTACTCACGAGTCATCCGGGAGGCGTCCATGGTGGTGGAGAAGCTCCCGGTGGTGATCCTCCCCTCCGGCAGGGTGCCGTGAAGAGTTCTCCTCGTGCTCCCGATCTTGGAAGCGGCGGCGGCGGCGGAACAGAGATGGGATCGCGAAAAGAGTTCCTGTTCTGAGGGTTTCGGAGGACGCCTTAAATATATGCCAAAGGGGGGCATCGGGGAAGCTTCGGGGGGCCCAGGCGCCCCCCCGGCGCGGCCCAGGGGGGCGCGCCGCCAGGGCGCCTGGAGCCCTGGTGCCCCCCCCCCCCCGGCTGTCCTTCGGACGCACGGTAGTTTCCGAAACGCTGATTTTTTATATAATT
>LR738709.1:632331922-632347082 GCA_902687465.1 Secale cereale | reverse complement strand
AAAAGAATGGTTATGTGCTAGAGCTTTTTATTTTGAAAACATGGAAGCAATTTTGTCAACGGTAGTAGTACTTCATATGTGTCATGCATAAGACATCCTATAAGTTGCAAGCCTCATGCATCGTATACCAATAGTGCTCGCACCTTGTCCTAATTAGCTCGGATCTCCATGGGTTATCATTGCATTACATATGTTTCAACCAAGTGTCACAAAGGGGTACCTCTATGCCACCTGTACAAAGGTCCAAGGAGATAAATCGCATTTGATTTCTCGTTTTTGATAGATCTCAACTTGAGGACATCCATACCGGGACAACATAGAAAATAGATGATGGACTCCTCTTCAATGCATAAGCATATTCTCATAAGAGATTGAGGATTAATGTCCAAGCTAAAACTTCCACCATGATGCATGGCTTTGGTTGGCGGCCCAATGTTCTTCTCTAACAATATGCATACTCATTCAACCCACGGCAAATCACCCTTATTTCAGACAAGACGAACATGCATAGCAACTCACATGATATTCAACAAAAGTGTGACAGTTGATGGCGTCCCCAGAAACATGGTTATCGCTCAACAAGCAACTTATAAGAAATAAGATACATAAGCAACATATTCTTTACCACAATAGTTTTTAAGCTACTTTCCCATGAGCTATGTATTGCAAAGTTAGTTCGCTTAGTACATGTGGAGGTTAGCAAAAGACTGGGAGCGACCAACTAAGGGAGCAATGACGGTCATAATCATGCAGAGCGACAAAGCAATATTGAATCGGGCATGGTAGTTATATCGCTACTCAGAAATAAAAGATCATCAAGGCTTGACAGACTTTCTTTACAGTCTTAAATATGCGTGAGCATACGCCAAGTCAATCAAAATAAATTCTCGAAGGAAGATATTACTGAACCATACCACATCATAGGCAAACAAACCATGTTGGTACTCCAATAACACATTGGGAACCCCCCAGCTATTTGAGACTAACCATAAGAAAACATGAACTACTAAGCTCCATCATGCACGTAGCATCTTTATCATAGACACATTAACCAATGCAACGGAAGCAAACTCTCTTAATGAGATGAGCATGATAATTAAAGAGAGTTCAAGCAACCAACTAAACAAAAGCTCTTTGAAAAGATAAGCATGAATACTTAAGAGCAGAGCATGATAGTAGCTATTAAAAGACAAAGAACACACACAGCAAAGATAGACATGAAAATTCTATGTTATGTTCTAGGTAGAAGTGGAGCGTGTTTCTCTCCCACATAAAGAACGCTGAGTTCCGACTCGTTATGAAAAACTAAAAAGAAAACTAAAAGCAAGACGCTCCAAGCATAGCACATAAAACATGAAGTGATAAAAATATAGCGAAACGAAAGACGAACTGATAATGTTGATGGAGAAGGGGATGCACGGGGGCATCCCCAAGCTTAGACGCTTGAGTCTCCTTGAATATTTCTTGGGGGTGCACGGGGGCATCCCCAAGCTTGAGCGCTTGACACTCCTGAATCTTTTTATCATCTTCCCTCGCACACTTGAAAACTCCCTTCATACATAACTCATCATAATATGATTAGCGAGGTTAGTACCCTTAATAAAATAATTATACCTTGCTGGAAATAAAGATATTCTTGAAGTTCTACTGTTTCTCAAGATTGCCAAAAGTTTTTTGCAAAGAAAAAGCAAGCTCTTGATTTGCAAAATGAAGGAAAGGCAAAACAGGACAGAATCTGTGAAAAACAGAACAGCAGGTAGTAATTGATCTATTCGGGATACTTCTGCAACTCAAATCAAAAAACTCAGAACAGACGCACGAAATAAAATTATATAGAGAACGTTGTCGAAAACATTCAGACCAAAAAGATGATCTGGTGATTTTATACGAATTTTTCTATCCAAGGACAGAATCTGTTTCCTGGACAGCACCTCACAACTTTTGAACATTCTAGCAATCAGAGGCTATACTTGGCACAAATATGAAAAGCAAAGATACAATGATGATGCTACAGCAGTAAACAACATCAAGACACAACAAAAGCAAAATTTTTATTCATGTGGGCTGCCTCCCAAAAGCGCTTTCTTTTATGCCTTTAAGCTAGGCATAATGCATAGAGATCAAGTTTTATCAAGAGTAAAAGAATAACTAGCCCGTACAACGGACTCAAAAGGTAACTTGATCTTCTTTCGAGGGAAGTGTTCCATCCCTTTCTTGAGAGGAAACTGAAATTTTATATTACCCTCTTTCATGTCAATGATAGCACCAACGGTGCGTAAAAAGGGACGTCCCAAAATAATTGGACATGAAGGATCACATTCAATATCCATAATAGTAAAATCAACGGGCACATAATTATCATTGACAACAATAAGAACATCGTCGATCCTCCCTAAAGGTTTCTTTATGGAAGAATCAACGAGACGAACACCAAAAGAACTAGAATCAAAAGGTTTCAATTTAAGCATATCATATAGTCTTTTGGGCATAACAGAGGTACTAGCACCAACATCACATAATGCATAACAAGAGAAGTCATTCAAATTAATTTTTATCATAGGATCCCAACCATCTTCTAGCTTTCTAGGTATGGAGGCTTCTACTCTAAGTTTCTCCTCCCTAGCTTTGATGAGAGCATTAGTGATATGCTCTGTGAAGGCAAGGTTAAGCGTGCTAGTGCGGGGGTCTCTAGACATCTTGTGAAGGAAATCAATAACTTCGGTAAGAGTGCAATTATCAAAATCAAGGTCACGAGCATCAAGTAAAGTGGTAGTGGTGTCCTTTAGGTTCACTTGTTTGGTAGTTTCTATAGTCATAGCATCACCATTAATAGGTCCAATGGGACCAGGAGTACATTGGGTGCTAAGAGTTTGAACATCCTCAACAACTTGGATAGTAGCAACAGTGTGGTGGGTAGGAAGGCTCTTAATTCTTTCCTCTTCCTCCCTTAGGGATGCAACCACTTCGGGTTTAGCTGCCATTTGGTTTATCAAAGTGGCTTGCGTGTGGGACATATTGGAAACTTGGGTCTCAGTGATAGTGAGTCTAGTCTGGAGGTTAGAAATCTCAATATTTATGTTCTCTAATCGTCTACTAATGTCTTGCAAAATAGCAGTATGCTCATTTAATTGCCTCGAGAAGGTTTTGTTTTGTTCATATTGGGTGTGCATGTAATTCTTAGTGGCCTTCTCTATTTCTAGCAGTTTCTCATAGCCAGGCAAGTCTCTATCTTTTTGGAAGGAGTTCTTGGTGTTAGGATAAGCATTGTTGTTCCCATAAGAATTAGAGGGGAACGGTCTAGGATTGCTACCAAAATTACTCCTATAAGCATTGTTGTTAAAATTGTTCCTAGAGATAAAATTCACATCTACTTGTTCTTGAGCAATCAAAGAATTTAAAGGAACATCACGAGGATCAACAGTAGATTGCTTCGAAAGTAGAGACATGATCAAGTCAACTTTTTCATTTAAGGAGGAAATCTCCTCGACAAAGTTTACCTTCCTACCTGTTGGAGCGCGTTCGGTGTGCCATTGGGAATAGTTGGTCATCATCTCATCGAGAAGTTTTGTGGCAGCACCAAGTGTAGTTGACATAAAAGTTCCTCCCGCGGCTGAATCTAACAAGTTCCGCAAGGTAAAGTTCAAGCCTGCATAAAAAGTTTGGATAACCATCCAAGTAGTCAAACCGTGAGTAGGGCAGTTCTTGATAAGAGATTTCATACGTTCCCAAGCTTGGGCAACGTGTTCATTATCCAATTGTTTAAAATTCATTATGTTACTTCTAAGTTGGATAATTTTAGCAGGTGGATAGTATTTTCCGATAAAAGCATCTTTGCACTTGTCCCATGAATCTATGCTATTTCTAGGCAAAGGCTGGAACCAAATTTTAGCTCCTCCTCTCAAGGAGAAAGGAAAAAGCTTAAGTTTAACAATATTACCATCTATTTCTTGGTACTTTTGCATATCACAAAGTTCAACAAAGTTGTTTAAGTGTAAAGCAGCATCATCTCCAGCACCGGAGAATTGATCTTTCATGACTAAGTTCAGTAAAGCGGGTTTAATTTCATATGAAGGTGCTGAAGTGGCAGGTGTAGTGATAGGTGTGCTGATAAAGTCATCGTTGTTGTGACTAGTGAAGTCACACAACTTGGTGTTCTCGGTGGAACCCATAGTAGCAAGCAAGCAAGATAACTATTTTTGTGATTTTCGATAAAAAGGTACTAAAGCAAAAACTGAAAGGTAAACTAACAAGACTAAAAAGCAAAGGTAAAAGATAGCATGCAACTCCCCTATCCTGAAGAGTGGAGTCCCCGGCAACGGCGCTAGAAAATACTCCTTGATGGGCCTCGAACCCCTCGTTGGTTACCCCAAGTGGAAGGTGTAAGATGCAGTGTTGTGGAAGTTTTTTCCCATAGCAAAGATGCCAAGGATCGAATCCCCAGAGACTCCTAGGTTCAACAAGTAGGTGTCAACTGCTAACGGCGCCAGATATTAGCAATCAACGTGGACCTGCACACAGATACAAATAACTTTGCTCCCAACGAGTACAGAGAGGTTGTCAATCCCTCCGGCCTTGTAGTTCACAAAGGATTAAAAGCAATGATAGTAGTGATAGATAATGTTTGCAATAGTAAATAATAGCGAAAACTAAATAGCGGATGTGATCAATGATGGTAATATGGACCGGAGTCTCATGATGTTCACTAGTGATGTCTCTCTCCCAAAAGACGATAAAACAGCTATGTGAGGTAAACGAATTACAGCTGGGCAATTGACAGGACCACGAACGCAAACCAATGCTGACTACATTGCAAGAAAGGTTGAGGTTCAAAGCATGGGCGGTACGCCAAAGTAAGTAGACCGAAATCCATCAATATCTACTACTAATCATCCACCTTGAGATATCTATCTAGAACATCTCGCTGGTATTAAGTTGCGAGTCCCACCCATAGTGTAAACTCAAAGCAACAGACAACTGCATTAAAAGAACTTTGCGTAAAGTAAACAATCCTTGCACCCGCGGGCACAAGCACCGTTGTTTTCCCCCTTGTGGCAACAGCACATCCCCTAGACTCATGTTTTTGTCACTCAAGCTAGTCATCGAGGGGCATGAACCCACAATCAAGCATAACGTTCCCTCTTGGAGTCACTACCTACTACTCGGCCAAAGCAGTAAATAACAACGGAGAACATGCAAGAATTACTTATGAACATAAATATAAAAGAGGTAGATCAAATATATTACTCAAGATCAATCTGAACATAATCTCATAATCCATCGGATCCCAGCAAACTCAACATAGCAACAACATAAGGATTACATATGTGCCTCGATCATGTAGGGCAGCTCACGAGGACTAATTAGTGAAGCACAAGAACGGGAGGAGAACATCACATAGCTACTGGTCATGGACTCATGGTCCAAGGGAGACTACTCAAGAGTCATCCGGGAGGCGTCCATGGTGGTGGAGAAGCTCCCGGTGGTGATCCTCCCCTCCGGCAGGGTGCCGGGAAGAGTTCTCCTGGTGCTCCCGATCTTGGAAGCGGCGGCGGCGGCGGAATAGAGATGGGATCGCGAAAAGAGTTCCTGTTCTGAGGATTTCGGAGGACGCCTTAAATATATGCCAAAGGGGGGCATCGGGGAAGCTTCGGGGGGCCCAGGGGGGGGGCGCGCCGCCAGGGCGCCTGGAGCCCTGGTGCCCCCCCCGGCTGTCCTTCACACGCACGGTAGTTTCCGAAACGCTGATTTTTTATATAATTTTTCTGGATTTTTCCTGGCAGTTCTCGTAACGTGAAAACCTGAAATACAAAAGCAGGCGAAAACAGAAACTGGCACTGGGGTGCACTGGATTAGTAAGTTAGTCCAAATATGATCAAAAGTGTATGGAAGTGTATGAATATCATAGCAATATCACCCAAAAGTGGCATGGAACAAGCAGAAATTATAGATACGTTTTGGACGTATCAGCCCCTCGATGACTAGCTTGAGTGACAGAAACATGAGTCTAGGGGATGTGTTGTTGCCACAAGGGGGAAAACAACGGTGCTTGTGCCCGCGGGTGCAAGGATTGTTTACTTTACGCAAAGTTCTTTTAATGCAGTTGTCTGTTGCTTTGAGTTTACACTATGGGTGGGACTCGCAACTTAATACCAGCGAGATGTTCTGGATAGATATCTCAAGGTGAATGATTAGTAGTAGATATTGATGGATTTCGGTCTACTTACTTTGGCGTACCGCCCATGCTTTGAACCTCAACCTTTCTTGCAATGTAGTCAGCATTGGTTTGCGTTCGTGGTCCTGTCAATTGCCTAGCTGTAATTCGTTTACCTCACATAGCTGTTTTATCGTCTTTTGGGAGAGAGACATCACTAGTGAACATCATGAGACTCCGGTCCATATTACCATCATTGATCACATCCGCTATTTACTTTTCGCTATTACTTACTATTGCAAACATTATCTATCACTACTATCATTTGTGTTTAATCCTTTGTGAACTACAAGGCCGGAGGGATTGACAACCTCTCTGTACTCGTTGGGAGCAAAGTTATTTGTATCTGTGTGCAGGTCCACATTGATTGCTAATATCTGGCGCCGTGAGCAGTTGACACCTACTTGTTGAACCTAGGAGTCTCTGGGGATTCGATCCTTGGCATCTTTGCTAAGGGAAAAACTTCCACAACACTGCATCTCACACCTTCCACTTGGGGTAACCAACGAGGGGTTAGAGGCCCATCAGATGCACATCCACTTAGTTTCTTTTGTTGAGCTTTCATACATTCTTAGCTCTAGTGCATCCGTTGCATGGCAATCCCTACTCACTCACATTGATATCTATTGATGGGCATCTCCATAGCCCGTTGATACGCCTAGTCGATGTGAGACTATCTCCCTCCTTTTTGTCTTCTCCACAACCACCTCTCTATTCCACCCATAGTGCTATGTCCATGGCTCACGCTCATGTATTGCGTGAAAGTTGAAAGGTTTGAAAGAATAGAGTATGAAAACAAGTGCTTGGCTAAAACCGGGGTTTTGCATGATATGAATATTTTGTGTGATGACGAGGGAGCATAGCCAGACTATATGATTTTGTAGGGATAACTTTCTTTAGCCATAGTATTTTGAGAAGACATGATTGCTTTGTTAGTATGCTTGAAGTATTATTATTTCTTATGTCAATATAGACTTTTGTCTTGAATCTTTCAGATCTGAACATTCATGCCACAATTAAGAGAATTACATTAAAAACTATGTTGGTTAGCATTCCACATCAAAAATTATTTTTTTATCATTTACCTACTCGAGGACGAGCATGAATTAAGCTTGGGGATGCTTGATACGTCTCCAATGTATCTATAATTTTTTATTGTTCCATGCTATTATTTATGATGTTTTGGATGTTTAATGGGCTTTGTCATACACTTTTATATGGTTTTTGGGACTAACCTATTAACCCAGAGCCCAGTGCCAGTTTTTGTTTTTCTCTTGTTTTCGGGTTTCGCAAAAAAGGAATATCAAACGGAGCCCAATTGACCTGAAATTTAACGGAGGAAGTTTTTGGACCTAAAGAAGCCCAGGAAGTGCCAGAGGGGGACGAGAGGACCCACGAGCTGCCCACGAGTGTGGGGGCGCGCTCCCTGCCTCGTGGACAGCCCGTAGCCCCCCTTTGCTTGGCCCCGACTCCAACACCTCCTATATATACTGAAACCTTCGGAAATTAACCTAGATGGGGAGTTCCGCTGCCGAAAGCCTCTGTTGCCATAGAAAACCAATCTACACCCGTTCTAGCACCCTGCCGGAGGGGGGAATCCCTCTCCGGTGGCTATCTTCATCATCCCGGCGGTCTCCATGACGAGGAGGGAGTAGTCCACCCTCGGGGCTGAGGGTATCTATCAGTAGCTATGTGTTTGATCTCTCTCTCTCTCTCTCTCTCTCTCTCTCTCTCTCTCTCTCTCTCTCGTGTTCTTGAGATGGCACGATCTTGATGTATCGTGAGCTTTGCTATTCTAGTTGGATCTTATGATGCTTCTCCCCTTCTACTCTCTTGTAATGGATTGAGTTTTCCCTTTGAAGTTATCTTATCGTATTGAGTCTTTAAGGATTTGAGAACACTTGATGTATGTCTTGCGTGGGATACCTGTGGTGACAATGGGGTATTCTATTGATTCACTTGATGTATGTTTTGGTGATCAACTTGCGGGTTCCGTGACCTTGGGAATCTATGCATAGGGGTTGACACACATTTTCGTCTTGACTCCCCGGTAGAAACTTTGGGGCACTCTTTGAAGTTCTATGTGTTGGTTGAATAGATGAATTTGAGATTGTGTGATGCATATCGTATAATCATGCCCACGGATACTTGAGCTGACAATGGAGTATCTAGGTGACATTAGGGTTTTGGTTGATTTGTGTCTTAAGGTGTTATTCTAGTACGAACTCTATGATAGATTGAACGTTACTACGGACTATTGAATAGATCGATCAGAAAGAATAACTTTGAGGTGGTTTCGTACCCTACCATAATCTCCTCGTTTGTTCTCCGCTATTAGTGACTTTGGAGTGACTCTTTGTTGCATGTTGAGGGCTAGTAATATGATCCGCCAATTATGTTATCCTTGTTGAGAGAACTTGCACTAGTCAAAGTATGAACCCTAGGCCTTGTTTCCTATCATTGCAACACCGTTTATGCTCACATTTACCACTTGCTACCTTGCTGTTTTTATATTTTCTTATTACAAAAACCTATATCTACCATCCATGTTGCACTTGTATCACCATCTCTTCGCCGAACTAGTGCGCCTATACAATTTACCATTGTATTGGGTGTGTTGGGGACACAAGAGACTCTTTGTTATTTGGTTGTAGGGTTGCTTGAGAGAGACCATCTTCATCCTACGCCTCCCGCGGATTGATAAACCTTAGGTCATCCACTTGAGGGAAATTTGCTACTGCCCTACAAACCTCTGCACTTGGAGGCCCAACAACGTCTACAAGAAGAAGGTTGTGTAGTAGACATCAGGCACCTCCCCTCCTTGATCGGATTGAGGTCCTCGGGCGAAAGCCTTATCCGTTGCAGGCCCGGCGATGGCGGCGGTGTGGGATCGTTACTCTGTTGAGAGCATCGCATGTGGAGACCTGGCCTGATGGTTCTGTCTGTGGTTCTCCGGTGCTTGCCGCTGCCCGAGTCGATCTTCGTGGGCGCTATGGATGCAGTTGCCGGTGATTCCAAGGCGATGGCTTTCTTAGGGATGGCCGAGTCCCGCTACTCACTCGTCGTCACCTCTTAGGCATTCAAGGGTGGGTAGTGCGTTGGCAAGGAAAATCCAGTTTGAGTTGTCGCTCTTTGGGGCTACCGGTTTTTGTGTGACGCTGCTAGATGATTGGCTTAGGGCAGACTCTTTTCCTTTGTGTTTGTACTCGTCGTGGTGGAGTGTGGAGTTTCAACTACACTTGTTGTTCGCAACAAGTGGTAGTATCTTGTAATTGATTTCTGTCTTCTATAAAAATATGGTACGCCTAGGCGTACTCGCGAAAAAAAAGTCCTAACTCTGCATTATCTCGACGATAAACTTTGTCAATCGACACTTGGTCGGTGGCCACATTGCTTAACAATTTTTCGATTTCGGGACAACAGACTAATCATGTGACTTTCAAAATTTACTTTTGGAAACGGCTTCTTTTATAATAAATTTTTAAACACACACGAGAACTGTAAACTTACTATTGTTATAGTGAAATTGAATTCGCACTAAGGTTTATTTTATTGAGTTATTGAGTGGACATGTTGTTGTGCTAATGGACAATTCTAACATGAGAATTTCAAGTCAAAGTCAGCAAAAGTCCAATTTACCAGTCTTGGTGAAAGCCAAAGAAGAGACCGGATAAAAAAAGAGAAGTTGAAGATGAAGGACCAAGTGTAGAAGCCCAAGATAATGAAGGGATAGTAGGCTAGTCCACCATGAATGATGTAGCATCCTCTCATCTTTAGTCCCTGGACCAAAGATTATCAAACTATGCCCCTCCTACCTACCACCACAAGGGTAATATTGGTCATTTATGATCCATAGACTATAAACAACCCAATGAGCATGCATTCTCATTCATGCTCACTTGAATCAAAAAAAAGGTCTATAGTTCCAAGACCAGCTCGAGAAGCCATGGCAATGGATCCAAGGAGTCCCGGGCGACTTAGGGCGACATCAAGTATGAAAAAAATTGGAGTCAACCTTAAGAAGTCTCGTAGTCTCAAGTCAACGGTCAAGTATGTGCTTCACCTAACATAGGACTGGATTGTACTCCGCCACAATGGCCAAAGCATTCAAAAGGGTGTACGTGTCAATTTTATTGATGTAATGACATTCGTGGTAAGCATGTCATACACAATCCCTACTAACCAAGCATGGTATCACTACTAAGGGGTCAGAAATACCTCATAATCTCTTGTTGTCTCAACAACAACACTATCATTAAGTTTCAGATAAAGAAGAAGAAATGAGTGGTGTGGAAACTCCCAAGGTAAGTCCAGGTGTTGTGAGTTATCAAAGCACCGAACAAACATATACTTGCGTGTGTTCAAAGCACAAAGAGTGTCATGAGACTGGTTGGTGTTGCACTGTTACTACAAGGAAGCAACAAGTCACACACTATGCATAACAACTGTGATATATTATTTTACTAGATGATACCCCGCGCGTTGCTGCGGGAATTGGTTGCAAAATATGTAAGTGAGATTTTTTCCTTTTGTAGGAATATGAACATTGGCAATGAAATGACAAACTGGAATTGAAAATAATATAATTTACTGTACTTGAGTATATTGTATAGTTTCAAAATATCCATTACATATAAGTAGAATAATAGAATGAATGGTGGGTCTATACCCATGCATGAATATGCCAGACTCATTTCAGAAAAACCAAAGTGTATAGCTGAATCATATGTATTTTCTAAGAATACACGTGCACCCGCTTTACAAAAAATTTCCTGGAGCCTTAGACATTAAATATATGCATTTATGACCTATAGTAGAAAAAACAATAAATAAATTAGACATTCTTGATGTGCGTAAGTATGAACATCGGTTTATATATCTTAGCTGACTTCACTCTCCACCCATATCTCATCTTCTAAAAGACATTCCAAATCTCGACGTGTCAAGGTTGTGTCATGGATATTCACCAACTTGGTTTTGCTAGGGAAGGACATGATGTATTCCTTCATTTTAGCAAAATTAATACCACATGCATTTTCACTTATCTCATTCAGATCCATCTGAAACAATATAGACATTAGTCGTAGCGGAACACATGCAACGATTACCGCACATAAGCGTATGTAGAAGCTGATCCGTCGGTTGCTAATACGTGAATGCAAGGAGCTCACCTCGGCGGGTGCGACGGACGTGACGAGCGGAGCGCGGAGGCAACGGCGGTCGTGGCGCAGCGTCACCGGGAGGACGGTCTTGAGGTGCTTTACACCAGTGAGCCCGTCTCGGCTGCCGTCTGGTCGCCGTCGTCCACAGCTTCTCTTCCACACCTGATGAACGTGCCCACAAAGGATCGGTCAGAGAGAGAGAGAGAGAAGAAAGAGATATATGCAGGGCCGTCAATGGGGTCGGGAGAGAAGCCTAGAGATTTATTTCCTTCTCTTCCGCTGAACTCAAGAAATCCTTCCTACATGTGACGCACGGGCTTAACTGCCCTGCAATCTCCACGATTATCTTCCCTACATACACGTGATTGTTTCCTTCTGATTTGTTAACAGATTGGCTAGCACCATTATCGCATGCAAAAATATCGGGAGCAAGAAAATCGCCCGAGATATCGCGTTTGGAAAGAATTGATTGTCATGCATTAGTGCGTTTGGAAAGGAGATATGCTTTATTGCGTTTGGAAAGGAGATATCGCGTTTGATATCGCGTTTGAAAATCGCCCGAGGAAAGGAGATTGATGACCGTCATGAATGAATTGATTGTGTCTGGTTACCTTAAGTTAATTGATTGCGTTTGGAAAGAATTGATAGTCATGCATTATTGCGTTTGGAAAGAATTGATTGTCATGCATGAATTGGGGACGTAAGGGGGGAAACGGAACCTGACTGCGTGCGGTGAGTGGGGTGGGGTGGGGGTCGGGATGGTGTGACGAAAAAAACCGGTTGAAAAAAAACCAGACGAGGTGGGACGAAAAAACCCCTGGAACAAAGACAATCAACTGCTCCATTAGGAGTCCTGCATGTGACGCACGGGCTTAACTGCCCTGCAATCTCCACGATTATCTTCCCTACATACACGTGATTGTTTCCTTCTGATATGTTAACAGATTGGCTAGCACCATTATCGCATGCAAAAATATCGGGAGCAAGAAAATCGCCCGAGATATCGCGTTTGGAAAGAATTTATTGTCATGCATTATTGCATTTGGAAAGGAGATATGCTTTATTGCGTTTGGAAAGGAGATATCGCGTTCGATATCGCGTTTGAAAATCGTCCGAGGAAAGGAGATTGATGACCGTCATGAATGAATTGATTGTGTCTGGTTACCTTAAGTTAACTGATTGCGTTTGTAAAGAATTGATTGTCATGCATTATTGCGTTTGGAAAGAATTGATTGTCATGCATGAATCGGGGACGTAAGGGGGGGAAACGGAACCTGACTGCGTGCGGTGAGTGGGGTGGGGTGGGGGTTGGGATGGTGTGACGAAAAAACGGTTGAAAAAAACCAGACAAGGTGGGACGAAAAAAAACCTAGAACAAAGACTACCAACTGCTCCATTAGGAGTAGAGATAAATCTTTGTGTTTTTATAGAAAGATGTAGAATTCCTTCTGTACATAGATTTCAGAAAAACAACCTATCATATTTTATACCACGTCAGAGATTATGTGAAGACAAGATTAGTTAGAGCATCTCTAGCAGATCCGATATATCCCCGTCCCGCAAAATTCGTTTACTAATGGCCTGTAAAAAAATGCGGTACCACAAGGCCTTCAGCGGAACAGATCCCATAAACTCGTCTGTGGAGGAGGAAAAAAAATCATCTCTCCTCCTAATGGAGCAGTTGGTAGTCTTTGTTCCAGGTTTTTTTTCGTCCCACCTCGTCTGGTTTTTTTTCGTCCCACCTCGTCTGGTTTTTTTTCAACCGGTTTTTTTTTCGCTATAATTAACCCACCCCAACCCCACCCCACTCACCGCACGCAGTCAGGTTCTGTTTCCCCCCTTACGTCCCCGATTCATGCATGACAATCAATTCTTTCCAAACGCAATAATGCATGACAATCAATTCTTTCCAAATGCAATCAATTAACTTAAGGTAACCAGACACAATCAATTTTTTCCAAACGCAATAAAAACTTTCCTAATTTCCCAAAGTTTCCTAACTAGACACGTTATAAATGGGCAGGAACCGCTAACACGTTACCAATTAATAAAGTTTAGTTTTATGACCATCAATTCCAAATCCTAATTTTCCTAATGCATTGACAATCAATTCTTTCCAAACGCAATAATGCATGACAATCAATTATTTCCAAACGCAATCAATTAACTTAAGGTAACCAGACACAATCAATTCATTCATAACGCAATAAAAACTTTCCTAATTTTCCCAAAGTTTGCTAACTAGACATATTATAAACGGGCAGGAACCGATAACACGTTACCAATTAATAAAGTTTATTTTTATGACCATCAATTCCAAATCCTAATTTTTCTAATGCATTGATGTTTGCCTTTTCTAAGAACAAATCAATAATCAATATAAGAGAACAAAAAGCTCCGCACCTAGCGAGCCAGCCGCTTCTCTTCCCGATTAACAATCTTGCGCTAGGGTTCCTTGTGTTGTGTCGCCGCCGTGGAGCTCCTCGACCAGCCCGTCTCCTGCCGCCTTGCCCCTCTCTCTTCCCTCCAACCTAGAAGCTGGCGACGAGGCGCACAACACCCTCACGGCCCTGCTCGATCGCTTCCAGAACCCACCACGCGTGTCGAGGTGAGGCACCTCCTGGGCTCCGTTCGTCGCCGCTTCGCCGATGACCCCCACGCGTCTGTCGCCGCTTCACCGACGACCCCGCTGCCGGGCAGGAGGAGTGCTTCGGCACCTCATTGGCTCCGTCCGTCGCCGCTTCGCGGACGACCCCCACGCGTCTGTCGTCGCTTCGCCGACGACCCCGCTGCCGGACAGGAGGAGTGCTCTGGTGAATCATGGGCTCCGTCCATCACCGCTTCGACGACGGCCCCCACGCGTCGGTCGCCGCTTCGCCGACGCCGACGACCCCGCCGCTGGGCAGGAGTGCTTCGGCGCATCATTGGCTCCGTCCGTCGCTGCTTCACCAACAACCCCCACACGCCGGGCAGGAGTAGTGCTTCTGTGCCTTCAACCTCAGCCTCCGCGCTGTCGTACTCTACGCCCACCTGCAAGGTCCCCCGCCCCGAATCCCCCTGGTCCTTCCCAGCAAATGGATTTGAAAATCATGGAACATGTCTGGTTGTTGATCGTAATTATGACATGATTTGTGGGTGTTTCCTTTTTGTTTTACATCTATAATAAATCGTTATTTACATTGCTGCAATAGAATTATGAAGTTAGTATATGCATGTGCTTTTACTTTTCTTGACTTCATCTGGCACCTGTAATTGCACAAGTGTCGGGTCATATTGAAATAGCGTGGCTAAATGAGTTTTGTTGATTCGGATATGTCATAAATTACCGTATTGGAAGTTAGCAGGCCCCTTGTGTAGTTTTAAAATAGTAACTAGGTACGAATTTTAAAATTGCCGTAGTGTTTGTGATGCAATGGTTGGTCAAATATGGGACCTGAATGTTATACTCATGTACGAGTTTATGTCTATCAAACGTGATCTCAGCTTAAAATGTGTCGAAAAGGTCACTATCAGCATCTAATATTCAGTATCCTCCCCTGAGCTTCATACACGCTTATTACATGTTAAATTTATGTATTCTGCAAGAACGTGTTAAATTTCATTTGAAAATGTTATGACTTGTAGGCTTTACAAAAAAACAAAACCCCAACCCCACCCCACTCACCGCATGCAGTCAGGTTCCGTTCCCCCCCCCCTTACGTCCCCGATTCATGCATGACAATCAATTCTTTCCAAACGCAATAATGCATGACAATCAATTTTTTCCAAACGCAATCAATTAACTTAA
>LR738709.1:632285393-632331912 GCA_902687465.1 Secale cereale | reverse complement strand
CAATTAACTTAAGGTAACCAGACACAATCAATTCTTTCCAAACGCAATAAAAACTTTCCTAATTTTCCCAAAGTTTCCTAACTAGACACGTTATAAATGGGCAGGAACCGATAACACGTTACCAATTAATAAAGTTTAGTTTTATGACCATCAATTCCAAATCCTAATTTTCCTAATGCATTGACAATCAATTCTTTCCAAACGCAATAATGCATGACAATCAATTATTTCCAAACGCAATCAATTAACTTAAGGTAACTAGACACAATCAATTCATTCATAACGCAATAAAAACTTTCTTAATTTTCCCAAAGTTTCCGAACTAGACACGTTATAAACGGGCAGGAACCGATAACACGTTACCAATTAATAAAGTTTAGTTTTATGACCATCAATTCCAAATCCTAATTTTCCTAATGCATTGATGTTTGCCTTTTCTAAGAACCAATCAATAATCAATATAAGAAAAAAAAACTCCGCAACTAGCGAGCCAGCCGCTTCTCTTCCCGATTAACAATCTTGCGCTAGGGTTCCTTGTGTTGTGTCGCCGCCGTGGAGCTCCTCGACCAGCCCGTCTCCTGCCGCCTTGCCCCTCTCTCTTCCCTCCAACATAGAAGCTGGCGACGAGGCGCACAACGCCCTCACGGCCCTACTCGATCGCTTCCAGAACCCACCACGCGTGTCGAGGCGAGGCACCTCTTGGGCTTCGTTCGTCGCCGCTTCGCCGATGACCCCGCGCGTCTGTCGCTGCTGCACCGACGACCCCGCTGCCGGGCAGGAGGAGTGCTTCGGCACCTCATTGGCTCCGCCCGTCGCCGCTTCGCGGACGACCGCCACGCGTCTGTCGTCGCTTCGCCGACGACCCGCTGCCAGACAGGAGGAGTGCTCCGGTGAATCATGGGCTCCGTCCATCACCGCTTCGACGACGGCCCCCACGCGTCGGTCGCCGCTTCGCCAACGCCGACGAACCCGCCGCTGGGCAGGAGTGCTTCGGCGCATCATTGGCTCCGTCCGTCGCTGCTTCACCAACAACCCCCACACGTCGGGCAGGAGTAGTGCTTCTGTGCCTTCAACCTCAGCCTCCGCGATGTCGTACTCTACGCCCACCTGCAAGGTCCCCCGCCTCGAATCCCCCTGGTCCTTCCAGCAAATGGATTTGAAAATCATGGAACATGTCTGGTTGTTGATCGTAATTATGACATGATTTGTGGGTGTTTCTTTTTTGTTTTACATCTATAATAAATCGTTATTTACATTGCTGCTATAGAATTATGAAGTTAGTATATGCATGTGCTTTTACTTTTCTTGACTTCATCTGGCACCTGTAATTGCACTAGTGTCAGGTCATATTGAAATAACGTGGTTAAATGAGTTTTGTTGATTCGGATATGTCATAAATTGCCGTATTGGAAGTTAGCAGGCCCCTTGTGTAGTTTTAAAATAGTAACTAGGTACGAATTTTAAAATTGCCATAGTGTTTGTGATGCAATGGTTGGTCAAATATGGGACCTGCATGTTATACTCATGTACGAGTTTATGTCTATCAAACGTAATCTCAGCTTGAAATGTGTCGAAAAGGTCACTATCAGCATCTAATATTCAGTATCCTCCCCTGAGCTTCATACACGCTTATTACATGTTAAATTTATGTATTCTGCAAGAACGTGTTAAATTTCATTTGAAAATGCTGTGACTTGTAGGCTTTACAAAAAAAAAACAAAATTCGTCCCAACAACAAAAATAAAAGGCCGGGTTCGTCATGTTAAGTACCATCAGTTTCTCTCCAAAAAAAAATTTCTTAGTACAGGAAGAAAATACTTATTATGATTTTTGCATGCCGTCATGGTTCTTCCTTGGATTGCGGGGTTTGCGTTAGTGCGTGCAAGCCGAGATTGACAGTGGGCCATCACATTTTGTTCCTTATTTCCGTGAGAGTTGATCATAGTTCTTCTATTTTTATTAACTGTATTTCGGTGAGAGGTGATCATAGTTCTTCTATTTTTATCAATCATGCTATGATAAATACAAAGAATCTCATCAGCTTTTGGGTGCGTATAAAAGAAACAAGCATGTACTGATGTTGAACCATGACAAAGTTTGGCAACTTAGGCCGTAAGAGAAATAGGGAGAATCATTGGAGGGATTGTAAATAGTTGAGATAGCAAAATATGCACATCTGATATTGATTCGGTTTTCTATGAAAGAATTTCCCATTACAGGGATCCCCTACTTGTTGAAAGTTTTATTGTCAACAAGAAGGGCAAGGAGCACGAGCCTGTGAGAGAAAAAGGGCAATGCAGAGAGAAGGAACTGGATGCTCCGTCATGAAGTTGTGTCATAGTAGCCATTTAGAGAGACGGCAAAGCATGCAATCATTTGCACAATAGAGTACAACTATGCTGCATGAGTCATCAATTCAAGTGAGAAGAACTTGTTTTATGTGATTTTTTGTGGACAAAAGAAAAAAATGTTTTAATAACGGCTAATTCGACAACACAAGTGATATGCCTTGATCATTATGTGCATATGATATGATTCTAGCTATTTTCCTTTGTATGGGTGATTTTAATCCTTGGGTATAGGAGAATTCTTACGAGTGGGCCTATCAGCTCTCATGCAACATAGCGAAGTAATAACACAATGATTGAAGCGCTGAAGTTGAGGGGCTCTAACATAGCGAGGTAATAACACAATGATTGAAGAGCTTAAGTTGAGGGGCTCGTCATAGATTCATTTCTTGACCCGTGGCAACGCACGGGCATTCTACTAGTAGTTATAAGATGCATGTGCTCCAATATAGCATACTGAAAAAATTATAGTTCAAGAGGAGGGGGCAAAAGCCCCCTAACTCACCCTCTCTCTAGAGCATACGAGCTAAGTGAACTTCTTACTGTGTAATATAATGATGAACACATGATTATGAAATATGTGGCTTGGTCGTCATAATGTGTATAGGAGAATATGAGGCACATGAGACAAAGGACTCCAATAAGGACATCCTCTCGTACAACCACGGGTATATTCTGACTACAACCCATGGATGACACAAGAGCATAGAAGGAAGAACTCGTCCACTATGAGAAGAAAAGGAAGAACTCGTCTGCAGTGAGAAGGAGACATAAGTTGGAGGAGGAGATGACGAGGCATTACACAAGATCGGGCACACAGCGTCGTATGGGGCAATGAGGCGGCCTCGGCCTCGCCGTCAGGCACGTAGGAGATGGGGCCCATGCCGCTTGCCACAATTTTTGTCAGGTGTCGCCATACCACACATTGGAATCATGGTTTAAGAAAAGAAAAAATGCATGTTTTAATAAATCACATATATGATAAAATATGTATAGTAGATAGAATGATAATCATAAGATTCACGTTATAGTAGTCCGGGAGGGAGGGGTGGGGGTAAAGCCCCCTAACCCTAACTCACTCTCTCTTTATCGAAATAGACTTTCGTCCCGCTTTATAACTCTCTCTCTCTTATATGAGCTAAGCAAACTTCTTACTAATGATGAATGCATGATTGGTCTAGTCAAAGCTTTGGAGGCATCACTTCCAAAATATGTCCGTCTCGGCTCGTTCCGAAAAACATCAACAACCAATGACCCGACGCCTCGGATACGTTGTGCGCTCGTTAATGACATGTAATTAATCGTGAACTAACTATCCATTCCTCGACAGCAAAAAGTCGACTCGTTCATGAAACATGACGCGCATGGCGTTGCCAGCGGCAGAGAAGAAGCACACATGTATCACTCCTCTTCTCAAGCTTCAATAGCATGTGGAAGCGACACTCTCAACTAGTCTCCACTTGTGAGGTGGGAGTAAAATTGTCCTCAGCATGTCATGACACTCACCTGGTACATTAGAGATTTGTCTGGAATTGTTTTATGGGTCTAAAGCCCATCAATATTTCAACTCTAACATCACAACTGTTTTGTTTTTCTCAGATTTGCACTTGAGCAAAATTCCCAAGAAATGGCAAGCACTAAAGAAGTTCTAACACTTTGTATTTTACAAATATGTCTCTCTCCCCTCCAACGAGGGGATCGTAAAAAATGCTAAAATCCTAAGGCAATACGTAGCAGTAGTTCTAGCCTAACTCTCAGTCCCAAAAAACTCGGTCGCGACAAGTGACGGTCACGTCACTCCAGGCCGGCGCGGCCCGGGCGCGTGCGCCGGCTCATGGCGCCAAGCTCGCCGGAGTGGCGCCCCGCCCTGCCCACGTTGTTGCCGCCGGGGTGGTGCCCGGGCGCGCGGCTCGTGCTCTGCGCGGCGTCGTCGTCGCTGCTGGAGCTGGACGCGCACAGCCCGTACTCGCTCGTGGCCTCGCTGGCGAAGCCGGTGGCGCCCGTGTTGCCGCTGTCGGCGCCCTGCTGCAGGAACGCCATCCTCCTCATCCGCCGCAGCTGCTCGGTGGTGGTGACGTCGTGCGGCTCGCTCTGCCCCGGCTCCACGCCGCCGTTGAGCGCCTCCAGCGGCAGCTCGCCCTCCATGTACCGGACGATCTGCGTTTGTCGTTGCCACGTGCATGGCCAGTTAGTTTCTGCTGAAACTCAAGCACGTAAGTACTGTAGGAATGTTGTAAAAGGGGTTTCACCTGGCTCACTCGGGGGCGGGAGCGGGCCGTGTGGCGCACGGCGGCGGCGGTGCAGGCGATGAGCCGCTGCATCTCGTGGGCGTCGTAGTTGGCTTCTAGCTTTGGGTCGATGAGCTCGACGGTGAGTTGCCCCTCCAGAGCCTTTGTCAGCAGAGGCCGTGCCTGCACACATGCAAAATAATCAGACGAAGAAGCTAGCGATAAGGTAATCATCGAGCTGCTTCAAATCAGCACGTCAGGAAGCAGGACAGGAACTCGTGGACAGTGTGGTAAACATGCTATTGCTCTGCATGGTGTTGCTCCGCAGCTCAACTGAACTTCAGGAGATGCAAGACAAACAAACTAAAACTTGGTGACCTGAAGATGGCGTTCAGAGTGAAAACGACTCACCCAAGAGACCAGAGTATCGTCGTCCTGGTCGGGCTCGTCGGACAGGACCGGTCTCTTGCCGGAGATGATCTCCAGGAGCACGACGCCGAAGGAGAAGACGTCGGACCGGTCGGTTATTTTCCCCGTGTTGGTGTACTCCGGCGCCATGTACCTGCCAAAAGAGTCAATGCCATTGCGTTTTATTCAGGTCAGGAACAGGCCGGTAAACGTAACGGCAAGGAAATTGGAACGGTGGACTTCGTACCCGAAAGTGCCCATCACCCGCGTAGAAACATGGCTGTCGTCTGCGTGCTGGATCTTGGCCAGCCCAAAGTCGGCCACCTGCACAAGACAGAAAAGCTCCATCACACTCTGAGATGAACATTCAGAATCTTCGAGCCAAACAAGGTCCTTTCGTCATGCATTTTACCTTGGGCTCAAAGTTGTCATCGAGAAGGATGTTGGCCGCCTTGATGTCGCGATGGATGATCTTAGGATGACCTGAAAAGACATTCAGTTAAGACCAGGCAATGCAACAAAATCAAGCATGCCATGTCACAACTCTGAACTGAAGGAGGATGCAGAGACAGGTCGCGGCTTACAGTCCTCGTGCAGGTATGCCAGGCCCTTGGCCGCCCCGAGCGCGATGCGCCACCTGCGCTCCCAGTCCAGCAGCGTCGGCCCGTCGCCGCCGTGGTGCAGGTGGGACTCGAGCGTGTGGTTGGGGACGTGCTCGTAGACGAGCAGTCGCTGGTCGCCATGGATGCAGTAGCCCACCAGTGAGACGAGGTTGCGGTGGTGCACGCGGCCGATGCTCTCCACCTCGGCGCGGAACTCGCGCTCGCCCTGCCCGCTGCCGGCCCGGAGCCGCTTGATGGCCACCTCCCGCGCCGCCGCGCCCGCGCCCAGCGTGCCGCGGTACACGTGCCCGAACCCGCCCTGCCCCAGCAGCTTCGCGTCCGAGAACCCGTCCGTCGCCGCCGCCAAGTCCGCGTACGACACCGTGCCGCCCGTGACCGCTGCATGTTGGGGAGGCTGGTCGGAGGCCGTGGCGCCGCCGCCGCCGCTCTGCCATGGGTGGACCGCTGCGTGTGGCGCTGGTGGTGGCGCGTACATTGGCGGTATGGTTGATAGCGCCGCCGAGAAGGATGAGCGTGCCGCCTGCGACGACGTCACCGGCAGCCGCTTGTCGTAGGGATCGCCTGGTGCAATGGCAGACAAGTTCATGAGTTAGAAGTGACGAAAAAATTTAGTGCCACTGAAGTCAACGGTGATAAACCCAACTAGCAATTGACGATGGCTTTGACTATCAACTTTTCAGAAGAAGTAAACACGTAACTAAGCCGGCTGACAGAAAACGTAGAGATCTCTAGATTGCGGACAATTGTAATCCTTCGTGTACATTCACAATTTCAAGTAGTACATCCCACTTGAAAAGAAACTTTAAGAGATCAGGCCATGCATACATCGAAGGAAAGGGCACTCAACGCGTGCACATTTCCACTCGCATTCTCGTACGTATCATCGCACAACACGCCGTCCGGCGCACTCCGGTCGCCAACACTTTTGACGTCACCGGCGCACGACCAGGGAAGTGCGCCGTGGTGCCGTGCGACCAGACCCGGCGCCGATCGAGACTTTCAAGTCAAAGTACGTATACGTGTCAAACGATCAACGTGACCGACGCTCTAACTAGCTCGTTGTCATGTACGTACCTGACGAGCTGGACGGAGGACTGCGGCCGCGGCGGCGTTGGCGGCGTCGCGTCTGGAAGCAGTAGAACAGCCCGGCCACGATGGCGATCACGAACACCGCCGAGGCTGCCACGGAGATGCCGATCACTGCTTTGGATGTGTGTGATGAATGCGGTGGCGATGACAATGGAGCCGGTGATGGAGGTAAACCCGGCGGTGGATGCAGTAGCGAAGGCGGTGCTCCTGGCGTGCCGCTTGGGGGTGACGGTGTTAGGCTAGGAGGAGCAGGAGTTGGCAGTTTGCTCGAAGCTGGAGCGGGCGGTGGCATGGGCGGCGTTGTTGCAGGCGGAGAGAGAGGTGATGGTGGTATTGTTGGCGTCCCCGGCGAAGGTGGGGGCGTAGTTGGTGGTGCCGGGTTCACCGGAGATGGTGTTGGCGGCGTCGGGTTAACTGGACCGGACGGCGATGGCATTGGTGGTGCTGGCGCCACGGGAGATGGCGGTGACACTGTTGGCGGTGCAGGGTTCACCGGAGCAGGAGGAGACGACGCTGGTGGTGCAGGGCTCACCGGAGCAGGAGGAGACGACGCTGGTGGTGCTGGGTTCACCGGAGCAGGAGGAGACGACGCTGGTGGTGCAGGGTTCACTGGTGATGTCGGAGGCGATGTTGGTGGCGCAGGCTGCGCGGGAGACGGCGTCGGTGGTGCAGGGTTTACTGGAATAGGCAGTGCTGGTGTCGGTGGTGTGGGCGTGACCGGGGCCACCGGAGACGGCGGAGGCAACGTTGGTGGTGCCGGGTTCAATGGGGAAGACGGCGACGGCGCTGATGGTGTGGGCCCCGTTGGAGACGGTGGTGGTAATGTTGGGGGTACCGGGTTCACCGGAGACGGCGACGGCATTGGTGGTGCCGGGGTCACTGGAGAAGGTGTCGATGGCGTTGTTGGTGTTGGCATCGCTGGTGAAGGCGGGGACGGAGCTGGCGTCACCGGAGGGGACGGTGAAGGCGTTGATGGTGCAGGCGCAGCCGGAGAAGGCGGAGATGGCGTCGCTGGCACAGGTGTCACGGGAGGCGACGCAGATGGTATTGGTGGCGCAGGTGTCACTGGCGGCACCACCGGTGGAGGAGACGCCGCAGGCGGCTGAGGAGGAGAAGATTCTGGCGGGGCAGCAGGCGTCACCGGTGGCTGCGGGGGAGTGGACGATGCCGGCGGAGCAGCCGGCGTGATGGGTGGCTGCGGGGGAGGGGACGATGCCGGTGGAACTGCTGGCATCACCGGTGTTTGCGGGGGAGGAGATGATGCCGGCGGAGCAGCTGGAGTCACGGGTGGCGGGATAGGAGAAGATGGCGGGGGAGCTGCTGGAGTGACCGGTGGAGGGAGAGGAGAAGACTGGGGCGGTGCAGCTGGCGTCACCGGCGGCTCTGGTAGAGTTGAAGATGGTGGCGGTGCAGTTGGGGTCACCGGCGTCGGGTCAGCTGGCGGCTCTGGTGGAGGAGTAGATGGTGGCGGGGCTGCTGGTGTCACCGGCAGCGGGTCAGCTGGCGGCTCTGGTGTAGGAATTGATGGTGACGGGGCTGCTGGTGTCACCGGCGGCGGGTCGACAGGCGGCTGTGGTGGAAGAGAAGCTGGCGGCGGGTCAACCGGTGTCACCGGCGGAGGAGAAGCCGGCGGTGGGTCAACCGGCGTGACAGGCGGAGGAGAAGTCGGCGGCGGATCAACTGGCGTCACAGGTGTCTCCGGCGGTGAGTCAGCAGGGGGCATCACCGGCGGCAGCGGAGGAGGCGAAGCTGGCGTCTCCGGGGGTGGAGGAGATGACGCAGGCAGTGGAGGCGGGATCACCGGCGCGACAGGCGGCGACGGTGGAGGAGCACTGGGTGGCGGGGGCGGCAACAGTGGAGGAGAGCTTGGCAACGGTGCAGGCGGCGGACTGGACGGCGGCTGCGGGGGAGGAGTGGTGTCAGGCGGCGGTGGAGGCGGATCAGGCGGCGTCGGTTCAGGCGGAGGCGGGGACGCGTCGGGAGGAGTATCGGACGGAGGCGACGGAGAATCCCCCGGCGGCGGCGCGGACATGGACTGCGCCGTTCAGCTCCGCGGACGCTGCTGCCAGAAACACCAGCCCGCGGTGCAACTGACGGCGGCGGGGAGAAAGAGGCGATCGCGGAGAGGCGCCGGCGCGGGAGGGATGGATGGATCGGGGGTGGAAAGCCGCGGGGCGAACCGTATTTATCCGCGGCCCGAAATCTCGCTCGCCAGGGTGCGTTTCAGTTTCCGGTTGGTTTTGTTTTGCCGCCTCCCGTAGATCGATCATCTTTACTACTGTACGTATCTATCCGTCTGTTGTCGACAGCCATCCGACTATCCGAGGCCATGATCCTGTTTGTTACAACAATAATAATTACCGGCTTGTTCTGTTTATGTTTAACTAGCAGAGATGACGTGATAGGATCCCTCGCGGGATGGATGGTGGTTTCAGATTCTGCAGTTGGGTAACGACGGGCCAACACCGTACCGTGTAAATTCAGAAGCTCTGCAAAGTCTGAAGTTGCTCCTTGGATTGCAGCAGCTGCGTGCTCTCTCAAGCCTGGAGAACCTTCAGCTGTCGGGCGGTTCAGACTTTCAGCTGGGTACATACAGAGTACGCCATCCCCGCCCCAAGAAAAGAGAGAAGAAGATACAGATGGCACGCAACGGACAAACGGGTAGATAGAGTCACAATGGACGTGTTTGGTTGCCGTAGTCTACAGTGGCTGCATTGCATAGCCTTCTCAATTCAGCCTAGCTATGCAAATGCAGACTCAAATGCATCATCTGCAAGTTGTTTGGTTGTCTGCATGCCCTCTTGCCTGCATGGGCTGAACCCCACTGCCTGGTGTTTGGTTGCCTGCATGTTAGTGGTCAAACCCAAGGCATGGTGTTTGGTTGTATGCAACGCCTGGTGTGTGGTAACCTCTTTGGCTAGGTTGTGAGGTTACCAGCACACTTCGGCACAACCATGTACCACACATCATAAGAAAAGCAGAGTATAAACAGAGGATCAACTACTTAGCAGCATAGTTCAGATAAGCAGTACCACACTTCATAACAGTTCAACGCATAAATCATAAACAGTTCAAAGCTAACTCGATAGTACTTAGGAAGGAGGTGCCCTGGCCCTAGTCCTTGGCGGCGAAGGCTTCGTCGTGCTTCCCGCACTTGTTGACGACCTCAATGCCATCGTCGTCGAAGATGATGACCTTGAGGGTGTCGGGAGTGAGGAGCTTGAACGTCACCATATAGCCGATCTTGATTTGATGAACGACTGCGTAGGTGGCCCAACCCTGATCCAGGGCCACCCTGCCGTTCATCAGCTTCACCGTGACCTTCCAGGAGCAGCCGGTGTTGTTCCTGAGGCTGAACTCCGTCGGCACCGCGACGAAGTGCTTGGTGAAGTCCAGGGGCATGGGGATGCACTCAAGCTTCGGTGCAAGGATGACCTTGCAGAAGTGAGTTGGGCCATCCTCCTCATGGTAGTGGTCGTAGTTGCGGCGCTTGTTGCTGGGGCTCCTCCATGCGCTCGTCGTCGCCAGCCTCAGGCGTCTTCGGTTCCTCCTCGGCGGCGGGAGGCACCATAACCTCGGGCATTGGATGAACGGGCAGCTTGCCCTTATTGTCAACGGCCGAGAGCACCTCCGTGCCCATCTCATTGCTCTCCTCGATCTGCACACAATTCATGGAGTTAGGCACAGCACAGAGTTCATGGCGTACTGAAGAGCATGTAGTTAAAACGGCATGACTATCACTCTTCCTCCTCTCAATCATGCTTGTATTTACCAACCCTGCCCACCATTACTTACCCACCCCCTCTCTTATCTCACTATCAACCTTCCTCCTCTCCATCGCCATGAGATCTAGCTCCAGCTCCAACGCCAACCCCTTCCCTTGGGGTATTGGCTAGAGGGCTTTCTTCCTCAGGTTGTCAGCTGGTGACCACACCAAGTTTGAGAACACAATGTAGGTGTGCTTGAACTTCGGCTCCATGCCTGACATGCAGAAGGAATCTGAGGCAGTGCTCATTAGGGCCACTGAACAAGAGTTGAAGACGCTGATTCCTGACCCAGCGAAGGGGGCGATGGCAGTAGACATCATTCGCTGGGCCATGAATCAGGTCGTCTCCGACGACGGTAAACAGAGGAAGAAGTGGTCCAAGTACAAGAACTACTGGGCTCCTAATGACCGTCGTGCCGCAGTGTACTGGGAGACGGGAATCGTGCCGCCGACGGTCATCGGTGGGGAGCCTAAGGAGGAGGAAGAACCGGTGCAGATGCCAGTGAGAGCGGAGCCAGGCCGTCGAACATGGCAGATCGACCTCGAGTCCTCCGACAGCGACGACCACCCGCCGCCCCGCACCGCGATGGACAAGAAGATGAAGGCCAGCCACTCGACCCGCCGCTCCGCACGCCGGTGACGGCCGCCGCGGTTAGCCGGTGTCTATTCTGTACCCCCAATCCCCTTTCTACTCCATCCGCATCTACCTTTATTCCGATCTTGCATGAACTAGTATGACGTAGTAGTATGAACTAGGATGAAGTTGTATGAACTGCCATGCTTATCTACCTCTATTCCCCATTCCCCTCTCCGCCGTGGATCGAATCTATCGCCGGCTCGAACGGAAAAAAGTAGTGCAGCACAAACAGAGAAGTGCTTACCGCCATTGCCGCGGGCCAAGTGATGATCCGCTCGCGGCGATGGAGTCCGGTGGTCTTCTTGCTTTCCTCCGATCCGCCGCCGCCGTCGGTGAGAGTTGGGAGAGTGGGGGAGAGTGGGCAGAGGGAGCGGTGAAGCTAATAACTGCCGACGCTTCGGGAAGCAACGCGGCTTCTCGAGCGTGGCCGCGCACGTGCACCCGCCGCCGCCCACGTGCACCGCTCGGGCCTGGCCCTGGAGAAACTGTCGATTCTTGCGTTCCCAGGGAGCCAGGTCCAGGAGTGCTTTAAGGTTCGTGCCATGCGGGCCGAACAGTAAAAGCAGGCAATCAATCGGCCCATTCGCGTCCCGTGCGAGCCAAGCCGGGCCTCATGCACGCAACCAAACACGTCCAATATTCTCGAGGATGCTAGCATTTCGATACCATCATCCGTTAGTGTTAGTCAAGCAGACAAAAGCCCGGGCAAGATATGCAATTCCCAAGTTTAGTGACCCCACAAATTTGCTGTCGATGCCTTTTAGCATGTTATATACAATTATAACATGAGGGGTTTGTGCCAAGTTGATATATCCGCGTGTTGAATGTCCGCGTGTTGCTACGGAGTCAACAAAATGACGTATAAAACCAGAAAGTTGTGTGGAACAATGAGTGGAATACGCTGATAAAAAGAATTTGGATAGGGATAAACGATGAATTTGAGGAAATCGTGCCGGAATACCATTGTATAGAGTGGGACTAGACTTGCCTGCTCCCCGCGCGTGTGCCCATCCGTGCTCCCGCGTACGTGACTTGATTTAATTGGAAAAAAATAAGGCCCGGCCCCACCCCCTTAAAATCAGGGGGGAGATGATTAAATTAGAAAGGAAAAAGGAAAAAAGACAGCCGTAGGATGAAGTAGGAGCACGGGAAGGGAGCAGGCAAGCCGGATCCGTATAGAGTGTGATATTGGAGATTCGTCATGGACAAAACGTGGATTACTTTCTATGAATGGATTCGTCTCGACATGAGAACTTTTTTTTCTCCATGTTGGTGCCTTTGTGATCTGATGAAGTTTCAAAATGGATTTGGCCAATCTTTGTACGTGAAGAGAAGGGTCACAGGAAGGCTAAGAGCTAAGAGCATCTCCAGCTGCGCCCCCAAGAAGGTCCCCCAGGCGTTTATTCGTCCGCCGGCGCCAAAAAATCGGTCCAGTCGCGTCCCCAAGAGCTCAGTTTTCGTCGGCTCGGGCCGGAATTGGCGCTGGTAGACCCAACCCGAACCCGGCGCGCTGGGGTCGCTCAGGGGTGCCGGGCGAATCGTTTTTGGCGCGAAGAGCCGCGGGCCCGCCGCGTCAGCGGCTCTACTCCCTTCTCGCCCCTTCGTCGTCCTCATCGCCTCGTTTCCCGCGGCGAATCAGTGCCAAAGCTGCCGCACCGGTCAGCCTTCATTGATGCCTCACGGGCGGCGCAGTGAAGGCTGGGCGACGCGTCCCTCGGCCGCCACGCAATCACGCCACGCGTAACGCGTCGGCCAAGCCTCCCACGCGGCTTCTCCGCCTATAAAAGCCGACCGAAGCGCACCGGAGAGACTCGCCCCCAATCATCCTCCGGCGACGCGCTCATCTTCTCCCCCTTTCCTCCTCTCGCCGTCACCAGTTGCAATAGCATGGCTGAGCGTTTTCTAGGCGACGGCGCGGCGGCGAACGGATTCGGGCGCCGGCATCTCCACGAGGACGAGGCTCGCCTCCTTTTTGAGGCCGATTACCCGGTCACGCCGGACATGCGGGTGCCCGGGGCGTGGAGGATCAGCGCCTACGGCGTGCCGGTGCCCCCGGTGCCCACCGGCGCTGCGCGGCGTGCAGAGATCGCACGCATCCGCTCGTCCCTGCCGCGTGCGGCGAGGGAGGGGCCCCGGTACGCCCCCGACATCACAATTTGGGAGCCGTACTTTCGCCGCCGGCACAACGAGCAGCTCGAGGCCACCAACGGCGTCGTGCCCTCCGGCAGGTACAACGCCGACGGTCGGCGCCGGTGGTGGGGCGTGCCAGGGCGCACGTTGGAGTCCGTCCTCGAGTACATCGAGGGCGGCAACATGCCGCGCCTCGAGTACCCCGCTCCCCCGTCCTTCTCACGCCGCGGGGGAAGCTCCTGGACGCCGAGGCGCATGGAGACTGGGGTGTCCTCCTCCTCGTCCGGCGGCTCTCCCTGTCTCCACCTCCGCCCCGTCAAGCCGGAGCTACAGGACACGCCTGTCAGCGCGCGTACCCGCAGCTCCGGCGCCCTCCTCGAGCCCAAGACGGAGTCCGGCCTCCCCCCGGAGTACGAGGAGATAGCCCGGCGCGGCTTCTCCGACGAGGACGCCATGCGGTGGTCGCGCGACGACTACCTGCGCGAGGAGATGGTCCGGCAGTGCCGGGCCCTCGAGGAGATCGCCGCCCGCAAACGTGGGCGCGAGGACGAGGACGGTGTCGTCGTCCTCGATAGTGACGACGACGACGCCTCCGGACCCTCCAACCCGCCGCGCCAACCGGGGGAGGGATGCAGCAGGGACGGCGGAGGCGGGGGCGACGACGACGACGACGACGGCGGCGGCGGTGACTACACGCGGTTCTACAGCCTCCTCGGCATGTAGAACCGCGTGGGTGGGCTGCGAGGGAGACGGCGGGGGTAGCCCGCGGTAGTTTTTTTTTTGTAAAATATGTTTAAGTTTGAACGAACTCGCCCGTGTTTGTTAAATTTGAGCCGTGTTTGCGCCGAATTTGAACATTTTCAAAACCCCTGGAGGGCCGCGACTGGGGGGCATCACGCCCCCAGTGCGCGGTTTAGCGCCGGTGCGCCCCCAGGGGGCGATTTTTAGCCCCTCCTGGGGGGCCAACGGCTGGAGATGCCCTAAAGTGCTCTTCTCCCGAGCGAAATTCCCAACAAAATAATTAAAAAGAAAGTTCTGGTTTTTTTGGGCAAACTCTGACAAATGTTTTGAGTGTTTGAAAATTTCATCATGGAAGTCATGGGGAGAAACAAAATCAACAATCCAAAAAATATTATTTTTGAAGCATCAGTTTTATTACTTTTTGCCACGACTTTCACGAATGTCATTTTATGAAAAAGTTTGACAATACTTTTTTTTTAGAATTTCTGTTCAGTGTTAATCAGTGAGCATTTGTGCTCGGAATCAAATAGTCCACATCTGGCTAAGAGCTTCTGTTTCGTAAAGCTTCACACGATTGAAGTTGAGTTATTTAGACCTGAAATTATATAGGTTCAAAGCTAGATCTTAACAGTTAAAAAAAAATCTTTTTAGCCTATGCAATGTGGGACCAAAGGATGCACATGTACAGGAGGTGTTGTGATTGGGTATGTAATTTTCTTTTTCTTTTTGGAAAACGGGATTACTAGATCTCAGTCGACTGAGTTAATGCTTTATTCGTTAGATCTTACGTGAACATCCATGCAATTTTTTAAAAATTCTTTCTTCTTTTATACTCCATATGTTTTTAAATGTTTGTCTTTCTAGACATTTCAAATATACTACAACATACTCCCTTCTAAACTAATATAAGAGCATAGACGACATCAATCAACGAGCTGGAGGAAGAAAACGGAGTAATTATAGAAGAAATAGGTGATAGATCGAGTTTATTTTAGTCTTGTACTTTTGTTCATGAGCGTAGGAATTTTAACTTTGTAGCGAACAATCTCGCAAAATTCGCATGTAATTTAGCTATAGGTCGTCACTTATGGCTGGGTCTTCCCCCGGACCAGCTTGTTCCTTTGAACATCGGGATTTCTAAAAGAAAAAAAAGGTAGCTTCAGTGTGGCAATCCCTATTTGACGCGCGTGTGCAGCAAACTGGCGCACTTCGGCCACCACCGCAAAACGTGCCAGCCCACTTGTATTCCCTGAACCAGTTTTCTTTCTTTTTTTAACGCATTTTTCGGTTTCCCCTGTTTTCTTTCCTTTTTTTTTTGTTTTTTGATTTTGTTTCTGTCCTTTTTATTTTCTTTCATTTTATCCTTTTGCGTTTTTATTTTTGTACTTTGTTTTCAACAAAATGTTTTGAAATCCCAAATTTTATTCATGATTTCAAAATTATTCATGATTTTCAATTTCTGTTCATGTTTTTTTCACAATTCCAAGATTGTTCAGCGTATATCACAAAAAAATTGGCGTGTTTAAGTTGAGTCAAAAGCTTGGGAAAAGTGGTTCTGCCCCCGCGTCGTCCGTTTTGGGCGGCTCGGGCGGCGACTCGATCCGGTTTTCCCGGTAGCCGTCCCTGCGAGCCCTCCCCTCACCGCCGCCGGTTGGCGCCGCCGGGCTCGCCGCGCGGCTGGCGGCGGCGGCGGGGTTCCATTCCCATGGCGGTTTGAGCAGGCGTTTGGCGTAGTGCAGGCGGTGGCTGGATGCTGTGAAGGCGGGAGTTGCAGTGGCGATCCACGCGGGGATGGATCCGGCGGAAGCATGGCTGTGGGTGGCCAGATCGGCACCATGCCGCCGCACCCGTGGACGCCATGGACGGGAGCTGTCACCAACGGCGGCGTCAATTCTGAAGGAAATATGACCTAGAGGCAATAATAAAGATGTTATTTGTATTTCCTTATATCATGATAAATGTCTTTTATTCATGCTATAATTGTATTAACCGGAAACTTGATACATGTGTGAATACATAGACAAAACAGTATGTCCCTAGTATGCCTCTACTAGACTAGCTCATTGGTCAAAGATGGTTATGTTTCCTAGCCATAGACATGAGTTGTCATTTGATCAACAGGATCACATCATTAGGAGAATGATGTGATGGACTAGACCCATCCGTTAGCTTAGCACTATGATCGTTTAGTTTTACTGTTGTTGCTTTCTTCATGACTTATACATGTTCCTATGACTTTGAGATTATGCAACTCCCGAATACCGTAGGAACACCTTGTATGCTATCAAACGTCACAACGTAACTGGGTGATCATAAAGATGCTCTACAGGTGTCTCCGAAAGTATTCGTGGTGTTGGCATAGATCAAGACTAGGATTTGTCACTCCGAGTGTCGGAGAGGTATCTCTGGGCCCTCTCGGTAATGCACATCATAATAAGCCTTGCAAGCAAATGACTAATGAATTAGTCACGAGATGATGTATTACGGAACGAGTAAAGAGACTTGCCGGTAACGAGATTGAACTAGGTATAGAGACACCGACGATCGAATCTCGGGCAAGTAACATACCGATGACAAAAGGAACAACGTATGTTGTTATGCGGTTCGACCGATAAAGATCTTCGTAGAATATGTAGGAACCAATATGAACATCCAGGTTCCGCTATTGGTTATTGACCGGAGATGAGTCTCGGTCATGTCTACATAGTTCTCGAACCCGTAGGGTCCGCACGCTTAACGTTTGATGACGATCGGTATTATGAGTTTATGAGTTTTGATGTACCGAAGGAAGTTCGAAGTCCTGGATGAGATCACGGACATGACGAGGAGTTTCGGAATGTCCGAGACATAAAGATTGATATATTGGACGACTATATTCGGACACCGGAAGTGTTCCGGAAAAGTTTCGGATTTAACCGGATTGCTGGAAGGGGTTACCGGAACCCCCCACGAGGGGGGATGGTCCATAGTGGGCCTTGAGGAAAGAAGAGAGGCAGCCCATAGAGGCTGGCCGGCGCCCCACCAGGGAATCCTAGTTGGACTAGGATTGGGGGGCGCCACCTCTCCCTCTCCTTCCTTTCCCCCTCTTCCTTCTTGGTGGACTCTTACTAGGAATAGGATTGCAATCCTATTCCTAGTAGGATTGCCTCCGTGGCGCGCCATAGAAGGGCTGGCCGGCCCCTCCCCTTGCTCCTTTATATACGGGGGCAGGGGGGCACCCTAGAACACACAAGTTGATCAGTTGATCTCTCCCAACCGTGTGCGGTGCTCCCCTCCACAGAAACACACCTCGATTATACCGTTGCAGTGCTTAGGCGAAGCCCTGCGCCGGTAGATACATCATATCCGTCACCACGCCGTCATGCTGACGAAACTCTCCCGTGAAGCTCAACTGGATCAAGAGCTCGTGGGACGTCATCAAGCTGAACGTGTGCTGAACGCGGAGGTGCCATACGTTCGGTACTTGATCGGTTGGATCGCGAAGAAGTTCGACTACATCAACCGCGTCACTTGACGCTTCTGCTCCCGGTCTACGAGGGTACGTAGACACACTCTTCCCCTCGCTGCTATGCATCTAGTAGATAGATCTTGCGTGATCGTAGGAAATTTTTGAAAATACTACGTTCCCCAACAGTGGCATCATGAGCCAGGTCTATGCTTATGGCTTCTCGCCCCTCGTTGGTTACCCCAAGTGGAAGGTTTGAGATGCAGTGTAGCGGTAGTTTTCCCTTGGCAAAGATACCAAGGATCGAATTCCCCTGAGACTCCAAGGTTCAACAAGAAGGTGTCAACTGCTAATGGCGCCAGATACTTAGCAATTAACTGGACCTGCACACAGATACAAATAACTTTGCTCCCAACGAGTACAGAGAGGTTGTCAATCCCTCCGGCCTTGTTGTTTACAAAGGATCAAACGCAAGAGATAATAGTGATAGGTATAATTGCAACTAGTGATAGCGGAGACTCTCGAACTGTGGCTTTTGATGGCAAGGTTGAAAACCCGTGGTCGGAAACAAAAACTAAACATGTACCAGAGCTCTTGGTTTTAAAAACAGAGGTAATAATTATTTTTTTGAATATGCATGTTTCGTCAATGAATGCTAGCAGATAACTCAATCACTTCTTGAGCTGGACAAGTTTTGAGGAACGGCTCCCGAATGAGGACGATCACATCCTCTTAATCGCCTTTGTTTATCACTGCCAAATTTTTCTGATTTCTCATGAACAAAGCGTGAAGGAGGGTTTGTTTGTTGTATAATTTTTTAATGAGCCGGGCGCACTCTATGCCAGTTCCTTCTCGTATTATGGGTTTGCACATTAGACATGCAATCCCGGGGTGAAGCTTGTCCAACTTAAAAAGATCATGAATTAACTACTACTTCCTCATGAACTAAAACAGAGGCACAAAAGAGAAATGCTTTTTTGAATAATTTCGAGATGGTACATGAAAGTCTTCGTTAGGAATGGCAGGTAAATACCATGTATAGGAAGGTATGGTGGACTCATATGGCATAACTGGTTTAAAATATTTTGGATGCACAAGCAGTCAGTCCGCTTAGTACAGGCGAAGGTTAGCAAAAGACTGGGAGCGACCAACTAAAAGAGCAATGACGGTCATAATCATGCAGAGCGACAAAGCAACATTGAATCAGGCATGGAAGTTATATCGCTACTCAGAAATTAAAGATCATCAAGGCTTGATAGACTTTCTTTACAGTCTTAAATATGCGTGAGCATACGCCAAGTCAATCAAAATAAATTCTTGAAGGAAGATATCACTAGACCATACCACATCATAGGCAAACAAATCATGTTGGTACTCCAATAACACATTGAGAACCCCCCAGCTATTTGAGACTAACCATAAGAAAACATGAACTACTAAGCATCATTATGCACATAGCATTTTATCATAGACCTATCAACCAATGCAACAGAAGCCAACTCTCTTAATAAGATAAGCATGATAACTAAAGAGAGTTCCAGCGACCAACTAAACAAAAGCTCTTTAAAAAGGTAAGCATGAAAACTAAGAGCTGAACATGATAGTAGCTATTGAAAGACCAAGAACACGCACATCAAAGATAGACATGAAAATTCTATGTTATGTTCTAGGTTGAAGTGGAGCGTGTTTCTCTCCCACACAAAGAAAGCTGAGTTCCAACTCGTTATGAACAGCAAGCAAAGCTAAAGAAAACTAAAAAGGAAACTAAAAGCAAGACGCTCCAAGCATAGCACATAACACATGAAGTGATAAAAATATAGTGGAACGAAAGACGAACTGATAATTGTTGATGGAGAAGGGGATGCACGGGGGCATCCCCAAGCTTAGACGCTTGAGTCTTCTTGAATATTTCTTGGGGGTGCATGGGGGCATCCCCAAGCTTGAGCGTTTGACACTCCTGAATCTTTTTATCATCTTCCCTCGTACACTTGAAAACTCCCTTCATACATAACTCATCATAATCTGATTAGCGAGGTTAGTACCCATAATAAAATAATTGTTCCTTTCTGGAAATAAGGATATTCTTGAAGGTCTACTGTTTCTCAAGATTGCCAAAAGGTTTTTGCAAAGAAAAAGCAAGCTCAAGGTTTGCAAAATGAAGGAAAGGCAAAACATGACAGAATCTGTGAAAAACAGACCAGCAGGTAGGAAATGATTTTTTCGGGGCACTTCTGCAACTCAAATCAAAAAACTCAGAACAGACGCCCGAAAGACAATTGTATAGAGCACGCTGTCGAAAAAATTCAGACCAAAAAGATGTTCCGGTGATTTTATACGAATTTTTCTATCCAAGGACAGAATCTGTTTCCTGGACAGCACGTCACAACTTTTGAACTTTCTTGCAATCAGAGGCTACACTTGGCACAAGGCTGAAAAGTAAAGATACAATGATGATGCTACTGTAGTAACAACATCAAGACACAACAAAAGCAAAATAAAATTTTATTCATTGTGGGCTGCCTCCCAAAAGCGCTTTCTTTTATGCCTTTAAGCTAGGCATAATGCAAAGAGATCAAGTCTTATCAAGAGTAAAAGAATAGCTAGCCCGTATAACGGACTCAAAAGGTAACTTAATCTTCTTTCTAGGGAAGTGTTCCATCCCTTTCTTGAGAGGAAATTGGAATTTTATATTCCCCTCTTTCATGTCAATGATGGCACCAACGGTGCGAAGAAAAGGACGTCCCAAAATAATTGGACAAGAAGGTTCACATTCAATATCCATAATAGTAAAATCAACGGGAACGTAGTTGTCATTGACAATGATAAGAACATCGTCGATCCTCCCCAAAGGTTTCTTTATGGAAGAATCAACAAGACGAACACCAAAAGAACAAGAATCAAAAGGTTTCAATTTAAGCATATCATATATTCTTTTGGGCATAACGGAGGTACTAGCTCCAACATCACATAAAGCATAGCAAGAGAAGTTATTCAACTTAATTTTAATCATAGGATCCCAACCATCTTCTAGCTTTCTAGGTATGGAGGCTTCTACCCTAAGTTTCTCCTCCCTAGCTTTGATGAGAGCATTAGTGATATGCTCGGTGAAGGCAAGGTTAAGCGTGCTAGTGCGGGGACCTCTAGACATCTTGTGAAGGAAATCAATAACTTCGGTAAGGGTGCAATTATCAAAATCAAGGTCACTACTATCAAGTAAAGTGGTAGTGGTGTCCTTTAGGCTCACTTGTTTGGTAGTTTCTATAGTCATAGCATCACCATTAATAGGTCCAATGGGACTAGGAGTGCATTGGGTGCTAAGAGTTTGGATATCCTCAACAACTTGGATAGTAGCAACAGTGTGGTGGGTAGGAAGGTTCTTAATTCTATCTTCTTCCTCCTTTTCTCTAGCCCATCTCTCTTTAAGTTTAGCCAACATCCTAATGTTTTCATTAATTTGCACTTGAATAGCATTCATAGGAGTGACCTTCCTCTCCTCGAGAGGAGAAGTTCTAATTTTAAGCAATTCTACCTCATGGGCTAAATTGTATACCTTCGAAGAGAGATTATCTAGTTTGTTTAGTTTTTCTTCTACACTCTTATTAAAGGCTTTTTGGGTAGTGATGAAATCTTTAAGCATACTCTCTAGTTCAGAAGTGGAGTTCTTGGTGCTAGGATAAGCATTGTTATTCCCATAGGAATTAGAGGGGAACGGTCTAGGATTGCTACCAAAATTACTCCTATAAGCATTGTTATTGAAATTGTTTCTAGAGATAAAGTTCACATCTACTTGTTCTTGAGCAATCAAAGAATTTAAAGGAACATCACGAGGATCAACAGAAGATTGCTTGGAAAGTAGAGACATGATCAAGTCAACTTTTTCATTTAGGGAGGAAATCTCCTCGACAGAGTTTACCTTCCTACCTGTTGGAGCGCGTTCGGTGTGCCATTGGGAATAATTGGTCATCATCTCATCGAGAAGCTTCGTGGCAGCACCAAGTGTAGTTGACATAAAGGTTCCTCCCGCGGCTGAATCTAACAAGTTCCGCGAGGTAAAGTTCAAGCCTGCATAAAAAGCTTGGATAACCATCCAAGTAGTCAAACCATGAGTAGGGCAGTTCTTGACAAGAGACTTCATGCGTTCCCAAGCTTGGGCAACGTGTTCATTATCCAATTGTTTAAAATTCATTATGTTACTTCTTAGTTGGATAATTTTAGCAGGTGGATAGTACTTTCCAATAAAAGCATCCTTGCACTTCTCCCAAGAATCTATGCTATTTCTAGGCAAAGATTGAAACCAAATTTTAGCTCCTCCTCTCAAGGAGAAAGGAAAAAGCTTAAGCTTAACAATATTACCATCTATTTCTTGGTACTTTTGCATATCACAGAGTTCAACAAAATTGTTCAAGTGTAAAGCAGCATCATCTCCAGCACCGGAGAATTGATCTTTCATAACTAGGTTCAGTAAAGCAGGTTTAATTTCATAAGAAGGTGCTGAAGTGGCAGGTGTAGTGATAGGCGTGCAAATAAAGTCATCGTTGTTATGACTAGTGAAGTCACACAACTTGGTGTTCTCGGTGGAACCCATAGCAGCAAGCAAGCAAGATAACTATTTTTGTGATTTTCGATAAAAGATACTAAAGCAAAACTGAAAGGTAAACTAACAAGACTAAAAAGCAAAGGTAAAAGATAGCGTGCAACTCCCCTATCTTGAAGAGTGGAGTCCCCGGCAACGGCGCCAGAAAACTTTGCTTGATGGCTTCTCGCCCCTCGTTGGTTACCCCAAGTGGAAGGTTTGAGATGCAGTGTAGCGGTAGTTTTCCCTTGGCAAAGATACCAAGGATCGAATTCCCCTGAGACTCCAAGGTTCAGCAAGAAGGTGTCAACTGCTAATGGCGCCAGATACTTAGCAATTAACTAGACCTGCACAAAGATACAAATAACTTTGCTCCCAACGAGTACAGAGAGGTTGTCAATCCCTCCGGCCTTGTCGTTTACAAAGGATCAAACGCAAGAGATAATAGTGATAGGTATAATTGCAACTAGTAAGTAAAAGCAGAAAGTAAATAGCGGATGTGATCGATGATGGTAATATGGACCGGGGTCCCATGATGTTCACTAGTGATGTCTCTCTCCCAAAAGACGATAAAACAACTATGTGAGGTAAACGAATCACAGCTCGGCAATTGACAGAATTATGTGCGCAAACCAATGCTAACTATGCTGCAAGAAAGGTTGAGGCTCAAAAGCATGGGCGTACGCCAAGGTAACTAGACCGAAATCCATCTGCATCTACTACTAATCATCCACCTTGAGATATCTATCCAGAACATCTCGCTGGTATTAAGTTGCGAGTCCCACCCATAGTGTAAACTCAAAGCAACAGACAACTGCATTAAAAGAACTTTGCGTAAAGTAAACAATCCTTGCACCCGCGAGTACAAGCACCGTTGTTTTCCCCCTTGTGGCAACAACACATCCCCTAGACTCATGTTTCTGTCACTCAAACTAGTCATCGAGGGGCATGAACCCACAATCAAGCATAACGTTCCCTCTTGGAGTTACTACCTACTACTTGGCCAAAGCAATAAACAGCAACGGAGAACATGCAAGAATTACTCAAGAACATAAATATAAAAGAGGTAAATCAAATATATTACTCACACACAATCTGAACATAATCTCACAATCCATCGGATCCCAGCAAACTCATCATAGCAACAGCATAAGGATTACATATGTGCCTCGATCATGTAGGGCAGCTCACGAGGTCTAATTAGTGAAGAACAAAGAGGGGAGGAGAACATCACATAGCTACTGGTCATGGACCCATGGTCCAAGGGAGACTACTCACAACTCATCCGGGAGGCGTCCATGGTGGTGGAGAGGCTCCCGGTGGCGATCCTCCCCTCCGGCAGGGTGTCGGGAAGAGTTCTCCTGGTGCTCCCGATCTTGGAAGCGCGGCGGCGGCGGAACAGAGATGAGATCGCGAAAAAGGGTTCCGTCCTCGAGGGTTTCGGGACGCGGTGTAAATATATGCCAAAGGGGGGCATCAGCGGAGACCTGAGGGGCCCAGGCGCCCCCCCGGCGCGGCCAGGAGGGGGGCCGCGCCACCAGGGCGCCTGGAGCCCCGGTGGCCCCCCTCCAGCCCTACTTTGGCCGCAAGGAAGCTTCCGGAACGCTGATTTTTTATATAATTTTTCCGGGATTTTTCTGGCAGTTTACGTGATGGGAAAACCTGAAATACAAAAACAGCAGAAAACAGAAACTGGCACTGGGGTGCACTGAGTTAATAGGTTAGTCCAAATATGATCAAACGTGTATGGAAGTGTATAAATATCATAGCAATATCACACAAAAGAGGCATGGAGCAAGCAGAAATTATAGATACGTTTTGGACGTATCATATGCGCAGATGATATGCACGAGTAGAACACAATGAGTTGTGGGCGATACTAGTCATACTGCTTACCAGCATGTCATACTTTGCTTCGGCGGTATTGTGAGATGAAGCGGCCCGGACCGACATTACGCGTACGCTTACGCGAGACTGGTTTCACCGTTATGAGCACTCGTTGCTTAAAGGTGACTGACGGGTGTCTGTCTTTCTCACTTTAGCTGAATCAAGTGTGGCTACGCCCGGTCCTTGTGAAGGTTAAAACAGCACATACTTGACGAAACATCGTTGTGGTTTGTGTATGCGTAGGTAAGAACGGTTCTTGCTAAGCCCGTAGCAGCCACGTAAAACTTGCAACAACAAAGTAGAGGACGTCTAACTTGTTTTTTCAGGGCATGTTGTGATGTGATATGGTCAAGACATGATGAGATATACGGTTTTGTATGAGATGATCATGTTTTGTAAAGTTATAGGCAACTGGCAGGAGCCATATGGTTGTCGCTTTATTGTATGAAATGCAATCGCCATGTAATAGCTTTACTTTATCACTAAGCGGTAGCGATAGTCGTAGAAGCAATAGTGTTGGAGAACGTTGCATGGGAAACGAAAATTTTTCCTACGTTCACCAAGATCAATCTAGGAGATGCTACTACGAGAGGAGAGTTGGATCCACGTACCCTTGTAGATCGCTAAGCGGAAGCGTTAAGAACGCGGTTGATGGAGTCGTACTCGCCGCGATTCAGATCGCCGAAGATCCTAGCACCGAAGCAACGGTGCCTCCGCGTTCTTCACACGTACGGCTCGGGGACGTCTCCTCCTTCTTGATCCAGCAAGGGGTGGAGGAGAGGTTGGTGGAGAGACCGGCAGCACGACGGCGTGGTGGTGATGGTGGTGGAGGATTCCAGCAGGGCTTCGCCAAGCACCGCGGGAAGACGAAGATGTTATGGGAGAGGGAGGGCAGCACCGAGGCACAAAACGTGTGTTGGCTGCCCTCCCTCTGCCCCTCTATATATAGGGGGAATAGATGGGAGGGGGGCGCCCTAGGGTTTCCCCTAGGGGGGCCGGCGGCCAGGGCAGTGGGGGGGGCGGCGGCCAAGGGCTGCGCAGGCCCTAGGGTTTCCCCCCCCTAGGTGCCTTGCCCCCCAAGCCAGGGGGTGCGGCTGCCCTAGGAGGGGCCAGCCCCCCATGCGCCATAGGAGAGGGCCCAGGGGGGGGCGCACAGCCCTATGAGGGCTGTGGTGTCCCCCCTTTGTGGCCCATTAGGCCCAGAACCACTTCCGGGACCCCCGAAACCCTTTTCGGTAATCCGCCGATTTCCCGATGCTCCCCGGAACACTTCCGGACTCCGAAACCTTTCATCCTATATATCAATCTTCGTCCCCGGACCATTCCGGAGACCCTCGTCACGTCCGGGATCTCATCCGGGACTCCGAACAACCTTCGGTAACCATGCACTGTTCTCACTAACAACCCTAGCGTCACCGAACCTTAAGTGTGTAGACCCTGCGGGTTCGGAAACCATGTAGACATGACCGAGACACTCCCAAGTCAATAACCAATAGCGGGATCTGGATACCCATATTGGTTCCCACATGTTTCTCGATGATCTCATCGGATGAACCACGATGTCAAGGATTCAGGCAATCCTGTATACAGTTCCCTTTGTCTCGTCGGTATGTTACTTGCCCGAGATTCGATCGTCGGTATCTCTATACCTAGTTCAATCTCGTTACCGGCAAGTCTCTTTACTCGTTACCGTAATACATAATCCCGTGACCAACTACTTAGTCACTTTGAGCTCATTGAGATGACGTATTACCGAGTGGGCCCGGAGATACCTCTCCGTCACACGGAGTGACAAATCCCAGTCTCGATCCATGTCAACTCAACAGACACCCTCGGAGATACCTGTAGAGTACCTTTATAGTCACCCAGTTACGTTGTGACGTTTGGCACACACAAAGCACTCCTACGGTGTCAGTGAGTTACATGATCTCATGGTCATAGGAACTTATACTTGACATGCAGAAAACTATAGCGATAACTGACACGATCAGAAGCTATGTTTAACGTTTGGGTCTCGTCCATCACATCATTCTCCTAATGATGTGATCCCGTTATCAAATGACAACTCATGTCTATGACCTGGAAACCGCGGTCATATTTGATCAACGAGCTAGTCCTGTAGAGGCTCACTAGGGACACAAAGTCTGTCTATTCATCCACACATGTATTTGAGTTTCCAATCAATACAGTTATAGCATGGATAATAAACGATTATCATGAACAAGGAAATATAATAATAACTCTTTTATTATTGCCTCTAGGGCATATTTCCAACAGTCTCCCACTTGCACTAGAGTCAATAATCTAGCATTACCAGGTAATGAATCTAACACCCATAGAGTCTTGGTGTTGATCATGCTTAGCCCGTGGAAGAGGCTTAGTCAACGGATCTGCAACATTCAAATCCGTGTGTACTTTGCAAATACTTATGTCCTCCTCCTTGACCGAATCACGGATGGAATTGAAGCGTCGCTTTATGTGCCTGGTCCTCTTGTGAAACCTTGGTTCCTTGGCTAGAGCAATGGCACCAGTGTTGTCACAGAACAGAGTCATTGGGTTCAGTGCACTAGGCACAACTCCAAGATCTGTCATGAACTCCTTCATCCAGACACCTTCCTTTGCCGCCTCCGAGGCAGCTATATACTCCGCTTCACATGTAGAATCAGCTACCACGCTCTGCTTGGAACTGCACCAGCTTACCGCTCCCCCGTTGAGAATATATACGTATCCGGTTTGAGACTTAGAGTCATCCGGATCAGTGTCAAAGCTTGCATCGACGTAACCCTTTACGACGAGCTCTTGATCACCTCCATAAACGAGAAACATCTCCTTAGTCCTTTTCAGGTACTTTAGGATATTCTTGACCGCTGTCCAGTGATCCATACCAGGATTACTTTGAAACCTTCCGGCCATACTTATGGCAAGGCTGACATCTGGTCTTGTGCACAGCATTGCATACATGATAGAGCCTATGGCTGAAGCATAGGGGACGACACTCATCTTTTCTCTATCTTCCGCAGTCACTGGGCATTGAGTCTTACTCAACTTTGTACCTTGCAATACCGGCAAGAACCCCTTCTTGGATTGATCCTTTTTGAACTTCTTCAAAACTTTATCAAGGTATGTACTTTGTGAAAGTCCTATCAAGCGTCTTGATCTATCTCTATAGATCTTGATGCCCAATATGAAAGCAGCTTCACCGAGATCCTTCATCGAAAAACTCTTGTTCAAATACCCCTTCACGCTATCCAAAAATTCTATATTGTTTCCAATCAGCAATATGTCATCCACATATAATATTAGAAACGCTATAGAGCTCCCACTCACTTTCTTGTAAATACAAGCTTCATTGTAAACTTGTACAAACCCAAACGCTTTGATCACCTCATCAAAGCGAAGATTCCAACTCCGAGATGCTTGCACCAGCCCATAAATGGAACGCTGGAGCCTGCATACTTTGTCAGCATTCTCTGGATCGACAAAACCTTCCGGTTGCATCATATACAACTCTTCCTTAAGAAAACCATTAAGGAACGCTGTTTTGACATCCATCTGCCAAATTTCATAATCGAAATATGCAGCTATTGCTAACATGATTCGGACGGATTTAAGCATCGCTACGGGTGAGAAAGTCTCATCGTAGTCAATTCCTTGAACTTGTGAAAAACCCTTTGCCACAAGTCGAGCCTTATACACGGTGACATTCCCGTCAGCGTCCGTCTTCCTCTTAAAAATCCATTTATTCTGAATGGCCTTCCGCCCTTCAGGCAATACTTCCAAAGTCCATACTTTGTTTTCATACATGGATCCCATCTCGGATTTCATGGCCTCTAACCATTTGTTGGAATCCGGGCCCACCATCGCTTCTCCATAGTTCGTAGGTTCACCGTTGTCTAACAACATGACCTCCAAGACAGGGTTACCATACCACTCAGGTGCAGTGCGTACCCTTGTCGACCTACGAGGTTCGGTAGTAACTTGATCAGAAGCTCCTTGATCATCATCATTGGCTTCCTCTTCAACCTCTGCAGGCTCCACAAAAACATCTTTCTGTGCTGCGCTACTCTCTGGTTGAAGCAGAGGTTCAATAACCTCATCAAGTTCTACCTTCCTCCCACTCAATTCTTTCGAGAGAAACTCTTTCTCGAGAAAGGACCCGTTCTTAGCGACAAACACTTTGCCCTCGGATCTGAGATAGAAGGTGTACCCAACTGTTTCTTTTGGGTATCCTATGAAGACACATTTGTCCGCTTTGGGTTCGAGCTTTTCTGGCTGAAGCCTTTTGACATAAGCATCGCAACCCCAAACCTTGAGAAAAGACAACTTAGGTTTCTTACCAAACCACAGTTCATACGGTGTTGTCTCAACGGACTTAGATGGAGCCCTATTTAAAGTGAATGCAGCTGTCTCTAACGCATATCCCCAAAACGATAGTGGTAAATCGGCAAGAGACATCATAGAACGTACCATATCTAATAGGGTTCGATTACGACGTTCGGACACACCATTACGCTGTGGTGTTCCAGGTGGCGTCAACTGTGAAACAATTCCACATTTTCTTAAGTGATCACCAAACTCATAACTCAGATATTCTCCCCCTCGATCAGATCGTAGGAACTTGATCTTCTTGTTACGATGATTTTCAACTTCACTCTAAAATTGCTTGAACTTTTCAAAAGTTTCAGACTTATGCTTCATCAAGTAAATATACCCATATCTACTTAAGTCGTCAGTGAAGGTGAGAAAATAACGATATCCACCGCGCGCCGTTACACTCATCGGACCGCACACATCAGTATGTATGATTTCTAATAAGTCACTTGCCCGTTCCATTGTCCCTGAAAACGGGGTCCTTGTCATCTTGCCCATGAGGCACGGCTCGCACGTGTCAAGTGATTCAAAATCAAGAGACTCCAAAAGTCCATCAGCATGGAGCTTCCTCATGCGTTTCACGCCAATATGACCCAGACGGCAGTGCCACAAGAAAGTGGTATTATCATTATCAACTCTACATCTTTTGGCATCAATGTTATGAACATGTGTATCATCACTATCAATAAGAATAAACCCCTAACTTCGGGTGCATGACCATAAAAGATATTACTCATATAAATAGAACAACCATTATTCTCTGATTTAAATGAGTAACCGTCTCGCAATAAACAAGATCCAGATATAATGTTCATGCTTAACGCAGGCACTAAATAACAATTATTCAGGTTCATAACTAATCCCGATGGTAATCGAAGAGCGAGCGTGCCGACGGCGATCACATCAACCTTGGAACCATTTCCCACGCGCATCGTCACTTCGTCCTTCGCCAGCCTCCGTTTATTCCGCAGTTCCTGTTTAGAGTTGCAAATGTGAGCAACCGAACCGGTATCAAATACCCAGGCACTACAACGAGAGTTGGTAAGGTACACATCAATAACATGTATATCACATATACCTTTGTTGTTGTTGGCCCCCTTCTTGTCCGCCAGATACTTGGGGCAGTTCCGCTTCCAGTGGCCGCTCCCCTTGCAATAGAAACACTCAGTCTCTGGCTTGGGCCCAGCCTTGGGTTTCTTCACTGGATTAGCAACTGCTTTGCCACCCTTCTTAGAGTTACCCTTCTTGCCCTTGCCATTCTTCTTGAAACTGGTGGTTTTATTGACCATCAACACTTGATACTCCTTCTGGATGTCTGCCTCAGCGACTTTCAGCATTGAAAACAGCTCGGCGATGGTTTTATTCATCCCTTGCATGTTGTACTGCTGCACGAAGCTCTTGTAGCTTGGCGGGAGTGACTGGAGAATTCTGTCAATGATAGCCTCATCCGGGAACACAAGTCCCAGATCAGCTATGCGGGTATAGTACCCAGACATCTTCAGTAAGTGTTCACTGACAGACGAATTCTCCTCCATCTTGCAAGCAAAGAATTTATCGGTGGTCTCATACCTCTCGATCTTAGCATTCTTTTCAAAGATGAACTTCAACTCCTGGTACATCTCATATGCACCATGACGTTCAAAACACCTTTGAAGTCCTCCTTCCAAGCCGTACAACATGGCACACTGCACTATCGAATAGTCATCCGAACGCGACTGCCAGGCGTTCAAAACGTCTGCAGTGGCTGTAGGAGCGGGGGGGTCACCTAGCGGTGCATTTAGGACATAAACCTTTTGGGCAGCTGTGAGGATGATCCTTAGATTGCGGAGCCAGTCCACAAAGTTGCTCCCATCATCTTTCAGTTTAGCTTTCTCTAGGAACGCATTAAAATTCAGGGGAGCTACTGCGCGAGCCATCTACAACAAAAGATTTGCAAAGACATTTTAGACTATTGTTCATGATAAGTGAGTTACTACCTAATCAAATTATTTATAACTCCCACTCAAATTGACATCCCTCTGGTCATTCAAGCGTGACATGATCCAAATTCACCAACCCAAGTCCGATCATCACGTGAGATGAGGTGGTGTCAATGGTGAACATCTACATGTTGATCATATCTACTATATGACTCATGCTCGACCTTTCGGTCTTCCGTGTTCCGAGGCCATGTCTGTACATGCTAGGCTCGTCAAGTCTAACCCGAGTGTTCTGCATGTGCAAAACTGGCTTGCACCCGTTGTATGCGAACATAGAGTCTATCACACCCGATCATCACGTGGTGCTTCGAAACGACGAACCTTCACAACGGCGCACACTCGGGGGGAACACAATTTTATCTTGAAATTTTAGTGAAGGATCATCTTATAATGCTACCGTCGTCCTAAGCAAAATAAGATGCATAAAAGGATTAACATCACATGCAAATCATAAGTGACATGATATGGCCATCAACTCGTGCTTTTGATCTCCATCTCCAAAGCACCGACATGATCTCCATCGTCACCGGCGCCACACCATGATCTCCATCATCATGATCTCCATCATCGTGTCGCCATCGGGGTTGTCGCGCGCCCACCATGCTCTTACTACTATTGCTACCGTTTAGCGATAAAGTAAAGCATTACAAAGCGCTTAATGATTGACACGCAGGTCATACAAAAATTAAAGACAACCCTATGGCTCCTGCCGGTTGCCGTATGCATCGACATGCAAGTCGATATTAACTATTACAACATGATCATCTCATACATCAAATATATCTCATCATGTCATTGGCCATATCATATCACATACATACCCTACAAAAACAAGTTAGACGTCCTCTAATTTGTTGTTGCATGTTTTACGTGGCTGCTATGGGTATCTAGCAAGAACGCTTCTTACCTACGCAAAGCCACAACGGTGATATTCAAGTTGCTATTTAACCTTCTACAAGGACCGCCTTGTTCTATTCCGATTCAACTAAGATAGGAGAGACAGACACCCGCCAGCCATCTTATGCAACAAAAGTCACATGTCTGTCGATGGAACCGGTCTCATGTACGTGGACATGTAAAGTTGGTCCGGGCCGCTTCATCCCATAATACCGCTGAATCAAGAAAGACTAAGGAGGGCAGCAATTTAAACATCAACGCCCACAAACCCTTTTGTGTTCTACTCGAGAAAGCATCTACGCAAGATCCTAGCTCTGATACCACTGTTGGGGAACGTTGCATGGGAAACAAAAAATTTTCCTACGTTCACCAAGATCAATCTAGGAGATGCTACTACGAGAGGAGAGTTGGATCTACGTACCCTTGTAGATCGCTAAGCGGAAGCGTTAAGAACGCGGTTGATGGAGTCGTACTCGCCGCGATTCAGATCGCCGAAGATCCTAGCACCGAAGCAACGGTGCCTCCGCGTTCTTCACACGTACGGCTCGGGGACGTCTCCTCCTTCTTGATCCAGCAAGGGGTGGAGGAGAGGTTGATGGAGAGACCGGCAGCACGACGGCGTGGTGGTGATGGTGGTGGAGGATTCCAGCAGGGCTTCGCCAAGCACCGCGGGAGATGAAGATGTTATGGGAGAGGGAGGGCAGCACCGAGGCACAAACGTGTGTTGGCTGCCCTCCCTCTACCTCTCTATATATAGGGGGAAGGAGGAGAGGGGGGCGCCCTAGGGTTTCCCCTAGGGGGGCCGGCGGCCAGGGCAGAGGGGGGCGGCGGCCAAGGGCCAGGCCCTAGGGTTTCCCCCCCTAGGTGCCTTGCCCCCCAAGCCAGGGGGGTGCGGCAGCCCTAGGAGGGTCCACCTCCCCTTGCGCATGAGGAGAGGGCCCAGGGGGGGCGCACAGCCCTATGAGGGCTGTGGTGTCCCCCCTTGTGGCCCATTAGGCCCGGAACCACTTCCGAGACCCCCGAAACCCTTTTCGGTAATCCGCCGATTTCCCGATGCTCCCCGGAACACTTCCGGACTCCGAAACCTTTCATCCTATATATCAATCTTCGTCCCCGGACCATTCCGGAGACCCTCGTCACGTCCGGGATCTCATCCGGGACTCCGAACAACCTTCGGTAACCATGCACTGTTCTCACTAACAACCCTAGCGTCACCGAACCTTAAGTGTGTAGACCCTGCGGGTTCGAAAACCATGTAGACATGACCGAGACACTCCCAGGTCAATAACCAATAGCGGGATCTGGATACCCATATTGGTTCCCACATGTTTCTCGATGATCTCATCGGATGAACCACGATGTCAAGGATTCAGGCAATCCTGTATACAGTTCCCTTTGTCTCGTCGGTATGTTACTTGCCCGAGATTCGATCGTCGGTATCTCTATACCTAGTTCAATCTCGTTACCGGCAAGTATCTTTACTCGTTACCGTAATACATAATCCCGTGACCAACTACTTAGTCACTTTGAGCTCATTGAGATGACGTATTACCGAGTGGGCCCGGAGATACCTCTCCGTCACACGGAGTGACAAATCCCAGTCTCGATCCATGTCAACTCAACAGACACCCTCGGAGATACCTGTAGAGTACCTTTATAGTCACCCAGTTACGTTGTGACGTTTGGCACACACAAAGCACTCCTACGGTGTCAGTGAGTTACATGATCTCATGGTCATAGGAACTTATACTTGACATGAAGAAAACTATAGCGATAACTGACACGATCAAAAGCTATGTTTAACGTTTGGGTCTCGTCCATCACATCATTCTCCTAATGATGTGATCCCGTTATCAAATGACAACTCATGTCTATGACCTGGAAACCGCGGTCATCTTTGATCAACGAGCTAGTCCTGTAGAGGCTTACTAGGGACACAAAGTCTGTCTATTCATCCACACATGTATTTGAGTTTCCAATCAATACAATTATAGCATGGATAATAAACGATTATCATGAACAAGGAAATATAATAATAACTCTTTTATTATTGCCTCTAGGGCATATTTCCAACAGTCTCCCACTTGCACTAGAGTCAATAATCTAGCATTACAAGGTAATGAATCTAACACCCATAGAGTCTTGGTGTTGATCGTGCTTAGCCCGTGGAAGAGGCTTAGTCAACGGATCTGCAACATTCAAATCCGTGTGTACTTTGCAAATGTTTATGTCCTCCTCCTTGACCGAATCGCGGATGGAATTGAAGCGTCGCTTTATGTGTCTGTTCCTCTTGTGAAACCTTGGTTCCTTGGCTAGAGCAATGGCACCAGTGTTGTCACAGAACAGAGTCATTGGGTTCAGTGCACTAGGCACAACTCCAAGATCTGTCATGAACTCCTTCATCCAGACACCTTCCTTTGCCGCCTCCGAGGCAGCTATATACTCCGCTTCACATGTAGAATCAGCTACCACGCTCTGCTTGGAACTGCACCAGCTTACCGCTCCCCCGTTGAGAATATATACGTATCCGGTTTGAGACTTAGAGTCATCCGGATCAGTGTCAAAGCTTGCATCGACGTAACCCTTTACGACGAGCTCTTGATCACCTCCATAAACGAGAAACATATCCTTAGTCCTTTTCAGGTACTTTAGGATATTCTTGACCGCTGTCCAGTGATCCATACCAGGATTACTTTGAAACCTTCCGGCCATACTTATGGCAAGGCTGACATATGGTCTTGTGCACAGCATTGCATACATGATAGAGCCTATGGCTGAAGCATAGGGGACGACACTCATCTTTTCTCTATCTTCCGCAGTCACTGGGCATTGAGTCTTACTCAACTTTGTACCTTGCAATACCGGCAAGAACCCCTTCTTGGATTGATCCATTTTGAACTTCTTCAAAACTTTATCAAGGTATGTGCTTTGTGAAAGTCCTATCAAGCGTCTTGATCTATCTCTATAGATCTTGATGCCCAATATGAAAGCAACTTCACCGAGATCCTTCATCGAAAAACTCTTGTTCAAATACCCCTTCACGCTATCCAAAAATTCTATATTGTTTCCAATCAGCAATATGTCATCCACATATAATATTAGAAACGCTATAGAGCTCCCACTCACTTTCTTGTAAATACAAGCTTCATTGTAAACTTGTATAAACCCAAACGCTTTGATCACCTCATCAAAGCGAAGATTCCAACTCCGAGATGCTTGCACCAGCCCATAAATGGAACGCTGGAGCCTGCATACTTTGTCAGCATTCTCTGGATCGACAAAACCTTCTGGTTGCATCATATACAACTCTTCCTTAAGAAAACCGTTAAGGAACGCTGTTTTGACATCCATCTGCCAAATTTCATAATCGAAATATGCAGCTATCGCTAACATGATTCGGACGGATTTAAGCATCGCTACTGGTGAGAAAGTCTCATCGTAGTCAATCCCTTGAACTTGTGAAAAACCCTTTGCCACAAGTCGAGCTTTATACACGGTGACATTACCGTCAGCGTCCGTCTTCCTCTTAAAAATCCATTTATTCTGAATGGCCTTCCGCCCTTCAGGTAATACTTCCAAAGTCCATACTTTGTTTTCATACATGGATCCCATCTCGGATTTCATGGCCTCTAACCATTTGTCGGAATCTGGGCCCACCATCGCTTCTCCATAGCTCGTAGGTTCACCGTTGTCTAACAACATGACCTCCAAGACAGGGTTACCATACCACTCAGGTGCAGTGCGTACCCTTGTCGACCTACGAGGTTCGGTAGTAACTTGATCAGAAGCTCCTTGATCATCATCATTGGCTTCCTCTTCAACCTCTGCAGGCTCCACAAAAACATCTTTCTGTTCTGCGCTACTCTCTGGTTGAAGCAGAGGTTCAATAACCTCATCAAGTTCTACCTTCCTCCCACTCAATTCTTTCGAGAGAAACTCTTTCTCGAGAAAGGACCCGTTCTTAGCGACAAACACTTTGCCCTCGGATCTGAGATAGAAGGTGTACCCAACTGTTTCTTTTGGGTATCCTATGAAGACACATTTGTCCGCTTTGGGTTCGAGCTTTTCTGGCTGAAGCCTTTTGACATAAGCATCGCAACCCCAAACCTTGAGAAAAGACAACTTAGGTTTCTTACCAAACCACAGTTCATACGGTGTTGTCTCAACGGACTTAGATGGAGCCCTATTTAAAGTGAATGCAGCTGTCTCTAACGCATATCCCCAAAACGATAGTGGCAAATCGGCAAGAGACATCATAGAACGTACCATATCTAATAGGGTTCGATTACGACGTTCGGACACACCATTACGCTGTGGTGTTCCAGGTGGCGTCAACTGTGAAACAATTCCACATTTTCTTTAGTGATCACCAAACTCATAACTCAGATATTCTCCCCCTCGATCAGATCGTAGGAACTTGATCTTCTTGTTACGATGATTTTCAACTTCACTCTGAAATTGCTTGAACTTTTCAAAAGTTTCAGACTTATGCTTCATCAAGTAAATATACCCATATCTACTTAAGTCGTCAGTGAAGGTGAGAAAATAACGATATCCACCGCGCGCCGTTACACTCATCGGACCGCACACATCAGTATGTATGATTTCCAATAAGTCACTTGCCCGTTCCATTGTCCCTGAAAACGGGGTCCTTGTCATCTTGCCCATGAGGCACGGCTCGCACGTGTCAAGTGATTCAAAATCAAGAGACTCCAAAAGTCCATCAGCATGGAGCTTCCTCATGCGTTTCACGCCGATATGACCCAAACGGCAGTGCCACAAGAAAGTGGTATCATCATTATCAACTCTACATCTTTTGGCATCAATGTTATGAACATGTGTATCATCACTATCGAGATTCAATAAGAATAAACCCCTAACTTCGGGTGCATGACCATAAAAGATATTACTCATATAAATAGAACAACCATTATTCTCTGATTTAAATGAGTAACCGTCTCGCAATAAACAAGATCCAGATATAATGTTCATGCTTAACGCAGGCACTAAATAACAATTATTCAGGTTCATAACTAATCCCGATGGTAATCAAAGAGCGAGCGTGCCGACGGCGATCACATCAACCTTGGAACCATTTCCCACGCGCATCGTCACTTCGTCCTTCGCCAGCCTCCGTTTATTCCGCAGTTCCTGTTTAGAGTTGCAAATGTGAGCAACCGAACCGGTATCAAATACCCAGGCACTACAACGAGAGTTGGTAAGGTACACATCAATAACATGTATATCACATATACCTTTGTTGTTGTTGGCCCCCTTCTTGTCCGCCAGATACTTGGGGCAGTTCCGCTTCCAGTGGCCGTTCCCCTTGCAATAGAAACACTCAGTCTCTGGCTTGGGCCCAGCCTTGGGTTTCTTCACTGGATTAGCAACTGCTTTGCCACCCTTCTTAGAGTTACCCTTCTTGCCCTTGCCATTCTTCTTGAAACTGGTGGTTTTATTGACCATCAACACTTGATACTCCTTCTGGATGTCTGCCTCAGCGACTTTCAGCATTGAAAACAGCTCGGCGATGGTTTTATTCATCCCTTGCATGTTGTACTGCTGCACGAAGCTCTTGTAGCTTGGCGGGAGTGATTGGAGAATTCTGTCAATGATAGCCTCATCCGGGAACACAAGTCCCAGATCAGCTATGCGGGTATAGTACCCAGACATCTTCAGTAAGTGTTCACTGACAGACGAATTCTCCTCCATCTTGCAAGCAAAGAATTTATCGGTGGTCTCATACCTCTCGATCTTAGCATTCTTTTCAAAGATGAACTTCAACTCCTGGTACATCTCATATGCACCATGACGTTCAAAACGCCTTTGAAGTCCTCCTTCCAAGCCGTACAACATGGCACACTGCACTATCGAATAGTCATCCGAACGCGACTGCCAGGCGTTCAAAACGTCTGCAGTGGCTGTAGGAGCGGGTGGGTCACCTAGCGGTGCATTTAGGACATAAACCTTTTGGGCAGCTGTGAGGATGATCCTCAGATTGCGGAGCCAGTCCACAAAGTTGCTCCCATCATCTTTCAGTTTAGCTTTCTCTAGGAACGCATTAAAATTCAGGGGAGCTACTGCGCGAGCCATCTACAACAAAAGATTTGCAAAGACATTTTAGACTATTGTTCATGATAAGTGAGTTACTACCTAATCAAATTATTTATAACTCCCACTCAAATTGACATCCCTCTGGTCATTCGAGCGTGACATGATCCAAATTCACCAACCCAAGTCCGATCATCACGTGAGATGAGGTGGTGTCAATGGTGAACATCTACATGTTGATCATATCTACTATATGACTCATGCTCGACCTTTCGGTCTTCCGTGTTCCGAGGCCATGTCTGTACATGCTAGGCTCGTCAAGTCTAACCCGAGTGTTCTGCATGTGCAAAACTGGCTTGCACCCGTTGTATGCGAACGTAGAGTCTATCACACCCGATCATCACGTGGTGCTTCGAAACGACGAACCTTCGCAACGGTGCACACTCGGGGGGAACACAATTTTATCTTGAAATTTTAGTGAAGGATCATCTTATAATGCTACCGTCGTCCTAAGCAAAATAAGATGCATAAAAGGATTAACATCACATGCAAATCATAAGTGACATGATATGGCCATCAACTTGTGCTTTTGATCTCCATGTCCAAAGCACCGGCATGATCTCCATCGTCACCGGCGCCACACCATGATCTCCATCATCATGATCTCCATCATCGTGTCGCCATCGGGGTTGTCGCGCGCCCACCATGCTCTTACTACTATTGCTACCGTTTAGCGATAAAGTAAAGCATTACAAAGCGCTTAATGATTGACACGCAGGTCATACAAAAAATTAAAGACAACCCTATGGCTCCTGCCGGTTGCCGTATGCATCGACATGCAAGTCGATATTAACTATTACAACATGATCATCTCATACATCAAATATATCTCATCATGTCATTGGCCATATCATATCACATACATACCCTGCAAAAACAAGTTAGACGTCCTCTAATTTGTTGTTGCATGTTTTACGTGGCTGCTATGGGTATCTAGCAAGAACGCTTCTTACCTACGCAAAGCCACAACGGTGATATTCAAGTTGCTATTTAACCTTCTACAAGGACCGCCTTGTTCTATTACGATTCAACTAAGATAGGAGAGACAGACACCCGCCAGCCATCTTATGCAACAAAAGTCACATGTCTGTCGATGGAACCGGTCTCATGTACGTGGACATGTAAAGTTGGTCCGGGCCGCTTCATCCCATAATACCGCTGAATCAAGAAAGACTAAGGAGGGCAGCAATTTAAACATCAACGCCCACAAACCCTTTTGTGTTCTACTCGAGAAAGCATCTACGCAAGATCCTAGCTCTGATACCACTGTTGGGGAACGTTGCATGGGAAACAAAAATTTTTCCTACGTTCACCAAGATCAATCTAGGAGATGCTACTACGAGAGGAGAGTTGGATCCACGTACCCTTGTAGATCGCTAAGCGGAAGCGTTAAGAACGCGGTTGATGGAGTCGTACTCGCCGCGATTCAGATCGCCGAAGATCCTAGCACCGAAGCAACGGTGCCTCCGCGTTCTTCACACGTACGGCTCGGGGACGTCTCCTCCTTCTTGATCCAGCAAGGGGTGGAGGAGAGGTTGGTGGAGAGACCGGCAGCACGACGGCGTGGTGGTGATGGTGGTGGAGGATTCCAGCAGGGCTTCGCCAAGCACCGCGGGAAGACGAAGATGTTATGGGAGAGGGAGGGCAGCACCGAGGCACAAAACGTGTGTTGGCTGCCCTCCCTCTGCCCCTCTATATATAGGGGGAATAGATGGGAGGGGGGCGCCCTAGGGTTTCCCCTAGGGGGGCCGGCGGCCAGGGCAGTGGGGGGGGCGGCGGCCAAGGGCTGCGCAGGCCCTAGGGTTTCCCCCCCCTAGGTGCCTTGCCCCCCAAGCCAGGGGGTGCGGCTGCCCTAGGAGGGGCCAGCCCCCCATGCGCCATAGGAGAGGGCCCAGGGGGGGGCGCACAGCCCTATGAGGGCTGTGGTGTCCCCCCTTTGTGGCCCATTAGGCCCAGAACCACTTCCGGGACCCCCGAAACCCTTTTCGGTAATCCGCCGATTTCCCGATGCTCCCCGGAACACTTCCGGACTCCGAAACCTTTCATCCTATATATCAATCTTCGTCCCCGGACCATTCCGGAGACCCTCGTCACGTCCGGGATCTCATCCGGGACTCCGAACAACCTTCGGTAACCATGCACTGTTCTCACTAACAACCCTAGCGTCACCGAACCTTAAGTGTGTAGACCCTGCGGGTTCGGAAACCATGTGGACATGACCGAGACACTCCCAGGTCAATAACCAATAGCGGGATCTGGATACCCATATTGGTTCCCACACATTTCTCGATGATCTCATCGGATGAACCACGATGTCAAGGATTCAGGCAATCCCGTATACAGTTCCCTTTGTCTCGTCGGTATGTTACTTGCCCGAGATTCGATCGTCGGTATCTCTATACCTAGTTCAATCTCGTTACCGGCAAGTCTCTTTACTCGTTACCGTAATACATAATCCCGTGACCAACTACTTAGTCACTTTGAGCTCATTGAGATGACGTATTACCGAGTGGGCCCGGAGATACCTCTCCGTCACACGGAGTGACAAATCCCAGTCTCGATCCATGTCAACTCATCAGACACCCTCGGAGATACCTGTAGAGTACCTTTATAGTCACCCAGTTACGTTGTGACGTTTGGCACACACAAAGCACTCCTACGGTGTCAGTGAGTTACATGATCTCATGGTCATAGGAACTTATACTTGACATGCAGAAAACTATAGCGATAACTGACACGATCAAAAGCTATGTTTAACGTTTGGGTCTCGTCCATCACATCATTCTCCTAATGATGTGATCCCGTTATCAAATGACAACTCATGTCTATGACCTGGAAACCGCGGTCATCTTTGATCAACGAGCTAGTCCTGTAGAGGCTCACTAGGGACACAAAGTCTGTCTATTCATCCACACATGTATTTGAGTTTCCAATCAATACAGTTATAGCATGGATAATAAACGATTATCATGAACAAGGAAATATAATAATAACTCTTTTATTATTGCCTCTAGGGCATATTTCCAACAAATAGTTGGCGAGACGACAACGATGCTACGATGGAGATCAAGGTGTCGCGCCGGTGATGAAGGTGATCATGACGGTGCTTTGGAGATGGAGATCAAAAGCACAAAATCATGATGGCCATATCATGTCACATATTTTGATTGCATGTGATGTTTATCTTATTATGCTTCTTATTTTGCTTAGTTCGGCGGTAGCATTATAAGATGACCCCTTACTAAATTTCAAGGTATAAGTGTTCTCCCTGAGTATGCACCGTTGCGAAAGTTCATCGTGCTGAGACACCATGTGATGATCGGGTGTGATAAGCTCTACGTTCAAATACAACGGGTGTAAGCCAGTTTTGCACACGCAGAATACTCGGGTTAAACTTGACGAGCCTAGCATATGCAGATATGGCCTCGGAACACTGGAAACCGAAAGGTTGAACGTGAATCATATAGTAGATATGATCAACATAATATGTTCACCATTGAAACTACTCCATCTCACGTGATGATCGGACATGGTTTAGTTGATTTGGATCACGTGATCATTTAGATGACCGGAGGGATGTCTATCTAAGTGGGAGTTCTTTAAGTAATATGATTAATCGAACTTTAATTTATCATGAACTTAGTCCTGATAGTTTTTGCATATCTATGTTGTTGTAGATCAATGGCCCGTGCTACCGTTCCTTTGAATTTTAATGCATTCCTAGAGAAAGCTAAGTTGAAAGATAATGGTAGCAATTACACGGACTGGGTCCGTAACTTGAGGATTATCCTCATTGCTGCACAGAAGAATTATGTCCTTGAAGCACCGCTAGGTGACAAGCCCCCTCCCGCTAATGTAGACGCTTTGAACGTCTGGCAGACGCAGTCTGATGACTACACGATAGTTCAGTGTGCCATGCTTTACGGCTTAGAACCGAGACTTCAACGACGTTTTGAACGTCATGGACCATATGAGATGTTCCAGGAGTTGAAGTTAATATTTCAAGCAAATGCCCGGATTGAGAAATATGAGATTTCCAATAAGTTCTACAGCTGCAAGATGGAGGAGAATAGTTCTATCAGTGAACACTTACTCAGAATGTCTGGGTACTACAATCATATGACTCAACTTGGTTGCAAAGTTGACGAGGATAGTGTCATTGATAGAGTTCTTCAATCACTGCCACCAAGCTATAAAGGCTTCGTGATGAACTATAATATGCAAGGGATGCAGAAGACGATTCCCGAGCTCTTCGCTATGCTCAAAGCTGCGGAGGTAGAAATCAAAAAGGAGCATCAAGTGTTGATGGTTAACAAGACCACTAGTTTCAAGAAAAAGGGCAAGGGAAAGAAGGGGAACTTCAAGAAGAATAGCAAGACAGTTGCTACTCCCATGAAGAAACCCAAGTCTGGAGCCAAGCCTGAAACTAAGTGCTTCTACTGCAAAGGGACTGGACACTGGAAGCGGAACTGCCCCAAGTATTTGGCGGATAAGAAGGATGGCAAGGTGAACAAAGGTATATGCGATATACATGTTATTGATGTGTATCTTACTAATGCTCGTAGTAGTACCTAGGTATTTGATACCGGTTCGGTTGATAATATTTGTAACTCGAAACAGGGACTACGGATTAAACGAAGATTAGCTAAGGACGAGGTGACGATGCGCGTGGGAAATGGTTCCAAAGTCGATGTGATCGTCGTCGGCACGCTACCTCTACATCTACCTTCGGGATTAGTTTTAGACCTAAATAATTGTTATTTGGTGCCAGCGTTGAGCATGAACATTATATCTGGATCTTGTTTGTTGCGAGACAATTATTCATTTAAATCAGAGAATAATGGTTGTTCTATTTTTATGAATAATATCTTTTATGGTCATGCATCCTTGAAGAGTGGTCTATTCTTATTGGATCTCGATTGTAGTGATACACATATTCATAATATTGAAACCAAAAGATGCAAGGTTAATAATGATAGTGCAACTTATTTGTGGCACTGCCGTTTATGTCATATTGGTGTAAAGCGCATGAAGAAACTCCATAGTGATGGACTTTTGGAATCACTTGATTATGAATCACTTGGTGCTTGCGAACCATGCCTCATGGGCAAGATGACTAAAACTCCGTTCTCCGGAACTATGGAGCGAGCAACAGATTTGTTGGAAATCATACATACTGATGTATGTGGGCCAATGAGTGTTGAAGCTCGCGGTGGGTATCGTTATTTTCTGACCTTCACCGATGATTTGAGCAGATATGGGTATATCTACTTAATGAAGCACAAGTCGGAAACATTTGAAAAGTTCAAAGAATTTCAGAGTGAAGTAGAGAATCATCATAACAAGAAAATAAAGTTTCTATGATCTGATCGTGGAGGAGAATATTTGAGTTACGAGTTTGGCCTTCATTTGAAACAATGTGGAATAGTTTCACAACTCACGCCACCCGGAACACCACAGCGCAATGGTGTGTCCGAACGTCGTAACCGTACTTTGCTGGATATGGTGCGATCTATGATGTCTCTTACCGATTTACCACTATCGTTTTGGGGTTATGCTTTAGAGACAGCTGCATTCATGTTAAATAGGGCACCATCTAAATCCGTTGAGACGACACCTTATGAACTATGGTTTGGCAAGAAACCAAAGTTGTCGTTTCTTAAAGTTTGGGGCTGCGATGCTTATGTGAAAAAGCTTCAACCCGATAAGCTCGAACCCAAGTCGGAGAAATGTGTCTTCATAGGATACCCAAAAGAGACTGTTGGGTACACCTTCTATCACAGATCCGAAGGCAAGATATTCGTTGCTAAGAATGGATCCTTTCTAGAGAAGGAGTTTCTCTCGAAAGAAGTGAGTGGGAGGAAAGAAGAACTTGATGAGGTAATTGTACCTTCTCCTGAATTAGAAAGTAGTACATCACAGAAAATTGTTCCAGTGATTCCTACACCAATTAGTGAGGAAGCTAATGATGATGATCATGAAACTTCAGATCAAGTTTCTGCTGAACGTCGTAGATCAACCAGAGTACGTTCCGCACCAGAGTGGTACGCCAACCCAGTTCTGGAAGTCATGTTACTAGACCATGATGAACCTACGAACTATGAGGAAGCGATGATGAGCCCAGATTCCGCAAAATGTCTTGAGGCCATGAAATCTGAGATGGGATCCATGTATGAAAACAAAGTATGGACTTTGGTTGACTTGCCCGATGACCGGCAAGCCATCGAGAATAAATGGATCTTCAAGAGGAAGACCGACGCAGACGGTAATGTTACTGTTTACAAAGATCGACTTGTTGCGAAAGGGTTTCGACAAGTTCAAGGAGTTGACTACGATGAGACTTTCTCACCTATAGCGATGCTTAAGTCTGTCCGAATCATGTTAGCAATTGCCGCATTTTATGATTATGAAATCTGGCAAATGGATGTCAAAACTGCATTCCTGAATGGATATCTCAAAGAAGAGTTGTATATGATGCAACCAGAAGGTTTTGTCGATCCAAAAGATGCTAACAAAGTATGCAAGCTCCAGCGATCCATCTATGGACTGGTGCAAGCATCTCGGAGTTGGAATATACGCTTTGATGAGGTGATCAAAGCATATGGTTTTATACAGACTTTTGGAGAAGCCTGTATTTATAAGAAAGTGAGTGGGAGCTATGTAGCATTTCTGATATTATATGTGGATGACATATTATTGATTGGAAATGATATAGAATTTCTGGATAGCATAAAAGGATACTTGAATAAGAGTTTTTCAATGAAAGACCTCGATGAAGCTGCTTATATATTAGGCATCAATATCTATAGAGATAGATCAAGACGCTTAATTGGACTTTCACAAAGCACATACCTTGATAAAGTTTTGAAGAAGTTCAAAATGGATCAGTCGAAGAAAGGGTTCTTGTCTGTGTTACAAGGTATGAAGTTGAGTAAGACTCAATGCCCGACCACTGCAGAAGATAGAGAGAAAATGAAAGTCATTCCCTATGCCTCAGCCATAGGATCTATCATGTATGCAATGCTGTGTACCAGACCTGATGTGTGCCTTGCTATAAGTCTAGCAGGGAGGTACCAAAGTAATCCAGGAGTGGATCACTGGACAGCGGTCAAGAACATCCTGAAGTACCTGAAAAGGACAAAGGATATGTTTCTCATGTATGGAGGTGACAAAGAGCTCGTCGTAAACGGTTACGTCGATTCCAGGTTTGACATTGATCCGGATGACTCTAAGTCACAAACCGGATATGTATTTTTATTGAACGGTGGAGCTGTCAGTTGGTGCAGTTCCAAGCAAAGCATCGTGGCGGGATCTACGTGTGAAGCAGAATACATAGCTGCTTCGGAAGCAGCAAATGAAGGAGTCTGGATGAAGGAGTTCATATCCGATCTAGGTGTAATACCTAGTGCATCGGGTCCAATGAAAATCTTTTGTGACAACACTGGAGCAATAGCCTTGGCGAAGGAATCCAGGTTCCACAAGAGAACAAAGCACATCAAAAGACGCTTCAATTCCATCCGCGATCTAGTCAAGGAGGGAGACATAGAGATTTGCAAGATACATACGGATCTGAATGTTGCAGACCCATTGACTAAGCCTCTTCCACGGGCAAAACATGATCAGCACCAGGACTCCATGGGTGTGAGGATCATTACTTTGTAATCTAGATTATTGACTCTAGTTCAAGTGGGAGACTAAAGGAAATATGCCCTAGAGGCAATAATAAATATGTTATTTGTATTTCCTTATATCATGATAAATGTCTTTTATTCATGCTAGAATTGTATTAACCGGAAACTTGATACATGTGTGAATACATAGACAAAACAGTATGTCCCTAGTATGCCTCTACTAGACTAGCTCATTGGTCAAAGATGGTTATGTTTCCTAGCCATAGACATGAGTTGTCATTTGATCAACGGGATCACATCATTAGGAGAATGATGTGATGGACTAGACCCATTGATACGTCCCAAACGTATCCATAATTTTTGCTTGTGACATGCTTGTTTTGCATCACTGTCTCATGTTTATATCAAAGTTTTCTATCTTTTTAGGCATTTATTGGACTAACCTACTAATGGTTGCAAAAGTGCACAATGTTCTTGTTTTACACTTTATTGTGTAGGAATTACTTGGAAATTGACAAAAACGCAAAAGGAGTCGTATTGGAGTAGGACTCTGACTTTCCTGAAATCTGTCTGAGAACGTTTTTAGAAGATGGTCACGTTCCAGCCCGAATACAACGTCAAACGGAAAAAGCCTAGTTGCGAAAGTTGTGGGTAATTTCGAGAGGATGCTTCTGGATATAAAATTTGTCCAAATCGGAGTCCGGACGGCCGAGAAAAGCCCGTTTTACTGAAGCCCAAAATCTGATGACGGGAATCCGAGAGTCTATATAAAGAGAGGAAACCTAGGTCACCAAGGGCCACGAATTTTCCTCCTCCCAGGCCGCCGTCTTGGAGGGGAGGACCAGCACCATTGCAGCACCATCCACAAGGAAGAAGGGGGGCCAAGGAGCCGCTGCCCCCTAGGGCCGCCGCCGCCCCGAAGGGCTGCCGCCGGCCGCCTCCTCCTCTCCGGGCTGCACCTCTCCATCAACACCACCATCAATCTCTTGCTCACCATGGCCATGTGTGAGTAGTCTTCTCCGGGGCTGAGGGCTTGTACGTGTAGCTATGTGGTTATCTCTCTCTCCCATGATGTGATCTTCGTTGTGATCATAGGCTATGTTAATCTAGGGTGATCCCATGATATTTCCCCTTCCTTTATGTATTGAATTGATGTACTCACTTGTCTTTATCTAGTATAATACCCAAGACCAAGGTGACAGCGGTCTATTGGACATGGATTAGAAGAATATTTTCATGAGTGATTTCCTCTTTTGTGTGTTGATTGAAGATTGAGAGTCTCTTGGTGCTTGTCTTTGACTATCCTGGAGATATGTTGTGGTGATTGTGGTACTCTCTTTGGATGGCCGCGGTGACATTGGGAAATCCATAGATTGAGAACTACGAACTTTGAGGTGTGCTTTTGTAGCCCTACATAATTCTCGTCCTCTCTTGACCACAAAGGAATGACCTCCGAGTGCGTCTCCATTGCATGTTTTATGGGAAATATCATGTGATTAGACTATGTAAATGTTGTTGGGAGTTGCCACTAGTGAAAGTATGAAGCCTAGGCCTTGTTTCCACCATTGCAATACCATTTGTGCTCACGTTTACCACTTGTTTGCTTGCTGCACTTTTTATTACAGATTTATATTACTTTGCTTTGCCACTCCTAT
>LR738709.1:632204436-632285383 GCA_902687465.1 Secale cereale | reverse complement strand
TATCATGTGATTCGATTATGTCAATGTTGTTGGGAGTTGCCACTAGTGAAAGTATGAAGCCTAGGCCTTGTTTCCACCATTGCAATACCATTTGTGCTCACGTTTACCACTTGTTTGCTTGCTGCACTTTTTATTACAGATTTATATTACTTTGCTTTGCCACTCCTATCATCCATATTTTACCATCTCTTCGCCGAACTAGTGCACCTATACATCTGACAAGTGTATTAGGTGTGTTGGGGACACAAGAGACTTCTTGTATCTTGATTGCAGGGTTGCTTGAAAGGGGTACGTTCAACCTCCACTTCCCTGAGTTCGATAAACCTTGGGTTACTCACTTAAGGGAAATTTGCTGCTGTCCTACAAACCTCTGCTCTTGGAGGCCCAACACTGTCTACAGGAATAGAAGCGTGTAGTAGACATCAAGCTATTTCTGGCGCCGTTGCCGGGGAAGTGAGGTAAGTGAAGGTACCTTCTCTAGATCTTGCAATTAAATCTTTTTATTTCTTGTTTTTATTTCACTAGTTTTCCTTAATGGAAAACAACAAAAATATGAGAGAGCTTTATAAGCTCTACCTTGAACTTGGACATGATGTGTTTGAAGAGAAAATTAAAAAACCTTTCGAACTTTATTATTTGCATAACAATCATGATGGTGGTGATGTTATTAGTATGTTTTTTTAATATCAATATTGCTAATGACATGGAAAGCTCTAAGCTTGGGGATGACACGTTTGATGAACATGATATTTTTAGTCCCCCAACTTTTGAAGAGAAAATTTACTTTGATGATACTTTGCTTCCTATATATGATGATTACAATGATAAATGTGAGCTTTTTAGTCCACCTACTATTGAGGATAAAATTTATTATGATTATGATATGCCTCCTAAATATGATGATTACCATGATGGTTATGATTGCTTTACTCTCACTATTCCTAATAAGAAAGATTTTGCTTATATGAAGAGTAATGATACTTTTATGCTTTTGGATCATGGAAATAATGCTTTATGTGATGCTTATATTGTTGAGTTCATCCATGATGCCACTGGAATTTATAATGAGAGAGGGAGTCTTGGTTCTAAATATCTTAATAATAAGAAGTTTCCTCTCTTTATGGTGAATATTTTGAAGTTATGCTTGTTTTGCCTTCCTATGCTAGTTGCTTTGTGCTTCAATGAATTATTCTATTGCAATTCCTATGCATAGGAACCATGTTAGGCTTAAATGTGTTTGGTATTTGCTCCTTGATGCTCTCTTTTGTTCTTCAACTCTTATTCCTACGAGAGCATCATTAAAGTCTTAAGCCTATCTTTATGGCTATAAAGAAAGAGCTCTAGGGAGACAACCCTTGTTATCTTTGCTTTCAGTTTGTTCTTTCAGTTTTTAGTGGTCTTGATGTTTGTTACTACTGTAGCAACATCATTGTATCTTTATTTTTCAGCTTTGTGCCAAGTTTAGCCTCCGATTGCAAGAAAGTTCAAAAGTTGTGACGTGCTGTCCAGAAAACAGATTCTGTCCTTGGACATAAAAATTCGAATAAAATCACCAGATCATCTTTTTGATCTGAATTTTTTTGACAGCGTGCTCTATACAATTGGCTTTCGGGCATCTGTTCTGAGTTTTTTGATTTGAGTTGCAGAAGTGCCCCGAAAAAATTATTTACTACCTGCTGGTCTGTTTTTCACAGATTCTGTCCTGTTTTGCCTTTTCTTAGTTTTGCAAACCTTGAGCTTGCTTTTTTTTTCTTTGCAAAAACCTTTTGGCAATCTTGAGAAACAGTAGCTCTTCAGGATTATCTTTATTTCCAGCAGGGAAAAGTTATTTTATTGTGGGTACTAACCTCGCTAATCAGATTATGATGAGTTATGTATGAAGGGATTTTTCAAGTGTGCGAGGGAAGATGATAAAAGAAGATTCTGGAGTGTCAAACGCTCAAGCTTGGGGATGCCCCCATGCACCCCCGAGAAATATCCAAGGAGACTCAAGCATCTAAGCTTGGGATGCCCCCATGCATCCCCTTCTCCATCAACAATTATCAGTTCGTCCTTCGTTCCACTATATTTTTATCACTTCATGCGTTATGTGCTATGCTTGGAGCGTCTTGCTCTTTTCTTTTTAGTTTATTTAGTTTTACTTGCTGTTCTTAATAAGTTGCATCTGATCATTCTTATTTGGGAGAGAGACACGCTCCGCTTTTTCATGAAACACTCATGTTCTTCACTTATATCTTTTTGAGTGTTTTAGCGACCTTGTTATATGCTTCTAGCTCTTGTTTTTATTTCATATCATGTTCAGAGCTATTAGTTCTTTTATAGAAAGTACTCTCTTGCTTCACTTATATCTTTTTGGAGAGTTGAATTGGTTTGAATTGCTAAATAATATGTTGGTAAAGTAAATGCCAAGTGTGGCCGTGGTGCAAAGAATAAAAAGCTTGCATAGTCTTGAAGATCATTGAGTAACTTGATCCCTATCAATTGTTTTGAGAAATTAAGTAGTGATGTCTAAACATGGAGATCATTTAATAAAGTCTTATTAGTGAAGAAATACCTTTGAAGTTTGCAATTGTTTAGTTTTTCACCATTGGTAGTTTTAAAGTTCTTGTTCTCTTTTTAGAAATAAGATGGTTGACAAGGAAGACAGTGTAGAAGTCTTATAATTATGCTGAAAGGATGTTATAATTCTCTTGTACCGGTTAACATGTGCTTGCTAAAAACTTGCTAAACCAAAAACTCTGTACTGAGCGGGAATGCTGCTCGTGCATCCAAATTCCATAGCCAAAATTCTGCCATATGTGTCCACCATACCTACCTATGCATGGTATTTAATAGCCATTCCAAGTAAATTGCTCATGTGCTACCTTTAAAACCTTCAAAATTTATCCTTATTTGTGTCTCTGTTTTAGCTCATGGGGAAGTGGTAGATAGTTCATTATTACTTGTGTTGGACAGAACGACCCCTGACGTGCATGAATAATGTGCATGTCCTTAATTTTGCAAAAAGAGCTGGCAAAAGGGTATGCCCAACCCACTTTACATGTCATCAATATCAATATCAAAAACCTCCTTCACACATCATACCTGAGAAATCAGACAAACTTTGGCTAGTGATAAACAAAGGAGAAAGGGGAGTGTTATCATTCCTCTATGGGAGCCGCTCTTAAGTTCTGTTTGGCATGAGTAGTAGTGCATTGTTTATTACCATTCGTTGACATAAGCATACATCTCTCAAAATTGATTTTATATCTCTATGTTTTCAAAAATAAAAAGCTCTAGCACATGAGTAATCCGTGCTTCCCTCTGCGAAGGGCCTATCTTTTACTTTTAAATGTTGAGTCAGTTTTCCTATGTTCTAATCTTCTTCCTCCACCATAAGCAAGCATCTAGTGTTAACCTTGGGTTCAAGTTGATTATGTTCAAAATTTCTGCTTAGTTATATATAATCCTTGTGCATTGAACTTATCCATGAGATAAGTATGTTGAAAAGTGGAAAGCATTGCTGAAACTCTAAGTCACAAACCGGATATGTATTTTTATTGAACGGTGGAGCTGTCAGTTGGTGCAGTTCCAAGCAAAGCGTCGTGGCGGGATCTACGTGTGAAGCAAAATACATAGCTGCTTCGGAAGCAGCAAATGAAGGAGTCTGGATGAAGGAGTTCATATCCGATCTAGGTGTAATACCTAGTGCATCGGGTCCAATGAAAATCTTTTGTGACAACACTGGAGCAATAGCCTTGGCGAAGGAATCCAGGTTCCACAAGAGAACAAAGCACATCAAAAGACGCTTCAATTCCATCCGCGATCTAGTCAAGGAGGGAGACATAGAGATTTGCAAGATACATACGGATCTGAATGTTGCAGACCCATTGACTAAGCCTCTTCCACGGGCAAAACATGATCAGCACCAGGACTCCATGGGTGTGAGGATCATTACTTTGTAATCTAGATTATTGACTCTAGTTCAAGTGGGAGACTGAAGGAAATATGCCCTAGAGGCAATAATAAATATGTTATTTGTATTTCCTTATATCATGATAAATGTCTTTTATTCATGCTAGAATTGTATTAACCGGAAACTTGATACATGTGTGAATACATAGACAAAACAGTATGTCCCTAGTATGCCTCTACTAGACTAGCTCATTGGTCAAAGATGGTTATGTTTCCTAGCCATAGACATGAGTTGTCATTTGATCAACGGGATCACATCATTAGGAGAATGATGTGATGGACTAGACCCATTGATACGTCCCAAACGTATCCATAATTTTTGCTTGTGACATGCTTGTTTTGCATCATTGTCTCATGTTTATATCAAAGTTTTCTATCTTTTTAGGCATTTATTGGACTAACCTACTAATGGTTGCAAAAGTGCACAATGTTCTTGTTTTACACTTTATTGTGTAGGAATTACTTGGAAATTGACAAAACGCAAAAGGAGTCGTATTGGAGTAGGACTCTGACTTTCCTGAAATCTGTCTGAGAACGTTTTTATAAGATGGTCACGTTCCGGCCCGAAGACGACGTCAAACGGAAAAAGGCGAAAGTTGTGGGGAATTTCGAGAGGATGCTTCTGGATATAAAATTCGTCCAAATCGGAGTCCGGACGGCCGAGAAAAGCCCGTTTTACTGAAGCCCAAAATCTGATGACGGAAATCCGAGAGTCTATATAAAGAGAGGAAACCCAGGTCACCAAGGGCCACGAATTTTCCTCCTCCCAGGCCGCCGTCTTGGAGGGGAGGACCAGCACCATTGCAGCACCATCCACAAGGAAGAAGGGGGGCCAAGGAGCCGCTGCCCCCTAGGGCCGCCGCCGCCCCGAGGGCCGCCGCCGCCCCGGAGGGCTGCCGCCGCCGCCACGGCTGCCGCCGGCCGCCTCCTCCTCTCCGGGCTGCACCTCTTCATCAACACCACCATCAATCTCTTGCTCACCATGGCCATGTGTGAGTAGTCTTCTCCGGGGCTGAGGGCTTGTACGTGTAGCTATGTGGTTATCTCTCTCTCCCATGATGTGATCTTCATTGTGATCATAGGCTATGTTAATCTAGGGTGATCCCATGATATTTCCCCTTCCTCTATGTATTGAATTGATGTACTCACTTGTCTTTATCTAGTATAATCCCCGAGACCAAGGTGACAGCGGTCTATTGGACATGGATTAGAAGAATATTTTCATTAGTGATTTCCTCTTTTGTGTGTTGATTGAAGATTGAGAGTCTCTTGGTGCTTGTCTTTGACTATCCTGGAGATATGTTGTGGTGATTGTGGTACTCACTTTGGTTGGCCGCGGTGACATTGGGAAATCCATAGATTGAGAACTACGAACTTTGAGGTGTGCTTTTGTAGCCCTACATAATTCTCGTCCTCTCTTGACCACAAATGAATGACCTCCGAGTGCGTCTCCATTGCATGTTTTATGGGAAATATCATGTGATTAGACTATGTAAATGTTGTTGGGAGTTGCCACTAGTGAAAGTATGAAGCCTAGGCCTTGTTTCCACCATTGCAATACCATTTGTGCTCACGTTTACCACTTGTTTGCTTGCTGCACTTTTTATTACAGATTTATATTACTTTGCTTTGCCACTCCTATCATCCATATTTTACCATCTCTTCGCCGAACTAGTGCACCTATACATCTGACAAGTGTATTAGGTGTGTTGGGGACACAAGAGACTTCTTGTATCTTGATTGCAGGGTTGCTTGAAAGGGGTACGTTCAACCTCCACTTCCCTGAGTTCGATAAACCTTGGGTTACTCACTTAAGGGAAATTTGCTGCTGTCCTACAAACCTCTGCTCTTGGAGGCCCAACACTGTCTACAGGAATAGAAGCGTGTAGTAGACATCACCCATCCGTTAGCTTAGCACTATGATCGTTTAGTTTTACTGCTGTTGCTTTCTTCATGACTTATACATGTTCCTATGACTATGAGATTATGCAACTCCCGAATACCGTAGGAACACCTTGTGTGCTATCAAACGTCACAACGTAACTGGGTGATCATAAAGATGCTCTACAGGTGTCTCCGAAAGTATTCGTGGTGTTGGCATAGATCAAGACTAGGATTTGTCACTTCGAGTGTCGGAGAGGTATCTCTGGGCCCTCTCGGTAATGCACATCATAATAAGCCTTGCAAGCAAATGACTAATGAATTAGTCACGAGATGATGTATTACGGAACGAGTAAAGAGACTTGCCGGTAACGAGATTGAACTAGGTATAGAGACACCGACGATCGAATCTCGGGCAAGTAACATACCGATGACAAAAGGAATAACCTATGTTGTTATGCGGTTTGACCGATAAAGATCTTCGTAGAATGTGTAGGAACCAATATGAGCATCCAGGTTCCGCTATTGGTTATTGACCGGAGATGAGTCTCGGTCATGTCTACATAGTTCTCGAATCCGTAGGGTCCGCACGCTTAACGTTTGATGACGATCGTTATTATGAGTTTATGAATTTTGATGTACCGAAGGAAGTTCGGAGTCCCGGATGAGAACAGGGACATGGCGAGGAGTCTCGGAATGTCCGAGACATAAAGATTGATATATTGGACGACTATATTCGGACACCGGAAGTGTTCCGGAAAAGTTTCGGATTTAACCGGATTGCCGGAAGGGGTTACCGGAACCCCCCACGAGGGGGGATGGTCCATAGTGGGCCTTGAGGAAAGAAGAGAGGCAGCCCATAGAGGCTGGCCGACACCCCACCAGGGAATCCTAGTTGGACTAGGATTGGGGGGCGCCACCTCTCCCTCTCCTTCCTTTCCCCCTCTTCCTTCTTGGTGGACTCCTACTAGGAATAGGATTACAATCCTATTCCTAGTAGGATTGCCTCCCTGGCGCGCCATAGAAGGGCTGGCCGGCCCCTCCCCTTGCTCCTTTATATACGGGGGCAGGGGGGCACCCTAGAACACACAAGTTGATCAGTTGATCTCTCCCAACCATGTGCGGTGCTCCCCTCCACAGAAACACACCTCGATTATACCGTTGCAGTGCTTAGGCGAAGCCCTGCGCCGGTAGATACATCATATCCGTCACCACGCCGTCGTGCTGACGAAACTCTCCCGTGAAGCTAAACTGGATCAAGAGCTCGTGGGACGTCATCAAGCTGAACGTGTGCTGAACGCGGAGGTGCCGTACGTTCGGTACTTGATCGGTTGGATCGCGAAGAAGTTCGACTACATCAACCGCGTCACTTGACGCTTCTGCTCCCGGTCTACGAGGGTACGTAGACACACTCTCCCCCTCGTTGCTATGCATCTAGTAGATAGATCTTGCGTGATCGTAGGAAAATTTTGAAAATACTACGTTCCCCAACAAATTCCTCGGATGGAGCACATGAACCGCTCGTCTCTTCCTCGTCATTAAGTGGAGATCCGCCCACAGTCGTCAAAGCGGCCATGTCTAGTACTGCTGCGGCATCTCCATTGGGGACAGCCCAGCCGGTGCGCGTACGGAAAACAGAGGTCCAACCTGAGAACTTGCTCTTACCATAGTCGTTGCTCCTGGGCTACCTCTGTGGTGTTGAAGCAGTGGCCCTGGCCGTGACCTGCATCTCCGGCGTGTTGGTCTCTTGCTTGGCTCGGCCGCCAGGTCAAGGTGACACCCTGAATCCAGCCAGCATGCCGCTGGGCGATCTTCGGCTAGGTGGTGTTCACCTCAAGAGGTTTGGACCTGTATGATCTGTGTCTGGCGAGGACGACACGGAGTTAGTGGCCGCGAGTCTGCTGTCGTCTCATCTAGATCAGCCTACGCTGCCATTTGTGAGGATGGTGCATGGCCCCGAACTAGGGATTTTGTGGTGCTGCTGTCCTTCGTCTCCGTCAAAGACTTCTTCGAGTGTTGGCGAGTGGCCCTTGTCGAGTCTCGTCAGCCTACTCGTCCGGGCATGGTCATCACTCGCCGTAATGACCGTGCACTGATGTCTACTACACGCTTCTATTCCTGTAGACAGTGTTGGGCCTCCAAGAGCGGAGGTTTGTAGGACAGCAGCAAATTTCCCTTAAGTGAGTAACCCAAGGTTTATCGAACTCAGGGAAGTGGAGGTTGAACGTACCCCTTTCAAGCAACCCTGCAATCAAGATACAAGAAGTCTCTTGTGTCCCCAACACACCTAATACACTTGTCAGATGTATAGGTGCACTAGTTCGGCGAAGAGATGGTAAAATATGGATGATAGGAGTGGCAAAGCAAAGTAATATAAATCTGTAATAAAAAGTGCAGCAAGCAAACAAGTGGTAAACGTGAGTACAAATGGTATTGCTATGGTGGAAACAAGGCCTAGACTTCATACTTTCACTAGTGGTAACTCCCAACAACATTAACATAATCGAATCACATGATATTTCCCATAAAACATGCAACGGAGACGCAACCGGAGGTCATTCCTTTGTGGTAAAGAGAGGACGAGAATTATGTAGGGCTACAAAAGCACACCTCAAAGTTCGTAGTTCTTAATCTATGGATTTCCCAATGTCACCGCGGCCATCCAAAGAGAATACCACAATCACCACAACATATCTCAAGGATAGTCAAAGACAAGCACCAAGAGACTCTCAATCTTCAATCCACACACAAAAGAGGAAATCACTCATGAAAATATTCTTCTAATCCATGTCCAATAGACCGCTGTCACCTTGGTCTCGGGGATTATACTAGATAAAGACAAGTGGGTACATCAATCAAATACATAGAGGAAGGGGAAATATCATGGGATCACCCTAGATTAACATAGCCTATGATCACAACGAAGATCACATCATGGGAGAGAGAATTGACCACATAGCTACTGGTAGAAACCTTAGCCCCGAGGAGGAACTACTCCCGCATCATGGAGGGAGGAAGCATCGTCGATGGAGATGAATCCGGGGGCACTTCCCCGTCCCGGCAGGGTGCCGGCACAGGAATTCTGGTCCCCCGAAACTTGGTGGCGATGGCGGCGGAGATCGGAATTGCTTCTGGAGAAAAGGGTTCTGGAATCAGGGTTTCCGCGACGGGAGGTAAATATATGCGAAGGGGGGTCACTAGAGGCGGAGAGGGGGGCCCAGGCGCCCCCCTGGCGCGGCCAGGGGTGGGGCCGCGTTGGCTGGCCACCTGGGCTGCCCCTGGCTCCCCTCTGGCCCCACTTTTGGCGCGTGGAAGCTTCTGGAGCGCTGATTTTTCATATATTTTTCCCGGAATTTTTCTGGCAATTTAAGTAATGGGAAACCTGAAATACAAAAACAGCAGAAAACAGAAACTGGCACTGGGGTGCACCGAGTTAATAGGTTAGTCCAAATATGATCAAAAGTGTATGGAAGTGCATAAATATCATAGCAATATCACACAAAAGAAGCATGGAGCAAGCAGAAATTATAGATACGTTTTGGACGTATCAACATCCCCAAGCTTAATTCCTGCTCGTCCTCGAGTAGGTAAATGATAACAAGCATAATTTCTGTGGTGACATGCTACCAAAGAGTCTTTCACAATCACATGACAAATGCTTATTGAGATAATGAATCTTTAGTAATTAAGTTGCCTCACGAGAATATCACAAAGAACTGAAAGTTTACAATATGATACTGAAACACCCAATAGATTTGTAGTGAACATGGTGTGCAAACATGACAAAGTGATACCTCGCTTGCCCCCTTTAGTGAAGCAAAACATAAATGCAGGAGCACCTTCGAAGTTTTAGTGACGACTAGATACAATGATTTCAGAATAAGCGATATCTCAATCATGCAGAAGACAATGGTACTTTCGGACAATGCACATTACACTCAGAATGACAATCATGCTCTCAATAGTTGGTGCTTTGAAGAAATAAAGTGGAGACTCTCGAACCGTGGATTTTGATGGCAAGGTTGAAAACCCGTGGCTGGAAACAAAGACTAAACAAGTACCAGAGCTCGTGGTTTTAAAAACAGAGATAAAAAGCTTTTGGGAGATGCATAATTCGTCAACGAATGCTAGTAGATAACCCAATTACTTCTTATGCTGGACAAGTTTCGAGGAACGGCTCCCACGCGGGGATGATCACATCCCCGTAATCTCCTTTGTTTATCACTGCCAGAGTTTTCTGATTTCTCATGAACAAAGCGTGAAGGAGGGTTTGTTTGTTGCTATTATCTTTTGTGAGCTGGGCGCACTCATGCCAGTCCCTCCTTGTATTAGGGGTTTGCAGATTAGACATGCAATCCCGGGGTAAAATTTTGTCCAATCATAAAAAGATCATGAATTACCTACTACTTCCTCATGAGCTAAAACAGAGGCACAAAAGAGAAATGCTTTTGAATAATTTTGAAATGGTACAAGAAAGTCTTCGTTAGGAATGGCAAGTAAATACCATATATAGGAAGGTATGGTGGACTCATATGGCATAACTGGTTTCAAGGATTTTGGATGCACAAGCAGTCAGTCCGCTTAGTACAGGTGAAGACTAGCAAAAGACTGGGAGCGACCAACTAAGAGAGCAATGACGGCCATAATCATGCAGAGCGACAAAGCAACATTGAATCGGGCATGGAAGTTATATCACTACTCAGAAATTAAAGATCATCAAGGCTTGATAGACTTTCTTTACAGTCTTAAATATGCGTGAGCATATGCCAAGTCAATCAAAATAAATTCTTGGAGGAAGATATCACTAAACCATACCACATCATAGGCAAACAAATCATGTTGGTACTTTAATAACACATTAAGAACCCCCAGCTATTTGAGACTAACCATAAGAAAACATGAACTACTAAGCACCATTATGCACATAGCATTTTTATCATAGACATATCAACCAGTGCCACAGAAGCCAACTCTCTTAACAAGATAAGCATGATAACTCAAGAGAGTTCCAGAAGCAACAACCTAAACAAAAGCTCTTAAAAAGATAAGCATGAAAACTAAGAGCTAAGCATGACAGCAGCTATGAAAAGATAAAGAACACACACAAGGAGATACGCATGCAAGCCTATGTTGTGTTCTACAGTGGAGTAGAGCGTGTTTTTCTCCCAAACAATGAAGGCTAGGATCCAACTTGTTATGAACAGCAAGCAAAGCTAAATAAAACTAAAAAGGAAACTAAGAGCAAGACGCTCCAAGCATAGCACATAACGCATGAAGTGATTAAAATATAGTGGAACGAAAGACGAACTGATAATTGTTGATGGAGAAGGGGATGCATGGGGGCATCCCCAAGCTTAGACGCTTGAGTCTTCTTGAATATTTCTTGGGGGTGCACGGGGGCATCCCCAAGCTTGAGCGTTTGACCCTCCTGAATCTTCTTTTATCATCTTCCCTTGCACACTTGAAAGCTCCCTTCATACATAACTCATCATAATCTGATTAGCGAGGTTAGTACCCATAATAAAATAATTTTTCCCTACTGGAAATAAGGATAATCTTGAAGAGCTACTGTTTCTCAAGATTGCCAAAAGGTTTTTGCAAAGAAAAAGCAAGCTCAAGGTTTGCAAAACGAAGAAAAGGCAAAACAGGACAGAATCTGTGAAAAAGAGACCAGCAGGTAGTAAATAATTTTTTCGGGGCACTTCTGCAACTCAAATCAAAAAACTTAGAACAGACGCTCGAAAGCCAATTGTATAGAGAACGCTGTAAAAAAAATTCAGATCAAAAATATGATCTGGTGATTTTATTCGAATTTTTCTGTCCAAGGACAGAATCTGTTTTCTGGACAGCACGTCACAACTTTTGAACTTTCTTGCAATCGGAGGCTAAACTTGGCACAAAGCTGAAAAATAAAGATACAATGATGTTGCTACAGTAGTAACAAACATCAAGACCACTAAAAACTGAAAGAACAAACTGAAAGCAAAGATAACAAGGGTTGTCTCCCTAGAGCTCTTTCTTTATAGCCATAAAGATAGGCTTAAGACTTTAATGATGCTTTCGTAGGAATAAGAGTTGAAGAACAAAAGAGAGCATCAAGGAGCAAATACCAAACACATTTAAGCCTAACATGCTTCCTATCCATAGGAATATTGCAATAGAATAATTCATTGAAGCACAAAGCAACTAGCATAGGAAGGCAAAACAAGCATAACTTCAAAATATTCACCATAAAGAGAGGAAACTTCTTATTATTAAGATATTTAGAACCAAGACTCCCTCTCTCATTATAAATTCCTGTGGCATCATGGATGAACTCAACAATATAAGCATCACATAAAGCATTATTTCCATGATCCAAAAGCATAAAAGTATCATTACTCTTCATATAAGCAAAATCTTTCTTATTAGGAATAGTGAGAGTAAAGCAATCATAACCATCATGGTAATCATCATATTTAGGAGGCATATCATAATCATAATAAATTTTATCCTCAATAGTAGGTGGACTAAAAAGCTCACATTTATCATTGTAATCATCATATATAGGAAGCAAAGTATCATCAAAGTAAATTTTCTCTTCAAAAGTTGGGGGACTAAAAATATCATGTTCATCAAACGTGTCATCCCCAAGCTTAGAGCTTTCCATGTCATTAGCAATATTGATATTAAAAAAAACATACTAATAACATCACCACCATCATGATTGTTATGCAAATAATAAAGTTCCAAAGGTTTTTTAATTTTCTCTTCAAACACATCATGTCCAAGTTCAAGGTAGAGCTTATAAAGCTCTCTCATATTTTTGTTGTTTTCCATTAAGCAAAACTAGTGAAATAAAAACAAGAAACAAAAAGATTTAATTGCAAGATCTAGAGAAGGTACCTTCACTTACCTCACTTCCCCGGCAACGGCGCCATAAATAGCTTGATGTCTACTACACGCTTCTATTCCTGTAGACAGTGTTGGGCCTCCAAGAGCAGAGGTTTGTAGGACAGCATCAAATTTCCCTTAAGTGAGTAACCCAAGGTTTATCGAACTCAGGGAAGTGGAGGTTGAACGTACCCCTTTCAAGCAACCCTGCAATCAAGATACAAGAAGTCTCTTGTGTCCTCAACACACCTAATACACTTGTCAGATGTATAGGTGCACTAGTTCGGCGAAGAGATGGTAAAATATGGATGATAGGAGTGGCAAAGCAAAGTAATATAAATCTGTAATAAAAAGTGCAGCAAGCAAACAAGTGGTAAACGTGAGTACAAATGGTATTGCAATGGTGGAAACAAGGCCTAGACTTCATACTTTCACTAGTGGTAACTCCCAACAACATTAACATAATCGAATCACATGATATTTTCCATAAAACATGCAACGGAGACGCAACCGGAGGTCATTCCTTTGTGGTAAAGAGAGGACGAGAATTATGTAGGGCTACAAAAGCACACCTCAAAGTTCGTAGTTCTTAATCTATGGATTTCCCAACGTCACCGCGGCCATCCAAAGAGAATACCACAATCACCACAACATATCTCAAGGATAGTCAAAGACAAGCACCAAGAGACTCTCAATCTTCAATCCACACACAAAAGAGGAAATCACTCATGAAAATATTCTTCTAATCCATGTCCAATAGACCGCTGTCACCTTGGTCTCGGGGATTATACTAGATAAAGACAAGTGGGTACATCAATCAAATACATAGAGGAAGGGGAAATATCATGGGATCACCCTAGATTAACATAGCCTATGATCACAACGAAGATCACATCATGGGAGAGAGAATTGACCACATAACTACTGGTAGAAACCTCAGCCCCGAGGAGGAACTACTCCCGCATCATGGAGGAAGGAAGCATCGTCGATGGAGATGAATCCAGGGGCACTTCCCCGTCCCGGCAGGGTGCCGGCACAGGAATTCTGGTCCCCCGAAACTTGGTGGCGATGGCGGCGGAGATCGGAATTGCTTCTGGAGAAAAGGGTTCTGGAATCAGGGGTTCCGCGACGGGAGGTAAATATATGCGAAGGGGGGTCACCAGAGGCGGAGATGGGGGCCCAGGCGCCCCCTTGGCGCGGCCAGGGGTGGGGCCGCGTGGGCTGGCCGCCTGGGCTGCCCCTGGCTCCCCTCTGGCCCCACTTCTGGCGCATGGAAGCTTCTGGAGCGCTGATTTTTTATATATTTTTCCCGGAATTTTTCTGGCAATTTAAGTAATGGAAAAACCTGAAATACAAAAACAGCAGAAAACAGAAACTGGCACTGGGGTGCACTGAGTTAATAGGTTAGTCCAAATATGATCAAAAGTGTATGGAAGTGCATAAATATCATAGCAATATCACACAAAAGAAGCATGGAGCAAGCAGAAATTATAGATACGTTTTGGACGTATCATGCACACATGCAACTATTGGGATCGAGGCAAGTGGAGGAGACAACATAAAATGATTTCCATTGGGTGGTACTTCTCGAGTACCCAATCTAGAGCTCCGGGGTGAAAACTCTGGTCTGACCTAGTTGGTTATACCTGGCAGTGGCGGCGTTCTTTACGTCGTTACCCTGATGACGGCATTGCTCGGAGTTTGCTCAGATTTGCTCTTCAGGGTGAAAACCCGTGAGCCGACCCTTGGTGGTTCGATTTGGCGACGGCGGCGCTTGTGCGTCGTTCACTTGTTGGAGGCGTCGTTTTTGGAGAACCCTTCTCAGAGTCTTTATGATGTCAAGAGATGACTGGGGTTGATGGTCACCGTTGTACATCGTCAATCGTTGTTTTCATTGCTTCGATTTTTTTTTCTTCCTCTGCCTAGGCATAGCTTTGGTCTTTGCATGACTTTGCCTTTGCCGGCGTGATGATTTTTGTGTGTGTGTGTTGTGTTGGTTGTGTGCATCTTAGTTAGGCAGAGGCCGGGTGTACTCATCATGATTGTATCCCTCGGTGCTACTGTATGAGTCAATAAAAAACACCTTTTTTCGAAAAAAATATCACAAAAAAATTAACGTGTATTTAAATATTATTCAGCGTATATCATAAAAATGTTCAATGTGTAATTAAAAGTTGTTCAGCATAGACACAAAACTGTTCAATGTATATTTAGAACTTGTTCTGCGTATATCACAAAAACTATTCAATGTTTATTTAAATATTATTCAAAATATTTCACAAAATGCTTAATGTGTAGTTAAATTCTTTTCATTGTAAATTACAACAATGTTCAAATTATATTTAAAAATATTCAATGGTCGAAATTTCAATTTTCTTTAATATAGCGCCACATTTACTTCTTAAATGTTCACGTGCCCTATTAATCCCGAAAGCTCACTAGCGTGAGTGGCAAAGATAAGTTGCTGTCTAGCAGTGGGTCTCGAGTTTGATTCCTCTATTGAGCTTTCTTTTTTGTGGGATTTTAGTAGCGACTCTGTATCACGCAATGAGTGGGCTGGCCCATTAAGAAACTGCCCTGCGCAAAAGCTGGTCTGTTTGACGCACGCAGGCGTCGAACGGGAGGTCTGCTTCAGTGTGACCTTTCGAAAAAATGGGTCACTACAGTACATAGTGCTGACATTTGAGTAACCCATTGACAAGATGCCCCACTGACTTATTTTTTTGAAAAAAAACCCATATATTAATTAGTTAAACAGAAAAGTTATTACAATCAGTCACTGCAGCATAAGCCGCGCAGGGCGGTACATAGCTGACGAGCAACCCATCGGACCTACAATTAAAACTAAACTTAGCAATCTCATGTGCCACCACATTGGCACGCCGATTTATTTTCGAAAAACTCACATTCTGGAACATCTTGACTATACTCAGATGCCCTACTGACTTGGCATTGACTGTTGACATTTTTTTTAAAAAAACTCACGTTTTGAAAAGGTTCATCTATTTCAAAAGCATTCATGAATATGAAAAAAATGTTTGTCAATTTTGAGGGAAAATGGGAGATTTCGAAAAATGAGGTTCATCTATTTCAAATGGTCTAGCCGTCAAATACCGTCCACGGAACTAGAACCTTTGTTGACGCTGGAGTGACGTCAATCACATCTCAGATGGTTGGAAGAGACGGTACCACCAAAATCTTTGTCGATGGTAAATCTTAGCATGACCACATCACGCTCTTTGTTAAGCTCATGTTGTTCTGCCGATGGATTATAGTCCAAAAGATGATATGTTTGTGGGAGGATAGAGTCTCTTTGTTAAGTCTCATGTTGTTCTGCCGATGGGTTATAGTCCACAAGATGATATTTTTGTGGTAGGATAGAGGTGATGCTCACACAAGGATGTTCCAAAGTGGAGGGGCTTGGTTTTTCCCTTTAATTCTTGTACTCCAAAGTGGTTGGAGTAGGTTGATTTATTTTGTGTTGATGTTTGGCATTTTTTTTCCAACATATTATGATTGTGTACATCCCCTGTGTGCTGAGAGTGGGAGGTTTTACCTTCCTTATGGAAAGAGCTCATATGTTCCTTTTTTGTTAAAAAAACTCATATGTTCCTTTTTTGTTAAAAAAAGCTCATATGTTCTTGACATGCAAATGTGATTAACTCCTAAGTTGGGTTTGGGTCATTGTCCTGCTTCCCCTTTGGTGTTTTGAGGAGGTATATTTTTGGAAAAGAATGGTTTGCTTAAAAGAGAAGCTTGGGAGGCGCCTCTTTCCCAGCTTATTTACAAGCAATAGAGGGAAAAAAATTATATGAGACCAGGTCTCATATAATGCACGTGAGACCCACTCTGATGGATGACACGTGGCATTCACAAATCACAAAGCATCTAATCTCTCCCCCCCTGATTTCAGGTGGGGGTGGGGGAGGTGCTTTGTGATTTATAAATGACACGTGTCATCCATCAGAGTGGGTCTCACCTGCTAATCTATGAGACCTGGTCTCATAGAATTTTTTCCCGCAATAGAGGGGGGGGGGGGGCTTACAAATTGAGGTGGACATATATTTTGAGTTCTCATTTGGCATGTTCTCAATTCTACCCATGAGCTAATAATTTTTATTTTTATTTTTTTAGAAAAGGAGGATGACCCCCGGCCTCTGCATCGGGGAGATGCATACGACCACTTTATTGATTATTCTCAGGACCTTACAAAATATTACAACAATGAGCCTGAATCCACCATCTTGGCAACACATACCGCTACTCCTATCCAAAATGATGAAGGGGTGCTAGCTGGGCCACTACCCAAACCACTCACCTAAGCCTAACATCAAAAGCCGGAAACCGAAACATATTCGGAAGCCCCAGCCGAGCCACATACCGGGTCTGGGGCACAATCCGGTCAGACGCACTCGTGTGTCGTCACCGCCATCTTCCACAGGTCCGTCTTCAGATCATATTGAGGCTTCTACCTTGTCTGGCCACTCTACCATCGACGTCACCATGACGCCAGACAGCAACCTCCTCCTGCGCGAGTCCATCTCCGCGCATCGGGCGGCGAGCCTCCGCAGCGCCATGCCGCCGATCTTCGCCGCCATCAATGAGTGAGATGAAGTACCGCTCCACCACGGCATGTACAAGGTGAGGAAGGGCGAGGTCCCCATCGGAGACACGGCCGGAAGAGAAGCACCGCAGCCCCGAGACACTGCCCGGAGTTGCGACGCAGACACGCAGTAGATTAGGCGGGCCGCCACCAGGAACCAGACAAGCACGCCATGCACACCCAGCATCCCCATGCCCAAGTCGGCGCCTTCAAGAAGGTGACGACGCTGTGGCGCCGCCGCCGCTTAGCCACCGGGGCTAGGGTTTTCACCCGGGCGCAGGGGAAGGGGAGAGGCAGGGTTTTCACCCATGAGCTAATAAATATAAGCCAAAAAACGGTCATAGAGGTGGGTGCTTATTATACTAATAGTTTTGTGAATTTGGTTAAATTCAAATGGAGAATCAACTTGTGGTTGCATGGTTAGGAGGTTGTATGTCCATGTCAAGCCCATGTTTGACACATGTGTTGCACAAAGGTGATTTCTTTCAGCAGTAGATGACGCTCCCGTCCATAGCGAGGTGTCTGTGATGACTTCGTCGATCTCAAAACCCGTTGGCTCAGTCTTTCAAAGATGCTCGTAGAGCCAGGGTATATATATGTGTGTGTGTGTGTTTTGAGGGAAGTATATGTGTGTGTTCATTGAAGGAAACTATCACTAGATTGTGTTTCTTTTGTTGTGAGACGGAGTGGGTACGATTTTGCCGCGCATGCAGTCCCACCGCCATCGATGGACTGGAGTACACTGGATCCAACCCCCTTCATCAGCAGAAGAGACAAGCGCCAGACAAGCTAGGGTACGGTGGTTGGTGTAAAACTTCAAAAAATCAAGATAATACTAGCACTGGGCAGTCCTGGCCCTGCACTGCACTACATTTCGTCAAGGCCAAACGAAGCTAACCAAGGACACGATCACGACGGCCATGAGCATGCATGCAACTTTTTTTTTTTTTTTTTTTGAAACGGAGGCAAAAGCTTTGCCTCATCCATTAAATAAGAGAGAAAAGAGTTTGTTACAAGTCACCCAATTACACGGCATGCGGATTATTCTCGCAAAATTAAAGACCCTAGCTTTTTTGCACCGGCGACGATCCAAAGGTTGGCCTCAGTAGAGATGGAGGAGAGCAAGATTGTCGGTGGAGCACTCTTATGTTTGAAAACTCTTGCGTTACGCTCGTTCCAAATTGTCCATGACACGAGCATGGTGAGGGATGCCTTGGCTTGTCGGTTTGGCGTGCCGTCGGCGCAAGTACTCATCCACCAATCTTTAACCGAGTCAAAGAAGGGCCAAACGGATGTGTCTAGCCCGAGAATGAGGAATTTGTCGATGACCAATGACCAAAGCCTTCGAGTATAGCGGCATTTGTAGAAGAGGTGAGGTCCGCATTCTTGCACCCTCTTGCAAAGAGGGCAAAGATCACAATTTGGCCACCCACGCTTTGCCAACCTATCGGCGGTCCAAATTCTATCTTGGAGCGCCAACCAAGCAAAGAATTTGATTTTTGGAGGTGCCCAAGCCTTCCAAACCATCTTATCCATGGGTGAGAGGACCATCCCTAGGAATTGCGCCTTGTATGCGGAGGCCGCCGAGTATTGCCCACTAGCCGTATGTTTCCAAAGGATGTCGTCCTCGGTGAGATCGTCGAGATGGACCTCAAGGAGGAGCATCCAAAGAGCGAAGAATTGCGTGATGTGCTCAACGGAAACGGCGGTGGGGGGTTTGATCTTGAGGATCCACGCGTTGTGCTTGAGCGCCTCCCGCACCTTCCAATTTTTTCTCTGGGAGGCCTCAAAGATGAGCGGAGCAATGTCCTTAGGCTTGCGCCCAAGGAGCCAAGGAGAGTCCCAGAAAGGGGTCTTCGCGCCGTTACCAACGATGATGGTGGTGGAAGCATAGAAAAAGTTGAGGTCCTCGTCGTCGCATGGGCTTCCCATCCCCACCCACATCTTGGTGGGCTCCTTCCATTCATACCACGGCCACCGCAACCTGAGAGCCCGAGTGAACTTGTCGGTGTTGAGAACCCCAAGCCCCCCATACTCAAGAGGCCGGCAAACAATCTCCCAATTCACCTTGCATTTTGCCCCCGTCGTCTTGTCCGAACCGGACCATAAGAAAGCTCTCTCGAGCTTGTTCACATTGAGAAGGATGGTTGGTGGAATGACCAGCGGGGTGGCGGGGTAGACCACTTGGGATGTGATCACGGACTTGACAAGGGTCGTTCGCCCGATGGTGGTGATGTTTTGACCATCATAAGTTGATAACTTGCTCGCAACTTTGTCCACGAGAAATTGGAGGTCCATCAACTTGAGCTTCCAAACGGAGAGGGGCAGCCCCAAGTATCGCAGGGGGAACGAAGCCCGTGTTGCCGGCAACCTTTGGGTTAGGCGGCCCAAATCAAGATGGTTGCAGCGAATGGGCACCATAGAACTCTTCTGGAAATTGGTGCAAAGGCCCGTAACCTCTCCGAAACCCCTCAAAATGCTTGCAAGGTTGTCCACATCCTTTTTGATCGGGGCCACGAAGACGGCTGCGTCATCCGCGTACAGAGAGGTCCTCATCACGGCTCCCCTACCCCGGATTTTATGGAGGAGCCCCTTTCTCGTAGCTACATCTAGGATTCTTTGGAGTGGATCAATGGCGATGACGAAGAGAAGCGGGGAGATGGGATCTCCCTGCCGAAAACCTTTCCCATGCTTGATGGGACACCCGGCAATACCATTGAGAACGATCCTCGAGGATGAAGAGCTAAGGAGGGCCGCGATCCAGTCCCGGAATTTACTTGGGAAGCCTCGCCGTTGGAGAAGATCAAGCAAATACTCCCACTTAACAGAGTCGAAGGCCTTGCGAATATCAAGCTTGAAAAGGAGGGAAGGTGTCCTCCTCTTGTGGAGGCGCCGAGCGAGATTGCGAACATACAAAAAGTTGTCATGGATGCTTCTTGTTTTGATGAAGGCACTTTGGGCGTTGGAGACGAGGTTTGTCATGTGTGGGCCGAGCCTCATGGAGAGCACCTTCGCGATAATTTTCGCGATTGCGTGGATGAGACTGATGGGTCTATAATCGGCGATCCCCTCCGCCCCTTCCTTCTTAGGCAGGAGCACCACGTTTGCAGAGTTTAGCCACTGGAGGTTTGCAGTGTGTAGGGAGTCAAAGCGCGTGATAACCCTCATGAGGTCGTCCTTGATAATGTCCCAACACTTCTTGAAGAAGAGGCCCGTGAAACCATCCGGCCCCGGTGCCTTGTCACTTGGCATGTCGTTGATCGCTTCGAGAACCTCACTCTCAGACATAGGGGAGTCTAGGCCATGCAAATCGATAGGTTCAAAATTTAGCTCCTCCCAATTGAAATCTTTGCGGCTTTTAGGGCCTCTGCTCATGACATTTGAAAAGTGGTCTTGGATTAGCTTCTCTTTGGCATCGTGCTCGGTGACCCAACCAAGCTCGTTCTTGATTCTATGTATATGGTTTTTTCTTCTCCTTGCAATAACACGGCGGTGGAAGAACTTGGTATTGGCGTCCCCTTCTTTGAGATTGAAAATTCTTGCACATTGTTTCTTGCGAGATCTTTCGAGCGCACCTAAGGCGATGACCCTTCTCTTGAGCCTGGTTCGGAGCTCGAGTTCTTCGGTGGAGAGAAGCCTATCCTCTTGGGCAATGTCAAGGCGTAGAATCACCAAAAGCGCTGCCTGGAGGTGAATTTTTGCCTTTGAGAAAAGGCCCCTACTCCACTCGGAGAGGCGGAGCGCCGTCTTCTTGAGCTTGTGATGTAGGATTTGGTATGGCTCAGTGTGTTCTACCCTCTCGTTCCACGCCTTTTGGACCACCATGTTGAAACCGGGCATGGATGCCCAAAAATTTTCAAATTTAAAGACCCGAGGTCTTCTTGGTCCCTTGTCGTCGGCAAGAAGTAGCGGACAGTGGTCGGAGAGGGAGGAGGAAAGCGCATTAAGGACATGGGTGTTGAAGGTTGTGTCCCACCCGGCGTTGCAAAAGAACGAGTCTAGTTTGCACAAGGTAGGGTTTGCCCTCTCATTGCTCCACGTAAATCTCCGGTTTTGGAGGTGAATTTCTTTGAGCTCACAGCTCTGAAGCGTTGCCCTGAAACGATTGATCCTGCTGCGGTTAACATTCGTCTTGTTTTTATCTCTAGCCCGGTATATTTGGTTGAAATCTCCGATGGCAAGCCACGCCATCCCAGGTGGCGGCTTCTCTGCCAGCAGCTCGGCAAAGAAAGCATCTTTGCAGGAGTAATCCGTGGGGCCGTAGACGGAAGTGATCTTGAAGAGGACGTCGGTCCCTCTCACCCGGACCAAGGCGGAAAGGCAGTACGTAGTGAAGTTAATGCAGGAAACATCAACAAGCAGATCATCCCAAAGCATCAAGATGCCACCCCTGGTACCAGTTGCTGGTCTCTGCGCGAAGCTATGCAGCCTATGCCCGCCCAGGGAGGCTGCCATGAACTGATCGACATGCTGTAGCTTTGTCTCTTGGAGGCAAACGACATGACAGGACGAGGAGGCGATCGTGGCATTGACAGTGGAGCGTCGATCCGGGCAGTTGAGACCCCTCACGTTCCAGCTCAAGAAATTGATCGGTTGTTCTATCATATTAAAACCAAGAGCACCTTGCATCCTGGCCACTTGGCGGAGGTGGCCGAAGCAGCAGCAACAGGGGCATGAACATGTTTGGGGCGTACAGAGAACAACCAGCAAGGTTTGAAAGTTGCACATACAGCAGAACATTGCCATCCAGAGAAAACAGTACGTAGCCCACTAAGGATACATGGCCACCGGCCAACATACAGGCAACTCCAGACACACAGAGCGCCCTTACACATGGACCAAACACCTAGCAGTTCAAGATTTTGTACTAACATATTGAGACTAAGAACCCCAGCTGGACAGAGCCAACGAGCAGTCAGGTGGCCGCCTGCTGAGCCGCGGTGCCGGCGTCGTTCGTCTCCAGATCGAGAGCACCTCCCCCTCCATGCGCAATGAGGACCTCCTCAACATCCGTCGCACTGTCGTTGTCGAGCTCACGGCACTCTCGTTTATACGTTAGCAACATGCTGCTGCGGTTGCAGGACATAAATTCCGTATGATCCTCATTCTCCAGTTGGGTGCAACCACCGGATCTGATCCGACTCCCGTCGTGCCCTCGATATGTATTGCTCATTTATTCCGTCAGTACGTCAAGTCAAGTGGTCTGGCTTGTCTGATAAAACAACTAGACCCTGGACGAATGGGCTGATATTTATAGCAGCAATTCTGTGGTAGTTCTTTGGTACTACAACAGTTCCTAATTACTTCCTTCGTCCCATAATGTAAGACGCTTTTTGACATTAGTGTAGTGTTAAAAAACGTCTTACATTATGGGACGGAGGGAGTATAAGATATTTTGAATATTTCAATATAAATTACATATGAAATGAAATGAGTGAACAACCACACTCAAACACGTCTTTTCGCAGAACAAAACTAAAACACGTCTATATACATCTGATTCGTTAAATAGTTAAAACATCTTATAATTCGGAACAGATGGAGTATTACTTTTCTTCAGTCAGTGGCACTGATTCATCACCCTTGTGAAAACCTACATCCACCACATTTTAATTGACATTTTTCTTTCCTTCCCTTGGATATTGTGGGGCTGTGTACCTGTGTCCGGGTGATCCTGAGTAGAGGAGTACAAACTTTAGTGGGTGTAGTTGGTGCTGGTAGCACTTGGCTACAATGATACAGTGCTACCAGTGCAGTTGTGTCCTACTGTAGCAGCTGTATGGTACCGTTGGAGCTGCTGCTAGCAATGATCCTCGGTTGCAATGGCATCTAGTATTGCGGTGGTCCTCTCGCTAATGATACATTTGAGGTTTTAAACTCGTGCCATGATTGCAGCTAATGATGTGGTGACTAGCTTTCCAGCAAGGAGGCGAAATAAACAAGTGGCCACCTTTAAGTTCAAAACAAACACTCATGAGTTAGTACATGTGCACAAGCTTTTGAAAACTTAAATTTGAGCTAGGATTACTCCAACAATACTACAGAGTTTATATTAGTACTCAATAAAATTGATATCATTGGATTCACATTTTAGAGAAGTTTCCAATGGTGTAATTTTTGGGGCACATAGCCGATGGTGAAATAGTTGTAAGCACCTAGTAAACGCGGACAGTGGGAGTTAAAAAGAAGTGCTATTCAGCCGAACCCAAAGACAAAATAGCTGAAACTTCCGAATTTTTAAGTGGTCACCGAAATTTGGAACCATCCCATGTCATGGCATCCTCCTTTGTCTCTTCCCTCCTAATCCAACCCTCTCCGAAACCTTCTTTTGAGTATATAACCCTCACTCACATTCAGTTGAGACCTCAGACTCTCACACATAGCTCTGTCTCAGCGGCTCAGCCACAGCAGCGCCTCTCTCGCTCTCTCCCTCGCTAGCTAGCTGTCCTGCCCGGCATACATGGAGATGGACAGTGAGCCGTCGACGCCGAGCCAATCCTCCTACTTCACCGGCTGCATGGCCTCCCCAGCGTGGCTGCCGGCCGTGCACCGGAGCCCCGGGCGGTTCCACCTCCTGTCGCGCGACGGCGGCCGCGACGGCGGGCGGCGGGCGTGGAGGCGGCTGCTCAGGCGGCTGGTGAGCAAGAGCGCCTGCTGCCCCAGCCCCAGGGCGCCGCCCATGATCACCTTCCAGTACGACGCCGCCAGCTACGCCAAGAACTTCGACGAGGGCCGCCGGCCCTCCTCCGCCTCCGCCGCCGCCGACAAGCCGGCCGCCGGCCAGCTGATCGACCCGGCCGAGCGCCTCAGATGACTCCTCGAGCTTCCTCTGATTTTCTTTGTCGTCGGTTCGCGCGTAGCTGTTGTTCCTGGGTGGCGGTAGTTGCGACGTCGGTGTCCATGTCTGGGCGAGAATCGCCGCTTGTACATAAGATGCAGACTATTCTTGTCCGAATGTGACTCCCTCTCGAGCCACTATGCAACCTTATTCTGAGCTACTATGTCTTCCTGTAATGATCCGATCGAACGAACGAGTTGTGACCACGCGCGCGTACGAACCGGGCGGTGACTGGTCGTGTCAACAGTGGCCAAATTGGCCGTCAATTTCCGTTTCGTCCTTGACAAATCACAAGAACGCACTCATCGATCGTCGGCAAGGGGGGATTTGATTCGATCGGTAGGGAAGGGAAAGAGATGTGCGAATCAATTTGGCCGGTGGAGCCAGGAAGAATATGACGTTTTTGTAGAGATAAGTGAGCTGAACGCAAAGTGGGGGCTGATCAACCACTGGGGGAGTCAAGGTAATCATGACAGGATCATGGACGAGAGAGAAAAGGGGGGCAAAGAGTGCCGGTTACGCTCGGCCGTGTCGGCCTGGTCCAAATATCCGGTGGAATGGAATGTTCACAGAAGGGGGAAAGGATCGGGTGGGGAGATGGCCTTCGGCTTGGGAACTTGCGTCCAGGGCAACGTGCCTCGGCAACATGGTCTCAGATCCATGTTGACGTGGCCTTGCCGCGGCCATTGCATCGGCTGTGTACCAGCCGGAGCAGCTACATTTAGTTGATTATTACTTCGTTGTAATGTCAGGTCTGGCTGTTAAGTGATCACATATGTGATCCCCGCTAATCCGCATGATGGCTCGGTAACTAGTGTTTAGGGTTGTAATCTTAACATTTGATTTCATTCGACAGTGACTCCGTGGCCCAATGGATAAGGCGCTGGTCTACGAAACCAGAGATTCTGGGTTCGATCCCCAGCGGAGTCGCTTGTTGTTTTCGTTATATTTTTTGTTTCTGCCCTTCTAGTTTTCAGTGGGGCCAGGGCCTGTAATGTTTTTTTGGTTTAATTTTTTGTTTCTGCCCTTCTAGTCCTCAGTGGGGCCAGGGCCTATAATGGCAATATTTTAGCAGAGCCAAGAGGAACTGTTTTTTGAGAAGTGCTACACACGACACTCTTTGGACGATTTACGCACGACGAGTGAGCTGAGCCATTCATTAAGTGTGATGCATGCATTAGCACCTTTGGATTAGTCGTCGTGCAAGAGTCGTGTGAGCATTATCGTGCATGAAGTAGTTTCGCTGTTTTTTCACTTTAGAGTTTTCAGTGTGGTCAGTGCCTACAATGGCAATGTTTTAGCACAGTAAAGAAGAATAATTTCCTGTTCCCGCGATTGGCAAATCTGGTGGCATTCTTTGTGGGATTCGCATTAACAACCTGGAGTTGTTAAAATGCATCAAGGGCAAATACATCTTACAGATGAACATCAGGGATCTTAAATCCAAAAATATTTGGAGCCTTTTGGTTGTGTATGGATCTGCTCATGAGGAGCATAGGGAGGAGTTTCTTTTTTATGGAATTGGCTTCCTTTTGCCACAACACTGGTGTACCTTATATAGTTGGTGGAGATTTTAACATCCCGAGACATAATGGAGAGACGAATAAAAGGTTGCATCGATCTTAATCTACAGACCTGTTCAACTCTATTATTAATACTCTTGGGCTTAGGGAGATTTATATGAGTGGGGGCAAATATATATTTGGACTAATAATCAATCCCATCCCACGCTGGAAAAACCGGATAGAGTGCTTATGTCTGACTCTTGAGAGGAGATGTTTCCCATGGTTTCCATGAGGAAACTGGTTAGAGAATTATTTGACTATAATCCCCTTCTATTATGCACCGAGGGGGAGAAGAGGGAACCTACTAAAACCCGAGAGTTTTGTTTCGATCTCTCCTGGTTGAAAGATGATGGATTCATTGATCTCGTGGCTAAAATTTGGAATAGGAAAGTTGTAGCCCCGGACCCCATCGACGTTCTTAACATTAAGCTTAAAAGATTTAAATCTTACTTTAAAGGATGGGGCACATATAAATTTGGGCATGCTAAAGGGGGCAAAGAGGACCTAAGAATTGAACTAGAAATGCTAGAAGAGGCGGAGGAGGACGGTCCCCTCTCGCCTGAGCTTTATTGCAGAAAAGTTGATGTGTGTTTTGAACTCCATGAGCTGTTAGCTACTGAGGAAATTTACTGGCTACAACAATCTCACGAGCGTTGGCTCCTTAGAGGAGACCGCAATATAGACTATTTCCACAAGATAGCTAATGGTCGTAAGCAAAAAAATACCATCCACACCCTTAAATTGGGGGGGGGGGTGGAGATTGAGGGCACTGATAATCTCTTAGCACATGCCACAAATTTTTACAAAGAACTTTTTGGCCCTGCCCCAGACAATAGGTTTCATTTAGCCCTTGATACCTGGTCAGACAACGAGAAACTCTCAGCAGAGGATAATGCTGACTTTATCAGGGAATTCTCTGAAGATGAGGTCAAAGAGGCTTTGTTTGATATGGATGTCAACAAAGCCCTAGGGCCTGATAACATTCCTACAGAATTTTACCAGTGCTGTTGGGAAATAGTCAAAGATGATATTATGCGTATTTTTGATAGCTTTCACAAAGGCACTCTAGATGTGCAACGTCTTAACTATGGAATTATTACGCTAGTTCCCAAAATCTCGGGGGCTGACCGTTGTCTCCTTCGATGTCCTTACAAGATGATCACGAAAGTTATGGAGAGGAGGGTTGCTAAATATGCTGATACTCTTATTAGCCCACCCATAATGCCTTCGTGAAAGGCAGAATCATTATGGATGGGGTGCTGGCCCTCCATGAGCTCCTTAACTACACTCATGTCAAAAAAAGGGTTGAGGTGGTTCTCAAACTTGATTTCGAAAAAGCTTACGACAAAGTTAACTCGGATTACCTTGTAGAGTGCCACAAGCTTAGAGGTTTTGATAAAAAAATGGTGTGATTGGGTAAAACAGATCCTCCATAATGGCACTGTTAGGATCAAGCTCAATAACAATGTTGGGCCTTATTTTCAGAGTGCTAAAGGGGTGCGTCTGGGAGATCCTTACTCGCCATTTCTGTTTAACCTTGCTGTGGAATGCCTCACAAAAATGATTAAGAACGCCCAGAATAATAAACTTATTGTGGGATTGGCCCCTGACTTAATCCCTCATGGGGTTGCAGTTTGGACAATTATTTGTCTGGAGCATGATTTGGACAAAGCTGTTAACCTCAAACTTCTTTTGTACATGTCCGAGATGATGTCTGGCCTCAAAGTTAACTTTCATAAGATCGAGATACTGACCATTGGGGGGGATGACCAGATTACAAAGGCCTATGCAGATTTGTTTAACTGTGACAGAGGTGAATTTTCCCTTAAGTACCTGGGTATGCCAGTTAGTTTCACTGCCCTCAGGAATTCTGATTGGGAATTCATCGTTGAAAAATATATTCTTAGTTTTGATGCATGGGTTGGTAATGCTGCTTCCATGGGGGGAGACATACACTGTTGGATTCGGTGGTCACACAACTTTCTCTCTATCACATGTCTATGTGGCTGATGAATAAAACCTTTGTGGAAAGGCCGGATAAACACAGAAGGAGATTTTTTTGTCAAGGGTGCAATAAGAAACGTCGTTATCACCTGGTCAGGTGGAGCAAAATATGTCGGTCCAAAGTTAAAGGTGGACTCGACATTAAAGATTTACATAAACAAAACATTAGCCTTATGCTAAAATGGTGGTGGAAACTTGACACACAGAAAAGGATATGGCAAGATGTTGTTAAAGCTAGATACTTGTGCAATCAAACTATAACAACTATTGTCCCTCGCTTCTCTGACTCACCCTACTGGAAAAATCTGCTGAAAATCAAAGATTTGTACATGATAGACAGGAAAATTCATACGAGGTTTGGTGATCTGACCCGAATGTGGAAGGATTCCATTAATGGGCTGACCCCATTTATGGAACAATTCCCTCGTTTGTTTGACACTTGTGTTGATCAAGATTGTACTTTGAATAAACTAGAATCTATAGTCTGTGCTAGCTTTTTTCACACTCCGAGTTAATGGAGCAATGGTCTAAGCTGCGAGATGAGGTACGCAACTTGCGATTATCAGGTGACAAAGATTTGGTGTACTGGAGCCTGAATAAGTTTGGTAGATTTACTACCAAGTCTATGTATAAATGTCTTGAGAAAATCCTGAGTGGGTGCAACTATAAGTGGATTTGGAAAGCTAAAATCCCTGTGAAAATTCAAATCTTCCTCTGGCAACTTTCTCAAGATGCGGTTCTTACTAGACAGGTGATGCGACAACGCAAGTAGCCTGGAGCTGTGTGTGTTCCTTATGCCGACAAATTGGAACTTCCCAACATCTGTTTTTTGATTGCCCTGTTGCCAAAGTTGTTTGGCGATCTATTGGGGTCACAGTTGGGACTGACTTATGCCCTCGTAACTACTGGCAATTTTTTGTGTGGTGTTACTCTTTCTTCCCTGGATATGATACCTTCTATACTATGGCCTTGGGTGAAGTTACTTGGTCTATCTGGTTGGCCTGGAATAGAGCTACCTTTGAGAAAAAGATGATAAAGTCTCCTTTTGAGATAGTTTTTACGGTAGTTTCTTTTCTTTTATATTGGGCAGGTCTACATGCTGGAGACGAAGTCAAGCAACTTTAGCGGGGAGGAGATGGTTCGCAATGGGACTCTGATGCTGATGAGAGCGTGTGATGCGACTACAGAGATTAGAGAATGAAGAAGATCTCCTGGTGGCTCATTTTTCCTTCCGGTGGTGGATGTATGTTGGCTGGGCCGATGTTTACAGACTTTTATTCCTTGAACTTGTGGATGGTTTCCTCTCTTTTGCAATAGGGCTAGTTTATTATGGTGCTGCTTAGGTTTTCGTCCCATAGCACTCGTTTCGATGGCAGGCGAGTGCGGTGGGTTTCCTAGCAGTGCGTTGAACTCACTCTCCCCTTTTCCCTGTTCCTAGACTTCTTTTCTGTAACAGACTGGTGTATTTCCATTCTAGTAATGGAAAGGGGGGTAGCCCGATTCAAAATAAAGAAGAATAATTTCAAGGAGGGCAAAGGAAGGTTGCGTAGGTCTCCTGGGATGTGCTCACAATGCCCAAATATCAAGATCATCTCGGGTAGCAAAAAGGGGAAAACCAAGGATATCTGGGTCTCCTGAATTATGCTCAAAATGCTCAAGTGATAATCCACAAGTATAGGGAATCGCAATAGTTTCCGAGGGTAGTATTTAACCCAAATTTATTGTTTTGACACAAGACACAAGGGGGGCCAAAGAACCACTGCACATGCCAAGTTCACTGGGCTTTTGTGTTTCCCACTCCTCCTTCATAAGGCATACGATAGGATCAACTGGCTTTTTTGGAGGAAGTTACGAGTTTGAAAGGATTCTCACCACTGTGAGTGAGCTGGATCATGCAGATGGTGCATGACAGTCAAACGGCTATCAACATTAATGGGGAACCGAGTCCTTACTTTAAAAACTCGAGAGGGGTCAAACAAGGGGACCTTGTCTCCCCGCTTCTCTTCAATATTGTTATCGAAGCTCTGGTGGTTATCCTAGAGGGCGCTAGGAGAATTGTTTTTTCACTTTATAGTTTTCAGTGGGTCAGAGCCTACAATGGCAAAATTTTAGCATAGTAAAGAAGAAGAATTTCAGGGAGGGAATGGAAGGTTGCCTGTGTCTCTTGGGATGTTTTCACAATACCCAAATATCAAGATCACCTAGGGTGGCAAAAGGGGGGAAACCAAGGTTGCATGAGTCTCCTGAATTGTCCTCAAAACGCTCAAGTGATAACCCACAAGTATAGGGTATCGCAATAGTTTTCGAGGGTAGTAGTTAACCCAAATTTATTTGTTTGACACAAGATACAAGGGGAGACAAAGAACCATTACACATGCCAAGTTCACTTGGCTGCCATGTTACACACTCCTCCATCATAAGGCGTACGATAGGATGAATTTATTTTTTTGGAAGAAGTTATGAAATTTGAAAGGACTCTCACCACTGTGAGTTAGTTGAATCATGCAAATGGTGCATGACGGTCAAACGTCTATCAACATTAATGGGGAACTGGGTCCCTACTTTAGAAACTCGAGAGGGATCAGACAAGGGGACCTCACCTCCCTGCTTCTCTTCAATATTGTTGTCGAAGCTCTGGCGGTTATCCTAGAGGGCGCTAGGAGAGTCGGCCACATTCAAGGTGTGTTCACCGAGCTCATGGGAGGGGGAATCACCCATCTGCAATATGCTGATGATACACTTATTATCATCAAGAATGACCCCGTTAGCTTGGTTAACCTGAAGTTCCTACTCATGTGATTCAAATCAATGCTGGGGCAGAAAATAAACTATGCCAAGAGTGAGGTTTATGTCACCAAAGGGGTCCTGGAGGAAGGTCTGAGGGCAGCCCATATTCTGAACTATCGGCTAGGATCCCTACTGATCAAATACCTTGGAATGTTGTTAACAAACATGCGCTTAACCATTGAAGATTTCCTCTTTATTACCAACCGAATGGCTGGGCATGTGGAGCCTTGAGTCCCAAAATATCAATCCATGGGTGGGAAAACAACTTTGATCAACACAAGGGGGCAAAGAACTGGGAAGTAGAAGTACCACATGGTCCACTGGAGTGCTATTTGTGCACCAAAGGAGGTGGGATGCCTCGGTATCGTCAATACCAAATACATGAACTAGTGCCTAATGTAAAGTGGGCCTGGAAAATTCTTACAGGACAAGGGGGTCTATGGCTCGACATAATCCATCATAAATATTTGCGCCACGCCCCGATCTCAACGGCCACCCGTAGCAACGTGTCTCAATTTTGGAAGTCTATAATAGGATCTGACACCTTTTGCGGGTGGGCGCCGTGCATTCCATTGGGAACGGCAAGTCCACTATCTTTTGGCTAGATGTTTGGTTAGGGCTGGTTCCGCCGGCCAGCACTTTCCCCAAGTTGTTTGCAATCTCGCGAGTCGGAATGCCCTCGTTAGTGAGAACTTGAGGAATGGACAAGGTTGTCCATAGTTTCGCTGCTCTCTCGGACCTCGAGAACATGTTGAATGGGATCAGTTTGCGAACATGTCGTGGTCTACCTCCCTCGCGAGTGAGCCTGATACTTTCTGCTTGAAGTTTGTGTTGGGGAACGTAGCAGAATTCAAAAAAATTCTACGCTTTCACCAAGATCCAAGTAAGGAGACATCTAGCAACGAGCAAGTAAGAGTGCATCTACATACCGTTATGTAGATCGCGTGCGGAAGCTTTCAAAGAAGCATGGATGAAGTAGTCGTACTCTTCGCGTTCTTCGTCACCGATGATCTAGCACCGAACGGACGGCACCTCCGCGTTCAACACACGTCCGGTACAGCAACGTCACCTCCTTCTTGATCCAGCAAGGGGGGAGGAGAAGTCGTCAGAGATCCAGCAGCACAACGGCGTGGTGGTGGATGCAGTGGAGATTGCAGCAGGGCTTCGCCGGGCGCCCTGCGTTAAGGAGACGGAGTTGTGACGGGAGGGGGAGAGGCGCCAGGGCAATGGTGCGGCTGCCCTCCCCCCACATATATATAGGGGGCTAGGGGGGTGCGCCAGCCCCTGCAGATCCAATCTGCAAGGGGGGGCAGCGGCCAGGGGGGAGTCCTTGCCCCCCAAGGCAAGTGGCGCCCCCTCCCCCCCTAGGGTTTCAACCCTAGGCGCATGGGGAGGAGGGCCCAAGTGGTGCGCCAGCCCATTAGGGCTGGACACTTCCCCCTTGCGGCCTAGGGGCCCCACCGGGATGGGTGGCCCCACCCGGTGGACCCCCGGGGCCCCTCCGGTGGTCCCGGGACGCTCCAGGTGACCCCCGGAGATCACCCGATAGCCGAAACCTGACTTCCTATATATCAATATTTACCTCTGGACCATTCCGGAACTCCTCGTGACGTCCGGGATCTCATCGGGACTCCGAACAACTTTCGGGTTTCCACGTGCATGTATCTCTACGACCCTAGCGTTACCGAACCTTAAGTGTGTAGACCCTACGGGTTCGGGAGACACGTAGACATGACCGAGACCACTCTCCGGTCAATAACCAACAGCGGGATCTGGATACCCATGTTGGTTCCCACATGTTCCTCGATGATCTTCATCGGATGAACCACCGTGTCAAGGATTCACTTAATCCCGTATGTTATTCCCTTTGTCCATCGGTACGGTACTTGCCCGAGATTCGATCGTCGGTATTCCCGATACCTTGTTCAATCTCGTCATGGCAAGTCTCTTTACTCGATCCATAATCCATCATCCCGTGACTAACTACTTAGTCACATTGAGCTCATTATGATGATGTCTTACCGAGTGGGCCCAGAGGTACCTCTCCGTCATACGGAGTGACAACATCCCAGTCTCGGTTCGTACCAACTCAACAGACACTTTCGGAGATACCCGATGCGTACCTTTATAGCCACCCAGTTACATTGTGACGTTTGGCACACCCAAAGTATTCGTACGGCATCCGGGAGTTGTACAACCTCATGGTCTAAGGAATAAATACTTGACACCGAAAAGCTTATGCATTACGAACTATACGATCTCGTGCTATGCTTAGGATTGGGTCTTGTCCATCACATCATTCTCCTAATGATGTGATCCCGTTATCACTGACATCACATGTCCATGATCAGGAAACCGTGATCATCTGTTGATTAACGAGCTGGTAACTAGAGGCTCACCAGGGACTCATTGTGGTCTATATATTCACACATGTATCGCTGTTTCCGTACAATACAATTCAAGCATGAATAACAGACAATTATCATGAACAAGGAAATATAATAATAATACTTTTATTATTGCCTCTAGGGCATATTTCCAACAGTCTCCCACTTGCACTAGAGTCAATAATCTAGTTACATTGTGATGAATCGAACACCCATAGAGTTCTGGTGTTGATCATGTTTTGCCCGTGGAAGAGGTTTAGTCAACGGGTCTGCAATATTCAGATCCGTATGCACTTTACAAATATCTATATCTCCATCTTGAACATAATTCCGGATGGAGTTGAAACGGCGCTTGATGTGCTTGGTCTTCTTGTGAAACCTGGGCTCCTTGGTAATAGCAATAGCACCAGTGTTGTCACAGAAGAGAGTCATCGGGCTTGACGCGCTTGGAATGACTCCTAGGTCGGTGATGAACTCCTTCATCCAGACTCCTTCCTGCGCTGCTTCGAAAGCAGCTATGTACTCCGCTTCACATGTAGATGCTGCCACCACGCTTTGCTTGCAACTGCACCAGCTGACTGCCCCACCATTCAAAATATACACGTATCCGGTTTGAGACTTAGAGTCATCCAGATCTGTGTCGAAGCTAGCATCGACGTAACCCTTTACGACGAGCTCTTCGTCACCTCCATAAACGAGAAACATATCCTTAGTCCTTTTCAGGTACTTCAGGATGTTCTTGACCGCTGTCCAGTGTTCCGTACCGGGATCACTTTGGTACCTCCCTACCAAACTTATGGCAAGGTTCACATCAGGTCTGGTACACAGCATGGCATACATGATAGAACCTATGGCCGAGGCATAGGGAATGACACTCATCTTTTCTCTATCTTCTGCCGTGGTCGGTGACTGAGCCTTGCTCAATCTCATACCTTGCAAAACAGGCAAGAATCCTTTCTTTGACTGATCCATATTGAACTTTTTCAATATTTTGTCAAGGTATGTACTTTGTGAAAGACCAATGAGGCGTCTTGATCTATCTCTATAGATTTTGATGCCTAATATGTAAGCAGCTTCTCCAAGGTCCTTCATTGAAAAACTTTTATTCAAGTAGGCCTTTACATTTTCCAAGAATTCTATATCATTTCCCATCAGCAATATGTCATCCACATATAATATGAGAAATGCCACAGAGCTCCCACTGACTTTCTTGTAAATACAGGCTTCTCCATAAGTCTGTATAAAGCCAAACGCTTTGATCACATCATTAAAGCGAATATTCCAACTCCGAGATGCTTGCACCAGCCCGTAAATCGAGCGTTGGAGCTTGCATACCTTGTTAGCGTTCTCTGGATCGACAAAACCTTCCGGTTGCATCATATACAACTCTTCCTTGAGGAAGCCGTTAAGGAATGCTGTTTTGACGTCCATTTGCCATATCTCATAATCATAGAATGCGACAATAGCTAATATGATTCTGACTGACTTCAGCATCGCTACGGGAGAGAAAGTCTCGTCGTAGTCAATCCCTTGAACTTGTCGATAACCCTTAGCGACAAGCCGAGCCTTATAGATGGTCACATTACCATCCGCGTCTGTCTTCTTCTTAAATATCCATTTGTTTTCTATGGCGTGCCTGTCATCAGGCAAGTCCACCAAAGTCCATACTTTGTTTTCATACATGGATTCTATCTCGGATTTCATGGCTCCAAGCCATTTATTGGAATCCGGGCCCGCCATCGCTTCTTCATAGTTCGAAGGTTCACCGTTATCTAACAACATGATTTCCAGGACAGGGTTGCCGTACCACTCTGGTGCGGAACGTGTCCTTGTGGACCTTCGAAGTTTAGTAGTAACTTGATCTGTTTCTTCACGATCATTATCATCAACTTCCTCCCTTGTTGGTGCAGGCACCTCAGGAACAGTTTCCTGCACCGCGCTACTTTCCGGTCCAGGAGGGGTGACTATCACCTCATCAAGTTCTACTTTCCTCCCACTCACTTCTTTCGAGAGAAACTCTTTCTCCAGAAAGCATCCATTCTTGGCAACAAAAACTTTGCCTTCGGATCTGTGGTAGAAGGTGTACCCAATCGTTTCCTTTGGGTATCCTATGAAGACGCATTTTTCCGATTTGGGTTCGAGCTTTTCAGGTTGAAGTTTCTTGACATAAGCATCGCAACCCCAAAGTTTTAGAAACGACAGCTTCGGTTTCTTGCCAAACCAAAGTTCATACGGAGTCGTCTCAATGGATTTTGACGGAGCCCTATTTAAAGTGAATGCGGAAGTCTCTAAAGCATAACCCCAAAAAGATAGCGGTAAATCGGTGAGGGACATCATAGACCGCACCATGTCCAACAGAGTACAATTTCGACGTTCGGACACACCGTTATGTTGAGGTGTTCCGGGCGGTGTCAATTGTGAAACAATTCCACAGCTCCTAAGGTGTGTGCCAAATTCATGACTTAAATATTCACCCCCACGATCTGATCGTAAGAACTTTATTTTTCTCTCACGTTGATTCTCAACCTCATTCTGAAATTCCTTGAACTTTTCAAAGGTCTCAGACTTGTGTTTCATCAAATAGATATACCCATATCTACTCAAGTCATCCGTGAGGGTGAGAACATAACGATAGCCTCCGCGAGCCTCAACACTCATTGGACCGCACACATCGATATGTATGATTTCCAACAAGTTGGTTGCTCGCTCCATTGTTCCGGAGAACGGAGTCTTGGTCATCTTGCCCAAGAGGCATGGTTCGCACGTGTCAAATGATTCATAATCAAGAGACCCTAGAAGTCCATCTGAATGGAGCTTCTTCATACGTTTGACACCAATATGACCAAGGCGGCAATGCCACAAGTATGTGGGACTATCATTATCAACTTTACATCTTTTGGCATCTACACTATGAATATGTGTATCATCACGTTCGAGATTCATCAAAAATAAACCATTGACCAGCGGGGCATGACCATAAAACATATCTCTCAAATAAATAGAACAACCATTATTCTACGATTTGAAAGAGTAGCCATCTCGCATAAGACGAGATCCAGATACAATGTTCATGCTCAAAGCTGGTACTAAATAACAATTATTAAGGTTTAAAACTAATCCCGAGGGTAGATGTAGAGGTAGCGTGCCGACGGCGATCACATCGACCTTGGAACCATTCCCGACGCGCATCGTCACCTCATCCTTCGCCAGTCTCCGTTTATTCCGCAACTCCTGTTTTGAGTTACAAATATGAGCAACCGCACCGGTATCAAATACCCAGGAGCTACTACGAGTGCTGGTAAGGTACACATCAATAAAATGTATATCATATATACCTTTGACGTTGCCGGCCTTCTTGTCTGCTAAGTATTTGGGGCAGTTCCGCTTCCAGTGACCCGTTCCCTTGCAATAAAAGCACTCTGTCTCAGGCTTGGGTCCATACTTTGGCTTCTTCCCGGCAACAGGCTTGCCGGGCGCGGCAACTCCCTTGCCGTCCTTCTTGAAGTTCTTCTTACCCTTGCCTTTCTTGAACTTAGTGGTTTTATTGACCATCAACACTTGATGTTCTTTCTTGATGTCCACCTCCGCTGATTTCAGCATCGAATACACCTCGGGAATGGACTTCTCCATCCCCTGCATATTGAAGTTCAACACGAAGCTCTTGAAGCTTGGTGGGAGCGACTGGAGGATTCTGTCAACGACCGCTTCATCTGGGAGATTCATTCCCAGCTGAGACAAGCGGTTGTGCAATCCAGAAATCTTGAGGATGTGCTCACTGACAGAACTGTTTTCCTCCATCTTACAGCTGTAGAATGCGTCGGAGACATCATATCTCTCAACTCGGGCATGAGCTTGGAAAACCATTTTTAGCTCTTCGAACATCTCATATGCTCCGTGGTGCTCAAAACGCTTTTGGAGCCCCGATTCTAAACTGTAAAGCATGCCGCACTGAACCAGGGAGTAATCATCACTACGCGACTGCCAGACGTTCAAAACGTCTTGGGCCGCATCAGGAGCAGGTGCATCACCTAGCGGTGCTTCTAGGACATATGATCTCTTGGCAGCTATGAGGATAATCCTCAGGTTACGGACCCAATCCGTATAGTTGCTACCATCGTCTTTCAGCTTGGTTTTCTCTAGGAACACGTTGAAGTTGAGGGAAACTGGAGCGTGGGCCATTTGATCTACAAGAGATATTGTAAAGTATTTAGACTAAGTTCATGATAATTAAGTTCATCTTAATCAAATTATAATGAACTCCCACTCAGAATGACATCTCTCTAGTCATCTAAGTGATACACGATCCGAATCGACTAGACCGTGTCCGATCATCACGTGAGATGGACTAGTCATCAACGGTGAACATCTTCATGTTGATCGTATCTTCTATACGACTCGTGTTCGACCTTTCGGTCTTCCGTGTTCCGAGGCCATGTCTGTACATGCTAGGCTCGTCAAGTGAACTCTAAGTGTATCGCGTGTGTAAATCTGGCTTACACCCGTTGTATGCGAACGTTAGAACCTATCACACCCGATCATCACGTGGTGCTTCGGAGCAACGAACTTTAGCAACGGTGCACAGTTAGGGGAAACACAATACTTGAAATTTTAGTGAGAGATCATCTTATTTACTACCGTCGTTCTAAGTAAACAAGATGCATAAACATGATAAACATCACATGCAATCGATTAAAGTGACATGATATGGCCAATATCATCTTGCTCCTTGGATCTCCATCTTCGGGGCACCATGATCATCTTGTCACCGGCTCGACACCATGATCTTCATCATCATGATCTCCATCATCGTGTCTTGAAGAAGTCGTCACGCCAACTATTACTTCTACTACTATAGCTAACGTTTAGCAATGAAGTAAAGTAATTACATGGCGTTATTTAGTGACACGCAGGTCATACAATAATTAAGACAACTCCTATGGCTCCTGCCGGTTGTCAAGTTCATCGACATGCAAGTCGTGATTCCCTATTACAAGAACATGATCAATCTCATACATCACATATATCATTCATCACATCTTCGTTTTGGCCATACCACGTCACATAGCACATGCTGCAAAAACAAGTTAGACGTCCTCTAATTGTTGTTGCAAGTTTTACGTGGCTTCTATAGGATTTCTAGCAAGAACGTTTCTTACCTACGCCAAAACCACAACGTGATTTGTCAATTTCTATTTACCCTTCATAAGGACCCTTTTCATCGAATTCGATCCGACTAAAGTAGGAGAGACAGACACCCGCCAGCCACCTTATGCATCTAGTGCATGTCTGTCGGTGGAACCAATCTCACGTAAGCGTACGTGTAAAGTCGGTCCGGGCCGCTTCATCCCACAATACCGCCGAATCAAGATTGACTAGTAACGGCAAGAAAGTTGAACAAACTCAAACGCCCACAACCGCTTTGTGTTCTACTCGTGCAAGATGCTACGCATTAAACCTAGCTCAGATGCCACTGTTGGGGAACGTAGCAGAATTCAAAAATTTTCTACGCTTTCACCAAGATCCAACTAAGGAGATATCTAGCAACGAGCAAGTAAGAGTGCATCTACATACCGTTATGTAGATCGCGTGCGGAAGCTTTCGAAGAAGCGTGGATGAAGTAGTCGTACTCTTCGCGTTCTTCGCCACCGATGATCTAGCTCCGAACGGACGACACCTCCGCGTTCAACACACGTCTGGTACAACAACGTCACCTCCTTGTTGATCCAGCAAGGGGGGAGGAGAAGTCGTCAGAGATCCAGCAGCACAACGGCGTGGTGGTGGATGCAGTGGAAATTGCAGCAGGGCTTCGCCGGGCGCCCTGCGTTAAGGAGACGGAGTTGTGACGGGAGGGGGAGAGGCGCCAGGGCAATGGTGCGGCTGCCCTCTCCCCCCCCACATATATATAGGGGGCCAGGGGGGTGCGCCAGCCCCTGCAGATCCAATCTGGGAGGGGGGGCGGCGGCCAGGGGGGAGTCCTTGCCCCCCAAGGCAAGTGGCGCCCCCTCCCCCCTAGGGTTTCAACCCTAGGCGCATGGGGAGGAGGGCCCAAGTGGTGCGCCAGCCCATTAGGGCTGGACACTTCCCCCTTGCGGCCTAGGGGCCCCACCGGGATGGGTGGCCCCACCCGGTGGACCCCCGGGGCCCCTCCGGTGGTCCCGGGACGCTCCTAGTGACCCCCGGAGATCACCCGATAGCCGAAACCTGACTTCCTATATATCAATCTTTACCTCCGGACCATTCCGGAACTCCTCGTGACGTCCGGGGTCTCATCCGGGACTCCGAATAACTTTCGGGTTTCCACATGCATGTATCTCTATGACCCTAGCGTTACCGAACCTTAAGTGTGTAGACCCTACGGGTTCGGGAGACACGTAGACATGACCGAGACCACTCTCCGGTCAATAACCAATAGTGGGATCTGGATACCCATGATGGTTCCCACATGTTCCTCGATGATCTTCATTGGATGAACCACCGTGTCAAGGATTCACTTAATCCCGTATGTTATTCCCTTTGTCCATCGGTACGGTACTTGCCCGAGATTCGATCGTCGATATTCCCGATACCTTGTTCAATCTCGTCATGGCAAGTCTCTTTACTCGATCCGTAATCCATCATCCCGTGATTAACTACTTAGTCACATTGAGCTCATTATGATGATGTCTTACCGAGTGGGCCCAGAGGTACCTCTCCGTCATACGGAGTGACAACATCCCAGTCTCGGTTCGTACCAACTCAACAGACACTTTCGGAGATACCCGATGCGTACCTTTATAGCCACCCAATTACGTTGTGACGTTTGGCACACCCAAAGTATTCCCACGGCATCCGGGAGTTGTACAACCTCATGGTCTAAGGAATAAATACTTGACACCGAAAAGCTTATGCATTACGAACTATACGATCTCGTGCTATGCTTAGGATTGGGTCTTGTCCATCACATCATTCTCCTAATGATGTGATCCCGTTATCACTGACATCACATGTCCATGATCAGGAAACCGTGATCATCTGTTGATTAACGAGCTGGTAATTAGAGGCTCACCAGGGACTCATTGTGGTCTATATATTCACACATGTATCGCTGTTTCCGTACAATACAATTCAAGCATGAATAACAGACAATTATCATGAACAAGAAAATATAATAATAATACTTTTATTATTGCCTCTAGGGCATATTTCCAACAGTTTGAGCATTCGGGCAGTTTTCCAAGAGTTCCCTATACCCCGCCTTGCACAACGGCGCCACTCCTTTCCAGGCTATGGACATCTGGAAGGCGTGGATCCTGATCAAATTGAAGATCTTTCTGTGGCAGGTAGTGAGGGACAGGTTGCCGATGGGTGTCAACGTGTAAGTGCGACACGACCTCAGCGACGGACTGTGCCTCCTTTGCGGGAAAATAGAGGAAGTGGAACATATTTTCTTCAAATGTGTTATTGCACAATTCTTGTGGGGTTGTAACCGTGATGCTACCGGTTGCAGTTGGGCACCGGCAACATTTGGGATGTTCCATAGCTTAGCCTCTAGATTTTCCAACCATGCCCATCGAATCACTTGGATGATCTTTACCCCCCATGCATGGGCCTTGTGGCAGATTAGAAACAAAGCAGTGATTTATAAACACCATGAACATAAATATCATGGAGGCTGTGTTGCTTTTGAATCAACTACATGTGTAAACATGTGCCAAGTCAAGCCACTTGAAACATTCATAGGCGGATACCATACTAACATACTACATCATAACCATTTTAATGCACGTTGACACTCAAGATAAATCATTGTCCACTCCTAGCTACTTAAGCATGGCATGAGCAACTATAATATCTAATTGTCATCATAAACATGTTTACTCATAATATGTTGAATCATGGAGGCTAATTAAGTTAAACATATTTACAAAAACAAAAAAAGGAGAGTTAATACCTGCTTTTCTTTGCCACGGTCACTTCATCAAATCATCATCATTATTGCCTTTACCTTGCATGACCAAATGATATGAAAATAATAATAGTGCAAGAGTGTCGTGGACTAAGCTAGAATCTGCAAACATTTTATTCAAAAGAGAAGACAAGGTAATATTGGCTCTTGGTTAGATCAACCATAATGCAACGCAAGCCACTCAACATTTTCGTCGTGGTCTTCTCCTTACGACGACTCAACGAAAAGAAAAGAAATTCACAAAACACACTAAAATATTTTTGGAGTTTTTAGTTTTTCTGAAGAAAGCAAATTATAATGAAGGAACAACGAAAAGCGAGAAAAACTACTTACAGAAGAAAGCTCCCAACAAGCAAAAGAAGAAACGGGAAATCTTTTTTGTTTTTCTAATTCTACAAACTACTAAACAAGGAAGAAAAACTGAAAAGAAGCGAGAAATTGATACGTATCTATAATGTTTGATTGTTCCATGCTGTAATATTATCATTCTTGGATGTTTGAAAATCATTTTATAACAACTTTATATCATTTTTTGGGACTAACCTATTGACATAGTGCATAGTGCCAGTTGTTATTTTTGCTTATTTTTTACATCACAGTAAATCAATATCAAACGGAGTCCAAATGCAGCGAAACTTTTTGGAGACCAGAAGACATCCAGTGGGCCAGAGAAGCACCTGGGGGGGGGGGTGCCCCGAGGGGGGCACAACCCACCAGGGCATGTCTGGGGGCACAGGCGCGCCCAGGTGGGTTGTGCCCACCTCGGTGGCCTCCTGCACCGCCTCTTTGCTCTATAAATGCTCAAATATTCCAAAAACCGTAGGGGAGTCGATAAAATTTTGTTTTTATTTATTCAGATTATAAAAATATATTTCTACTATCCATATTACACTTTTATCATCATCTCTTCGCCGAACTAATGCACCTATACAATTTTCCATTGTGTTGGGTGTGTTGGGGACACAAGAGACTTTTTGTTATTTGGTTGCAGGGTTGTTTGAGAGAGACCATTTTCATCCTACGCCTCCCACGGATTGATAAACCTTAGGTCATCCATTTGAGGGAAATTTTCTACTGTCCTACAAAACTATGCGCTTGGAGGCCCAACACGAGTTTACAAGGACAAGTTGTATAGTAGACATCAAGCCTTTTTCTGGCGTAGTTGCCGGGGAAGTGAATGCATGAAGGTATATCTTTAGATCTTGTAACTGAATCTTTTAGTTTCTTGTTTTATCACTAGTTTGGTTTATAGAAGAAAACTAAAAAAATGGAATTGAGGTTGCATCATATTATCCGTCTTTATAATGTATTTCGTAAAAATGATGGAAAAGAAAATTGTGCTCAATAATTGTAAGAAGAAATCTATAAAATGTTTGATATAGAATCCATGAATGATGAGCATGATTGCAATATTGCTAGTATGAATTCCTTGAATATCCATGATGCTTGTGATATGCAAAGCCATAAGCTCGGGTATGCTATGTTTTTTCAAGTTGATATTTTTATTCTCGCAAGTTTTGATGTGCAAATTTATTATGATGATAGCATTTCCTATTTATGATGATTACAATGATGAATGTGGGTTTGGAAGAGTGTCAACTCTAGGTAATGATCCCACTATTTTGGAGGGTCTTGGATCTTTTCTCAATATTGATAAAAGTGGATTTGGAGAGGCCATGACTGTATTTAGTGATGAATCCACTATTTTGGAACAAGTTTCAATTGATTATGAGAACAAAGTTCCTATCTATGATGATTATGGTGATGACATGTATGCTATAAAGAATAATGCTAACCATGTAACTTGTCATCATAATTTTAATTCTCAATATGATAATGACAATCAAGTATCACATGATAGTTATTTTGTTGAGTTTGATTCCACTATTATGAATGAGAATAACATTGCTTATGTGGAGAGTAATAAAATTTCTATGCTTGTGGATTATGAAAAGAATGCTTTATGTGATAGTTATATTGTTGAATTCATTCATGATGCCATTGAAAATTACCATGAGAGAGGAATTTATGCTTTTACATATCTCAATAATATTAATTTTCCTCTCTTTATGTTGAAAGTTTTGAAGTATTTCTTGTTTTCCCTCCCTATGCTAGTTGATTATTGTTCACATAAATTGTTTGCTCACAAAATCCCTATGCATAGGAAGTGGGTTAGACTTAAATGTGCTAGTCATATGCTTCATGATGCTCTCTTTGTGTTTCAATTCTTTACTTTTATGTGAGCATCATTGAAATCATCAATGCCTGGCTAAAATGGCATTAAAGAAAAGCGCTTGTTGGAAGACAACCCAACATGTACCCCTACTGTTTTGTGTGTTCACATGATTATGCTACTGTACTAATCATGTTTTAATTCTTTTGTTTCAATAAAGTGCCAAGTAAAGCCTCTGGGATAGTGTGGATGATAGTTGACTTGATTCTGTGCAAAAACAGAAGCTTTTGCATCCAGTGATGGAATTTATGTGCTTTACTGGAACATGATAAATTCTGATTTTTTTTACAGAAGTTTGGTATACAAGTTGCCTACACTTTTCTAAAATTTCAGAACTTTTAGAGGCGCAGAAGTGTGATTAAAATTCAGATCTTTACAGACTGTCTTGTTTTTGACAGATTCTGTTTTCAATGCATAGTTTGTTCGTTTTCTAGTTTCTATGGCTTATATTTATCAATATAGATTGTAGAAATGGTATGGTACATTAGGCATTGTGTGGAAACAATTATGAATCTTGTCTTCAACAGTACTTAAAGTGGTGATTTGCTTTATCATACTAACGGATCTCACAAAGGTTTTGTTAAGTTTTGTGTGATTGAAGTTTTCAAGTTTTGGGTTAGATGTCGATATGAGAAGAATAAGGAGTGGCAAGAACCTAAGCTTGGGGATGCTCAAGGCACTCCAAGGCAACATTCAAGGATGACCCAAGCAATTAAGCTTGGGGATGCCCCGGAAGGCATCCCCTCTTCCGTCTTCAACATTATCGGTAACCTCACTTGGAGTTATTTTTATTCATCACATGACATGACTTTTGCTTGGAGCGTCATTTTATTTCATTTTTATTTGCTTGATGGTATTTATAATAATGTTTTGCATATTTTATTTCAATAAAAATGTCAAGTATAGCCTTTACCATGCTTATTTTGCAAGTCTACATGTTGCTATTTGAACACAGAAAGTTTTCTATCATTGTTTGAATTCTTATGGATAGTTAGAACGTGATAAAGTCTTGAAAGTTTTACACCATGAGCATTAATAAGTTCTTTGTAACCTAGTAATTTTTCAGAATTGTTTGAGCTAGGGAAGTATGAGTAAAATTGCACTCTTTACAGACCGCCATGTTTAGACAGATTGCTGTTATGTTTGCATTGTTTGCATATGTTTGCGTGTTCAATGATTCTATTTGAGGATAGGAGTATTAATATGCAGAGGCATTTAGTATGCAATGTTAAATTATAATTTTAGTGATTTGTTACTATAGAGAATGTTAAGGTTTTGATTTGATTTGTACTAACTTATCTCACAAGTTCTTGTTGAATTTTGTGTGGATGAAGTTTTTGAGATTTGGGAAAACCGTGATGTAAGAGGAATTTCGGAGACACAAAAGTTCAAGCTTGGGGATGCCCAAGGCATCCCAAGATTATATTCCAAGAAGTCTCAAGCAAGCTTGGGGATGCCCTGGTAGGCATCCCACTTTTCTTCATCAACAATTATCAGTTAGCCTCGGTTGAGCCTAAGTTTTTGATTCTTCACATGATTTGTGATATTCTTTAAATGTAATTTTATTTTGTTTTACCTGCTGTTTGAATAGAATACATAGATCTAAAACTTTTTAAATGAGAGAGAGTCTTCAATTAGCTACCCTTTTACTTAACTACTCATGTGAACTTCACTTATATCTTTTTGAAGTAGTTTGCCATTTTCTCATGTTCTTCACTTAGAATTGTTTGAGCCTATCAAAAGTAATGCATGAAACTAGTCTCAAAGTGATAGATATTCAAGAAGGATATAATAAAAACTTTCATGAAGATCATTGGACAAAATAAACTTGATTCATTGTAATAGTTTTGTGATATGATGGTAGTGATATGTGAGCCATGTTAATGTGTAATTATGTTTTAGTAAGAATATTGATGTTAAGGTTTATGATTCCCTATGCAAGCACGGAAGTCAATAGTTATGCAATGAAATTACATCCTACTTGTGCTGCATTATTCGATGTTAGTTGAGTTTTCGTTTCTTGGTTGGTCACTTCTCAATCTATTTGCTAGCCTCCACTTGTACTAAGTAGAAATACTACTTGTGCATCCAAAATCCTTAAACCCAATTTTTCCATATGATTAATCCATACCTACCTATATGCGGTATTCCCTTGCCGTTCTAAGCAAATTCGTCTGTGCCATCTCTAAATTTCAAACTAAACTTCTGTTTTGTGTGCCCGTATCGCTCATGAAGCGGTGAGGGGTGGCCGATATTTTCCATGCTAGATGTGTTATTCTCAAGATGAGTGTTTATTCACTTGTCATTGCATGAGAGTACGACAAAGGTATTAGGGATGCCCAGTCCCGAAATTAAAAAGAAATTTACTTTATGTTGTCAAATATTAAATTCTTGGAAAGTGTTGGTATGGAGGGCACCCGTGGATACGGTTAGCCATGGATTGTGAAAGAATGGTGGAAAAAGGAATAAACTTTATTTTCTGTTTGGGAACCGCCTATGATGTATATAGCATGGAAAGTATTGGGAACTCTAAGTTATTTTCGTTGACGGGAAAAGTATGCCTCCAAAAATTATTTTCATCTCTCAATTTAAGCTTTGAGCTCTGGCACCTCTATAAAGCCCTACTTCCCTCTGTGAAGGGCCTTTCTATTTACTTTATGCAATTTTATTTTTATCTGAGTCTCCATCTTCTCTTATAAAGCACCAACTAAGGGGCACTATGATCGTCCTTGAGTATTGGTTGTAGCTAATATGCGAGTGTGTTTCATGAATGGATCAATGATTGAGCATGATGGGCTAGGGATAAATTTCTTTAGTATTGATATTTTGAAAGGCATGGTTGCTTGTTGGTATGCTTGAGTATTAAAATCTTCATGTCGAAACTAGACTATTGCTTTGAACCATATACAAGTCCAAATGTCCATGCTATAAAGAAAAGAATATGTGATGAACATGTTAGGCATCATTCCACATCAAAAATTCTATTTTTATCATTTACCTACTCGAGGACGAGCAATAATTAAGCTTGGGGATGCTGATACGTCTCCAACGTATCTATAATTTTTGATTGTCCCATGCTGTTATTATATCATTCTTGGATGTTTTGCAATCATTTTATAGAAACTTTATATCATTTTTTGGGACTAACCTATTGACATAGTGCCCAGTGACAGTTGTTGTTTTTTGCTTGTTTTTTTACATCAGAGAAAATCAATATCAAACGGAGTCCAAATGCAGCGAAACGTTTTGGTGATTTTTTTGGACCAGAAGACATCCAGTGGGCCAGAGAAGCACCTGGGGGGGGGGTGCCCTGAGGGGGGCACAACCCACTAGGGCGTGTGCCTGGGGGCCCAGACGCGCCCAGGTGGGTTATGCTCACCTCGGTGGCCTCCTGCACCGCCTCTTCGCTCTATAAATGCCCAAATATTCCAAAAACCCTAGGGGAGTCGATAAAATTTTGTTCCTGCCGCCGCATGCCTCTATATCCACGAGATCCAATCTAGACCCCTTTTCGGCATGCTGCCGGAGGGGGAAATCATCACCGGTGGCCATCTTCATCATCCCGGCAGCCACCATGACAAGGAGGGAGTAGCCCACCCTCGAGGCTGACGGTTTGTACCAGTAGCTATGTGTTTGATCTCTCTCTCTCTCTCTCTCTCTCTCTCTCTCTCTCTCTCTCTCTCTCTCTCGTGTTCTTGAGATGGCACGATCTTGATGTATCGCAGGCTTTGTTAATATAGTTGAATCATATGGTTTTCTCCCCTCTCTATCTTGTTGTCATGAATTGAGTATTACCTTTGAGATTTCTTTGGATTGGATACTTTTATGGATTTGAGAAAACTTAATGTATGTCTTGCTATGAATACCCGTTCTGACAATGGGGTATCATATTGATTCACTTGATGTGCATTTTGGCACTCAACTCGCGGATTCCCGAGGTGACATTGGGGTAATCTATGCATAGCGGTTGATGCACGTTCTTGTCTTTGTTTCTCCGGTAGAAATCTTGGGGCACTCTTTGAGGTTCTTTGTGTTGGATTGAGTTTTATGAATCTGAATTTGTCTTGGTGTTATGATTAGTACGAACTCTTGATAGATTGATCGGAAATGATAACTTGTTGTTATTTTAGTACGAACTCTTGGATAGATCGATCAAAAAGAATAACTTTGAGATGGTTTCGTACCCTACAAACAATTTCTTCTTATGTTCTCCGCTAGATAAGAACTTTGGAGTGATTCTTTATCGCACGTTAAGGGATTGCCATATGATCCAATTATATTAGCATTGTTGAGAGATTGCACTAGTGAAAGTACGAACCCTAGGCCTTGTTTTAAAGCATTGCAATACCGTTTGTGCTCCGTTTTATCACTTGTTACCTTGCTGTTTTTACTTATTTAGATTATAAAAATATATTTCTACTATCCATATTACACTTTTATCATCATATCTTCATCGAGCTAGTGCACCTATACAATTTGCCATTGTATTGGGTGTGTTGGGGACACAAGAGACTTTTTGTTATTTGGTTGCTGGGTTGTCTAAGAGAGACCATCTCCTCCTACGCCTCCGACGGATTGATAAACCTTAGGTCATCCACTTGAGGGAAATTTTCTACTGTCCTACAAAACTCTATGCTTGGAGGCCCAACACGATTCTACAAGAACAAGTTGTGTAGTCGACATCAGATTTTTTTTGGATTTTTCAAAGTTTTTCAAACACATAAGAAGAAAGCAAAAATAAAACTAACATGGATATACAATGAAATATGATGAACACCAATAATTGGAATGAAATGTGTGAACATGAATGTAATGTCAGTGAGAAATACGTACTCCACCAAGCTTGGCCTTTTGGCCTAGCCTGGTAATCTCCACCTATAGTAGCCATCGGTTCCGGTAGGATAGTGGTGAGGCGGTGGCACTCGAGCATCCCAAGGCTATGCCTCGTTCTCTGACGCAGGCAACTCATTCCGGTAAGCAGTGATGTCCGGTGGCATGATGATGTAACCATGCCTGTATGAGAATCAAACAAAGAGGGTGTAGGCAACGAAATAATATCACGAGTATCCTCACTAAATACCAAATTGTAACGAATGTGATGAGGAGACTCGGGGTTATCAATAAAGCGATGATCTATCATAGCCTGGTGGTTCAGATAAACCATAGGCGGCAAGTAATTATTGTGGCGTACATTAATATTAAAACATCTCGCCAAGCAAGTAGCATAAATACCACCATGAACATTACCCCTAGTCATGTTAGTGTCCAGGCAGCGCATAATGATAGCTCCAAGGCTATAGGTGTCATCAGCAAAAAGTGTATGGCGTAAAATGGCAAGGCCAGGGGCACTGAGCGTTCCACCTTCTTCCCTAGCAGTCAAGCATTTCCCTATGAATAATGCAAAGTAATGAACAACGGGAAAATGCAAGCTAGTAGCTCTGGCTTTCGACACACCCCCATGCTCTACCAAAATTAAAGTATGGAGGAAGCCCTCAAACTCCTTCGTTTGAGGCTCTCTTAGTTCTCCATCAGAGGGAGTCAAACATATCTGACAGAACTCAGTAAGTGGTATCTCATAATGTTCAACATATAAATCAAAGTGTACCATAGGAATATCGAGCCTATGCAAGAAATGGAAATTTTGCACAAAGGAATTTGTAAGGGTGTGGTATTGATCACACTCATTTACAAGGAAATCGGTCAACCCGACATTTGCAACGAATTGGATGAACTCTTGGTGAAACACGACATCGTTCACGAAGGCATTATGTGGACACTTGCACGGCGGGGCCTTCGTCCAACGCGGAATGTTGAGGTCACGACCTGGGCATCCCCAACGATCCCGTTGGCACTCTGGCTCGAAGAACGTCTCTGTAAGAAGTTCATTTTCCTACGAACAAGTTACTGAAATTTTTGGACCACAAAATTTTGTCAATAAAACTTCACAAGATTGATAGCAACTACTCGTATGGATGTCTAGAGGCTATATAAAGCATTCATAATACTTGAAACTCAAAGGATTAAACATGCAAGCTCATTTACAGTAGCACCCAGAGCAGCAAAATATGCAAAATATAATCCACTAAAGCAAAAACTATTTGAACCAATGGAGGAGTCACATACCAAGAAGCAATCCATCAAAGAAGTATTAGAAATGAAACCCGAGCAAAGACATCAAAAAAAATCTCAAGTTTGGGAGCAAGAACATGAGAGAGAGAGAGAGGGAGAGAGCTACCATGATTTTTTTTGGAGGTAAGGGATGAAGTGGGCTGAATCACTAAGTGAGTGGTGTCCCGTGGGACCCACAAGGCATCTTGGCGTGCCTAGGGGTGGCCATGCCATGTTGCCTTGTGAGCAACAGGGGCAACCTCTGGGATGTATTTAGTGCCAAAAATTCTTAAATAATCCAGAAAAAAGGATGTTAAAATTCTACGTCATGCACATGACTTATATTTTTGGGCCATTTTTTATTGCACCGATAATTCGGAAAAAAGGATAATCATGTCATTTTGCTTTATTAAACTAAAAATAAGAGAGAGCAAACTAAAAGTACCGAAGGTTGTGCTTACTAAATTCATCGACCACATGCCCCTAAAAAAGAATCCATTAATAAGGTTGATCATGTCATATTAACAAACTATTTCCGAGTATTACGAGAAGTGTTTATGACCGCAAACTGTTCATCGGGAAAACTATCATCAATGTGTAGTGGGTCATCAAGAATATGTTCTAGCCTAGACAAGTTGTCTGCGACTGGGTTCTCAGCTCCTTTTCTATCTATGATATGCAAATCAAATTCTTGCATTAGAAGAAGCCATCTAATAAGTCCAGGTTTAGAATTTTTCTTTTCCATAAGATATTTAATAGCAGCATGATCACTATGAACAATTACTTTAGAATCAACAATATAAGATCTGAATTTATCACATGCAAATAAAACTCTAAAAATTCTTTTTCAGTAGTAGCATAATTTCTATGGGCATTGTCTAGAGTTTTACTAGCATAATGGATAACCTTTAATTTCTTATCAACTCTTTGTCCTAGAACAAAACCAACAACATAATCACTAGCATCACATATGAATTCAAAGGGCAGGTTCCAATCAGGTGGTTGGACAATAGGTGCAAGGACTAAGGCTTTCTTAAGTATTTCAAAGGCTTCTACGCCATCAAAAACAAATGGAACATCTTGATGTCGCTTAAAGCTACGTCGGGTTTTCCCCAAGGGATGATGCAGCACATCGACGACAGGTATTTTTCTCAGGTGTGAAACCAAGGTTATCGAACCAATAGGAGAACCAGGCAACACAACGTAAACAACACCTGCACACAAATAACAACACCTCGCAACCCGACGTGTTAAAGGGGTTGCCAATCCCTTTCGGGTAACGAACGTGAGAGAGAGAGAGATAAATATTGGTAGATTGGTTGATAAATAAGATAAATTGCAGCAAGGTATTTTTGGGTTTTTGGTTTAGTAGATCTAAAAATAAAAGCAAAGGCAAATATATGAGAAAGAAGACCCGGGTGCCGTAGGTTTCACTAGTGGCTTCTCTCGAGAAAAATAGCAAACGGTGGGTAAACAAATTACCGTTGGGCAATTGATAGAACTTCAAATAATCATGATGATATCCAGGAAATGATCATTACATAGGCATCATGTCTAAGATTAGTAGACCGACTCCTGCCTGCATCTACTTGAAGGAAATATGCCCTAGAGGCAATAATAAAGTTGTTATTTATATTTCCTTATATCATGATAAATGTTTATTATTCATGCTAGAATTGTATTAACCGGAAACTTAGTACATGTGTGAATACATAGACAAAACAGTATGTCCCTAGTATGCCTCTACTAGACTAGCTCATTGATCAAAGATGGTTATGTTTCCTAGCCATAGACATGAGTTGTCATTTGATCAACGGGATCACATCATTAGGAGAATGATGTGATGGACAAGACCCATCCGTTAGCATAGCACTATGATCGTTTAGTTTTACTGCTATTGCTTTCTTCATGACTTATACATGTTCCTATGACTATGAGATTATGCAACTCCCAAATACCGTAGGAACACCTTGTGTGCTATCAAACGTCACAACGTAACTGGGTGATCATAAAGATGCTCTACAGGTGTCTTCGAAAGTATTCGTGGTGTTGGCATAGATCAAGATTAGGATTTGTCACTCCGAGTGTCGGAGAGGTATCTCTGGGCCCTCTCGGTAACACACATCATAATAAGCCTTGCAAGCAAAAGACTAATGAGTTAGTCACGAGATGATGTGTTACGGAACGAGTAAAGAGACTTGCCGGTAACGAGATTGAACTAGGTATAGAGATACCGACGATCGAATCTCGGGCAAGTAACATACCGATGACAAAAGGAACAACGTATGTTGTTATGCGGTTTGACCGATAAATATCTTCATAGAATATGTAGGAGCCAATATGAACATCCAGGTTCCGCTATTGGTTATTGACCGGAGATGAGTCTCGGTCATGTCTACATAATTCTCGAACCCGTAGGGTCCGCACGCTTAACGTTTGATGACAATCGGTATTATGAGTTTATGAGTTTTGATGTACCGAAGGTAGTTCGGAGTCCCGGATGAGATCACGGACATGACGAGGAGTCTCGGAATGTCCGAGACATAAAGATTGATATATTGGACGACTATATTCGGACACCGGAAGTGTTCCGGAAAAGTTTTGGATTTAACTGGATTGCCGGAGGGGGTTACCGAAACCCCCTACGAGGGGGGATGGTCCATAGTGGGCCTTGAGGAAAGGAGAGAGGCAGCCCATAGAGGCTGGCCGGCGCCCCACCTAGGGATCCTAGTTGGACTAGGATTGGGGGGGCGCCACCTCTCCCTCTTTTCCTTTCCCACTCTTCCTTCTTGGTGGACTCCTACTAGGAATAGGATTGCAATCCTATTCCTAGTAGGATTGCCCTAGCCGCACCATAGGAAGCCGGCCGGCCCTCCCCTCTTGCTCCTTTATATACGGGGGCAGGGGGGCACCCAAAGACACACAAGTTGAATTGTTCCAGCCGTGTGCGGTGCCCCCCTCCACAGAAACACACCTCGGTCATACCGTTGCAGTGCTTAGGCGAAGCCCTGCGCCGGTAGATACATCATATCCGTCACCACGCCGTCGTGCTGACAAAACTCTCCCGTGAAGCTCAGCTGGATCAAGAGCTCGTGGGACGTCATCAAGCCGAACGTGTGCTGAACGCGGAGGTGCCGTACGTTCGGTACTTGATCGGTTGGATCGCGAAGAAGTTCGACTACATCAACCGCGTCACTTGACGCTTCCGCTTCTGGTCTACGAGGGTACGTAGACACACTCTTCCCTCTCGTTGCTATGCATCTGGTAGATAGATCTTGCGTGATCGTAGGAAAATTTTAAAATACTACGTTCCCCAACAATGGTATCAGAGCCAGGTCTATGCGTAGATGATATGCACGAGTAGAACACAATGAGTTGTGGGCGATACTAGTCATACTGCTTACCAGCATGTCATACTTTGCTTCGGCGGTATTGTGAGATGAAGCGGCCCGGACCGACATTACGCGTACGCTTACGCGAGACTGGTTTCACCGTTACGAGCACTCGTTGCTTAAAGGTGACTGGCGGGTGTCTGTCTCTCTCACTTTAGCTGAATCAAGTGTGGCTACGCCCGGTCCTTGTGAAGGTTAAAACAACACATACTTGACGAAACATCGTTGTGGTTTTGTATGCGTAGGTAGGAACGGTTCTTGCTAAGCCCGTAGCAGCCACGTAAAACTTGCAACAACAAAGTAGAGGACGTCTAACTTGTTTTTGCAGGGCATGTTGTGATGTGATATGGTCAAGACATGATGAGTTATACGGTTTTGTATGAGATGATCATGTTTTGTAAAGTTATCGGCAACTGGCAGGAGCCATATGGTTGTCGCTTTATTGTATGAAATGCAATCGCCATGTAATTGCTTTACTTTATCACTAAGCGGTAGCGATAGTCGTAGAAGCAATAGTTGGCGAGACGACAACGATGCTACGATGGAGATCAAGGTGTCGCGCCGGTGACGAAGGTGATCATGACGGTGCTTTGGAGATGGAGATCAAAAGCACAAGATGATGATGGCCATATCATGTCACATATTTTGATTGCATGTGATGTTTATCTTATTATGCTTCTTATTTTGCTTAGTACGACGGTAGCATTATAAGATGATCCCTTACAAAATTTCAAGGTACAAGTGTTCTCCCTGAGTATGCACCGTTGCGAAAGTTCGTCGTGCTGAGACACCACGTGATGATCGGGTGTGATAAGCTCTACGTTCAAATACAACGGGTGTAAGACAGTTTTGCACACGCAGAATATTCGGGTTAAACTTGACGAGCCTAGCATATACAGATATGGCCTCGGAACACTGGAGACCGAAAGGTCGAGCGTGAATCATATAGTAGATATGATCAACATAAGATGTTCACCATTGAAACTACTCCATCTCACGTGATGATCGGACATGGTTTAGTTGATTTGGATCACGTGATCATTTAGATGACCAGAGGGATGTCTATCTAAGTGGGAGTTCTTAAGTAATATGATTAATTGAACTTTAATTTATCATGAACTTAGTCCTGGTAGTATTAGCATATCTATGTTGTAGATCAATAGCTCACGATGTTGCTCCCCGTTTATTTTTCATATGTTCCTAGAGAAAACCAAGTTGAAAGATGTTAGTAGCAATGATGCGGAATTGTTCCGTGATCTGAGGATTATCCTCATTGCTGCACAGAAGAATTATGTCCTTGATGCACCGCTAGGTGACAGACCTATTGCAGGAGCAGATGTAGACGTTATGAACGTTTTAAAGCTCGATATGATGACTACTTGATAGTTTAAGTGCACCATGCTTTACGGCTTAGAACCGGGACTTCAAAAACGTTTTGAACGCCATGGAGCATATAAGATGTTCCAAGAGTGGAAATTAGTATTTCATACTCATGCCCGTGTCGAGAGGTATAAGACCTCTGACAGTACTTTGCCTACAAGATGGAGGAGAATAGCTCAACCAGTGAGCATGTGCTCAGATTGTCTGGGTACTACAATTACTTTAATCAAGTGGGAGTTAATCTTCCAGATAAGATAGTAATTGACAAAGTTCTCTAGTCACTATCACCAAGTTAGTAGAACTTCGTGATGAACTATAATATGCAAGGGATGACGAAAGTAATTCCCGAGCTCTTCGCAATGCTGAAATCGGCGAAGGTAGAAATCAAGAAAGAGCATCAAGTGTTGATGGTTAACAAGACCACTTGTTTCAAGTAAAGGGCAAAGGGATAGAAGGGGAACTTCAAAAAGAATGACAAGCAAGTTGTCACTCCCGTGAAGAAACCCAAAGCTAAAACTCAAGCCTGAAACTAAGTGCTTCTACTGCAAAGGAAATGGTCACTGGAAGTGGAACTGCCCTAGATACTTGGCGGATAAGAAGGATGGCAAAGTGAACAAAGGTATATTTGATATACAGATTATTGATGTGTATTTTACTAGTGTTCATAGCAACCCCTCGGTATTTGATACTGGTTTAGTTGCTAAAGAGTAGTAACTCGAAATGGGAGTTGCATAATGAACAGAAACTAGTTAAAGGATGAAGTGACGATGTGTATTGGAAGCAGTTCCAAGATTGATATGATCATCATCGCACACTCCCTATACTTTCGGGATTAGTGTTGAACCTAAATAAGTATTATTTGGTGTTTGTGTTGAGCATGAATATGATTTGATCATGTTTATTGCAATACGGTTATTTATGTAAGTTAGAGAATAATTGTTGTTCTGTTTACATGAATAAAACCTTATATGGTCATACACCCAATGAAAATGGTTTGTTGGATCTCGATCGTGTGATACACATATTCATAATATTGAAGCCAAAAGATGCAAGGTTAATGATGATAGTGCAACTTATTTGTGGCACTGCCGTTTAGGTCATATTGGTGTAAAGCGCATGAAGAAACTTCATAGTGATGGACTTTTGGAATCACTTGATTATGAATCACTTGATGCTTGCGAACCATGCCTCATGGGCAAGATGAATAAAACTCCGTTCTCCGGAACAATGGAGCGAGCAACAGATTTGTTGGAGATCATACATATAGATGTATGTGGACCAATGAGTGTTGAAGCTCGCGGCGGGTATCGTTATTTTCTGACCTTCACTGATGATTTGAGCAGATATGGGTATATCTACTTAATGAAGCACAAGTCTGAAACATTTGAAAAGTTCAAAGAATTTTAGAGTGAAGTGGAGAATCATCGTAACAAGAAAATAAGAGTTTCTACGATATGATCGTAGAGGTAAAATATTTGAGTTAGCGAGTTTGGCCTTCAGTAAAAACAATGTGAAATAGTTTCACTACTCACGCCACCTGGAACACCACAGTGTAATGGTGTGTCCGAACGTCATAACCGTACTTTATTAGATATGGTGCGATCGATGATGTCTCTTACCGATCTACCACTATCGCTTTTGGGGTTATGCATTAGAGACATCTACATTCACGTTAAATAGGGCACCATCTAAATCCGTGGAGATGACACCGAATGAACTATGGTTTGGCAAGAAACCAAAGTTGTCGTTTCTTTAAGTTTGGGACTGCGATGCTTATGTGAAAAAGTTTCAACATGATAAGCTCGAACCCAAATCGGAGAAGTAAATCTTCATAGGATACCCAAAAAGAAACTGTTGGGTACACCTTCTATCACAGATCCGAAGGCAAGATATTCGTTGCTAAGAATGGATCCTTTCTAGAGAAGGAGTTTCTCTCGAAAGAAGTGAGTGGGAGGAAAGTAGAACTTGATGAGGTAATTGTACCTTCTCCCGAATTGGAAAGTAGTACATCACAGAAAATTGTTCCAGTGATTCCTACACCAATCAGTGAGGAAGTTAATGATGATGATCATGAAACTTCGGATCAAGTTTCTGCTGAACGTCGTAGATCAACCAGAGTACGTTCCGCACCAGAGTGGTACGGCAACCCAGTTCTGGAAATCATGTTACTAGACCATGATGAACCTACGAACTATGAGGAAGCGATGATGAGCCCAGATTCCGCAAAATGGCTTGAGGCCATGCAATCTGAGATGGGATCCATGTATGAGAACAAAGTAGGGACTTTGGTTGACTTGCCCGATGGTCGGCAAGCCATCGAAAATAAATGGATCTTTAAGAGGAAGACTGACGCCGACGGTAATGTTACTGTTTACAAAGCTCGACTTGTTGCGAAAGTTTTTTCAACAAGTTCAAGGAGTTGACTACGATGAGACTTTCTCACCCGTAGCGATGCTTAAGTCTGTCTGAATCATGTTAGCAATTGCCGCATTTTATGAAATCTGGCAAATGGATAACAAAACTGCATTCTTTAATGGATTTATTAAAGAAGACTTGTATATGATGCAACCAGAAGGTTTTGTCAATCCTAAAGGTGCTAACAAAATGTGCAAGCTCCAGCGATCCATCTATGGACTGGTGCAAGCATCTCAGAATTGGAATATGTGCTTTGATAAGTTGATCAAAAGCATATAGATTTATACAGACTTGCGGTGAAGCCTGTATTTACAAGAAGTGAGTGGGAGCACTACAACCTTTCTGATAAGTATATGTGAATAACATATTGTCGATCGGAAATGATGTAGAATTTTCTGGAAAGCATAAAGGAGTGTTTGAAAGGAGTTTTTCAAAGAAAGACCTTGGTGAAGCTGCTTACATATTGGGCATCAAGATCTATAGAGATAGATCAAGACGCTTGATAAGACTTTCGATGAGTACATACCTTGATAAGATTTTGAAGTAGTTCAAAATGGATCAGTCAAAGAAGGAGTTCTTGCCTGACTTGTAAGGTATGAAGTTGAGTAAGACTCAATGCCCGACCACTGCAGAAGATAGAGAGAAAATGAAAGTCATTCCCTATGCCTCAGCCATAGGATCTATCATGTATGCAATGCTGTGTACCAGACCTGATGTGTGCCTTGCTATAAGTCTAGCAGGGAGGTACCAAAATAATCCAGGAGTGGATCACTGTACAGCGGTCAAAATTATCCTTAGTAACTGGATGACTAAGGAAATGTTTCTCGATTATGGAGGTGATAAAGAGTTCGTCGTAAAGGGTTACGCCGGTGCAAGCTTTGACACTAAATCCAAATGACTCTAAGTATCAATCTGGATGCGTATTAAAAGTGGGAGCAATTAGCTAGAGTAGCTCTATGCAGAGCATTGTAGACATAGAAATTTGCAAAATACATATGGATCTGAATATGACAGACCCGTTGACTAAACTTCTCTCACAAGCAAAACATGATCACACCTTATTACTCTTGGGTATTAATCACATAGCGATGTGAACTAGATTATTGACTCTAGTAAACCCTTTGGATGTTGGTCACATGGCGATGTGAACTATGGGTGTTATTCACATAATGATGTGAACTATCGGTATTAAATCACATGGCGATGTGAACTAGATTATTGACTCTAGTGCAAGTGGGAGACTGAAGGAAATATGCCCTAGAGGAAATAATAAAGTTGTTATTTATATTTCCTTATATCATGATAAATGTTTATTATTCATGCTAGAATTGTATTAACCGGAAACTTAGTACATGTGTGAATACATAGACAAAACAGTATGTCCCTAGTATGCCTCTACTAGACTAGCTCATTGATCAAAGATGGTTATGTTTCCTAGCCATAGACATGAGTTGTCATTTGATCAACGGGATCACATCATTAGGAGAATGATGTGATGGACAAGACCCATCCGTTAGCATAGCACTATGATCGTTTAGTTTTACTGCTATTGCTTTCTTCATGACTTATACATGTTCCTATGACTATGAGATTATGCAACTCCCGAATACCGTAGGAACACCTTGTGTGCTATCAAACGTCACAACGTAACTGGGTGATCATAAAGATGCTCTACAGGTGTCTCCGAAAGTATTCGTGGTGTTGGCATTGATCAAGATTAGGATTTGTCACTCCGAGTGTCGGAGAGGTATCTCTGGGCCCTCTCGGTAACACACATCACAATAAGCCTTGCAAGCAAAAGACTAATGAGTTAGTCACGAGATGATGTGTTACGGAACGAGTAAAGAGACTTGCCGGTAACGAGATTGAACTAGGTATGGAGATACCGACGATCGAATCTCGGGCAAGTAACATACCGATGACAAAAGGAACAACGTATGTTGTTATGCGGTTTGACCGATAAAGATCTTCGTAGAATATGTGGGAGCCAATATGAGCATCCAGGTTCCGCTATTGGTTATTGACCGGAGACGTGTCTCGGTCATGTCTACATAGTTCTCGAACCCGTAGGGTCCGCACGCTTAAGGTTTCGATGACAGTTTTATTATGAGTTTATGAGTTTTGATGTACCGAAGGAGTTCGGAGTCCCGGATGAGATCGGGGACATGACGAGGAGTCTCGAAATGGTCGAGACGTAAAAATCGATATATTGGACGACTATATTCGGACATCGGAAAGGTTCCGAGTGATTCGGGTATTTTCGGAGTACCGGGGAGTTACGGGAATAGAGGAGAGAGGCAAAAAGGAAGGAGGCGCGTGGCCCCCTTCTGGTCCGAATTGGACAAGGGGTGCAGCCCCCTTTTCCTTCTCCCTCTCCCCCTCTTTCCTTCTCTCCTACTCCGGAAAGGAAAGGGGAATCCTACTAGGACTTGGGAGTCCTAGTAGGACTCCCCACACTTGGCGCGCCCCTTCTAGGGCCGGCCTCTCCCTCCCTCCTTTATATACGGGGGCAGGGGGCACCTCTAGACACAACAATTGATCTCTTGATCTCTTAGCCGTGTGCGGTGCTCCCCTCCACCATAGTTCTCCTCGATAATATTGTAGCGGTGCTTAGGCGAAGCCCTGCGACAGTAGAACATCAAGATCGTCACCACGCCGTCGTGCTGACGGAACTCTCCCTCGACACTCAGCTGGATCGGAGTTCGAGGGACGTCATCGAGCTGAACGTGTGCTAGAACTCGGAGGTGCCGTAGTTTCGGTGCTTGATCGGTCGGGCCGTGAAGACGTACGACTACATCAACCGCGTTGTTCTAACGCTTCCGCTTTCGGTCTACGAGGGTACGTAGACTCACTCTCCCCTCTCATTGCTATGCATCTGGTAGATAGATCTTGCGTGCTCGTAGGAAAATTTTAAAATACTACGTTCCCCATCAGTGGCATCATGAGCCAGGTCTATGCGTAGATGATATGCACGAGTAGAACACAAGTGAGTTGTGGACGATACAAGTCATACTGCTTACCAGCATGTCATACTTTGCTTCGGCGGTATTGTGAGATGAAGCGGCCCGGACCGACATTACGCGTACGCTTACGCGAGACTGGTTTCACCGTTATGAGCACTCGTTGCTTAAAGGTGACTGGCGGGTGTCTGTCTCTCTCACTTTAGCTGAATCAAGTGTGACTACGCCCGGTCCTTGTGAAGGTTAAAACTGAAGGAAATATGCCCTAGAGGCAATAATAAAGTTGTTATTTTATATTTCCTTATATCATGATAAATGTTTATTATTCATGCTAGAATTGTATTAACTGGAAACTTAGTACATGTGTGAATACATAGACAAAACAGAGTGTCCCTAGTATGCCTCTACTAGACTAGCCCATTGATCAAAGATGGTTATGTTTCCTAGCCATAGACATGAGTTGTCATTTGATCAACGGGATCACATCATTAGGAGAATGATGTGATGGACAAGACCCATCCGTTAGCATAGCACTATGATCGTTTAGTTTTACTGCTATTGCTTTCTTCATGACTTATACATGTTCCTATGACTATGAGATTATGCAACTCCCGAATACCGTAGGAACACCTTGTGTGCTATCAAACATCACAACATAACTGGGTGATCATAAAGATGCTCTACAGGTGTCTCCGAAAGTATTCGTGGTGTTGGCATAGATCAAGATTAGGATTTGTCACTCCGAGTGTCGGAGAGGTATCTCTGGGCCCTCTCGGTAACACACATCATAATAAGCCTTGCAAGCAAAAGACTAATGAGTTAGTCACGAGATGATGTGTTACGGAACGAGTAAAGAGACTTGCCGGTAACGAGATTGAACTAGGTATAGAGATACCGACGATCGAATCTCGGGCAAGTAACATACCGATGACAAAAGGAACAACGTATGTTGTTATGCGGTTTGACCGATAAATATCTTCGTAGAATATGTAGGAGCCAATATGAACATCCAGGTTCCGCTATTGGTTATTGACCGGAGATGAGTCTCGGTCATGTCTACATAGTTCTCGAACCCGTAGGGTCCGCACGCTTAACGTTTGATGACGATCGGTATTATGAGTTTATGAGTTTTGATGTACCGAAGGTAGTTCGGAGTCCCGGATGAGATCACGAACATGACGAGGAGTCTCGGAATGTCCGAGACATAAAGATTGATATATTGGACGACTATATTCGGACACCGGAAGTGTTCCGGAAAAGTTTCGGATTTAACTGGATTGCCGGAGGGGGTTACCGGAACCACCTACGAGGGGGGTGTCGGGGGAAACTGTCCACCACGAACACCTATGGGACCGGAGCCCCTTGTCGTTGCGGTGAGGGAGCGGAGGGAGCACAAAGAGTGGATCGAGGAGAGCACGCGAGCAGTTTACCCAGGTTCGGGCCGCGCGGACGCGTAAAACCCTACTCCTGCCTTGGTTTGTATTGAGTTTGTGAGCTCGGGAGCTTGAAGAACTAGCTACACCGAGCGAGAGAGCTATCTAGGTTTCGAACCCTTTCTACGTTGTGCATGGGCCTCCTTTTATAGCTCAAGGGGTCACCGACGGGTGTCAACGTAGAAGAAGGGCAAAAACGTAACTTTGGTGGTAGTTGTAACAGTGCGGGAACAGTACATGGGTAGTGGATGAACAGTGGTCATCACCTAACTTGACAGTGGGGGACAAGAGCATTAAATGCCCGTCGCCGTCGACCCCAAAAGCGCCCGCCCTTGCGTCTCCGTTCGCCACGGCGGTAGCCTCGTCACCGTGGAGTGCCACCGTGTCCCCCAGGCTGCACAGCCATCCGCCACGCGTCCCTGGAAGGGCCCCAGGGCGACGCGTGGGCCGATGAGCTAGAGCACGGGCACACAGTGCAAACTTCCCCCGGCAAGCACCTTGCCGGGGTCTTGATCTTGTCGGGCCGGGAAGCTTGTCGCTCCCCGGGTCTTGCCGGGGCGCAGAGTGCGCCGAGGCTTGTCTTCTAGATACAGTCTTCTGGTCCTCCTGGCAAGCTCCTCTTGCCAGGGCCTTGTGTTAATGACATAGTCTTGAGCCTGGGACGGCCTTCCCGGCAAGCTCCACTTGCCGGGGCCTTGATCTTCTGCCTTGTATACTTTGTTTTTGAATGGCTTAATAAGGACCAGAAAGGTTTCCGGCAAGCACGTGGTAGACCCTGCCACGGGAAGCTGCTACTGCCCGTGCACAAGTTGGGGTACTAAGGTACCCCTATCTTAGTACACCGACAGGAGCCCCCGGGCCTGGGCCACACACGGTGCCGAGCGCTGTTGGGCCAGGCCCAAAACAGTGCACGGGCACGCACAGCCCGCGGCACGCCGAATCCCCTCCCCCTAACGGCACGCGTCGATTGCGGCATCGTGGGGGAGATCGTGGCCACGTTCTTTAATGGGAAATGCGGAGCGTCCCCCACTTCCCCCTTAAAAGCAGAGGAAGCAGGGGCCGTTACCTTGCTTCGTCTTCATTGCTTCTTCCATCTCCAGAAATCCCCCTCTGCGCTCCGCCTCCTCATCTCCTCCGCCCTCTTCCGCATCCGCGGCGCCGTCAAGCTTCTCGTCCCTTCCTCCGCCGCCTCCGCCATGGCTCCGAAGGCCGAGAAGGCGAAAGCGGAGAAGACCAAGAGGGAGAAATCCGAGCAGGCGGCAAAGCTTGTCGCCCTGCGGAAGAGGAACGTCGTCTTCGCGCCGAGGCTCAGCACGAGGGAGCTCTGGAACAAGTACTATCTGTTCTGGGCCAAGGAGACCAAGGCGCATCCCCGCACCAGAGTCTACCCGGCCGCCGCCCGAGATCTGTACCCCAGCGGGTATTTCTTCTTTGCTGTCTTCTTCCACTGCGGCCTGTGTCCTCCATTTTCTGAGTTTTTCTGCGATATCATGAACACCTACGGCCTTCATCTCTTAGACTTCACCCCCAACGCCATCCTTACGATGGCGGTTTTCGCACATCTGTGCGAAAACTACATAGGGATCTATCCAAACGTAGCGCTTTTTCGGCATTTCTTCATGCCTAGAGCAGAGGCCGGCGCTCCCCTCTCCGGGGGCATCTCTTGGGTCTTCCGCTTGAACAAGAAGGAGTCATATCTCCAAGGAGAGCTCCGCGGCAAGTGGGAGGAGTGGCGCGCGGATTGGTGCTGGATAGTGGAGGACCACCCGGAGCCTTTCACAGCGCCGCGCACAACAGCCATAGTGCGCGGCAGGGACTGGAGCGATTTGGCTCCGTATGACATCAAGCTCAACGCTGCCCTCGTTAGGATTCTTCGTCTCCGGGTAGCCAAGTTGACCATCGGAGAGGTAGGAGCAGACTTCCTCCGCCGCCGCATTGCTCCTTTACAAGAGAGGAAAAGGCCAGCATGGGAGTTTGGCAATGCGGCGGACATAATGAGGTTGCGCCCGGGGCTGAACTACAACTTCACGGCGCTGGAGCTGAAGGGGATTCTCCGGGAGCTTTTCAAGCACGACCCGGCCCACCCGGAGTGGTTTAGACCTCCCCGGGGAGTAGTACCACTATGCAACAGCACCGCCCGGGACGCATTGCGCGCAATGATGCCTGCGTGTGACTCTCACGGCGTCGACCCCACCTGGATAGTGCCGACGCCGGACGCCATCATGAGCTTCTTTGATAACTTGGTGGAGGTGCCGAAAAACTCCGAGGAGATCAAGGGTCTCACTCGGGACACCACGGAGCGGGATTTGGCCTATATTGCCGACCGGGTGGAAGAGGCCGCCGCAGCCGCAGCAGCAGGAGACTTCGGATTCACTGTTGAGGAGGCAGAGGCGGAGGACGCATCGTGCCAAGCAGCGGAGGCAGAGATTCGGAGACTTCTCAAACTCCCGCCCGACGAGCTCACTTGGGTCCCCTCTCTGAGGCATGCTGGGATCCCCGAGATTGTGAGCGAGGCCGCGGCAAGGGGCGAGGTTGTCGGAGGAAGCAGAGGTGCCGGAGGGAGCGGAGCCGCCGGAGGGAACCGGACCGCAGGGCAAGGTGCCGGGCCTAGCGAGCCCGCCGAGGAGGAGGAGGAGGACGCCGGAGCCGGCGAGGATACTGGTGGATCTCTGGGGCTCGACGACGACGTCTCCTCGTCCTCGGAGAGCTCCCCGCCCCGGGCAAGTCCCAAGCGTACACCGCCGAAGCGCCTCCGCAAGGCGGCTACGGCGACGAGGACGCAGGCGCCCCGACAGCAGCCCGCTCGCCAGGCGGCGCGCGCCACCAGAGCGAGCCAAACCGCGACGGAGGCGCCCCGCGCACCTGCGCCAAGCGGAGGAGGATCCTCCCAGAGCGGAGCGGCTGCTCCGCCTGCTCCCCGGGCCTCGGCGTCAACAGAGGCCGGGTCTTCGCAGCCCCCAGCTCCGGGGACCGCCAAGCGCCCGAGGGAGCCTTCTCCCCCCGCTCCTCGCGCGGAAACGCCTCAGGTGGAGTTCGACTTCTCCGCCCTCAGCGACGACGACGAGGAAGAGGAGTAAGTGTTTGCAATTTGTGACTTCTTTGATCCAGTCTTGATTCTTTCTTTGATGATTCTGATTTTGCTTCTTGCTTTGATTTCAGGACCCTGGCCCAGCGAGTGGCGAAGAAGGCCAAGGTTCCCATGGTAGTGGTCGAGGACGACTCGCCCGTCGCGGCGACAGGGGACACGCCGGTGACGGACTTGCCGGACTCAACCGCTGCTCCGAGGAGCAGCCCCCAGCGCAGCCCCCAGCGTAAGTCTGGTTTTGATGTTCCTACTTGTCGGGCGCGCCTGAGGTTCCAGCTTGGTACTGATGTTTTGTTGTCTTGCTTGTCTTGTGCAGAAACGGAGCCGCAGCCGCAGGAGCGCCCGGAGACTACTCCCGAGGAGCCGCAGGTCCCGTCGTCCCCGCCAAGGACGAACTCTCCGGCGAGAGAGAGCGCTCCGCCAAGGGCGAGTACCCCGCCAAGGGCGAGCAGCCCGGCGAGGGTGGCCACCCCGCCAAGGGTGAACTCCCCGGCGAGGGAGCCAGTTGTCGACGAAATCCGCGAAGGTAAATCTTGCAACCTTGTCTTCTTGGACTTGCCTTTTTTGGATATTTGCTTGAACCTTTTTCTTTTCTTTTTCTTCTTCTTCTAGATCCTCCCGCGCCGGACCGGATGGAGACCGAGGTCGTCGGCGAGGAAGGCGCGCAGGGCGACGACGGCAACGCCCCTGTCGTCGAAGACATGGCAGGAGCCGACGAGCCTGCGGCTGAGGAGACTGCCCCGACTGCGGACGCAGCGGCCGGGGAGGGGGACGGCGGCCACACTGCCGGCCCGGAGGCGGCAGGAGCATCTAGCGCTGCGCCGGCCGCCGATCCCTCCGCCGGCAAGGAGCAGTCGGGCTTCTACCTTGAGGCCCCCAATGGCGTCTTTATACAAGTGCCATGGGGGTCTTCGTCGCGAGCCCCCGAGGAGGGAGAGACCTTCGATGGAGAGGTCCTCGCCTCCGCGGGGCTGAAGATTGTCGAAGCGCCTGGCGGGAGTGATGAGCCCGAGGAGGAGAAGCTGCTTCACCGGCTCCTGGCCCTTTACCGGGCCAGGCAGGCGAAGCTGGATTCCCGAGAAGCCCTCGCCGCCAAGGCTGGAGCAGAACTGGAGAAGCGTGCTGCTGAACTCCGCGCCGCCAACCAAGCGGCCCTCCGCGACTTGGCGGAGGAGCGCGAGAGGCTCGCCGGAGAGCAGCAGGAGTTTCTTCTGGAGAAGGCTGAGGCCGAGGAGCAGCAGCGGCTGGTCGGTGAAGAGCTGTCCCGGCGAGAAGGAGAGCTCACCCAGCGGAAGGTCGACCTCGACGCCCACGAGGAAGACCTTACCGCCCGGGAGCAGGCCCTTGGCGGGGAGTTGAAGGAGGCGAAAGCTGCCGCAGCCGCCGCGGAAACCGCCAAGAAGGACCTTGAGGCTAAGGTGGCGCAGCTGGAGGAGTTCCTGAAGGCGAGCACGGAGAGGGTAACCGCGCTCAACATAGAGCGCGAGAAGGACGCCCACACCAATTCTGAACTCCAGGTACGCCTCTCCAAGCAAGGCGACGAGCTCAAGGCCGCCAAGGACTCAATTGCTGATCTGGAGCTGAAGGTCTCCACGTTGAAAGACTCACTCGACGCCGTCCGGGACCGCGAAACCAAGCTGAAGGACGAGCTCCGCAAGGAGTGAGGCCTGGTGGAGAGCGCCGCCACTTCTGCTAACAACTTCCGCCGGACCGTCGAAGTATGGACTGAAGATCTGGTGGCTTCTGCTGCTAACATCGACAAGGAGCTGATGGCGCTGAGGGTGGAACACCTCATATATTCTCCGGATCCAAATCTTCCGCACAACGCCAAGCTCAGTCTCTTCTTCAGAGGGATCGCGCCGGCACTCGCAAGTCTACAGGAGAAGCTCCCCGCGCAGCTAGCCGAGGAGTCACGCCAGCTCTGCGCGGGTACCTTGGAGCGCGTCCTGACGAAGATCGTCTACCGCAATCCTGGTATAAATTTCGTCAACGTCCTCCGCAGCTTGCCGGCCGACGCAGATATGGAGGCGCTGAAGGCGCAGGTCGCCCACATCATCGCCAAGGTGAACAAGATCTCCAGGCGTGAAGGCGATCGCGTAGACTAGGCCTCTTTCTTCTTATTTCTTTTGTTGCTGCAAAGTGCGCCATGAACATGAACCTATTAGTCATTGCGACAAGTTATCTCTGTAATATATTTATCTTATTTCCAAGCAATTGATGCAGTGTTAACTCCCTTGCTTTTGATCCTTTACTTTGTATGCTTTTTACCCTACGCTTTTAGGGAACTTGCCGACAAGGGACCCTTGCCGCGAGCGCTGAGTGCTGGACTCTGAGCAGCCTGCTGGCAAAGGCCTTATCGGCAAGCAACCTTGCCGCAGCTAGTCGCAACGCACTTAGCTTGCTGAGCGAACTCGAAAACTAAATAAGGGCGCGACACTTGTCGCAGCTCACTTAAACCGTTGAGCGTACTCGAAAACAAGACAAGGGTGCGGCTAGCCACGGGTAGGTTCCTCCGCGCACAGGTTTTCCATACAAAGTGTGGTTGTTCAAGGAAGATAACAAAAATTTAAAAATTTGAACTGCTCGAATTCTGGTAACTTAGCTTTCATAGTCTGTTCGTTCTCCGGTAAGCTTCTCTTTCTTGAACAGCACTTGGTTCATCCTCCACCTCCTTCCCCCCCGACAAACTTGTGCGCGAGGAATGTTTCTTCTGCTTAAGAGAGAAAGAAAAAGGAGAAGAGGAAACAAGTATAGGGTTTCTCGGCATGGTAATGCTTACCGGATATGTGTGTTGCACAAAATGCCAAATGATGCATGCAAATAACAAAGAAAAGCACGAGAATGGCAAATAGTGCGAAAAGACAAAGCTTTACTGATGCACGGGATCTGCGCCCGGCTTTGTACAAAGGTTTACATGCAACAGCGGCAAGACTCGTACAAAAGGTGGTTGCCGGAGCGGATCACGGCAACCGCGCCTTATGGGTGAAACTTTCGAAGATGCTCTATGTTCCAGGAGTTGCTCACCGGTAAGCCTTCTTCGGTCTCAAGGCGGACAGCGCCGGGCCTTGTAACTTGTCTCACCCGATAAGGGCCTTCCCACTTCGGCGTCAACTTGTTGGAATTCTTGGCGGACTGAACACGCCGAAGAACAAGGTCGCCTTCCTCGAGACTCCTGGCCCTGACCTTGCGGCTATGGTAGCGACGCAAGGCCTGCTGGTATCGAGCAGCTCGTACAGCAGCCTGGAGACGTTCCTCCTCGAGGAGCAATGCATCATCTTGTCGCAGTTGCTCTTGCTCGAGCTCATCATAAGCGAGCACTCGAGGAGATCCGTATACGAGTTCCGTGGGGAGAACTGCTTCTGCCCCATATACAAGGGCAAAGGGTGTCTGCCCGGTGGCTCGACTTGGTGTCGTTCTGATTGACCAAAGAGCCGCCGGTAGCTCCTCTATCCAGTTTCTTCCGCACTTGCGCAGCCTGTCGAAGGTCCTCGTCTTGAGCCCGCGCAGCACTTCAGCATTAGCCCTCTCCGCTTGACCATTGCTCCTCGGGTGAGCAACAGAAGCGAAGCAGACCTTGGCGCCAAGGTCTTGGACGTACTGCATGAAGGTGCGACTAGTGAACTGTGTACCGTTGTCGGTGATGATTCTGTTAGGGATTCCGAAACGGCAAACAATTGCTCTAAATAACCTGACCGCTGACTGTGCTGTCACCTTTCTCACTGGTTCCACTTCTGGCCACTTTGTGAACTTGTCGATTGCTACGTACAAGTACTCAAAGCCCCCGACAGCACGGGGGAAAGGGCCGAGGATATCGAGCCCCCAGACCGAGAAGGGCCAGGACAAAGGGATCGTCTGGAGAGCTTGAGCTGGCTGATGAATTTGTTTGGCATGGAACTGGCACGCTTCACACTTGGTTACTTGTGCAGTTGCATCTTGGAGGGCTTCTTGCCAGAAGAACCCTTGCCGGAATGCTTTCCCGGCAAGTGCCCTTGCGCCAATGTGGTGGCCACATATGCCTCCATGTATTTCTGCCAACAGCTTCTGTCCATCTTCTCTGGAAATGCACTTCAACCTGACACCATTGAGCCTTCTTCTGTACAATTCGTTGTCCACGAACTGGTACATACTTGACTGCCTGGTTATTTTCTCTATCTCTGCTGGGTCGTCGGGAAGTTCTCCAGTTTGCAGAAAACGGACGATCTGCTGTGCCCATGCCGGAGCCCGTGGCTCAACGGCAAGGACTAAAGGCATGAGGGCCGCTGCGGGAACCTCAGCTTCTACGGCAAGAACCTCTGGTTCTGCTGGAGCTGATGGTCCCCCGGCAAGCCTGCCGGGGCAAGGTTTGTCGGGAACGCTTGCTTCAACTGTACAGACCCTTGGGTCTGCAGGAGCAAACTGTTCCTCAGCGTTCTGGTCGCTGATCTTGGGGACCTTGGCGGCGGCTTCAGGAAGATCCGCCGGCAAGTAGTCGCCGGAGACCAACTTTCTCTTCTTGGGCTGCCCAACTGATGGTGTAACGGATGGCTGAGTCAGCTTGAGCAGGAAGGTCCCTGGTTCCACAGGTAACTTCATTGCAGCACACTTTGAAAGGCCATCTGCTATATCGTTCTGAGCTCTCGGGACGTGCTCCATTTGCAGACCTTCAAAGTGCTCTTCAAGCTTTCTCACTTCATCTACATAAGCTTCCATCAAAGGGCTCTGGTAACTCTTGTTGACTTGTCGGACCACCAACTGAGAATCTCCCCGCACAATTAGCTTCCTAATCCCAAGTTCAGCTGCAATTCTGAGGCCGGCAAGTAGACCCTCATACTCTGCAGTGTTGTTTGTCGCTTGTTCCCTGGGAAAGTGCATCTGGATAACATACTTGAGGTGTTCTCCGGTGGGTGCTATGAGTACCACACCGGCTCCAGCGCCTTGCAGCGAGAAGGCACCATCAAAGTACATTACCCATTCGCTTGTCGCTTCTTGTACGGGGACGCTTGTCTCTGGAACTTCTTCATCTGGCGTTGGGGTCCATTCAGCTATAAATTCTGCCAAAGCTCTGCTCTGTATAGTTGAAGTACTTTCAAACTTTAGACCAAAGCTCGACAATTCCAGTGCCCACTCGACGATCCTGCCTGTTGCTTCTGGATTCTGCAATATCCTCTTCAACGGAAAGCGAGTGACCACTGTTATCTCGTGTGCTTGGAAGTAATGGCGCAGCTTTCTCGAGGCCATGAGGAGGCCGAAAAGGAGCTTCTGCACTCCGGAATATCTTGATCTAGCCCCCTGCAAGAGGGAGCTCACAAAATACACCGGGCGCTGCACCACCTTCTTCCGCACTTCTCCTTGCTCCTGCGCAGAGTTGTCCTTCTCGGGGCCAGAGCTTGTCGGAGCAGCCCCCTGCTTGTCGCTGGATTCGCTTGCCGGTGACGTAGACTCCTCGTCGGCCTCCCTCTCCGCTACTAACGCAGCACTAACCACTTGATTGGTTGCTGCTAGGTATAGCAGCAACTTCTCTTGTGGCCTAGGTGCGACAAGTATTGGAGTGGAGGATAGGTATCCTTTCAAGTCTTGCAGCGCCGCCTCCGCTTCCGGAGTCCATTTCATAGGACCTGCCTTCTTCAAAATCTTGAAGAAAGGCAGGGCGCGTTCTGCAGACTTTGAAATGAACCTACTGAGGGCAGCCACACAACCTGCAAGTCTCCTTACGTCCTTGACGCGCTTCGGGGCTTCGATCTGCTCGATGGCTTTAATCTTGTCGGGATTAGCTTCAATCCCCCTCTGAGACACAAAGAACCCGAGAAGCTTGCCGGAGGGGACTCCAAAGACGCACTTCTCGGGGTTCAACTTAAGCTGGATCTTGCGCAGATTTGCAAAAGTTTCTTCCAAATCTTGGATTAGGGTATCCTTGCTCTTGCTCTTCACCACTATGTCATCCATGTAAGCTTCTACATTTCTGTGGATCTGTGGCTCAAAAGCAGTGTGCACCACCCTTGCAAATGTTGAGCTGCATTCTTCAATCCGAAAGGCATGCGAATGAAGCAATATGTGCCACATGGAGTAATGAATGCTGTCTTCTCTTCATCTTCCTTGGCCATAAAAATCTGGTGGTAGCCTGAGTATGCATCAAGAAAGGAGAGCAGCTCACATCCAGCAGTGGAGTCAACAATCTGGTCAATGCGCGGCAAGGGAAATGGATCCTTGGGACATGCTTTATTCACATCGGTGAAGTCTATACACAGTCTCCACTTCCCGTTAGCCTTACGCACGACAACTGGGTTTGCTAACCACGTCGGATGGATCACGCCTCTAACCAGGCCCGCTGCTTCTAACTTCTTGATTTCTTCGGCAATGAATTCTTGGTGCTCCACGGCTTGCTTCCTGACCTTCTGCTTGATGGGCCGCGCATGAGGGCAAACAGCAAGCTTGTGCTCAATTACCTTCCTGGGAACGCCGGGGATGTCAGATGGTTGCCATGCAAACACATCGACATTCGCCCGCAGGAAGGCAACAAGCGCGCTTTCCTATTTGCTATCAAGTGTAGCACTGATGATGAAGGTACCACCAGTGCCGTCCTCCTTGGCGGACACTTTCTTGGTTGCCGGTGGAGCGGCCATTCCTTTCTTGCTCTTGCCGGTGGAGCTCGATGGAACGTCCTCGACGGCAGCGCAGCACTCCGAAGAGGTGCGTTTGCCGGAGTGGGCCCCAGAGCACTTGCCGGACTTGGTCTTGGTCTTCTTCCCCCCGAGAGCTTCAGCGGCAAGTGTGTTGCTCTCCGCTGCGGCTGCTGCATCCCGGTAGATCTTGTCGGCGCAGATAAGCGCGTCCTTCTTGTCGCCCTGGACAGAGATGACGCTTATCGGCCCCGGCATCTTGAGTATATTGTAGGCGTAGTGGGAAGCTGCCATGAACTTGGTGAGGGCAGGACGTCCAAGTATCCCATTGTATGGCAATGGGATATCGGCAACATCAAAGGTTATCCTCTCCGTCCTGAAGTTAAGCTCCCCGCCAAAGGTCAATGGTAGAGTGATCTTCCCCTTGGGCTTGATCCTTCCCGGGTTTATTCCTTGGAACGAACCGGTCTCTTCGAGCTCGCCATCTGGGATCTGGAGTTTCTTGATCACAGCTGAGGAGATCAAGTTCAGCCCGGCCCCGCCGGCAACCAACATTTTGGTGACCTTGAGGTTGCGGATGGTGGGTGAGACCAGCATCGGCAAGAACCCGACCGCAGTGGTGCGGTCAGGGTGGTCCTCGAGATAAAAAATGATGGGCGTGCTGGACCACTTCAGCAGCCTGCGCGACTCAACGGGCGGCTCTGCTGCGTTTACTTCCCGCACCCACTGTTTGAGTTGGCGGTGGGAAGTGTGCAGAGAGGCGCCCCCGTCGATGCACAGTACTTCTGTGGCCTTCTGGAACTCCTGCTCGCTGTTATCGCCTTCCTCCATGTCGTCATCGTCGTCTTCCTCTTCATCCTTGTCGCGGCCCCGGGGAGGTCGATCACCCTGCCGCTGCTTGGCCTTGCCGCGGCGTCCTCCCCGGCCATTGAAAGGCCGCTTCTTGCTTGGCTCTCCTCCGCCACCTTGAGCCTTCTCCTTGTCGCGCCGCTCGTATTCAGCCTTCTGCTGCTCTACGAGGTACTCGACGCGTTTGCAGTTGGAAAGGTCGTGGCCCTTGGTGCGGTGGATCTTGCAATATTGCTTGTCGGAGCCGTCTGGCTTGTCGGCTGCCGCTACAGGGGCAGGCTCCTTGCCGGAGCCGCCAGCCTGTGCTGTCTTGGCGGGAGCTTCCTTGCCGGACTTCTCGATGACAAGTACCTCCTTGTTCTTCTTCTTTCTATTGTTCCGCCGCCGGCTCTTCTTTGCCGGGGCGGCATCCTCGCTGTCGCTTCCCCCTGCGCCAGCATCCTCCCCGGGGAGTCTCCTCCCCTCTTCGGCGCGCGCGCACTTGTCAGCCAGAGTGTAGAGCTCGCTGACGTCCCGGATCTTCGTCATGGCCATCTCCTCTCGCATGCGACGGTTACGCACGTTCTGGTGGAACGCGCTGATAACCGCGGCGGGGTGGACGTCGGGAATGTTGTGCTGCACGCGGCTGAAGCGTTGGATGTATTTGCGCAGAGGTTCTCCTTCCTTCTGGGCCAGAATGTGGAGATCACTCTCCTGGCCGTGGGGTTTGTGGCCGCCCGTGAAGGCGCCGACAAATTGGTGGCACAAATCCGCCCACGAAGAAATAGAGCCTTCCGGCAAGTGCATAAGCCAAGAACGAACGTTCGGCTTAAGCACCAGCGGGAAGTAGTTCGCCAGTATCTTCTCGCCGCGCCCCCGGGCAGCCTGCACCGCGATGGTGTAGATACTGAGGAACTCCGAGGGGTGCGTCTTGCCGTCGTACTTCTCGGGTACGTCGGGCTTGAAGTTTTTCATACTGGGCCACTGGACACGCCGCAGCTCGCGGGTGAACGCAGGGCAACCTGCCGCGTACGGCAAGTCGCCTGGTTCACCGGGCGCGTGCGCGTCGACAGCGGTCCCAGCACGCTGATCAGATTGTCGCCGGGCTTCTCGCCGGCGCTCGATCGTAGTTCGAGCATCTTCTTGCCGCCGATCGTCAAGGACTTGGCGCTGGTCCCGACGAGCCCGCAGATCCGACGACGCCGTGGAGTCGTCGTCGACGTTAATCCGGCGGGGAGGCGTCTTCTGCTTCCACGGCTGGGAGTGCACCGTAGTTGCACCCCCGGCGGTCTTGTCGCCGTCGGCCTTCGTTTTCTCGACTTGCCGTGGCCGCGAGGTCGCCGGCTGCTGCGGCGTGTCGTTATTGGCGAAGGCGATCAGGCTCTGGATGGTTGCCCTCCAGTCTTCGGCCTTGTCTGCCGCTGGAGGGAAGTCGAGGAGCAGCTGCGCTCTTGCGAGTGCTTCTGCTGGAGAGGAGGGGAGCGATGGCGAGCGATGCGAGGAGCGAGATATGCTCGGACTTCTAACAGGGTTAGAAGGAGCAGGGTCTCGCCCCGGCGACCGCGCCTTGCTTGTGCCAGGACGATGGCCTGGAGCATCCCGCGATCCTCCGGTTTGCCCTTGCCCCAGCAAGCGGATGGTACCTCCTGTACCACGGCGCTGCTGGGTGGTCGTCTGCTGAGATGGGCGTGGTGCGTCTACGGACACCGAGGCTCGGTCGTCCGTCTTGTCCTTGGATTTGGTGGTGCCGCGAGTTTCCTCGCCGGCGACCACCCTTCCGCCGACGTCTCCTCCACCCACCGTTGGTTCTGGTGGCGGTGGAACAGACGCAGACGGGCCTGCGACCTCCGAAGCCTTCTTCTTCGGGGCCATGTTGCTGTTGCTGATGAAGCTAACGAAGTTGGAGAGGTTGATGAAGAATGCGCCCGCGTGAGCGCCGGATTAGGTTCGCACAACCTCGACGCCCCCTACCTGGCGCGCCAAAGATGTCGGGGGAAACTGTCCACCACGAACACCTATGGGACCGGAGCCCCTTGTCGTTGCGGTGAGGGAGCGGAGGGAGCACAAAGAGCGGATCGAGGAGAGCACGCGGGCAGTTTACCCAGGTTCGGGCCGCGCGGACGCGTAAAACCCTACTCCTGCCTTGGTTTGTATTGAGTTTGTGAGCTCGGGAGCTTGAAGAACTAGCTACACCGAGCGAGAGAGCTATCTAGGTTTCGAACCTTTCTACGTTGTGCATGGGCCTCCTTTTATAGCTCAAGGGGTCACCGACGGGTGTCAACGTAGAAGAAGGGCAAAAACGTAACTTTGGTGGTAGTTGTAACAGTGCGGGAACAGTACATGGGTAGTGGATGAACTGTGGTCATCACCTAACTTGACAGTGGGGGACAAGAGCATTAAATGCCCGTCGCCGTCGACCCCAAAAGCGCCCGCCCTTGCGTCTCCGTTCGCCACGGCGGTAGCCTCGTTACCGTGGAATGCCACCGTGTCCCCCAGGCTGCACAGCCATCCGCCACGCGTCCCTGGAAGGGCCCCAGGGCGACGCGTGGGCCGATGAGCTGGAGCGCGGGCACACAGTGCAAACTTCCCCCGGCAAGCACCTTGCCGGGGTCTTGATCTTGTCGGGCCGGGAAGCTTGTCGCTCCCCGGGTCTTGCCGGGGCGCAGAGTGCGCCGAGGCTTGTCTTCTAGATACAGTCTTCTGGTCCTGCTGGCAAGCTCCTCTTGCCAGGGCCTTGTGTTAATGACATAGTCTTGAGCCTGGGACGGCCTTCCCGGCAAGCTCCACTTGCCGGGGCCTTGATCTTCTGCCTTGTATACTTTGTTTTTGAATGGCTTAATAAGGACCAGAAAGGTTTCCGGCAAGCACGTGGTAGACCCTGCCACGGGAAGCTGCTACTGCCCGTGCACAAGTTGGGGTACTAAGGTACCCCTATCTTAGTACACCGACAGGGGGATGGTCCATAGTGGGCCTTGAGGAAAGGAGAGAGGCAGCCCATAGAGGCTGACCGGCGCCCCACCTAGGGATCCTAGTTGGACTAGGATTGGGGGGGCGCCACCTCTCCCTCTTTTCCTTTCCCTCTCTTCCTTCTTGGTGGACTCCTACTAGGAATAGGATTGCAATCCTATTCCTAGTAGGATTGCCCTAGCCGCACCATAGGAAGCCGGCCGGCCCTCCCCTCTTGCTCCTTTATATACGGGGGCAGGGGGGCACCCAAAGACACACAAGTTGAATTGTTCCAGCCGTGTGCGGTGGCCCCTCCACAGAAACACACCTCGGTCATACCGTTGCAGTGCTTAGGCGAAGCCCTGCTCCGGTAGATACATCATATCCGTCACCACGCCGTCGTGCTGACAAAACTCTCCCGTGAAGCTCAGCTGGATCAAGAGCTCGTGGGACGTCATCAAGCCGAACGTGTGCTGAACGCGGAGGTGCCGTACGTTCGGTACTTGATCGGTTGGATCGCGAAGAAGTTCGACTACATCAACCGCGTCACTTGACGCTTCCGCTTCCGGTCTACGAGGGTACGTAGACACACTCTTCCCTCTCGTTGCTATGCATCTGGTAGATAGATCTTGCGTGATCGTAGGAAAATTTTATAATACTACGTTCCCCAACAGTGGTATCAGAGCCAGGTCTATGCGTAGATGATATGCACGAGTAGAACACAATGAGTTGTGGGCGATACTAGTCATACTGCTTACCAGCATGTCATACTTTGCTTCGGCGGTATTGTGAGATGAAGCGGCCCGGACCGACATTACGCGTACGCTTACGCGAGACTGGTTTCACCGTTACGAGCACTCGTTGCTTAAAGGTGACTGGCGGGTGTCTGTCTCTCTCACTTTAGCTGAATCAAGTGTGGCTACGCCCGGTCCTTGTGAAGGTTAAAACAGCACATACTTGACGAAACATCGTTGTGGTTTTGTATGCGTAAGTAGGAACGGTTCTTGCTAAGCCCGTAGCAGCCACGTAAAACTTGCAACAACAAAGTAGAGGACGTCTAACTTGTTTTTGCAGGGCATGTTGTGATGTGATATGGTCAAGACATGATGAGTTATACGGTTTTGTATGAGATGATCATGTTTTGTAAAGTTACCCAACACTACTACTATTACTCCACACATCGACCGCTATCCACCATGCATCTAGTGTATTAAGTTCATGGAAAAACGGAGTAATACATTAAGAATGATGACATGATGTAGACAAGATCCATTTATCTATGGCGTTAGATATGGATCTCATCATTTTATCCTTAGTGACAATGATACATACGTATCGGTTCCTCTTCTGTCACTGGGATCAAGCACCGTAAGATCGAACCCACTACCGGGCACCTCTTCCCGTTGCAAGATAAAGAGATCAAGTTGGCCAAACAAAACCCAATATTGGAGAAGAAAGACGAGGCTATAAGCAATCATGCATATAAGAGATCAAAGAAACTCAAATAAATTTCATGGATATAAAAAGATAGATCGGATCATAAACTCAAAGTTCATCGGATCCCAACAAACACACACTACAAAAAAATACAGTTTCGTGATGATACGTGTTTGTCATAGTAGGTCGCGTTTTTGTCATGCATGTACATCCATGACAATTTTATGACATAATCAAGATAGTAATACCTGCACTGTCGTAGAAGTGTTCCATGACATTACCAAAATTATCATCATAGAAGTGTCCACTTCCGTGACGATAAATCGCGCGTCACAACAGTTCTCTCGTCAAGGGTGATAGACACATGGCATCCACCGTAACGGAACACCGTTAAGATATCGGGTCCGGATTTGGCTCCGATAACCCGCTAACAACCCTGACCAATGGGGATTTTCCACGTGTAAAATCATCATTGGCTGGAGGAAACATGTGTCGGCTCACCGTTGGGACATATGTCATCCACTCATTGGACCCAAAGCGCCTATGACACGCTGACACGTGGCACGGCCCAACAGAGGACCATTCCTGTGAAAAGGCCGGCCCGTTTGACTTGGTCAAAAGGTGGCGGGCCGGCCCACGGTAATCCTGTTAACGACCTATTCGCATATAGCCCATTTACAGCCCGCTAACCCAGGGCCCGTTTATGGCCTATCCGAATTAGGCCTAGTAGCGTCATCTGGGCCATCCAATATAATTCCAGCCCGTTTTAACTTCCGGCCCATGTATGGCCATGACGTCTTTCGGCCCATATGAAGCCCTTATTACTCTCGGCCCATTAATGGCCCGTGGTAAAACTGGCCCATAATGAATAGTGTATCACTTTATACCCATTAACGGCACGTGGTGAAACTGGCCCGTAATGAACAGTGTATCACTTTATACCCATTAACGACCCATTATTCCGTTGGGCCGTTTCCAGCCCATTATTCCATTGGGCCGTTTCCAGCCTATGTTATCTTTCGGCCTTCTCGGGGCCCATTTATTCTTGGGCTCATTTCCACATTCGTTTACTTACGGCCCTTTAATGTCATTTTCTGCTTGTGGGCCAAATTCAGTCCGTGGTTACAGTCGGCCCGTTTGTGGCCCGTTAGTACGTTGGGCCGTTTTCATAGCGTCATCAAAATACGGCCGATTAACGACGGCTCGTTATGGTCGGCCCATGAACGGACGGTTTCAACTCTAGCCCATTTACGGCCATAATGTGGTGTGTTATTGGCCCATGTTTGGCCAACCGATCATACGGCCCGTAGAAGGCCCATTGATGATACGGCCCATAGAAGGCCCATTGTGTCTACAACCCGTATAAGGCCCATTGTTTCTACGCCACGTAGAAGGCCCATTGTTTTTTTGAAAGAAAGAAGGCCCATTGTTTCTACGGCCCTTAGAAGGCCCATTGTTTCTACGGCCCATAGGAGGCCCATGTTGACTACAGCCGGTGGGCATCAAAGTTCGCCACCAGTGCAAATATAGGGAACACCCTCACTATACAAAAATGGCTTGCTGTTTTCTTCAGCCGGTGGCTGCACGTTAAGAACAAATTTTGTATTGCACCAAAACAAATTACAACTATAAAACAAAAGGAAGGTTGGCATAAAAGTTAACAGTCTAGCAGATAAATGCACCACCAGAAGTTCAGAAGCTCAGTTCATTTAACCCGACTGTTATGTTTTCATGCTGTATTGTCTGATGGAGCACCATAACCTTCGCCTCCAGTTCTCCTAGGCTCCTGAACAACATAGCAAATGTCTGATCTGCTTGACAACATCGAACAATGTCTCTCCTTGTTTCACAAAGGGTCTATGTTAGGGAATGGACTTCTGTCTGGAGCGCAGATACAACATTGTTTTGAGCTTGCATATCTTGATCATGAGGCCGTTTGGAGGAGATTGCCTTAACAACCAAGCCAGTATTACGCAGGAATGTGCTTTTGGCACTGTTAGTGGACATGTACTGACCCACTACAGCAAGAGCCGACATTGCGGTTATAGTTGCCTCGCCACCTTCAGAAGGTGGCGGTTCCACCATTTTTTCCATAGCTCGCTGAAAATTTGAGGTTTTACATTAGTAGTACCAGAACAGAAGATATTAAGGAGCCAGCAAAACCAAGCATAATAGCTTTGGTCTATATACATAACTTATTCTTGTGAACCCATGTAAAATAATAGTTGTATTTTATTACAAAGTACATAATAAAACCAGGTTCCAAACATATGACCATGTACCGTCGCTAATGTATTGTCTATTTCTTCACATTGTATTGAGGGCTAAGGATAAAGAGACGAAGTTTATAATACGGTAAGCATAGTATGACATCATTCATATCACAAAACAACTCAGAACAGACAACCATGTAATTGTAACGTTGTGTGGGCAAGTCCTGCACGGAACTAGATTACAGGTCAAGATCAAAGGAACATCACTCCTCTCTTTTAAACCTTGTAAGGTGCAATGATACGCTAAGACAGTTGTGTATAAAACTGAAAAGAGTAATAGACATTGGATGCAAACCATGCAGTTCAAGGCACAAGTCAGAGTAAGTAGTAGTTACAAGGCATGAGGATTAAGGACTTACAACAGCGGCTTTGACTAGTGTAGTCATGCCCTTCTTCTTGCTGGTGTGACAGTCCTTGAAGATTTCCACATCATTTGGTTCAGGTACTTTTTGGTCCTTGCGGGCCTTCCTCAGCATTTGGAACAAGTCAATATAGATCTGATAATATGGTACAATGAAAAGAGTGAAACAACAGCTAAATACAAGAGCCTCGCAGTGTGCAATATAACTACGAGATCTTGTCGTCTGTTGGAATTTCACTTTCGTACAGTTGGCCTTGTTCTTTGAACAGTTCACCTACAAGAAGATAGATTTGTGTGGCACATGCATAAATAGGACTTCAACATGTGATCTGATCACATATATATATAATGTACCTGATACTTCGGATCGGACCAGTGTTTAACGAGGCTTCTCCAGTCTTCATCAGATATATATTCCATTGGAGATGTTTGGGCAAGTTCACTATTAGCCTTGCCTTCACAGTGAGTTTCCTCAAGTTATACCGATACTGTCACAGAGCAGACTTGAAAACATGGGTGCAAGCTTGTCTGGTTGCATCATCTTGGCTATCCAACTTGAACCTCATCTGTTGAAAATTATGGGAGTCTCATTATCAGCAACCTAGAAAGTATTGGACAGAGCAAGACGATATTACTAGTTTCCATACATAACCATACTTACAGATAAATGGTCGAGGAAGGTGTTGAACTGGGTTTCGTCTTTGTCATTCCTGTACTGAATCCATGTTGGAGGATACGTACATGACACCTAACAACAACCGCTGCCACTGATACTAACTTGGCTGACTCTGTAGCATCACGTGGCCTTTTTAAACCTGCCTCAAAATGGATCTCCATTCTTCCTCCTCTAGATTTAGTTAACCTATCGAGCATTATCCCTGATGTTTGTTTCCTCTTGCGCCTAGGTGCTAGTCCAAAAACAAACTTAGGAAGTGTTAGTGTACATCAGACTGTGAGACTACATATAAAGAAGCATGCAACTGTAACTTGACTCCAGCAACTACCTTCTTGCTGTTGAAGCTCACAAAGTTCATCTGATCTTGCCAACTCATCTTGTGTCAAGAGTGCTTCGGAAGTAGTGTCAGGTGGCAAGGGATTTTGGAAACATGCTGCTAGCTGAGTTGACCAACGAGTAAATTGTGCAGCTGGTGGTACTGTGGAAGGTGTTGCAACAACTAGGGTTGTCTCTGCTTGTTTGGTGGCAGCTATTTGTTTCTGTTTGGCTTGTTCTGCAGCTCGTGTAGCACGGGATACCCTATCGGTACAATTTTCCGCTGGACTTTGACCTTCTATTGCACCATCAGTACCAGCAGAATCTGCAGGATTGTTCCGCTTCCGTTTCCCTGTCGTTCTGTCTTGCTTCCTCTTGCTCTATGCCATGTTAAGTCAAGCCGACAAGAAAAACGAATATCAATTTAGTTCTTCAGAACAAATGTACTTTGATGTAAGAACATGGTGTGATAGACATATATTGTATGTTCTAGAAACAGGAACACATGTCTTAGTCACAAGTATAATGTGTAAAGTAAGCAGATGAAATTCAACAAAATTAGAAGCAATACAAGCTAGACATCATACATAACATGCAACCACATATAACAGTGCCAAGTTAGAGGGAGCACATGTGATGGTGCACTAGGGGAGACGTGCTCATCACCAACACAGCTATGTTGAGTGTCTATGCATGTGTTGTCTTGGAAATCATCTTGGGGGGATGGAGGAGTAGAATCTGTAGAGGCCCCCCATTTGGAAGGAACACCTTCATCTGCTGCCATGCTAACTTCCTTCCGCTTTATTGATTTTGAATTGTCAAGTAAAATCGACAAGAAAAAGCAATAAAATTCACTCTTCAAAACTCATTCGTGCATGATACTGACAATCACTACTTTGATGTAAGGCAAACACATGATTCCAGGATGGAATAATACGAAAAACAGGACGGCATGGCATATTCACAACTGTTTGTGTAAACTAGCGCCTGTTACGCTGGGGAATGCTTCCGTTAATTGGGAACCAACTGACCACGAATTGAAATTCTGGGGGGAGACGGACCTCTAGCTAAGGTGAAATAGTATATGAGGAGAAACCTTGTGCATCGCGAGTTACTAGGAACATCTAGTATCAAGAAGAAGCGGTCAACTAGTGTCTTCTGTGGGATGAATACCGTCATACCATGCAAGCAGACACATAAGATTTGCACGAATAACGGAAGAGGAGTACCATTTTCGGTTGCTGGTGTGGTCGCCTCCGCATGTCGCGCCGATCTTCTTCTTTCTGCCGAGGATACCGATGTTCTGGAGGAGGGTGCAGGCTTGCACGAACCCATTGCCAAATTGTTGACTGTGTTGCCGTGGTCGTATGTCGGCGGAGGGGAAGCAGATCCGAGGCGGTGAAGGATGGCGTAGCAGGAACAGCTTCGGTGTGGTGGAGGGTGGCGAAGTTGGAGTGGCAGCGGTGAGGCATAGGACAGCTTGGTTGAACTAGCTCGGGTACGGACGGCTCGGCCTCGGCTTCAACTACTAGCCGTGGAGGGTGTTGCGGTGGATGACGACGTCGGGGTATCGGCTCCGGTGTGATGGAGGAGGGCGGCGGTTGATGGGTGGAATGGGGTGGCGGACGGAGGACGCCGGAGTTTCACGACTGGTGGAGAGGTAGTTTTTGCG
>LR738709.1:632107963-632187183 GCA_902687465.1 Secale cereale | reverse complement strand
GTATTAGTCCCGGTTTGAGCCACCAACCGGGACTAATGCCACCCTTTAGTCCCGGTTGGTGCCACCAACCGGGACCAAATCCCTGTGCTGGCGCAGTGCGGTGGGATGTTTAGTCCCACCTCGCTAGTTGAGGGAGCTCGGGTGTGGTTTATAAGCGCTGCTGCGCCACCCACTCGAGCTCCTCTCAATTGCAGGCTTCTGGGCCTAACTCTGCGCGCTGCCCTGTGAGCTTGCTGGGCCTTATAGTCCAGATGCATCCTGGGCTGTAGGCCTTGCAGGCTCACTGGGCAGCGCCCAATTTTTTTTTCCTTTTTTGCTTTATTTATTTCTAAGTTGTTTTTTTGCTGTATTTAGAGTTTCTTTGTGAATATTATTGCTTTAGGTAAAACCAATTATAAACTTTCTGTTAGTGCAAGTAGTATTCAAATTTGAATAGTTTAAATTTGAAATTATTTGTTTTCTTTGTTGCTTTATTTATTTTATTTTGTTTCTACTTACAATGAAATACTTATTGTTGCTATTTTTTATTTTTTTGCAAGTTTTTTTTTGTTTTCTGCATTATTTATTTTCTTTTGTTTTTTGTTTTATTTTTTAATTCTTTCTGGTAAAACCAATTACAAACTTTCTGTTAGTGCAAATTTGAATAGTACAAACGGACAATGGTATCATACTCGTTTGTTACAAAGTTGGCATGGTATCATCATAATAGTTGCCGAAAAAAGTCTTCACTTTTTCTTCGCTTGTGTCATTTGCTTATTGCGCCGTAACCATGGATAATCTTCATCGTTTATCAGGATGCTTGGGTCAGTCTTGACTTTGAAGGGAGGAATTTCATGAAACTTTTCATAATCTTCAGACATGTCTGTCTTGCCCTCCACTCCCAGGATGTCCCTTTTTCCTGAAAGAACAATGTGGCGCTTTGGCTCATCGTATGATGTATTCGCTTCCTTATCTTTTCTTTTTCTCGGTCTGGTAGACATGTCCTTCACATAGATAACCCGTGCCACATCATTGGCTAGGACGAACGGTTCGTCAGTGTATCCAAGATTTTTCAGATCCACTGTTGTCATTCCGTACTGTGGGTCTACCTGTACCCCGCTTCCTGACAGATTGACCCATTTGCACTTAAACAAAGGGACCTTAAAATCATGTCCGTAGTCAAGTTCCCATATGTCCACTATGTAACCATAATATGTGTCCTTTCCCCTCTCGGTTGTTGCATCAAAGCGGACACCGCTGTTTTGGTTGGTGCTCTTTTGATCTTGGACAATCGTGTAAAATGTATTCCCATTTATCTCGTATCCTTTGTAAATCAATACAGTCGAAGATGGTCCCCTGGACAACAAGTACAACTCATCACAAACAGTGTTGTCACCTCTGAGACGTGTTTCCAACCAACTGCTGAAAGTCCTGATGTGTTCACATGTAATCCAGTCGTCGCACTGCTCCGGGTGTTTGGAGCGCAGACTGTTCTTGTGTTCATCGACATACGGGGTCACTAATGTAGAGTTCTGTAGAACTGTGTAGTGTGCTTGAGACCAAGAATATCCGTCCCTGCATATTATTGAGTCCCTTCGAAGCGTGCCTTTTCCAGTCAGTCTCCCCTCGTACCGCGATTTAGGGAGACCTATCTTATTAAGGCCAGGAATGAAGTCAACACAAAACCCGATGACATCCTCTGTTTGATGGCCCATGGAGATGCTTCCTTCTAGCCTGGCGCGGTTACGGACATATTTCTTTAGAACTCCCATGAACCTCTCAAAGGGGAACATATTGTGTAGAAATACAGGCCCCAGAATGACAATCTCGTCGACTAGATGAACTAGGACGTGTGTCATGATATTGAAGAAGGATGGTGGGAACACAAGCTCGAAACTGACAAGACATTGCGCCACATCACTCCTTAGCCTTGGTACGATTTCTGGATCGATCACCTTTTGAGAGATTGCATTGAGGAATGCACATAGCTTCACAATGGCTAATCGGACGTTTTCCGGTAGAAGCCCCCTCAATGCAACCGGAAGCAGTTGCGTCATAATCACATGGCAGTCATGAGACTTTAGGTTCTGGAACTTTTTCTCTGCCATATTTATTATTCCCTTTATATTCGACGAGAAGCCAGTCGGGACCTTCATACTGAGCAGGCATTTAAAGAAGATTTATTTCTCTTCTTTCGTAAGAGCATAGCTGGCAGGACCTTCATACTGCTTCGGAGGGATGCCGTCTTTTTCGTGCAAACGTTGCAGGTCCTCCCGTGCCTCAGTTGTATCTTTTGTCTTTCCATACACGCCCAAGAAGCCTAGCAGGTTCACGCAAAGGTTCTTCGTCACGTGCATCACGTCGATTAAAGAGCGGACCTCTAGGTCTTTCCAGTAGGGTAGGTCCCAAAATATAGATTTCTTATTCCACATGGGTGCGTGTCCCTCAGCGTCATTCGGAACAGCTAGTGCGCCGGGGCCCTTTCCAAAGATTACGTGTAAATCATTGACCATAGCAAGTACGTGATCACTGGTACGCATGGCGGGCTTCTTCCGGTGATCTGCCTCGCCTTTGAAATGCTTGCCTTTCTTTCGACATTGATGGTTGGCCGGAAGAAATCGACGATGGCCCAGGTACACATTCTTCCTGCACTTGTCCAGGTATATACTTTCAGTGTCATCTAAACAGTGCGTGCATGCGTGGTATCCTTTGTTTGTTTGTCCTGAAAGGTTACTGAGAGCGGGCCAATCGTTGATGGTCACGAACAGCAACGCCTTTAGGTCAAATTCCTCCTGTCTGTGCTCATCCCACGCACGTACACCGTTTCCATTACACAGCTGTAAAAGTTCTTCAACTAATGGCCTTAGGTACACATCAATGTCGTTGCCGGGTTGCTTAGGACCTTGGATGAGAACTGGCATCATAATGAACTTCCGTTTCATGCACATCCAAGGAGGAAGGTTATACATACATAGAGTCACGGGCCAGGTGCTGTGATTGCTGCTCTGCTCCCCGAAAGGATTAATGCCATCCGCGCTTAAAGCAAACCATACGTTCCTTGCGTCCTTTGCAAACTCCTCCCAGTACTTTCTCTCGATTTTTCTCCACTGCGACCCGTCAGCGGGTGCTCTCAACTTCCCGTCTTTCTTACGGTCCTCACTGTGCCATCGCATCAACTTGGCATGCTCTCTGTTTCTAAACAAACGTTTCCACCGTGGTATTATAGGAGCATACCACATCACCTTCGCAGGAACCCTCTTCCTGGCGGGCTCGCCATCAACATCACCAGGGTCATCTCGTCTGATCTTATACCGCAATGCACCGAATACCGGGCATGCGTTCAGATCCTTGTATGCACCGCGGTAGAGGATGCAGTCATTAGGGCATGCATGTATCTTCTGCACCTCCAATCCTAGAGGGCATACGACCTTCTTTGCTGCGTATGTACTGTCGGGCAATTCGTTATCCTTCGGAAGCTTCTTCTTCAATATCTTTAGTAGCTTCTCAAATCCTTTGTCAGCCACAACATTCTCTGCCTTCCACTGCAGCAATTCCAGTACGGTACCGAGCTTTGTGTTGCCATCTTCGCAATTGGGGTACAACCCTTTTTTGTGATCCTCTAACATGCGATCGAACTTCAGCTTCTCCTTTTGACTTTCGCATTGTGTCCTTGCATCGACAATGACCCGGCGAAGATCATCATTTGGTTCCTCTTGATCTTCAACAGCTTCACCCGTTGCAGCATCATTGGGCACATCGTCTGGTTCCTCTTGATCTTCACCAGCTCCCCCCATTGCAGCATCACCGTATTCAGCGGGCACATAGTTGTCATCGTACTCTTCTTCTTTGCCGTCTTCCATCATAACCCCTATTTCTCCGTGCCTCGTCCAAACATTATAGTGTGGCATGAAACCCTTGTAAAGCAGGTGGGAGTGAAGGATTTTCCGGTTAGAGTAAGACATCGTATTCACACATTTAGTGCATGGACAACACATAAAACCATTCTGCTTGTTTGCCTCAGCCGCATTTAGAAACTCATGCACGCCCTTAATGTACTCGGAGGTGTGTCTGTCACCGTACATCCATTGTCGGTTCATCTGCGTGCATTATATATAATTAAGTGTGTCAAAAACCATTACAAAACATCATAAATAGATAATTAAGTGACCAAATGGATAAAAGTTCATCATCACATTAAAACCAAAGTACATACATATATAGTTCTCATCTAACAACATATAGCTCTCCATACACATCGAAACTATGTAAAACTTTTCAATGCGAAAACAAATGCGATCATAATCGCAACCAAGGTAACAATTGATCCAACGGCATAATGATACCAAGCCTCGGTATGAATGGCATATTTTCTAATCTTTTTAATCTTCAACCGCATTGCATCCATCTTGATCTTGTGATCATCGACGACATCCGCAACATGCAACTCCCATATCATCTTCTCGTCCATAAATTTTTTTATTTTTTCCTTCAAGAATTTGTTTTCTTCTTCAACTAAATTTAACCTCTCGACAATAGGGTCCATCTTGATCTTGTGATCATCGATGACTTCCGCAACATGCAACTCCAATTCCATCTTCTCCTCCTCCATTTTTTCCAATTTTTTCTTTAAGGAAATGTTTTCCTCTTCAACTAAATTTAACCTCTCCACAAGAGGGTCGGTTGGAATTTCCGGTTCAACTACCTCCTAGACATAATAAAACATCTATGCATGTCAGGTTGGTCGGCATAACTATCATAAACACTAAAACAATTAGTTATAAATTAAAGATAATATACCACATCCGAATCGTAGACAGGACGAGGGCCCACGTGGGCGGATATCAAAACCATCGCACTATATAATAACAAGCAATAATAAACGTAAGAAAATTAGACAAATATCTATCTAAAGCAATAATAACAAGCAATAATAAAAGTAAGAAAAGCATGGACATAACAAGAGGCTCACCACGGTGGTGCCGGTGACGAGATCGGCGGGGGGCGATCGACGGCGGCGAAGACGGGGACGGGACGTGACGGACCGCTAAACCTAGACAAATCTCGGAGAAAATAGAGCTTCGAGAGGAGAAAAGCTTAACTAGTGTGGCTCGGGCATTCCACCGAACACGTTGTGTGCATAGGAGGTGAGCTAGAGCACCACTAACCCCTCTCCTCCTCGGTCAGAAAAAAACAGAGCAGCGAGCTCTGCTTTTGAGTGAGGGGTTATATATAGGCACCTCATTGGTCCCGGTTGGTGCTATGAACCGGGGCTAAAGGGGAGCCTTTGGTCCCGGTTCATATCACTAACCGGGACCAATGGTGGTGGGCCAGGACCAAGAGCCATTGGTCCCGGTTTGTCGCTCCAACCGGGACCAAAAGGTCCAAACGAACCGGGACCAATGGCCCACGTGGCCCGGCCGGCCCCCTGGGCTCACGAACCGGGTCCAGTGCCCCCATTGGACCCGGTTCTAGATTGAACCGGGGCTAATGGGCTGGACAGGCCTGGTCCAATGCCCTGTTTTCTACTAGTGTATTATGTACAAAATCAGAGCAAAGATTGGTGCCCCCATAATTTAGGTATGATTTACAAATGCAATGATATCAAATTCAAATAATTGAATGGACTTCATGTTGAATTTGATTTTTTAAACCACCTTAAGTTGAATTCAAGTGTATGCTAGTTCATAGGTAGCTATTTATAATGTTCATTGTGTAACTTTCGTATGTATAATGTGCTTTACACACAGAACATGAACTATACTCACGTTTATATTCGATTGCTAAAGCGATGCATTGCCTGGAGTTCAAAATACTAACTATGTGGATCAATTGTGTCGAATAATATCATAGACATGCTCAAATTCGATAGAATCTAGATGTCTGATGGATCAATGACCGTTCCTTACGTGAATTGCAAATATCATGGTCCCATCCTAATATTTGGATACAATTTATATCTTTAATCAATGTGTACAACAGTCTTGTACGTGTAGTTTCACTCTCCATCGGTGGTCTCCCACACATGCTCACACACTCTCTCCGAAGGTGTCTTTCTCGCACACATGCTCTCGATATAACCCTCCCCCCTCTCGTAACCATTTACGACTGTTTTCACTAACCTTTATCACAAGCACCTGCCTAAGTGTCTCCTGTACGCACATTATCTTTAGGCCTGTCTCTCACTCATTGTCTCACATCTCTCTTCCTAATCGACGAGTATGATTCTAGCAGAGCATTCTGTAGGATGCCCCTTAAAGTTAGGTTGGATGAATAGTAATATCAGAGATAAAGGGGTTACCTTAGTCCGAGAACCTAGGGTTACAAATCCTAGCCGGCTTTGTCAGTGGACATAGAGTCCTTCACAATTATGCTATCTTTGTCTTGTAAGACTAGTCATCCATGGGTCTCCCTAAATGCGTCACGGGCCGACAAATGTGGCGCAGGACGGAACCAAACGAAGGGCCTCACCTCGACCCACCGGACCTCACGCGGTGACACACCCTCTGCTCACATGTCTCGTTATCTTCTCACACCCACACATACCAACACACACACCACACACAAAAAAATATGCTCCTGGTGCCTCTATCCACTCCCTCCTTGCATATACACACTCAAGGGAATCTCTCGCCGTGACATCATATTCGTCTCTCTCTCTCTCTCTCTAGACCACTCTCATTTCTCGTACTATCTCTCCCATGCCCCCTGCCGGCCCCTCTATCCATGCCTCTCTCGAATACATAATACACACACATACCTCTCTAGGCCCTGCCAAATGCGTCAACTACACATTCACACATGTTACATCACGTACCCCATTGATCTAAAAAGCCCTCTCTTCATATTTATTTCGCATACAACATTCCTTTTGAATAAAGTGTGGCCAAAAAAATAGTTTAGAATTTCTACATATACACAACATTACAAAGTTATATGGAGGAGTATGAACGGTTGCATTGCATGGTGCCCACAATGATATTTATTCCGCACTATGAATTTTTATATTTTTATACTATATATAAAGTTAGTCATAATAAATAGAAATGAAGAGCATCTCTCTCTCCATCGCATACCCCCCCTCTACGCCCCTTTCACATACGCACACAAACTATCTCCAGGTCCTCTAAAAGTAAGCCCTAGCACATTCACGCATGTTTCATCTTTCTCTCGCGATATATACAGTGACGATCATTGTATTTAAAGCGAAATCACGATACATACATTGGATTTTAGAATCCAGTCATTACGGTCACGATTTACGCTTAGTGGTTATTATACAATCACGGGCTCACCGTACAAATCTGTATTTGCTCAAGACAAGACTAGTTGACCAGTTAAACGCTCCACATGGCACCTCTAGTGTTGCATCACATTATCTCACTACCATCGGGCCCACCTGTCGGCTTGTATCTACTCTACATCTACACTCTTATAAAATACTAGCAAGATGCCCATGCATTGCACGGAACATCAAGATGCATTTGTATGAGTAATTTATCTTGTGGGAGAAAAGGATGAACATGGGAAGGCCTTATTTGCAAGTGTGGAGAGGGGTGTGGGTATATTTTTGCAAAATTGTCATAGTTTTCTTTCCTATCTATCAGATATAGATCGGACGACCTATATTGGAGGATGGCAGGCACACGATCATCACCGACTATGCTTTTTATAAGAGTAGGGATAAAATACACTCTTATAAAAAACAGAGTTGGTGATGATGGTGTGCCTGCCATCCTGCAATACAGGTCGTCTGATTTATATCTGACGGATAGGAAAGAAACTATGACAATTTTGCAAAAAGGTACCCACACACCTCTTCACGTTTGCAAATAAGGCCTTCCCTCGTTCATCCTTTTCTCTCACAAGATAAACTAGTCATACAAATGCATCTTGATGTTACGTGCAACGCACGGGCATCTTGCTAGTAAGAATGAAAACAATGACAAAAAAATATTGGACGGTGGTTCGAAGTCATGACCACGGGCACAGCGGACAAGGTGGCCTTGTATTGGTACCCTGAGCCGTCTGTTTTAACACACAGGAGCTGGTGTGGTGATTATACACACATGCACGCATGCACACGAACTGCATGCACACAACACTCACACGAACACATGCACCCACGCACGCATGCAACACTCATACGTACACACGCAACCACGCACGCACGCAACACTCACACGCACACACGCACGCATGCATGCACACACCAGTACACCACACGACCAACACACACTCTCACGTTCAAGTGCTCAACCTACACGTGCATGCGCACACTTCAGGCCCTGACAGACACATACACAACTAGGTGATTCCCGTGCACGGGGTGGAGTCTTGTCGCGCCTGCGTAAATTTGTGTTTATCTGACCTTTTCCCTATGCGAATTGATAGGTGGGACCCACTAGGAACGTGTTAAATTTAACTAGTCAACATGGTGCCATGCAGACTATTTGGCCGGTCAACAGAGTGCAATCCGATGCCGAACCGTGAGCAAGTGACTGTATAATCACCGCAAAACGTATATAGTGACCGTAATCAGCTTATTCTGAAGTTCAGTGAACGTATTACACTTTTCTCTCTGTAGGCCCTCCAAAACTACATCTCTACACGTTCTCGCATGTTACATCTAACAACTATGCAATACATCACTACTACTACACTCTAACACAATAAATCATATGTGTTTTTAGTTTTACTAGATATCATATTGTTACTTAATTATTCAGTTTGCATACATTAAAATTGCCTTTGAAATGTATGGCCAGTATCATATACCGCGCGGGAAAAATCCCGCCCTTTCCTGTTTAATCGGGTTTGTATCGATGGATCGTGCGAAACAGCAAAACTATAGTACTATATACAGTACAAGTGACAGTTCACTGGTCCGTCGTGTCGTGTACTCCTCCGTCATAAGAGTGGAGCGCTCGCTTTCATAAATATTCTAGTCCCTTTCGCCGACATGTGGGGCATCAAGCTACCGGGTCCACGTGCCATACCGGAATACAATGCAGAGCAGCCGGTGTGAAGCACCCAGTCATGGCGCCGGCGTAGTAATGAGCAATGAGGCGTCAAATCACAAAGCTGCACCTTTCCCGCAGTTAAGTTGGAGGGACGAAGTAATAATGCTAAAAAAGAAGAAGTTGGAGGGACGAAGCAGCCATCATTTCACTCGTTGCTGAATCCACTTCTCCCTCATCTTCTTCAAGTTAACCACGTGTTGCTTCTGCCGTTGTTCTGCCTCATGTGGGAAGCGGATCGGCTTGGTGAAGCACTGACACGTGGGATCGCATGTTAGCAAACCGCCAGGACAACGTCCTCTAAAAATAAGAAACCTCCCCCGCCATCCGCGCGGCAAAATCACCTCCTTTTTACTAATCTTGATTCTATAATTTTTTAGATCAATATAATTGAGATTTGTATAGATAGCACACATGAGCAAAACCAAGTGGTACGGTTAAGGGCATCCACAATGTGTAGCCAAATGTGAAAATAGCTTTTGGCATCGTGGGAACCATTGTGGACGGTGTTGCCAAGGCCAAAAGGATGAAACCGAAGCTCCCTGATTGATTGATTGGAGGAATAGAAAAATGCAACGTCTCTCCTCTTTCTCCCGTGCTTGGACGCATGTACAGTATAGAGAACAGAGTCTACTCCCCTGTCCCTTCTATCACAAATCACAAAGCAGTAAGGCGTCAAATCACAAAGCACGAACGAAGCAACCATCATTTCACTCTTTGCTGACTCCGCTTCTCCATCGTCTTCTTCGAGAAACCATCTCACCGCACTAAGCTGGACGGACGACGCTATTGTGTACGAGTAGTACTAGTACATTTACGCGTCCTTTGGTTCAACGGACTTCCTGGATGCAAATAAGGCGGTTGTCTCGGCTGGTAGGCGGCACTTGCGAACGACTTACCGTGGTCTCCCTCAATGGTGTTCTCCGTCGAACGCACTTCGCCAAACCACAACGTTCGAGATATCGTCGACGTCACCACAATGGGGAAGGAAGTCAAATATAGTTACTACCTCCATATTTTTTGTACACAAGGCCAGTACATCAAAATTACAATTTGCAAAAGGCCACTAACACTAATCGAGGCAAAATTGATGGGGTTTACCTCGTACTAGAAAAAAATACGCATTAATTGACACATGAAACGAGGATTTGTATCGATTAATCCCACGAAGGAAAACCCCACCTTTATTTTTAACACTAGTACTCCTAGCACGTAGTACTACGTACTTATCCTGTTTGGGTCTAGGCCTTGCATTGCCATACTTCGCCACACATTTTTGCCAAGCTTGCCTAAAGTTTTCAAAATGAAAAGGAGGTACACTTGTGCACGGCTGTCGCGGTCGCACCGCACCCTCACATGGTCGCTCCTGCACGCCGCGGTCACACCGCACCCTCACATGCACAGTCGCTCCTACACGCCGCAAACTCAACCAAGGGAACGCACCCTCACTGACATGTGCTGTCGCATGTGAACAAACCAAAGTCAGCCATCCTACCGCTGACACATAATTTTCGTTCATAGAGTATGTTTATCCAACCGCATGTTGGGGAGTATCCGTACGGCCCGTGCGGTGGTCTATTGGGGAAGAAGAAGAGGTGAGGAAGAAGGGTTAGGAGACGTAGGATATTCATCCAATCGCCTGAAATGGTAGACTGACCCAAATAAGGTGACTTGCATAACAATATATGTTTTCACACAGCAAAAGATCCATAAAAACAACAACATAAAGAAAAACCATCACTGCTCGCGGAACGAGATGGCCTCGTCCTCTTTGGCTGCCGGCGCGAACCAGCCATAGCTGCCAACGTGTGTCTCCGCACCGTGGTTGTCCTCGGCCTCCAGCTACTCGTTCACGCGGAGCGTGCGAGCGCCCTGCACGGACGAGAGCACCACCTAGTTCAAGTCGAGGACGTCCGATTCTGCCTCCAGGAGGGCCTCGATGGCAGCGGCATCCGCGTGCTCCGCGTCGAGTCGAGCCTCCGCCGCCCGGTTCAAGTCCAGGACGTCCGGTTCCGCCTGCAGGAGGGCCTCGATGAGAGCGGAATCCGCGCGCTCCACGTCGAGTTGAGCCTCTAACGCCGGTTCAAGTCTAGGACGTCCGGTTCCGCCTGCAGGAGGGCCTTGATGGCAGCGGCATCCGCACGCTCCGCCACAAGTTGAGCCTCCGTCGCCCGGTTCACATCCACGACATCCGATTCCGCCTGCAGGAGAGCCTCGATGGCAGCGGCATGCGCGCGCTCCGCGTCGAGTTGAGCCTCTACCTCCCGGTCCTCCTTTAGTATCGCCAGGTTGAACCGCTGGTCCGCCTCCACCATCGGGGACTCGGACGCTGGCACGAAGTTGACATCCATCGTCTCATACCCATCGGGGGCCTTCTGCGCCGCGACCCCCGCCATGAACATTGGATCGGCTTCCTCCTCCTTGTAGCTTGGCTCCAGAGAACTCGGGGATTGGCCCGCCGCAAAGCGAGCTTGGGAACAGAGGTCTCTGGCGCCAACCGCCGCCGCGATTTCTGCACGGCGCTCCGGCGTCAGCATCTTGTAGTACGTGATCTTGCAGCGCACCATGGCATTCCGGCGAACTAGGGGATGCTTGATGCGGGCTAGGGGATCAAAAGGTGGGGGAAGGGGCTGGAGATTATGTGTGGTTTTAGGGCAGTGGCTGGCGTAGGCCGAGCAGCGAAGGTTCTTGTGTGAATAGTGGTTCCGGTGACGACCGGTCAATCGGTTTTGACTGTACATTGCTCTTGTTGCGTTCACGTTGCAGCCCGGCACACTGGACCCTCCACGTTGCTCACCGAATGGAACACGCTTCGTCTTGCGTTTTTGCTTGCTTGTGGGACCGTAGTTGAGAGCAAACCGACGTCCCTCCCCCTCCCCCGCCCGCGTCATTTTAGGCGGAGTAAATAAAAATAGAGGGAGTATACTACGGATGAGGATCCCCTGACGTGGCCGAACCCATTGAGTAACTGACATGCGGGGCCTAGCAAGCATGGGGTCCACCAGTAAGTGACCGAAAGGGAGGGTAAGGCAGGGATACGTATGTGAAAGGAGCTTCCAATGATATAATTTTCACATTATACATCTCATGTACTATTAATCTTGTTAATAGTCAAATGCGGTTTTGAAAAACGCATTAGAGCATGGTTCATAATATAGCCAGTCGATGGCTATAAGGAACTGCCATGTCATCTATCAATCTCGTCAACATGTGTTGGGGCATGAACCGAATGGGATGTCAAAACTAAGACGCGAAGCGACACGTAGTGGAGGGAAAGTGAAACTTCAAACGAACCATTTGTTTGTATGCATGTCGGACAAATTACAAATAAACATTGGAAATACAAGCATGGTCTAGGCCCACATGCGAATGATACTCGGCGGAATGTTCAAATGAGGCATGCGGGAGGATGGACTCGACCGGAGGGCGACATGATCGATGGAGAAGAGGGTTGGAGAGGAATGAGAAATAAGCAAACGCCACTTGATTATACTTGAACGGCTCAAATAAACAATAAGTTGTCTCACTTGGCCTACGTAGTGAAAGGCCTAATGCGCAACGCGGAGCACTGACGCTCGAATATGGCCGGGAAAACAGGGAAACCGACATGTGGGGCACACCTGTCGGGACGACGTAGCACAAACTAGTCCAATGGAGGAGCTGGCCCATGACCTCCTTGCCGCCGGCAACCGTTCATGTGGGTCATGGGGGCCAACAACGTGGCGCAGCTCCAGCACCGCCTTTGGACATGGCGACCGCAGTGAGCGACACTCTCATTGTCGCTAGACACGGTCAGTTTCAGTGTGCCGAGGGTGGCGTTAGTGCTGTGGCACGACCAACAGTATGTTTGGTTTGTGCCCAAGGTTGCCCCATCAAAGCATTGGGTAGCCAAAATTTTGGTTGAGGTATTGGTTGCCATGATTTGGCCAACATCGGCAAGAAAAATGAACTAGAGTTTCTAGAGTTCATTGGCATGCCAAAAAAATGGCAACCATCCAAACAAAGACCAATCTTTGGGTCATGACCAAAATTTTGGTAAGGTGCACTTTGGCCACAATCCAAACACACGCCAACACCCGGCTCTTTGAGGATGCACGGGGCGTCGGGACGCGTCTGTGAAGTGGTGTAGCGCGGCCAACTGTATCCTCAGGACCTGAGACCATGTCGGGTCGTCTTACTTTGTCAATGACATGCGTCGATCGCTTGTGAGCAAAGGGCATCTCCAACGTTGCCACGACCGCAGTTGACTACCCTGGCACACCAAAAACCCTCGTACCTCACGCTGTCGCACGGTGAGTTCCCAGCCGGCGCCAGCTGCCCGCATTCATGCCGTCCGTCCGTATGCCGTCGTTAAGAGGCTCGGTGCCCGAGGAACCAACTCGGGCGAGTTAATGACACACCAGGACACTTGGCCTCACCAAAATGCGCAACTTAAAGCGGCAATGCCCAGCTAACCTCCACACGATAACGCATCATCCTCCAACCTGGCACCACATCCGCGATGACCGCAAGCACGAACGCTCTTCGGGAGAGCTTGTCTTCGGGGATGGAGCTCGAGTTCGCCGCCCTCGCTCAAGTCGCCGCACAAGCAGTGGCCACGCTGGCGGCCGACGACGGGAGCATCGTCAGCCACGCGTCCTACTTGCCGCCGTCCAACGTCCGGCACCGCCGAGGTCGGGGACTCCTCCGAGGATGAGTAGGGCATGGGAGGCGGCAGGGCATGGTGTGCCAACTGGCCCGTCCGTCTCCCGTGTTCTACTTTTCCTCGCCGTAGACCGCACCTTCACTTCACGGGACTTGAACCCCGCCCCCGTACATGGAGATCGTAGATGGAGGACGTCGGTCGCCGCCGTAGAATAGGTTTAGGGTCGGGTTTCTTTTATTTTTCTGTCCTATAAAAGTTCGAAATGTTATGAAAATCTGCCGTGTTTGCATTAATCTCGGCCGGTGTATATGAACTTTCACAATAATATAGTATATTGTAGGAGTACTAGCAAGATGCCCATGCATTGCACGGAAGATCAAGATCTTGTGGGAGAAAAGGATGAACGAGGGAAGGCCTTATCTGCAAATGCACATTCACGCATTTCACATCTATGGGAACCTATGAAAGGGTTAATGTAAATTGCCTTTCTCTCTCCTCCCCTGATTTTCATGGTGGTGGGCCCCTCCCTCCCCCCAATATACAATCAACAGCTCACACGTTTCACATTATGTTAATTACATAACTGGGACTACGTAGGTGTAGCATTACTTGTCCTAAAAAACCCAACTAAGCCAACCTCCCAGCATATCGCGCGGGAAAAGACCCGGCCACGCCATTTTAGTCGGGATTACCAGATTACTAGTAGTAGTATCGATGGATCGCGCGAAGCAACAAGTTTTTTTTTAGGGGGCGAAGCACCTAGTTTAAAAGGAAAAAAGGTTGTACACTCACATCACCCCTGTCGCGGTCGCATTGCTCCCCACACACATTCGGTCCTGCACACGGCTCATGCAAACGGAACGCGCTTTGGCTTGCCTCTTCACTGACACGTGGGACTGCACTTGGAGAAACCGACCATGCGCCAAACTCCCCCCGCCCAGCGCGCGAAAATCTTCCCCCCACCCAAAAATTCCCCCGAAATCCTAGATTCAACTGCCCTTCAGCCAACTAGCCAATAATATTCCCCAAACCCCCTCCTCTCGTCCCCCTCCACTCCATTCGCTCCGCCAAAGCCGCCCTCCCCGCCACGCCAATACACCGGCGCCGCGGTTCATCGAGGGGACGCACGGTGATCCTCTCGCTCCCACAGTACGCTCTCGTAGACTGCCGTCCTCTAGCCGCGCCGCCACCGCTGGCGACGTTCTTGTGGAGGCGCACGACGGTCAGCACCATCACCGCTGTCGACGTTCGTGTGGAGACGCACGGCGATCAGCTTCTCCCACGGGTACGCGCATTCTAGACTGAGGCCCCGTGCATGTCGGTGTAGCGCTGAATGTTAGCTGATAGACGCTGTTAATCTAACTGTTTGCCGAAGTAGTTTACAGTCAATATGCTCTGCTTAAGAAGCTTCCTTGCCCTGTTCTGCACTCAATCTGCTTAGCTGAGATGGCATGCCAAGGCCGATTAGTTGCTAAAATATCCTGCCATATATTTATTGTGACATAGATTGCCATGGTCTAGTAGCCAATCTGTTAGGTGAAATAGCTCTACACCATTTTATACTCGATCTTTGTTGCTGCGATGGCCTTTGATAGTTCGATGGCTGTGTGCTCGGCCTCATTGACTGCTGAAACAACCTGCCATAATTTAGCACTCAAATCAGTTTGCTGAATTAGCTTTACATATATTTTGTTACTTAGATCTGCTCGTCCAAATATCTTGCCATAGCTTTAGACATCGACCTAGGTATTTTCTTCTGGACTTCATAAAAAAGCATATATGTTATTCCTGTAATATCTAGTAGAAGAACTAATTTGTATGTCTAACAGATGGACATGACTTGGATAACTTCTGCTCAAAGATTCTCTGCTGCATATGTCGAGGGGGTTGAAAACTTCATGAACTTTATCAGAGCTGAGTATAGTGGTCCGAAATCAAATGTGCTCTACCCGTGTAGCAGCTGTATGAATTCAGTTACAAGACCCCAGTCAACTGTGCAAAATTATCTACACTTGTATGGGATGTCGGTCACATATACTAGGTGGGTTCATCATGGTGAAGCTGTGAATGTCAATGCTATTGACTACGTGGAAGCAGCAGATAACCATCTTGATCTGCCTGATGTTCAGGTGGAAGAGGAGGAGGAGGAGGTGGTGGCGGAGCCGGTGAGTTTGACCAACATTGAAACAATGCTACGAAATGCTCGTGCATTCCGTGAACTTTCACCTGCAGAAGAAAAACGGTGGGCCCGCATGTTGGAACAATGCAACGTGGCTGTCACCCCAAGAAATAAGCTGTCAGTATTCTCAACTATGGTCACCTTTCTTCAGGTGAAGACATCTGAGCGGATGACCAACAAATCATTCGATGCGATGGTGGCTGCTTTCCGCAAAGCTTTCCCAGATGCGTCTGAGCTGCCACACACCTACAGTAAAATGAAGAATTTCCTTCGCGCAGTTGGAATCAGATATGATATGATCCATGTTTGTAAGAATAATTGTGTTCTGTTCCGGAAGGATTATGCCAATTTAAGTGAATGCTCGAAATGCATATCATCAAGATGGAAAGATGGCGATGCTGTGAAGAGGATTCCTCATAATGTTCTGAGACATTTTCCAATTACACCAAGATTGGAGAGGTTGTTTCATGATGCTGAAACAAGAGAGGATGTACTGTGGCATTCTAGGAACCAGGAGTACATAGCTCAAAATTTAATGAGCCATCCATCACATGGTAGTGAGTGGAAAAGCTTCAATCAGAAGCACGAAAAGTTTGCCGCTGACCCGAGAAACATTAGACTTGACTTAGTTTCAGATGGATTTAACCCATTTGGCCACCAGAGCGCCACATATAGCATGTGGCCAGTGCTTGTTATCCCTTACAAGATGCCTCCAAATGTCTGCACCAAAGAATCAAACAACATGATGGCCTTGCTCATCCCAGGTCCAAAAAGTCCTGGAAAGGATTTTGATTTGTTCATGGAGCCTCTTGTGGAGGAACTTCAACAACTATGGAGGGGTGTTGTCACTCGAGACCTATATAGTAGCCCACCAGCTGATTTCTTTCTGCGTGCTATTATAATTTGGTGCATCCATGATTATCTGACTTTGGGCACTATGTCAGGGCGAACGCCACATAGTTACAATGCATGTGTTCGCTGTGACAGGAATCCGCTGTCATACGCAATACTTAGCAAGATCTGTTACATTGGACGCCGCCGTTTCCTTGCCAAGGACAAGCCGCATCCTAGAAAATACAAAAGACATGTGTTCAATGCAAATCATGAAAACCGTGATGCGCCAAAGAGGCTCACCGCCGATGAGTTGCAAGTGGAATTAGAGAAGGTCGGGCATATTACACCCGGAAACCATCCTGATAATGGTAGCGGGAAAAGGAAGCGTGGCAGGGCAGAAGAGAGATTATTGTTTACCCGCAGGTCCACTTTGTGGGACTTGGAGTATTGGAAAGATTTCGATCTGCGGCATAATCTTGATGTGATGCACATCGAGAAAAATATATGTGACAGCATTATCGGCACACTTCTTAATATTGAAGGCAAGACGAAAGATACCTTAAAATCTAGGATTGATTTGACACACTTGGGTATCAGATAAGATTTGCAGGTGCAAGATGAAGGTAAATCACGGGATATGGCACCAGCTGTGTACGTCTTGGACAAGGTAAAAAGAAAAGAATTCTGCGAGGTCCTGTCACGTGTGAGATTCCCACATGGATTTGCTTCCAACCCTGAAAGGAGAGTCAGTGTAGATGGAAACAAGGTACAAGGGTTGAAAACTCATGACTGCCACGTCCTACTTCAAAGGGTGTTACCTGTTATCCTTAGAGGATTGGGCCACCCTGACTTATATAGAGCAGTTGAGTTGGGACAATTCTTCAGGGAACTTTGCAGTAGAAATACCAGGATAGATGCTTTGGAGCGTCTTAGAGACAAGATACCAACTATCATATGCGACCTTGAGAAGATATATCCTCTAGACTTCTTTGATGTGATGGTGCATTTGGTTGTTCATCTACCTGATGAGGCACTACTTAGAGGTCTAGTACAGTATGGCTGGATGTACCCTATTGAAAGGCGGCTAGGCACTTTCAAGGGCTATGTTAGGAGCAGAGCTAGACCCGAGGGTTCCATTGCAGATGCCTACATTGCTACAGAAGCGTTGACATTCTGCTCAAAATACATTGAAACACCTGATCAACTTAGCAAAGAGGTGGATGAAGACAATCCCGGGCTCAATGTTTTCGATTATTCTATTCGAGTTACAGGGAAGAGTCGACAAGAGGACAAACCTAAATATTTGGACAAAATGGTTTGGTATGTGTTGAATAACTGTCCTGAGATACTACCTTATATCAAGTAAGTGCTAAGTACTTCACCTTATAAATCGTAATCTACTAAACTTGCAGCACATAGTTATATATTTAGATGTTTGACGCGATCACTATGTTGTGCAACATCTACAAAAAGGAGTTACTGCCGCAAAATCCAAGAAACATTGACAAACTGGTTATGGCAGGATTTGCGAAATGGTTCAAGAGCCATGTAAGCTTTTGAATTGCACTGTCAGTTTTTTCAATATATTGAGTACATAAGATGATCAGCTTGTCTATTTTCTAACCATAGGTTAAGAAGATAAGGGAGGATTGGCAGGCAGTTGATGATGCCCTTTACTCACTAGCAATGGGTCCTGATACTCGGGTAAGACATTATGAATCTTGCGTTGTTGGAGATGTGCGCTACAAGACCCTTGCACGAGACGAAGGCAGGAAGACACAAAACAGTGCCATCATGAGCATGGATACGTATGACAAAGAGACAACTGAAATGTATGCTAACATAACAGACATTGTTCAGTTGCAGTATATCTCCCGTTTCGAGGATCATCGGTGTGTGGTTCTGTTGTGCTGTCGTTGGTATAACCTATTTTCCAGGATCGCAAAACCCAGAGCTGATGATTATTTCAAATCCATCAATGTCAAGGCGGCGTACCAGACCAACGAGCCTTTTATTTTGGCAAATCAAGAAACACAGATATTTTTCTTGGAAGACACATTTGCACGTAGCGATGATTGGAGAGTATTGCAAAGGTTTGAGCAGAGAAATTCGTTTAATGAAGTTGCACAACAAGATGATGCTTACACTGCCCCTGATGTACAAGATAACATAGATGTTCCTAATATCTTTGAGAATCATCATGTCAATGACGCCGGCGAAAAGATTTTCTATCGTGCTGTGGACATACAAGAGTTGATCAAGAAGAAGCCAACATGCGAGGACGTTGAGGACAAAGAAGAAGATGCCACCGTGGGGAATTACGATTCAGACTGATACACACGGCGAAGATGTTGACGACGCTGTTGCGGATGATGATTACATTGCTTTTGTCGTATTTGCCTCTCAGAAGACGTTTTTTTATCTACTATGTGAAATTGTGTTTGCTATGACAACTGAAACCTGATGAACATGTTGTTTAGTATTTTCCTGTGAGAACATCACTTGCTATGCATGCTGATTTGTGTTTGGTGATCGTATGACGACTAAAACATGATGACATTGTTGTTTAGTTGTACTCATATTTGGCTGTGAAACTTAAATTTGATGACATAGTTTGATGTTGGACTGCAATTTGCTCGACGTCTTCGAATGTGAACAAAGCTGACCCGACAGGGCCTCTGCTAATTTATTTATTTATTACCAAAACGGCCTCTGCTATTTATTTATTTATGAGCAAAAGGGGATACCCCTTGATTTCCGTTAATAGAAATCATTAGATGTTCACAACACTATGCCCAGCCTGCTACACCGGTTTCATTCATTACTAGTTTCAGCAAAGTTCTCATGTCATAGCCACTGAATACATCACGAGTGCTACCTACACTGCAAATAAAGAGACAATCATCCTACAGAGCACATCGATTTTTCCCATTATCTTCACAAGCTCTTTCGTCTCCTCATGGTTGTCAAGGCCGTTCAGCAGCTGTTGCTTGGCCATGATCAGGGGAACTACATCTTTAACCTTCTGGTGTGCATCTTCCTCTTCTGCCGTTCCTTCAGTTACTTGTCCAACACACCAACCTGCTGGTATTGGGATTCCTCGGCTAACCAAATAATCAGCATAGTTGCACTCCCCCACATCAGCAACTTCCCAGAAATACAAATCACACGAATCTTCCCTTTTCTGCACAAATCAAATTGGAAGATCATCAACCAAACTATTAAAAAAATCAGCAACTGAAAGCAACAGAACAACACTTAAACATATTATTACCCCATGATTCGGGCATTTGTAGAAGACTCGGCCAGGGTTGAGGATTGTGGTTGAGACGCGACGTATGACTCTGTGTGATTTGTAGCAGTGACACCACACCAACGGCAGCGGGTTGCGATGAGCAACCGGCTGCGGGGCGCGTGCCGGCGGGGGTGTGATGAGACCCACATGCGATGGTACGGGTGGCGACTTGGCGCATATTTGGTTGTTGCCTGCTGAAGAGTAGGTGGACGAGCAGCCAACGGACATGGTTGCTGCAGCCAGAGCATCAGATGCTAGGCAGAGTAAGTAGAGAAGAGGAGAAGCGAACGTTGGATATATCAGTTTCATTACTTGTAGAGTAGCATAGCACCATATATAGTCATAGTCTAGGTTTGGATTCGAACCAGCTACAGGAGCACGTCTCTTTTTTTTTCTAAAACTCAACAACGTCTCTTTACTGGTACACTAGCTTGTTCTGTACGCCTTCTCAAGTCTTTGATTCCTCCACTTGACATCTGGGACCCACCGGAAGGGCCTCTGTATTTTGCGAAAAAAACGTGCCCCCCACTGACAGGTCGGACCCACCAGCTATCTTCGCACGCAAGGAAGTACCTCCTTATTACGCACAAAAAATGAATACTCCCCCCAGCTAGCTGGAACCCAACATCGTGGGAGGCTGACTTGTGGGCCTACCAAGTTGACGGGGACGGAGGGCTTTGTCAACTTAGTCAATATGAATGAGTCTAGCTCCGGTTACCGTACGATGTTCATCCAACGGCAGTAGTGCTTCTTCAACTTCTGGTCTTCTTGCTCCAGCCGCCCAAACTAGCGCCGGTCGTGCCGCGTGCTCCTGCCTCCCGTGGCCGGCTATGATGCCGCGGAGGCCTCACCGCCCCCTACTACTCCCACCACTGGCTAGGGCATTCCTCTACTCACCCACACCCCCTGTTATTCTGCGGCGACGATAGCCTCACACCGTGGCCGAACCAGTGAACCCTCGTACTCTTCTCCACATGGGCATCCAATGCCGCGTCTTCCCTGGCTCCGCGTCGTCCCCTTCCTAGGCCTCGCCGTCGTCCACCGCCTTGGTGCTCTCGGCACGGCGTGGTCAATGTGGTCAACGACCGACTTCCATCGAAAGAGTACTGTACGTGGAGAGGCTGACAGCTGGGTCCACGACCACAGCCCAGTTTTTTTGTGATTTGCCAATTAAGTCACTTTGTGAGGCCCTTCCTAGGCCTCGCCGTCGTCCACTGCCTTGGTGCTCTCGGCGCGGCGTGGTCAATGTGGTCAACGACCGACTTCCATCGGAAGAGTACTATACGTGGAGAGGCTGGCAGTTGGGTCCACGGCCACAACCTAGTTTTTTTGTGATTTGTCAAGTAAGTCACTTTGTCAGGCCTGTTGGGCTGCAAATCTTTCAAGACGAGGAGAGCTTCATTCGGCGGGCCGAGAAAATGGCCTATCAATGATGAGAAGTGGGCTGTACATTTTTAAAACACATCAAACCGGCAATTTGTTTCAAATATCTTTTTTTCATTTCGAGATTTTAAATTGCATTGATTTTTATGCGTGGACAATTTGTTGGATTTTATATTGATATACATTTATTTTTAAAATCTGTTTGAATGTGACTCGAAATTTCAGGATTAAAAATAGTTCGGACCGCACCGAAATATGCAAAATTTCGTATATTTGTTTAACCGTGGCCACAATATGGGCTGTAATGCTAACAAAAAGAATATGGGCTCCAGAAAAAACATTAAGAATTAGCAAATGGGCTGTAAATTATTAGAAATAATGACAGATGGGTTGTATGATGTTTTCCACAGATTTGAGGCCTTCCTAAAAAAAAGGTTGACCCACAAGCAGTGACTGTTGGACGTCCATCCAACGGCCATCATGCTTCTTCGATCTCTGCTCTTCCTGCTCCAGTCACGCAAACAAGCACCGGCGGGACTGCCTGCTCCCTCCTCCCCGTGGCCGGCTGTGCTGCCGCGCAGGCCTCACCACCCCACCGTACTCCCTTCGCTTGCCTAGCCATCCCTCTACTCACCCACACCTACTGTTATTGTCCGGCGACGGTAGACGAACCAGTAAACCCTCATACAGTCGTACTCCCCTCCGCATGGGAAACTACTGCCAAGTCTTCCCTGCCTCCGTGTCGTTCCCTTCCTAGGCCTCGCCGTCGTCCACCGCCCTGGTGCTCTCGGCGTGGCGTGGTCAAGGAACGACTTCCATCGGAAGAGTACTGTACGTGGAGAGGCTGACAGCTGGGTCCACGGCAGCCGCAAGGAAGTGCCTCCTTATTACGCGGGAAAAAAATTATTCCTCCACCTGATAGCGGGGCCCACCGGATGGGCCACCGTATTTGGTGAAAAAACGTTTCCCCCCTGACTGCTGGGACCCACCGGATGGGCCACCGAATTTTGTGAAAAAATGTTCCCCCCTCTGTCAGCTCAGACCCACCGGAAGTGCCTCCTTATTACGCACAAAAAAATGAATACTCCCCCTGCTTGTTGGGACCCACCTTGGTGGGTGGCTGACTTGTGGGCCTACTAAGTTGACGGGACAGAGTGCTTTGTCAACTTAGTCAATATGAACGATTCTAGCTCCAGTGACCGTAAGATGTCCATCCAACGGCTGTAGTGCTTCTTCAACCTCTGGTCTTCTTGCTCCAGCCGCCCAAAGCAGCATCGGTCGTGCCGCATGCTCCTGCCTCCCGTGGCCAGCTATGCTACCGCGGAGGCCACACCGCCCCCTACTATTCCCACCGCTGGCCAGGCCCTGCGGCAACCGCAGCCTCACATCACAGCCGAACCAGTGATCCCTCATACTCCTCTCCGCGCGGGCTTCCACTGTCGCGTCTTCCCCGGCTCCGCGTCGTCCCCTTCCTAGGCCTCGCCATCGTCCACCGCCCTAGTGCTCTCGGCATGGCGAGGTCAACGTGGTCAAGGAACAACTTCCATCGGAAGAGTACTATACGTGGAGGGGCTGACAGCTGGGTCCACGGCCGCAGCAAGGAAGTGCCTCCTTATTACGCGCAAAATAATCATTCCTCCACCTAACCGCGGGGACCCACCGGACGGGCCACCGTATTTCTCGAAAAAAACGTTTCCCGCTAACTGTTGGGACCCACCAGCTACATCTTCGCACGCAAGGAAGTGCGTCCGGGCAAAAAAAAAACGATTCACCCCCTGACTGCTGGGACCCACCAGCTACATCTTCGCACGCAAGGAAGTGCGTGATAGTCGGTACCCACCTGGTCGAAGCGTACCTAGTGTTGTCATTCTGGTCGCGAACATGTACGTACATACTGGTCGATGTAGAGGCGTGCACGTGTCGTAGTAGAGGCTGCTACTTCTCGAGCTTGCGTTGTATTCCCTCGAAGAGGAAAGTGTGATGCAGCACAGTAGCGTAAGTATTTCCCTCAGTTTTTGAGAACCAAGGTATCAATCTAGTGGGAGACCATGCGCGAGTCCCTCGCACCTGCACAAACAAATAAGAACTTCGCAGCCAACACGATAAGGGGTTGTCAATCCCTTTACGGTCACTTACGAAAGTGAGATCTGATAGAGATGATAGTTTGATATTTTTGGATATATGAAGATAAAGTAAAAGCGGAAAAGTAAAGTAGATTGTAGATTGATATGTTGAGAATAGACCCGGGGGCCATAGTGTTCTCTAGTGGCTTCTCTCATGATAGCGATATTCTACGGCGGGTAAACAAATTACTGTCGAGCAACTGATAGAAAAGCGAATAATTATGAGACAATCTAAGCATGATCATTATATATAGGCATCACGTCCGAGACAAGTAGACAGAAACGATTCTGCATCTACTACTATTACTCCACACATCGACCGCTATCCAACATACATATAGAGTATTAAGTTCATAAGAACGGAGTAACGCCTTAAGCAAGATGACATGATGTAGAGGGATAAACTCAAACATAGTGAAATAAACCCCATCTTTTTATCCTCGATGGCAACAATACAATACGTGCCTTGCTACCCCAACTGTCACTGGGAAAGGACACCGCAAGATTGAACCCAAAGCCAAGCACTTCTCCCATTGCAAGAACTACAGATCTAGTAGGCCAAACCAAACCAATAATTCGAAGAGACTTGCAAGGATATTATAATCATCCATAAAGAGTTCAGAAAAGAACCAAATATTTCTCATAGATAATCTTGATCATAAACCCACAATTCATCGGATCTCGACAAACACACCGCAAAAAGAGATTACATCGAATAGATCTCCTTGAAGACCGAGGAGAACTTGGTATTGAGATCCAAAGAGAGAGAAGAAGCCATCTAGATACTAGCTATGGACCCGATGGTATGTGGTAAACTACTCACAACTCATGGTGAGGCGATGATGATGATGTAGAAGCATTCCGTGGTAGATCCCCCCCTCCGGCGGAGCTCCGGAACAGGCCCCAAGATGGGATCTCACGGGAACATAAGGTTGCGGCGGTGGAACTAGGGTTTTCTCTGTTGTTCTGATAGTTTCGGGGTACGTAGGTATATATAGGAGGAAGGAGGGCACCAGGGGCCAGACGGGGTGCCCACGAGGCAGGGGGCGCCCCCTATAGTGTGTGTGTGTGGGGGGGGGGGCGCACCCCCACCCTCGTGGACGCCACGTCAGCCCTACTCCGTGGTTCTCAAGTCTCCCGTGCGTATTTTGCTCCAAAAATATCTCTCCCGAAGGTTTCATTCCATTTGGACTCCGTTTGATATTCCTTTTCTATAAAACCCTAAAACAGGCAAAAACAGCAATCTAGACTGGGCCTTTGGGTTAGTAAGTTAGTCCCAAAAATAATATGAAAGTGTATAACAAACCCCATTAAAAATCCAAAACATCATAAATAATAACATGGAACAATAAAAAATTATAGATACGCTAGAGACGTATAAAGCATCCTCAAGCGTAATTCCTGCTCGTCCTCAAGTAGGTAAATGATAAAAACAGAATTTTTGATGTTGAATGCTAACCAACATAGTTTTTCAATGCAATTCTCTTAATTGTGGCATGAATGTTCAGATCTGAAAGTTCCAAGACAAAATTCTATATTGACATAAGAAATAATAATACTTCAAGCATACTAACAAAGAAATCATGTCTTCTCAAAATACTATGGCTAAAGAAAGTTATCCCTACAAAATCATATAGTCTGGCTATGCTCCCTCTTCATCACACAAAATATTCATATCATGCACAACCCCAATTTCAGCCAAGCACTTGTTTCCATACTCTATTCTTTCAAACCTTTCAACTTTCACGCAATACATGAGCGTAAGCCATGGACATAGCACTATGTGGAATAGAGAGGTGGTTGTGGAGAAGATAAAAAGGAGGGAGATAGTCTCACATCAACTAGGCGTATCAATGGGCTATGGAGATGCCCATTAATAGATATCAACGTGAGTGAGTAGGGATTGCCATGCAATGAATGCACTAGAGCTAAATATGTATGAAAGCTCAACAAAAGAGACTAGTGGGTGTGCATCCAACTTGCTTGCTCACAAAGACCTAGGGCATTTGAGGAAGCCCATCGTTGGAATATACAAGCCAAGTTCTATAATGAAAATTCCCACTAGTATATGAAAGTGACTAAATATGAGACTCTCTATCATGAAAAACATGGTGCTACTTTGAAGCACAAGTGTGGAAAAAGATAGCAGCAATTGTCCCTTCTCTCTTTTCTCTCATTTTTTTGGAGGGGCTTTCTCGCTTTTTTTATTTAGCCCCTCTCTATTTTTTTGGGTCATCTCTTTTTTATTGGCCTTTCCTCACATGGTACAATGCTCTAATAATGATGAACATCACACTTATATTGAATTACAACTCGATACTAGAACAAGTATGACTCTATATGAATGCCTCCGGCGGTGTACCGGGATATGCAATGAATCAAGAGTGACATGTATGAACAATTATGCATGGTGGCTTTGCCACAAATACGATGTCAACTACATGATCATGCATGGAAATATGACAATATGAAGCGTGTCATATGAATGGAACGGTGGAAAGTTGCATGGCAATATATCTTGGAATGGCTATGGAAATGCCATGATAGGTAGGTATGGTGGCTGTTTTGAGGAAAATATATGGTGGCTGGTTTGAGGAAGGATATATAGTGGGTGTGTGGTACCGGCGAAAGTTGCGTGGTACAAGAGAGGCTAGCAATGGTGGAAGGGTGAGAGTGCGTATAATCCATGGACTAAACATTAGTCATAAGAACTCATACACTTATTGCAAAAATTTACGATTCATCAAAACAAAGCAATCAACGCATGCTCCTAGGGGGGAGGTTGGTAGGTGTTAACCATCGCGCGCCCCTGACCTCCACACAAAGGTTGACACTTTACAAATAACTCATGCTCTAACTTCGTCACATAGCGGTTCACCATACGTGCATGCTACGGGAATCACTAACCTTAACACAAGCATTTCTCAGTTTCATAATAACTCCACTAGCATGACTCTAATATCACTATCCTCATATCTCAAAACAATTATCAAGCATCCAACTTCTCATCATATTCAATGCACTTAGTGTGAAAGTTTTTACTACATTGATATTGGATGTCTATCATGTGAAGGCTAGTTTTATAGCCAAAGCACATTACCATGCTGTTTTAATAGACTCTCAAAAGGATATAAATGAAGCATGAGAGATCAACAATTTCTACAAAATAAAATAACCACCGTGCTCTAAAAGATATAAGTGAAGCACTAGAGCAAAAACTATTCAACTCAAAAGATATAAGTGAAGCACATAGAGTGTTCTATCAATTCCAAGGCCATATTTAAATCTCTCAAGAAGGTGTGTCCAGCAAGGATAATTGTGGCAAACTAACAAGCAATGACTCAAATTATACAAGACGCTCCAAGTAAAACACATATCATGTGGTGAATAAAAATATAGCTCCGAGTATAGTTATCGATGGATGAAGACGAAAGAGGGGATACCTTCCCGGGGAATCCCAAAGCTTAGGCTTTTGGTTGTCCTTGAATTTTACCTTGGGGTGCCTTGGGCATCCCCAAGCTTAGGCTCTTGCCACTCTTTGTTCCATACTCCATCAAAGCAATACTCAAAACATGAAAACTTCACAACACAAAACTTAGACAAAAATTTCGTGAGCTCCGTTAGTATAAGAAAACAAACCACTACTCAAAGGTACTGCAATGAATTCATTATTTATTTATATTGATGTTAAACCTACTGTATTCCAACTTCTCTATGGGTCATACTTCCCAATACTACTCATAGATGCATTGAAATAAGCAAACAACACACCAAAAACAGAATTTGTCAAAAACAAAACAGTCTGTAGTAATCTACAGTTTCCGCATACTTCTGTAACTCTAAAAAATTGAAATAAAATGGTAAACGTGAGGAATTTGTCTATTAATCATCTACAAAAAGAATCAACTAAATAGCATGCTCCAGTAAAATCTGGTGACCATTCTAGCGAGCATTAACGATTCTATTTTTCACAACAAGATCATATCAACTTCACACAAGTCTTCCCAAAGGTTCTACTTGGCACAAACACTAACTAAAACACAAAACCACATCTAAACAGAAGCTAGATGCTATATTTATTCCTAAACAGAAGCAAAAACAAAAAATAATATAAAATTGGGTTGCCTCCCAACAAGCGCTATCGTTTAAAGCCCCTAGCCAGGCATTGATAATTTCGATAATGCTCACATGAAGGATAGCAACTGGAACACAAAGAGAGCATCACGTAGCATGTGAAAAACACATCTAAGTCTAACATACTTCCTATGCATAGGCATCTTATAAGCAAACAAATTACCAAGGCAAGCAAAAACTAGCATACGCAAGGAAGCATAAAGGAACGATAGCAATCTCAACATAACGAGAGGTAATTTAGTAACATGAAAATTTCTACAACCATATTTTCCTCTCTCATAATAATTGCATGTAGGATCATAAGAAAATTCAACAATATAGCTATCACATAACATATTCTCAACACGATCCACATGCATACAAAGTTGACACTCTTCCAAAATAGTGGGATTAACATTAACTAAAGTCATGACCTCTCCAAACCCACTTCTATCAAAAATTTCATAAGATTGATCATTCTCCAAATATGTGGGATCTAAAGTTTACACTCTTCCAAAACCACTTTCAATATTATTGCAAACGTTATTATCAATCTCATATATATCATGGGGCTTAAATAAATTTTCAAGATCATAAGAAACATCACCCCAATCATGATCATTGCGACAAGTAGTGGGCATAGCAAAATAAGTATCCCCAAGCTTAGGGTTTTGCATATCATTAGCACAATTGACATTAATAGAATTTATAATATCATCATTGCAATCATGCTTTTCATCAAAGGAACTATCAAGTATGGGTGCAATTGCAACGATCTCGTGTTTATCATAAGGTACTATAGCAAATTCATCTTAATAAATATTGGCATCATGGCCAAAAGAATAGCAAGCATCATGTTCATCAAGGGATATTTCAATCAAATCATCAGAATCATAATTATCTATAGATTCATGCATATCATTATTTTCCTTCAAAGTACTGGTCATTCTTTCGGTAAATTCTTTGACATTGACATTATGAGCATAGTTTTCATAGCAATATTTAAGTATGTCAAAATTTTCAGATTCATAGAGAGTAATATCATATTTTTCAGTCAAAGAAGCAACTTCATAAGCACCCTTAAAAGGAACGAATTCTTCAATTTGTTCGATATCGTAGTAACTATAAACAACTTTTGCATAAGAAGATAAGATTTCATTATCATTAAACTCACATAGGTAGGGGATGTGTTTTTTAGGGTTCTTAGAGCAACAAGTAAAATCACAAATTTCACAAAGATTCCAAGCATAACACATCAATCTGTTTATTTGATCCCATAAGAATCTCCCTTTTTCAGACAAACGGTGCCGCACAAAATGACCATGCTCGTCTAAAGATTTCCCATCAACTAGGCTAATTGGGTTTTCAGCACGAGAGCATAAGGATCGAAGATGATCCAAGTAGAACACTTTAAGGTGATCAATAACAATAGATTTTTAGCAAGCAAGGATGCAAGCACATAGAAGGCACATGGAGACATAAGCAAACAAGAAGCAAGCGAACGATAAACACACGGCAAAAGAAGGGCAAATAAAACGGCAAGGGTGAACTGGGGGAGAGGAAAACGAGAGGAAAATAAATGTAATGCGAAGGATAAGGGTCTGTGATAGGTACTTGGTATATGACTTTTGCGCAAGCCTCCCCGGCAACGGCGCCAGAAATTCTTCTTGCTACTTCTCAAGCTTGCGTTGTATTCCCTCGAAGAGGAAAGGGTGATGCAGCACAGTAGCGTAAGTATTTCCCTCAGTTTTTGAGAACCAAGGTATCAATACAGTAGGAGACCACGTGAGAGTCCCTCGCACCTGCACAAACAAATAAGAACTTCGCAGCCAACGCGATAAGGGGTTGTCAATCCCTTTACGGTCACTTACGAAAGTGAGATCTGATAGAGATGATAGTTTGATATTTTTGGATATAAGAACAAAAAGTAAACGCGGAAAAGTAAAGTAGATTGTAGATTGATATGTTGAGAATAGACCCGGGGGCCATAGTGTTCTCTAGTGGCTTCTCTCATGATAGCGATATTCTACGACGGATAAACAAATTACTGTCGAGCAATTGATAGAAAAGCGAATAATTATGAGACTATCTAGGCATGATCATTATATATAGGCATCACGTCCGAGACAAGTAGACCGATGCGATTCTGCATCTACTACTATTACTCCACATCGACCGCTATCCAGCATGCATCTAGAGTATTAAGTTCATAAGAACGGAGTAACGCCTTAAGCAAGATGACATGATGTAGAGGGATAAACTCAAACATAGTGATATAAACCCCATATTTTTATCCTCGATGGCAACAATACAATACGTGCTTGCTACCCCTACTGTCACTGGGAAAGGACACCGCAAGATTGAATCCAAAGCCAAGCACTTCTGCCATTGCAAGAACTACAGATCTAGTAGGCCAAACCAAACCAATAATTCGAAGACACTTGCAAGGATATTATAATCATACATAAAGAGTTCAGAAAAGAAACAAATATTTCTCATAGATAATCTTGATCATAAACCCACAATTCATCGGATCTCGACAAACACACTGCAAAAAGAGATTACATCGAATAGATCTCCTCAAAAACCGAGGAGAACTTGGTATTGAGATCCAAAGAGAGAGAAGAAGCCATCTAGATACTAGTTATGGACCCGAAGGTCTATGGTAAACTACTCACAACTCATGGTGAGGCGATGATGATGATGTAGAAGCACTCCGTGGTAGACCGCCCCCTACGACGGAGATCCGGAATAGGCCCCAAGATGGGATCTCACGGGAACAGAAGGTTGCGGCGGTGGAACTAGGGTTTTCTATGTTGGTCTGATAGTTTCGGGGTACGTAGGTATATATAGGAGGAAGGAGGGCACCGGGGGCCAGACGGGGTGCCCACGAGGCAGGGGGTGCGCCCTATAGGGGGGGCGCGCCCCCCACCCTCATGGACGCCACGTCAGCCCTACTCCGTGGTTCTCAAGTCTCCCGTGCGTATTTTGCTCCAAAAATATCTCTCCCGAAGGTTTCATTTCATTTGGACTCCATTTGATATTCCTTTTCTGTAAAACCCTAAAACAGGCAAAAAACAATAATCTGGACTGGGCCTTTGGGTTAGTAGGTTAGTCCCAAAAATAATATGAAAGTGTATAACAAAGCCCATTAAACATCCAAAACATCATAAATAATAGCATGGAACAATAAAAAATTATAGATACGTTGGAGACGTATCAGAGGCGTGCACGTAGCATGTACACGTACGTACATAGGCCAGTGTGCAATTAAGAAAATACGGCCACGTACGTACATAAGGACAGGGTCTCGAACGCCTACTCACACATACGTACGGCCAGGGCTCGTGTACATGGCTGGGTCGAAACGGAGAAACTACGTTGTCGTCGTCTTCATGGGGAGGCAAGGGAATGCGTCGTGTTCATCCGGAGGCAACGGAGCGCGTGGGAGCTAACCGGCTTGGAAGAAGCAGCCGATGGAAACGAGGCCCGGCGTACCGCAGAAAAGAGGAAACGACCTTGTGTTCGACCGGTCACGGTCGAAATGGGATCTTGTTCATCGAGAGGGGTCTGGCATACCGCAATACGGAGGAAACGGACCTCCTACGATCGAAACAGGGGTCCTATTGATCGGGAGAGGTGTGGCGTACCGCAAAACGGAGGAAACAGACTAGTGTTGGAGCGCTACGGTCGAAACGGGGGTCCTGTTCATCGGGAGGGGTGTGGCGTACCGCAAAACGGGACTCACGGTATACTGTTCATCTCCACCATCGACCCCCTCCAGCCTCCACGGGCTACTGTTCATCCACCGTCGACCTCCTCCAGCCTCCATCTGCGACTATTCAGCCTCCATCGCGCGCTACTCCACCGGCTACTGTTCAACCGGCCCTCTCCACGGGCTCCTGTTCAACCACCCCTCCACGGACTACTATTCATCCAGCCATCCACCGTCTACTGTTCATCCAGCCCTCCACGGGGTGGTCCTGTTCATCCAGCCCTCCACGGGGTCCTGTTCATGCAGCCCCAACTGGCTCGATTGATCGGGGTCCTGTTCAACACCACGGGTGTGACACCCCGAGACCGATGCGCCAGGTGTCAGCCAGTTATTCGTCGTCGTTGCCTTGTCATCTGCTTGCGTGTTGCATATTTGCCTTGTCGTCATGTGTGTTGCATCATCATGTTTTCAAAACTTGCATTCGTCCGAGCCACCTCGTCCTCTCCGTTGTCAGTTCTGAGCCCAGACACACTCACACGTGCCCGCGGCACCTTCGAATATTTATTATATGAGTGGCCGGAAAATGTTCTCGGAATGGGATGAAACTTGGTGTGTGGTCTTATTATAGCATAGGTAGACCACCTGTCAATTTTTGTCGCATTCGGAGTCCGTTTGATAGCCCAACGGTTAACCGCGTTAGCCGCCGAAGGCCTCTTTCTCTTTTGGCCCAGCACCCCTTCACAACAGCCCACAAGCCCATCCCAACCACCTCCATGCTCTCGGTTGTTGGATCGTGATCGCGTGGCCGAAAACCGCACCCCATTTGGACACTCCTAGCTTCCTCTACCTATATATAGGTGCCTCCCCCTCCATTTTCGCGGTGCAAACCCTAGCCTCTTCCCTGGCGCAGCCGAACACGTCCGTCCCGCGCCGGACACATCCGTCCCGCGCCGGACACGTCCGTCCAGCGCCGGACATGTCCGGCGTTAACGTCTCCGCAGCCTATCGGCATCTGCCACGTCAACCCAGCGGCCGCTCCCGGCCAACAGGAGCGCGCCACGTCAGCCAGCCCCGCCCCCACATCGCCACAGTCCGCGGAGCCCATCCGGGGCCCGCATGGGCCCGAACCGCCCGCCGCCGCTCCCCGAGCGCCTCGCCTCGCATCCTGGCAGCCCGTGCCTCGTCAGCCCCCCCGTCGGCCGGAGTTCCGCAGCCGGTGAGCTCCGCCGCCACGACGCCTTCCGCCGAACGAGCCTGCAGCCGCCGCCTTCGCTCGCTCGCCGCCCGGCCGTGGCGCTCCTCCCCGCCGCCGTGGCCTAACTTGCCTATCCTACGCTGCCTCGCCGCCGGAGATGGAGCTCCCGCCGTCGACCCAACCGGCACCCCGAGCCCCGCCGCCGTTGTGCTCCTCCGCCGGACCTCCAGCCGCCGTTCGCGCCTTCCCTCCGGCCAGATCCGACCGGGAATGGGATCCCCGCGCCCGGATCTGCCACCTTCCGTCGCCGTCGTGCCGCCCGCCGTGTCGGAGTCGCGTCGCCGCCCTGTCTCCTCCGATCCAGGCGGGATCGAGGAGAGGGACGGGCGACCACTTGGGCCTCCAGCAAGCCCAGCTCCCGTGGACGCATGGGCCAGGCCCGCCAAGCCCGCTGGCCTGCCCCGGCCCGTCTCCCTGTCCTGCCTCCACCACCTCCACAGTACTGGGCCGAGTCCATGGGTAAGCAGCCCCCTCTGTGCTATGTTTTGCCTCGGGCGTCTTTTAGTTATCTTGCGCTTAGTTTCACGACTGGTGGAGAGGTAGTTTTTGCGCCCATGGTGTGCGAATGGGAAATCGTACGGGAGGGCAGGGGGGGGGGAGGGGGGAGAACCATGTTTCGGGTCTGGGACGTGCTTGTTTTTTGGCTTTTTTGAACAGAAGATGGGACGCGCTTGTTTGAAATTTGGGGAAGGTACAAACTTTGCCCCCCTCTTAAATTTCTGACCTACTGCGGGTCGGGGGTAGGATGGTAATCCCAGGTGTCCCAAATAGTGGGCGGGAGCAATTTCGGCCGCGCATATGTGTGCTTATGCGGCCATTGTGTATGAATGTTTTTCGGAGGTGGTTGCGTGGCGTCTAGATGAAGCTACAAACCTACCCCGGTTTAGACCTTTGGACGTCGGGCCGGTAGGTTTCACGGGTCGGAGTTATTAGAAAAGTAATTTCCTTGTACTACCAAACATTGATCTCATGCGGTTTCGGGCGAGTAGAGGCTCTTTTGGCGCTTCGTTCGAAATTTTGAAACACAAGCATTCACGTTTGGAGTACTCTTGAACTTTGAGGATTGACCTAAATAGACAACGTTAAATTTGACCTTGTATGTTTGAAAACCTCATTAAATTATCCGCTTCTTTTTGAAATTTTGACACTTGAAAATCATATACTACGATTATTTTGGAATGGAGGAGCTAAATTAGAATCTATTTTGTACACGACTACATATGCTATTATGTACAAAATCGGAGCAAAGATTGGTGCCCCATAATTTAGGTATGATTTACAAATGCCATGATATCGAATTCAAATAATTGAATGGACTTCATGTTGAATTTGATTTTTTAAACCACCTTAAGTTGAATTCAAGGGTATGCTAGTTCATAGGTAGCTATTTATAATGTTCATTGTGTAACTTTCGTATGTATAATGTGCTTTACACACAGAACATGAACTATACTCACGTTTATATTCGATTGCTAAAGCGATGCATTGCCTGGAGTTCAAAATACTAACTATGTGGATCAATTGTGTCGAATAATATCATAGACATGCTCAAATTCGATAGAATCTAGATGTCTGATGGATCAATGACCGTTCCTTACGCGAATTGCAAATATCATGGTCCCATCCTAATATTTGGATACAATTTATATCTTTAATCAATGTGTACAACAGTCTTGTACGTGTAGTTTCACTCTCCATCGGTGGTCTCTCACACATGCTCACACACTCTCTCCGAAGGTGTCTTTCTCGCACACATGCTCTCGATATAACCCTCCCCCCTCTCGTAACCATTTACGACTGTTTTCACTATCCTTTATCACAAGCACTCGCCCTCTCGCAAGCATACACACGCACAATCCCCATCGACCCTTTCTATATACATAGACCTGCCTAAGTGTCTCCTGTACGCACATTATCTTTAGGCCTGTCTCTCACTCATTGTCTCACATCTCTCTTCCTAATCGACGAGTATGATTCTAGCAGAGCATTCTGTAGGATGCCCCTTAAAGTTAGGTTGGATGAATAGTAATATCAGAGATAAAGGGGTTACCTTAGTCCGAGAACCTAGGGTTACAAATCCTAGCCGGCTTTGTCAGTGGACATAGAGTCCTTCACAATTATGCTATCTTTGTCTTGTAAGACTAGTCATCCATGGGTCTCCCTAAATGCGTCACGGGCTGACCAATGTGGCGCAGGACGGAACCAAACAAAGGGCCTCACCTCGACCCACCGGACCTCACACGGTGACACACCCTCTGCCCACATGTCTCGTTATCTTCTCACACCCACACATACCAACACAGACACCACACACAAAAAAATATGCTCCTGGTGCCTCTATCCACTCCCTCCTTGCATATACACACTCAAGGGAATCTCTCGCCGTGACATCATATTCGTCTCTCTCTCTCTCTCTCTCTCTCTCTCTCTCTCTCTAGACCACTCTCATTTCTCGTACTATCTCTCCCATGCCCCCTGCCGGCCCCTCTATCCATGCCTCTCTCGAATACATAATACACACACATACCTCTCTAGGCCCTGCCAAATGCGTCAACTACACATTCACACATGTTACATCACGTACCCCATTGATCTAAAAAGCCCTCTCTTCATATTTATTTCGCATACAACATTCCTTTTGAATAAAGTGTGGCCAAAAAAATAGTTTAGAATTTCTACATATACACAACATTACAAAGTTATATGGAGGAGTATGAACGGTTGCATTGCATGGTGCCCACAATGATATTTATTCCGCACTATGAATTTTTATATTTTTATACTATATATAAAGTTAGTCATAATAAATAGAAATGAAGAGCATCTCTCTCTCCATCGCATACCCCCCTCTACGCCCCTTTCACGTACGCACACAAACTATCTCCAGGTCCTCTAAAAGTAAGCCCTAGCACATTCACGCATGTTTCATCTTTCTCTCGCGATATATACAGTGACGATCATTGTATTTAAAGCGAAATCACGATACATACATTGGATTTTAGAATCCAGTCATTACGGTCACGATTTACGCTTAGTGGTTATTATACAATCACGGGCTCACCGTACAAATCTGTATTTGCTCAAGACACGACTAGTTGACCAGTTAAACGCTGCACATGGCACCTCTAGTGTTGCATCACATTATCTCACTACCATCGGGCCCACCTGTCGGCTTGTATCTACTCTACATCTACACTCTTATAAAATACTAGCAAGATGCCCATGCATTGCACGGAACATCAAGATGCATTTGTATGAGTAGTTTATCTTGTGGGAGAAAAGGATGAACATGGGAAGGCCTTATTTGCAAGTGTGGAGAGGGGTGTGGGTATCTTTTTGCAAAATTGTCATAGTTTTCTTTCCTATCCGTCAGATATAGATCGGACGGCCTATATTGGTGGATGGCAGGCACACGATCATCACCGACTATGCTTTTTATAAGAGTAGGGATAAAATACACTCTTATAAAAAACAGAGTTGGTGATGATGGTGTGCCTGCAATATAGGTCGTCCGATTTATATCTGACGGATAGGAAAGAAACTATGACAATTTTGCAAAAAGGTACCCACACACCTCTTCACGTTTGCAAATAAGGCCTTCCCTCGTTCATCCTTTTCTCTCACAAGATAAACTAGTCATACAAATGCATCTTGATGTTACGTGCAACGCACGGGCATCTTGCTAGTAAGAATGAAAACAAATGACAAAAAAATATTGGACGGTGGTTCGAAGTCATGACCACGGGCACAGCGGACAAGGTGGCCTTGTATTGGTACCCTGAGCCGTCTGTTTTAACACACAGGAGCTGGTGTGGTGATTATACACACATGCACGCATGCACACGATCTGCATGCACACAACACTCACACGAACACATGCACCCACGCACACATGCAACACTCATACGTACACACGCAGCCACGCACGCACGCAACACTCACACGCACACACGCACGCATGCATGCACACACCAGTACACCACACGACCAACACACACTCTCACGTTCAAGTGCTCAACCTACACGTGCATGCGCACACTTCAGGCCCTGACAGACACATACACAACTAGGTGATTCCCGTGCACGGGGTGGAGTCTTGTCGCACCTGCGTAAATTTGTGTTTATCTGACCTTTTCCCTATGCGAATTGATAGGTGGGACCCACTAGGAACGTGTTAAATTTAACTAGTCAACATGGTGCCATGCAGACTATTTGGCCGGTCAACAGAGTGCAATCCAATGCCGAACCGTGAGCACGTGACTGTATAATCACCGCAAAACATATATAGTGACCATAATCAGCTTATTCTGAAGTTCAGTGAACGTATTACACTTTTCTCTCTGTAGGCCCTCCAAAACTACATCTCTACACGTTCTCGCATGTTACATCTAACAACTATGCAATACATCACTACTACTACACTCTAACACAATAAATCATATGTGTTTTTAGTTTTACTAGATATCATATTGTTACTTAATTATTCAGTTTGCATACATTAAAATTGCCTTTGAAATGTATGGCCAGTATCATATACCGCGCGGGAAAAATCCCGCCCTTTCCTGTTTAATCGGGTTTGTATCGATGGATCGTGCGAAACAGCAAAACTATAGTACTATATACAGTACAAGTGACAGTTCACTGGTCTGTCGTGTCGTGTACTCCTCCGTCATAAGAGTGGAGCGCTCGCTTTCATAAATATTCTAGTCCCTTTCGCCGACATGTGGGGCATCAAGCTACCGGGTCCATGTGCCATACCGGAATACAATGCAGAGCAGCCGGTGTGAAGCACCCAGTCATGGCGCCGGCGTAGTAATGAGCAATGAGGCGTCAGATCACAAAGCTGCACCTTTCCCGCAGTTAAGTTGGAGGGACGAAGTAATAATGCTAAAAAAGAAGAAGTTGGAGGGACGAAGCAGCCATCATTTCACTCGTTGCTGAATCCACTTCTCCCTCATCTTCTTCAAGTTAACCACGTGTTGCTTCTGCCGTTGTTCTGCCTCATGTGGGAAGCGGATCGGCTTGGTGAAGCACTGACACGTGGGATCGCATGTTAGCAAACCGCCAGGACAACGTCCTCTAAAAATAAGAAACCTCCCCCGCCATCCGCGCGGCAAAATCACCTCCTTTTTACTAATCTTGATTCTATAATTTTTTAGATCAATATAATTGAGATTTGTATAGATAGCACACAGGAGCAAAACCAAGTGGTACGGTTAAGGGCATCCACAATGTGTAGCCAAATGTGAAAATAGCTTTTGGCATCGTGGGAACCATTGTGGACGGTGTTGCCAAGGCCAAAAGGATGAAACCAAAGCTCCCTGATTGATTGATTGGAGGAATAGAAAAATGCAACGTCTCTCCTCTTTCTCCCGTGCTTGGACGCATGTACAATATAGAGGACAGAGTCTACTCCCGTGTCCCTTCTATCACAAATCACAAAGCAGTAAGGCGTCAAATGACAAAGCACGGACGAAGCAACCATCATTTCACTTTTCGCTGACTCCGCTTCTCCATCGTCTTCTTCGAGAAACCATCTCACCGCACTAAGCTGGACGGACGACGCTATTGTGTACGAGTAGTACTAGTACATTTACGCGTCCTTTGGTTCAACGGACTTCCTGGATGCAAATAAGGCGGTTGTCTCGGCTGGTAGGCGGCACTTGAGAATGACTTACTGTGGTCTCCCTCAATGGTGTTCTCCGTCGAACGCACTTCGCCAAACCACAACGTTCGAGATATCGTCGACGTCACCGCAATGGGGAAGGAAGTCAAATATAGTTACTACCTCTATATTTTTTGTACACAAGGCCAGTATATCAAAATTACAATTTGCAAAAGGCCACTAACACTAATCGAGGCAAAATTGATGGGGTTTACCTTGTACTAGAAAAAAATACGCATTAATTGACACGTGAAACGAGGATTTGTATCGATTAATCCCACGAAGGAAAACCCCACCTTTATTTTTAACACTAGTACTCCTAGCACGTAGTACTACGTACTTATCCTGTTTGGGTCTAGGCCTTGCATTGCCATACTTCGCCACACATTTTGCCAAGCTTGCCTAAAGTTTTCAAAATGAAAAGGAGGTACACTTGTGCACGGCTGTCGCGGTCGCACCGCACCCTCACACGGTCGCTCCTGCACGCCGCGGTCGCACCGCACCCTCACATGCATAGTCGCTCCTACACGCCGCAAACCCAACCAAGGGAACGCACCCTCACTGACATGTGCTGTCGCATGTGAACAAACCAAACTCAGCCATCCTACCGCTGACACATAATTTTCGTTCATAGAGTATGTTTATCCAACCGCATGTTGGGGAGTATCCTTACGGCCCGTGCGGTGGTCTGTTGGGGAAGAAGAAGAGGTGAGGAAGAAGGGTTAGGAGACGTAGGATATTCATCCAACCGCCTGAAATGGTAGACTGACCCAAGTCAGGCGACTTGCATAACAATATATGTTTTCACACAGCAAAAGATCCATAAAAACAACAACATAAAGAAAAACCATCACTGCTCGCGGAACGAGATGGCCTCGTCGTCTTTGGCTGCCGGCGCGAACCAGCCGTAGCTGCCGACGTGTATCTCCGCACCGTGGTTGTCCTCGGCTTCCAGCTACTCGTTCACGCGGAGCGTGCGAGCGCTCTGCACGGACGAGAGCACCATCCAGTTCAAGTCGAGGACGTCCGGTTCCGCCTCCAGGAGGGCCTCGATGGCAGCGGCATCCGCGCGCTCCGCGTCGAGTGGAGCCTTCGCCGCCCAGTTCAAGTCCAGGACGTCCGGTTCCGCCTGCAGGAGGGCCTCGATGAGAGCGGAATCCGCACGCTCCGCGTCGAGTTGAGCCTCTGACGCCGGTTCAAGTCTAGGACGTCCGGTTCCGCCTACAGGAGGGCCTTGATGGCAGCGGCATCAGCACGCTCCGCCACAAGTTGAGCCTCCGTCGCCCGGTTCACATCCACGACATCCAATTCCGCCTGCAGGAGAGCCTCGATGGCAGCGGCATGCGCGCGCTCCGCGTCGAGTTGAGCCTCTGCCTCCCGGTCCTCCTTTAGTATCGCCAGGTTGAACCGCTGGTCCGCTTGCACCATGGGGGACTCGGACGCTGGCACGAAGTTGACGTCCATCGTCTCATACCCATCGGGGGCCTTCTGCGCCGCGACCCCCACCATGAACATTGGATCGGCTTCCTCCTCCTTGTAGCTTGGCTCCAGAGAATTCGGGAATTGGCCCGCCGCAAAGCGAGCTTGGGAATAGAGGTCTCTGGCGCCAACCGCCGCCGTGATTTCTGTTTGGCGCTCCGGCGTCGGCATCTTGTAGTACGTGATCTTGCAGCGCACCATGGCGTTCCGGCGAACTAGGGGACGCTTGATGCGGGCTAGGGGATCGAAAGGTGGGGGAAGGGACTGGAGATTATGTGTGGTTTTAGGGCAGTGGCTGGCGTAGGCCGAGCAGCGAAGGTTCTTGTGTGAATAGTGGTTCCGGTGACGACCGGTCAATCGGTTTTGACTGTACATTGCTCTTGTCGCGTTCACGTTGCAGCCCGGCACGCTGGACCCTCCACGTTGCTCACCGAATGGAACACGCTTCGTCTTGCGTTTTTGCTTGCTTGTGGGACCGCAGTTGAGAGCAAACTGACGTCCCTCCCCCTCCCCCGCCCGCGTCATTTTATGCGGAGTAAATAAAAATAGAGGGAGTATACTACGGATGAGGATCCCCTGACGTGGCCGAACCCATTGAGTAACTGACATGCGGGGCCTAGCAAGCATGGAGTCCACCAGTAAGTGACCGAAAGGGAGGGTAAGGCAGGGATACGTATGTGAAAGGAGCTTCCAATGATATAATTTTCACATTATACATCTCATGTACTATTAATCTTGTCAATAGTCAAATGCGGTTTTGAAAAACGCATTAGAGCATGGTTCATAATATAGCCAGTCCATGGCTATAAGGAACTGCCATGTCATCTATCAATCTCGTCAACATGTGTTGGGGCATGAACCGAATGGGATGTCAAAACTAAGACGTGAAGCGACACGTAGTGGAGGGAAAGTGAAACTTCAAACGAACCATTTGTTTGTATGCATGTCGGACAAATTACAAATAAACATTGGAAATACAAGCATGGTCTAGGCCCACATGCGAATGATACTCGACGGAATGTTCAAATGAGGCATGCGGGAGGATGGACTCGACCGGAGGGCGACATGATCGATGGAGAAGAGGGTTGGAGAGGAATGAGAAATAAGCAAACGCCACTTGATTATACTTGAACGGCTCAAATAAACAATAAGTTGTCTCACTTGGCCTACATAGTGAAAGGCCTAATGCGCAACGCGGAGCACTGACGCTCGAATATGGCCGGGAAAACAGGGAAACCGACATGTGGGGCACACCTGTCGGGACGACGTAGCACAAACTAGTCCAATGGAGGAGCTGGCCCATGACCTCCTTGCCACCGGCAACCGTTCATGTGGGTCGTGGGGGCCAACAACGTGGCGCAGCTCCAGCACCGCCTTTGGACATGGCGACCGCAGTGAGCGACACTCTCATCGTCGCTAGACACGATCAGTTTCAGTGTGCCGAGGGTGGAGTTAGTGCTGTGGCACGACCAACAGTATGTTTGGTTTGTGCCCAAGGTTGCCCAATCAAAGCATTGGGTAGCCAAAATTTTGGTTGAGGTTTTGGTTGCCATGATTTGGCCAACATCGGTAAGAAAAATGAACTAGAGTTGGCTAGAGTTCATTGGCATGCCAAAAAAATGGCAACCATCCAAACAAAGACCAATCTTTGGGTCATGACCAAAATTTTGGTAAGGTGCACTTTGGCCACAATCCAAACACACGCCAACACCCGGCTCTTCGAGGATGCATGGGGTGTCGGGACGCGTCCGTGAAGTGGTGTAGCGCGGCCAACTGTATCCTCAGGACCTGAGACCATGTCGGGTCGTCTTACTTTGTCAATGACATGCGTCGATCGCTTGTGAGCAAAGGGCATCTCCAACTTTGCCACGACCGCAGCTGACTACCCTGGCACACCAAAAACCCTCGTACCTCACGCTGTCGCACGGTGCGTTCCCAGCCGGCGCCAGCTGCCCGCATTCATGCCGTCCGTCCGTATGCCGTCGTTAAGAGGCTCGGTGCCCGAGGAACCAACTCGGGCGACTTAATGACACACCAGGACACTTGGCCTCACCGGAATGCGCTACTTAAAGCGGCAATGCCCAGCTAACCTCCACACCATAACGCATCATCCTCCTACCTGGCACCACATCCGCCATGACCGCAAGCACGAATGCTCTTCGGGAGAGCTTGTCTTCGGGGATGGAGCTCGAGTTCGCCGCCCTCGCTCAAGTCGCCGCACAAGCAGTGGCCACGCTGGCGGCCGACGACGGGAGTATCGTCAGCCACGCGTCCTACTTGCTGCCGTCCAACGTCCGGCACCGCCGAGGTCGGGGACTCCTCCGAGGATGAGTAGGGCATGGGAGGCGGCAGGGCATGGTGTGCCAACTGGCCCGTCCGTCTCCCGTGTTCTACTTTTCCTCGCCGTAGACCGCACCTTCACTTCACGGGTCTTGAACCCTGCCCCCGTACATGGAGATCGCAGATGGAGGACGTCGGTCGCCGCCGTAGAATAGGTTTAGGGTTGGGTTTCTTTTATTTTTCTGTCCTATAAAAGTTCGAAATGTTATGAAAATCTGCCGTGTTTGCATTAATCTCGGCCGGTGTATATGAACTTTCATAGTAATATAGTATATTGTAGGAGTACTAGCAAGATGCCCATGCATTGCACGGAAGATCAAGATCTTGTGGGAGAAATGGATGAACGAGGGAAGGCCTTATCTGCAAATGCACATTCACGCATTTCACATCTATGGGAACCTATGAAAGGGTTAATGTAAATTGCCTTTCTCTCTCCTCCCCTGATTTTCATGGTGGTGGGCCCCTCCCTCCCCCCAATATACAATCAACAGCTCACACGTTTCACATTATGTTAATTACATAACTGGGACTACGTAGGTGTAGCATTACTTGTCCTAAAAAACCCAACTAAGCCAACCTCCCAGCATATCGCGCGAGAAAAGACCCGGCCGCGCCATTTTAGTCGGGATTACCGGATTACTAGTAGTAGTATCGATGGATCGCGCGAAGCAACAAGTTTTTTTGAGGGGGCGAAGCACCTAGTTTAAAAGGAAAAAAGGTTGTACACTCACATCACCCCTGTCGCGGTCGCATTGCTCCCCACACACATTCGGTCCTGCACACGGCTCATGCAAACGGAACGCGCTTCGGCTTGCCTCTTCACTGACACGTGGGACTGCACCTGGAGAAACCGACCATGCGCCAAACTCCCCCCGCCCAGCGCGCGAAAATCCTCCCCCCACCCAAAAATTCCCCCCAAATCCTAGATTCAACTGCCCTTCAGCCAACTAGCCAATAATATTCCCCAAACCCCCTCCTCTCTTCCCCCTCCACTCCATTCGCTCCGCCAAAGCCGCCCTCCCCGCCACGCCGATACATCGGCGCCGCGGTTCGTCGAGGGGGCGCACGGTGATCCTCTCGCTCCCACAGTACGCTCTCGTAGACTGTCGTCCTCTAGCCGCGCCGCCACCGCTGGCGACGTTCTTGTGGAGGCGCACGATGGTCAGCGCCGCCACCGCTGTCGACGTTCGTGTGGAGACGCACGGCGATCAGCTTCTCCCACGTGTACGCGCATTCTAGACTGAGGCCCCGTGCATGTCGGTGTAGCGCTGAATGTTAGCTGATAGACGCTGTTAATCTCACTGTTTGCCGAAGTAGTTTACAGTCAATATGCTCTGCTTAAGAAGCTTCCTTGCCCTGTTCTGCACTCAATCTGCTTAGCTGAGATGGCATGCCAAGGCCGATTAGTTGCTAAAATATCCTGCCATATATTTATTGTGACGTAGATTCCCATGGTCTAGTAGCCAATCTGTTAGGTGAAATAGCTCTACACCATTTTATACTCGATCTTTGTTGCTGCGATGGCCTTTGATAGTTCAATGGCTGTGTGCTCGGCCTCATTGACTGCTGAAACAACCTGCCATAATTTAGCACTCAAATCAGTTTGCTGAATTAGCTTTACATATATTTTGTTACTTAGATCTGCTCGTCCAAATATCTTGCCATAGCTTTAGACATCGACCTAGGTATTTTCTTCTGGACTTCATAAAAAAGCATATATGTTATTCCTGTAATATCTAGTAGAAGAACTAATTTGTATGTCTAACAGATGGACATGACTTGTATAACTTCTGCTCAAAGATTCTCCGCTGCATATGTCGAGGGGGTTGAAAACTTCATGAACTTTATCAGAGGTGAGTATAGTGGTCCGGAATCAAATGTGCTCTGCCCGTGTAGCAGCTGTATGAATTCAGTGACAAGACCCCAGTAAACTGTGCAAAATTATCTACACTTGTATGGGATGTCGGTCACATATACTAGGTGGGTTCATCATGGTGAAGCTGTGAACGTCAATGCTCTTGACTACGTGGAAGCGGTAGATAACCATCTTGATCTGCCTGATGCTCAGGTGGAAGAGGAGGAGGAGGAGGTGGTGGCGGAACCAGTGAGTTTGACCAACATTGAAACAATGCTACGAAATGCTCGTGCATTCCGTGAACTTTCACCTGCAGAAGAAAAACGGTGGGCCCGCATGTTGGAACAATGCAACGTGGCTGTCACCCCAAGAAATAAGCTGTCAGTATTCTCAGCTATGGTCACCTTTCTTCAGGTGAAGACATCTGAGCGGATGACTGATGGGCCTCTAACCCCTCGTTGGTTACCCCAAGTGGAAGGTGTAAGATGCAGTGTTGTGGAAGTTTTTCCCTTAGCAAAGATGCCAAGGATCGAATCCCCAGAGACTCCTAGGTTCAACAAGTAGGTGTCAACTGCTACGGTGCCAGATATTAGCAGTCAACGTGGACCTGCACACAGATACAAATAACTTTGCTCCCAACGACTACAGAGAGGTTGTCAATCCCTCCGGCCTTGTAGTTCACAAAGGATTAAACGCAAATGATAGTAGTGATAGATAGTGTTTGCAATAGTAAGTAAAAGCGAAAAGTAAATAGCGGATGTGATCAATGATGGTAATATGGACCGGAGTCTCATGATGTTCACTAGTGATGTCTCTCTCTCAAAAGACGATAAAACAGCTATGTGAGGTAAATGAATTACAGCTGGGCAATTGACAGGACCACGAACGCAAACCAATGCTGACTACATTGCAAGAAAGGTTGAGGTTCAAAGCATGGGCGGTACGCCAAAGTAAGTAGACCGAAATCCATCAATATCTACTACTAATCATCCACCTTGAGATATCTATCCAGAACATCTCGCTGGTATTAAGTTGCGAGTCCCACCCATAGTGTAAACTCAAAGCAACAGACAACTGCATTAAAAGAACTTTGCATAAAGTAAACAATCCTTGCACCCGCAGGCACAAGCGCCGTTGTTTTCCCCCTTGTGGCAACAGCACATCCCCTAGACTCATGTTTCTGTCACTCAAGCTAGTCATCGAGGGGCATGAACCCACAACCGAGCATAACGTTCCCTCTTGGAGTCACTACCTATTACTTGGCCAAAGCAATAAATAACAACGGAGAACATGCAAGAATTACTTATGAACATAAATATAAAAGAGGTAGATCATATATATTACTCAAGATCAATCTGAACATAATCTCATAATCCATCGGATCCCAGCAAACTCAACATAGCAACAGCATAAGGATTACATATGTGCCTCGATCATGTAGGGCAGCTCACGAGGACTAATTAGTGAAGCACAAGAACGGGAGGAGAACATCACATAGCTACTGGTCATGGACTCATGGTCCAAGGGAGACTACTCACAACTCATCCGGGAGGCGTCCATGGTGGTGGAGAAGCTCCCGGTGGTGATCCTCCCCTCCGGCAGGGTGCCGGGAAGAGTTCTCCTGGTGCTCCCGATCTTGGAAGCGGCAGCGACGGCGGAACAGAGATGAGATCGCGAAAAAGAGTTCCCGTTCCGAGGGTTTCGAAGGACCCTCTAAATATATGCCAAAGGGGGGCACCAGACGGGGCTCGGGGGGCCCAGGCGCCCCCCCGGCGCGGCCCAGGGGGGGCGCGCCGCCAGGGCGCCTGGGGCCCTGGTGGCCCCCCCCGGCTGTACTTCGGGCGCAAGGAAGTTTTCGGAACGCTGATTTTTTATATAATTTTTCTGGATTTTTCCCGACAGTTCTCGTAACGTGAAAACCTGAAATACAAAAACAGCCGAAAACAGAAACTGGCACCGGGGTGCACTGGATTAGTAGGTTAGTCCAAATATGATCAAAAGTGTATGGAAGTGTATGAATATCATAGCAATATCACCCAAAAGTGGCATGGAGCAAGCAGAAATTAGAGATACGTTTTGGACGTATCAACATCCCCAAGCTTAATTCCTGCTCGTCCTCGAGTAGGTAAATGATAACAAGAATAATTTCTGTGGTGACATGCTATTAACCATATAGGACTTTTTATAGTCATATGACAAAAGCTTACTGAGACAATGAATCTATAGTAATTGAGTTGCCTCATGAGAATATCACAAATGACTGAAAGTTTTACAACATGAAACTGAAACATCAAATAGATTTGCAATGAACATGGTGTGAAGATATGATAAAGTGATATCTAGCTTGCCCCCTTTAGTGAGGCAAAACATAAGTGCAGGGGCACCTTCAAGGTTTAAGTGATGACTAGATACAATGATTTCAAAATAAACGATATCACAATCATGCAAAAGACAATGCTACTTTGGGACAATGCACATTACACTTAGAATGACAATCATGCTCTCAGTAGTTGGTGCTTGAAGAAAGAAGGTGGAGACTCAAAAAGTAAAAGAATGGTTATGCTAGAGCTTTTTAAAAAAAAAAACATAGAAGCAATTTTGTCAACGGTAGTAGTACTTCATATGTGACATGCATAAGACATCCTATAAGTTGCAAGCCTCATGCATCGAATACTAATAGTGCTCGCACCTTGTCCTAATTAGCTCGGATTTCCATGGGTTATCATTGCATTACATATGTTTCAACCAAGTGTCACAAAGGGGTACCTCTATGCCACCTATACAAAGGTCCAAGGAGATAAATCGCATTTGATTTCTCGTTTTTGATAGATCTCAACTTGAGGACATCCATACCGGGACAACATAGAAAATAGATGATGGACTCCTCTTCAATGCATAAGCATATTCTCATAAGAGATTAAGGATTAATGTCCAAGCTAAAACTTCCACCATGATACATGGCTTTGGTTGGCGGCCCAATGTTCTTCTCTAACAATATGCATACTCATTCAACCCACGGCAAATCACCCTTACTTCAGACAAGACGAACATGCATAGCAACTCACATGATATTCAACAAAAGTGTGACAGTTGATGGCGTCCCCAGAAACATGGTTACCGCTCAGCATGCAACTTATAAGAAATAAGATACATAAGCAACATATTCTTTACCACAATAGTTTTTAAGCTACTTTCCCATGAGCTATATATTGCAAAGTTAGTTCGCTTAGTACAGGTGGAGGTTAGCAAAAGACTGGGAGCGACCAACTAAGAGAGCAATGACGGTCATAATCATGCAGAGCGACAAAGCAATATTGAATCAGGCATGGTAGTTATATCGCTACTCAGAAATAAAAGATCATCAAGGCTTGACAGACTTTCTTTACAGTCTTAAATATGCGTGAGCATACGCCAAGTCAATCAAAATAAATTCTTGAAGGAACATATTACTAAACCATACCACATCATAGGCAAACAAATCATGTTGGTACTCCAATAACACATTGGGAATCCCCCAGCTATTTGAGATTAACCATAAGAAAACCTGAACTACTAAGCGCCATTATGCATGTAGCATCTTTATCATAGACATATTAACCAATGCAACGGAAGCAAACTCTCTTAATAAGGTGAGCATGGTAATTAAAGAGAGTTCAAGCAACCAACTAAACAAAAGCTCTTTGAAAAGATAAGCATGAATACTAAGAACAGAGCATGATAGTAGCAATTAAAAGACAAAGAACACACACAGCAAGGATAGACATTAAAATTCTATGTTATGTTCTAGGTAGAAGTGGAGCGTGTTTCTCTCCCACATAAAGAAAGCCGAGTTCCGACTCATTATGAAAAACTAAAAAGAAGACTAAAAGCAAGATGCTCCAAGCATAGCACATAACACATGAAGTGATAAAAATATAGTGGAACGAAAGACGAACTGATAATGTTGATGGAGAAGGGGATGCACGGGGGCATCCCCAAGCTTAGATGCTTGAGTCTCCTTGAATATTTCTTGGGGGTGCATGGGGGCATCCCCAAGCTTGAGTGCTTGACACTCCTGAATCTTTTTATCATCTTCCCTCGCACACTTGAAAACTCCCTTCATACATAACTCATTATAATCTGATTAGCGAGGTTAGTACCCTTAATAAAATAATTGCACCTTGCTGGAAATAAAGATATTCTTAAATTTCTACTGTTTCTCAAGATTGCCAAAAGGTTTTTGCAAAGAAAAAGCAAGCTCTTGGTTTGCAAAATGAAGGAAAGGCAAAACATGACAGAATCTGTGAAAAACAGAACAGCAGGTAGTAATTGATTTGTTCGGGGCACTTCTGCAACTCAAATCAAAAAACTCAGAACAGACGCACGAAAGAAAATTATATAGAGAACGCTGTCGAAAAAATTCAGACCAAAAAGATGATCTGGTGATTTTATACGAATTTTTCTATCCAAGGACAGAATCTGTTTCCTGGACAGCACCTCACAACTTTTGAACTTTCTAGCAATCAGAGGCTATACTTGGCACAAATATGAAAAGCAAAGATACAATGATGATGCTACAGCAGTAAACAACATCAAGACACAACAAAAGCAAAAAATTTATTCATGTGGGCTGCCTCCCAAAAGCGCTTTCTTTTATGCCTTTAAGCTAGGCATAAGATTTTAATGATGCTCTCGTAGGAATAAGAGTTGAAGAACAAAAGAGAGCATCAAGAAGCAAATACCAAACACATTTAAGCCTAACATGCTTCCTATGCATAGGAATATTGCAATACAATAATTCATTGAAACACAAAGCAATAAGCATAGGAAGACAAAACAAGTGCAGCTTCAAAACCTTGAACATAAAGATAGGGAACTTGATATTATTGAAATATCTATAAGCATATGTTCCCTTCTCATAATAATTTTCAGTGGGATCATGAATAAACTCAACAATATAAGCATCACATAAAGCATTGTTACCATGATCCACATGCAAAAAGGTACTCTTACTCTCCACATAAGCATCATGAAGAGGATAAAACTTAGTATAAAAGAGAGACATAAGCTCTTGCCAATCAAGCAAGTGCGAGTTATCGAGAAGCTTATACCAATTTGAAGCTTTATCTATAAGAGATACGGCGAACAATTTCCTCATGACAAACTCCCTTGATACACCTGCAAGCTTAAATAATGAACATAATTGTGACAGATATAGCAAGTGTTCACCGGGATGTCTGTCTCCTGCGTAACGATTAGCCAAAACATAATCGATAATACCAGCTAGTATTTTATAGGGCACAATTTCAGTAGGGGGAGGAGCAACCACCACAGGTGTGGGGCGTCTTCCCGCAAGCAACGATCCAATAGCAAGGTTGTCCATAAGCATAAATAGTGAAAAGACATAAAGAAAATTGAAAGGTAAACTAACAAGACTAAAAGCAAAGGTAAAAGATAGCGTGCAACTCCCCTATCCTGAAGGGTGGAGTCCCCGGCAACGGCGCCAGAAAAACTCCTTGATGGGCCTCTAACCCCTCGTTGGTTACCCCAAGTGGAAGGTGTAAGATGCAGTGTTGTGGAAGTTTTTCCCTTAGCAAAGATGCCAAGGATCGAATCCCCAGAGACTCCTAGGTTCAACAAGTAGGTGTCAACTGCTACGGCGCCAGATATTAGCAGTCAACATGGACCTGCACACAGATACAAATAACTTTGCTCCCAACGAGTACAGAGAGGTTGTCAATCCCTCCGGCCTTGTAGTTCACAAAGGATTAAACGCAAATGATAGTAGTGATAGATAGTGTTTGCAATAGTAAGTAAAAGCGAAAAGTAAATAGCGGATGTGATCAATGATGGTAATATGGACCAGAGTCTCATGATGTTCACTAGTGATGTCTCTCTCCCAAAAGACGATAAAACAGCTATGTGAGGTAAACGAATTACAGCTGGGCAATTGACAGGACCACGAACGCAAACCAATGCTGACTACATTGCAAGAAAGGTTGAGGTTCAAAGCATGGGCGGTACGCCAAAGTAAGTAGACCGAAATCCATCAATATCTACTACTAATCATCCACCTTGAGATATCTATCCAGAACATCTCGCTGGTATTAAGTTGCGAGTCCCACCCATAGTGTAAACTCAAAGCAACAGACAACTGCATTAAAAGAACTTTGCGTAAAGTAAACAATCCTTGCACCCGCGGGCACAAGCACCGTTGTTTTCCCCCTTGTGGCAACAGCACATCCCCTAGACTCATGTTTCTGTCACTCAAGCTAGTCATCGAGGGGCATGAACCCACAATCGAGCATAACGTTCCCTCTTGGAGTCACTACCTATTACTTGGCCAAAGCAATAAATAACAACGGAGAACATGCAAGAATTACTTATGAACATAAATATAAAAGAGGTAGATCAAATATATTACTCAAGATCAATCTGAACATAATCTCATAATCCATCGAATCCCAGCAAACTCAACATAGCAACAGCATAAGGATTACATATGTGCCTCGATCATGTAGGGCAGCTCACGAGGACTAATTAGTGAAGCACAAGAACGGGAGGAGAACATCACATAGCTACTGGTCATGGACTCATGGTCCAAGGGAGACTACTCACAACTCATCCGGGAGGCGTCCATAGTGGTGGAGAAGCTCCCGGTGGTGATCCTCCCCTCCGGCAGGGTGCCGGGAAGAGTTCTCCTGGTGCTCCCGATCTTGGAAGCGGCGGCGGCGGCGGAACAGAGATGAGATCGCGAAAAAGAGTTCCCGTTCCGAGGGTTTCGAAGGACCCTCTAAATATATGCCAAAGGGGGGCACCAGACGGGGCTCGGGGGGCCCAGGCGCCCCCCCGGCGCGGCCCAGGGGGGGGGGGGGCGCCGCCAGGGCGCCTGGGGCCCTGGTGGCCCCCCGGCTGTACTTCGGGCACAAGGAAGTTTCCGGAACGCTGATTTTTTATATAATTTTTCTGGATTTTTCCCGACAGTTCTCATAACGTGAAAACCTGAAATACAAAAACAGCCGAAAACAGAAACTGGCACAGGGGTGCACTGGATTAGTTGGTTAGTCCAAGTATGATCAAAAGTGTATGGAAGTGTATGAATATCATAGCAATATCACCCAAAAGTGGCATGGAGCAAGCATAAATTATAGATACGTTTTGGACGTATCAATGACCAACAAATCATTCAATGCGATGGTGGCTGCTTTCCGCAAAGCTTTCCCAGATGCGTCTGAGCTGCCACACACCTACAATAAAATGAAGAATTTCCTTCGCGCAGTTGGAATCAGATATGATATGATCCATGTTTGTAAGAATAATTGTGTTCTGTTCCGGAAGGATTATGCCAATTTAAGTGAATGCTCGAAATGCAAATCATCAAGATGGAAAGATGGCGATGCTGTGAAGAGGATTCCTCATAATGTTCTGAGACATTTTCCAATTACACCAAGATTGCAGAGGTTGTTTCATGATGCTGAAACAAGAGAGGATGTACTGTGGCATTCTAGGAACCAGGAGTACATAGCTCAGAATTTAATGAGCCATCCATCACATGGTAGTGAGTGGAAAAGCTTCAATCAGAAGCACGAAAAGTTTGCTGCTGACCCGAGAAACATTATACTTGACTTAGCTTCAGATGGATTTAACCCATTTGGCCACCAGAGCGCCACATATAGCATGTGGCCAGTGCTTGTTATCCCTTACAAGATGCCTCCAAATGTCTGCACCAAAGAATCAAACAACATGATGGCCTTGCTCATCCCAGGTCCAAAAAGTCCTGGAAAGGATTTTGATTTGTTCATGGAGCCCCTTGTGGAGGAACTTCAACAACTATGGAGGGGTGTTGTCACTCGAGACCTATATAGCAGCCCACCAGCTGATTTCTTTCTGCGTGCTATTATAATTTGGTGCATCCATGATTATCTGGCTTTGGGCACTATGTCAGGGCGAATGACACATAGTTACAATGCATGTGTTCGCTGTGACAGTAATCCGCTGTCATACGCAATACTTAGCAAGATCTGTTACATTGGACACCGTCGTTTCCTTGCCAAGGACAAGCCGCATCGTAGAAAATACCAAAGACATGTGTTAAATGCAAAGCATGAAAACCGTGATGCACCAAAGAGGCTCACCGCCGATGAGTTGCAAGTGGAATTAGAGAAGGTCGGGCATATTACACCAGGAAACCATCCTGATAATGGTAGCGGGAAAAGGAAGCGTGGCAGGGCAGAAGAGAGATTATTGTTTACCCGCAAGTCCACTTTGTGGGACTTGGAGTATTGGAAAGATTTCGATCTGCGGCATAATCTTGATGTGATGCACATCGAGAAAAATATATGTGACAGCATTATCGGCACACTTCTTAATATTGAAGGCAAGACGAAAGATACCTTAAAATCTAGGATTGATTTGACACACCTGGGTATCAGATAGGATTTGCAGGTGCAAGATGAAGGTAAACCACGGGATATGGCACCAGCTGTGTACGTCTTGGACAAGGTAAAAAGAAAAGAATTCTGCGAGGTCCTGTCACGTGTGAGATTCCCACATGGATTTGCTTCCAACCCTGAAAGGAGAGTCAGTGTAGATGGAAACAAGCTACAAGGGTTGAAAACTCATGACTGCCACGTCCTACTTCAAAGGGTTTTACCTGTTATCCTTAGAGGATTGGGCCGCCCTGACTTATACAGAGCAGTTGCAGAGTTGGGACAATTCTTCAGGGAACTCTGTAGTAGAAATACCAGGATAGATGCTTTGGAGCGTCTTAGAGACAAGATACCAACTATCATATGCGACCTTGAGAAGATATATCCTCTAGCCTTCTTTGATGTGATGGTGCATTTGGTTGTTCATCTACCTGATGAGGCACTACTTAGAGGTGTAGTACAGTATGGCTGGATGTATCCTATTGAAAGGCGGCTAGGCACTTTCAAGGGCTATGTTAGGAGCAGAGCTAGACCCGAGGGTTCCATTGCAGAGGCCTACATTGCTACAGAAGCGTTGACATTCTGCTCAAAATACATTGAAACACCTGATCAACTTAGCAAAGAGGTGGATGAAGACAATCCCGGGCTCAATGTTTTCGATTATTCTATTCGAGTTACAGGGAAGAGTCGACAAGAGGACAAACCTAAATATTTGGACAAAATGGTTTGGTATGTGTTGAATAACTGTCCTGAGATACTACCTTATATCAAGTAAGTGCTAAGTACTTCACCTTATACATCGTAATCTACTAAACTTGCAGCACATAGTTATATATTTAGATGTTTGACGCGATCACTATGTTGTGCAACATCTACAAAAAGGAGTTACTGCCGCAAAATCCAAGAAACATTGACAAACTGGTTATGGCAGGATTTGCGAAATGGTTCAAGAGCCATGTAAGCTTTTGAATTGCACTGTCAGTTTTTTCAATATATTGAGTACATAAGATGATCAGCTTGTCTATTTTCTAACCATAGGTTAAGAAGATAAGGGAGGATTGGTAGGCAGTTGATGATGCCCTTTACTCACTAGCAATGGGTCCTGATACTCGGGTAAGACATTATGAATCTTGCGTTGTTGGAGATGTGCGCTACAAGACCCTTGCACGAGACGAAGGCAGGAAGACACAAAACAGTGCCATCATGAGCACGGATACGTATGACAAAGAGACAACTGAAATGTATGCTAACATAACAGACATTGTTCAGTTGCAGTATATCTCCCATTTCGAGGATCATCGGTGTGTGGTTCTGTTGTGCTGTCGTTGGTATAACCTATTTTCCAGGATCGCAAAACCCAGAGCTGATGATTATTTCAAATCCATCAATGTCAAGGCGGTGTACCAGACCAACGAGCCTTTTATTTTGGCAAATCAAGCAACACAGATATTTTTCTTGGAAGACACATTTGCACGTAGCGATGATTGGAGAGTATTGCAAAGGTTTGAGCAGAGAAATTCGTTTAATGAAGTTGCACAACATGATGATGCTTACATTGCCCCTGATGTACAAGATAACACAGATGTTCCTAATATCTTTGAGAATCAGCATGTCAATGACGTCGGCGAAAAGATTTTCTATCGTGCTGTGGACATACAAGAGTTGATCAAGAAGAAGCCAACATGCGAGGACGTTGAGGACAAAGAAGAAGATGACACCGTGGGGAATTACGATTCAGACTGATACACACGGCGAAGATGTTGACGCCGCTGTTGCGGATGATGATTACATTGCTTTTGTCGTATTTGCCTGTCAGAAGACGTTTTTTTATCTACTATGTGAAATTGTGTTTGCTATGACAACTGAAACCTGATGAACATGTTGTTTAGTATTTTCCTGTGAGAACGTCACTTGCTATGCATGCTGATTTGTGTTTGGTGATCGTATGACGACTAAAACATGATGACATTGTTGTTTAGTTGTACTCATATTTGGCTGTGAAACTTAAATTTGATGACATAGTTTTATGTTGGACTGCAATTTGCTCGACGTCTTCGAATGCGAACAAAGCTGAACCGACAGGGCCTCTGCTAATTTATTTATTTATTACCAAAAGGGCCTCTGCTATTTATTTATTTATGAGCAAAAGGGGATACCCCCTGATTTCCGTTAATAGAAATCATTAGATGTTCACATCACTATGCCCGACCTGCTACACCGGTTTCATTCATTACTAGTTTCAGCAAAGTGCTCATGTCATAGCCACTGAATACATCACGAGTGCTACCTACACTGCAAATAAAGAGACAATCATCCTACAGAGCACATCGATTTTTCCCATTATCTTCACAAGCTCTTTCATCTCCTCATGGCTGTCAAGGCCGTTCAATAGCTGTTGCTTGGCCATGATCAGAGGAACTGCATCTTTAACCTTCTGGTGTGCATCTTCCTCTTCTGCCGTTCCTTCAGTTACTTGTCCAACACCCCAACCTGCTGGTATTGGGATTCCTCGGCTAACCAAATAATCAGCATAGTTGCACTCCCCCACATCAGCAACTTCCCAGAAATACAAATCACACGAATCTTCCCTTTTCTGCACAAATCAAATTGGAAGATCATCAACCAAACTATTAAAAAAATCAGCAACTGAAAGCAACAGAACAACACTTAAACATATTATTACCCCATGATTCGGGCATTTGTAGAAGACTCGGCCAGGGTTGAGGATTGTGGTTGAGACGCGACGTATGACTCTGCGTGATTTGCAGCAGTGGCACCACACCAACGGCAGCGGGTTGCGAAGAGCAACCGACTGCGGGGCGCGTGCCGGCGGGGGTGTGATGAGACCCACATGCGATGGTACAGGTGGCGACTTGGCGCATATTTGGTTGTTGCCTGCTGAAGAGTAGGTGGACGAGCAGCCAACGGACATGGTTGCTGCAGCCAGAGCTTCAGATGCTAGGCAGAGTAAGTAGAGAAGAGGAGAAGCGAATGTTGGATATATCAGTTTCATTACTTGTTGAGTAGCATAGCACCATATATTGTCATAGTCTAGGTTTGGATTCGAACCAGCTACAGGAGCACGTCTTTTTTTTCTAAAACTCAACAACGTCTCTTTACTGGTACACTAGCTTGTTCTGTACGCCTTCTCAAGTCTTTGATTCCTCCACCTGACATCTGGGACCCACCGGAAGGGCCTCTGTATTTCCAGAAAAAATGTGCCCCCCGCTGACAGGTCGGACCCACCAGCTATCTTCGCACGCAAGGAAGTGCCTCCTTATTACGCACAAAAAATGAATACTCCCCCAGCTAGCTGGAACCCAGCATCGTGGGAGGCTGACTTGTGGGCCTACCAAGTTGACGGGGACGGAGGGCTTTGTCAACTAAGTCAATATGAATGAGTCTAGCTCCGGTTACCGTACGATGTTCATCCAACGGCAGTAGTGCTTCTTCAACCTCTGGTCTTCTTGCTCCAGCCGCCCAAACTAGCGCCGGTAGTGCCGCGTGCTCCTGCCTCCCGTGGCCGGCTGTGATGCCGTGGAGGCCTCACCGCCCCCTACTACTCCCACCACTGGCTAGGGCATTCCTCTACTCACCCACACCCCCTGTTATTTTGCGGCGATGATAGCCTCACACCGTGGCCGAACCAGTGAACCCTCGTACTCTTCTCCACGTGGGCATCCACTGCCGCATCTTCCCCGGCTCCGCGTCGTCCCCTTCCTAGGCCTCGCCGTCGTCCACCGCCTTGGTGCTCTCGGCACGGCTTGGTCAATGTGGTCAATGACGGACTTCCATCGGAAGAGTACTGTACGTGGAGAGGCTGATAGCTGGGTCCACGACCACAACCCAGTTTTTTTGTGATTTGCCAATTAAGTCACTTTGTGAGGCCCTTCCTAGGCCTCGCCGTCGTCCACTGCCTTGGTGCTCTCGGCGCGGCGTGTTCAATGTGGTCAACGACCGACTTCCATCGGAAGAGTACTATACGTGGAGAGGCTGACAGCTGGGTCCATGGCCACAACCCAGTTTTCTTTGTGATTTGTCAAGTAAGTCACTTTGTCAGGCCTGTTGGGCTGCAAATCTTTCAAGACGAGGAGAGCTTCATTCGGCTGGCCGAGAAAATGGCCTATCAATAATGAGAAGTGGGTTGTACATTTTTAAAACACATAAAACCGGCAATTAGTTTCAAATATCTTTTTTTCATTTCGAGATTTTAAATTGCATTGATTTTTATGTGTGGACAATTTGTTGGATTTTATATTGATATACATTTATTTTTAAAATCTGCTTGAATGTGACTCAAAATTTCAGGATTAAAAATAGTTCGGACCGCACCGAAATATGCAAAATTTCATATATTTGTTTAACCGTGGCCACAATATGGGCTGTAATGCTAACAAAAAGAATATGGGCTCCAGAAAAAACCTTAAGAATTAGCAAATGGGCTGTAAATTATTAGAAATAATGACAGATGGGTTGTATGATGTTTTCCACAGATTTGAGGCCTTCCTAAAAAAAAGGTTGACCCACAAGCAGTGACTGTTGGACGTCCATCCAACGGCCGTCGTGCTTCTCCGATCTCTACTCTTCCTGCTCCAGTCGCTGAAACAAGCACCGGCGGGACTGCCTGCTCCCTCCTCCCCGCGGCCGGCTGTGCTGCCGCGCAGGCCTCACCACCCCACCGTACTCCCTTCGCTGGCCTAGCCATCCCTCTACTCACGCACACCTACTGTTATTGTCCGGCGACGGCAGACGAACCAGTAAACCCTCATACAGTCGTACTCCCCTCCGCATGGGAAACCAGAATAGACCCGGGGGCCATAGTGTTCTCTAGTGGCTTCTCTCATGATAGCGATATTCTACGGCGGGTAAACAAATTACTGTCGAGCAATTGATAGAAAAGTGAATAATTATGAGACTATCTAGGCATGATCATTATATATAGGCATCACGTCCGAGACAAGTAGACAGAAACGATTCTGCATCTACTACTATTACTCCACACATCGACCGCTATCCAACATACATCTAGAGTATTAAGTTCATAAGAACGGAGTAACGCCTTAAGCAAGATGATGTGATGTATAGGGATAAACTCAAACATAGTGAAATAAACCCCATCTTTTTATCCTCGATGGCAACAACACAATATGTGCCTTGCTGCCCCTACTGTCACTGGGAAAGGACACCGCAAGATTGAACCCAAAGCCAAGCACTTCTCCCATTGCAAGAACTACAGATCTAGTAGGCCAAACCAAACCAATAATTTGAAGAGACTTGCAAGGATATTATAATCATACATAAAGAGTTCAGAAAAGAACCAAATATTTCTCATAGATAATCTTGATCATAAACCCACAATTCATCAGATCTCGACAAACACACCGCAAAAAGAGATTACATCGAATAGATCTCCTTGAAGACCGAGGAGAACTTGGTATTGAGATCCAAAGAGAGAGAAGAAGCCATCTAGATACTAGCTATGGACCCGAAGGTCTGTGGTAAACTACTCACAACTCATGGTGAGGCGATGATGATGATGATGCAGAAGCATTCCGTGGTAGATCCCCCCCTCCGGCGGAGCTCCGGAACAGGCCCCAAGATGGGATCTCACGGGAACATAAGGTTGCGGCGGTGGAACTAGGGTTTTCTCTGTTGTTCTGATAGTTTCAGGGTACGTAGGTATATATAGGAGGAAGGAGGGCACCGGGGGCCAGACGGGCCAGATAGGGTGGGGGGGCGCACCCCCACCCTCGTGGACGCCACGTCAGCCCTACTCCGTGGTTCTCAAGTCTCCCGTGCGTATTTTGCTCCAAAAATATCTCTCCCGAAGGTTTCATTCCGTTTGGACTCCGTTTGATATTCCTTTTCTGTAAAACCCTAAAACAGGCAAAAAACAGCAATCTGGACTGGGCCTTTGGGTTAGTAGGTTAGTCCCAAAAATAATATGAAAGTGTATAACAAAGCCCATTAAAAATCCAAAACATCATAAATAATAACATGGAACAATAAAAATTTATAGATACGCTAGAGACGTATAAAGCATCCTCAAGCGTAATTCCTGCTCGTCCTCGAGTAGGTAAATGATAAAAACAGAATTTTTGATGTGGAATGCTAACAAACATATTTTTTCAATGTAATTCTCTTAATTGTGGCATGAATGTTCAGATCTGAAAGATTCAACACAAAATTCTATATTGACATAAGAAATAATAATACTTCAAGCATACTAACAAAGAAATCATGTCTTCTCAAAATACCATGGCTAAAGAAAGTTATCCCTACAAAATCATATAGTCTGGCTATGCTCCCTCTTCATCACACAAAATATTCATATCATGCACAACCCCGATTTCAGCCAAGCACTTGTTTCCATACTCTTTTCTTTCAAACCTTTCAACTTTCACGCAATACATGAGCGTGAGCCATGGACATAACACTATGTGGAATCGAGAGGTGGTTGTGGAGAAGATAAAAAAGAGGGAGATAGTCTCACATCAACTAGCATATCAACGGGCTATGGAGATGCCCATTAATAGATATCAACGTGAGTGAGTAGGGATTGCCATGCAATGAATGCACTAGAGCTAAATATGTATGAAAGCTCAACAAAAGAAACTAGTGGGTGTGCATCCAACTTGCTTGCTCACGAAGACCTAGGGCATTTGAGGAAGCCCATCGTTGGAATATACAAGCCAAGTTCTATAATGAAAATTCCCACTAGTATATGAAAGTGACTAAATATGAGACTCTCTATCATGAAAAACATGGTGCTACTTTGAAGCACAAGTGTGGAAAAAGATAGTAGCAATTGTCCCTTCTCTCTTTTCTCTCATTTTTTGAAGGGGCTTTCTCGCTTTTTTTATTTAGCCCCTCTCTATTTTTTTGGGTCATCTCTTTTTTATTGGCCTTTCCTCACATGGTACAATGCTCTAATAATGATGATCATCACACTTATATTGAATTACAACTCGATACTAGAACAAGTATGACTCTATATGAATGCCTCCGACGGTGTACCGGGATATGCAATGAATCAAGAGTGACATGTATGAAAAATTATGCATGGTGGCTTTGCCACAAATACGATGTCAACTACATGATCATGCATGGAAATATGACAATATGAAGCGTGTCATATGAATGGAACGGTGGAAAGTTGCATGGCAATATATCTTGGAATGGCTATGGAAATGCCATGATAGGCAGGTATGGTGGCTGTTTTGAGGAAAATATATGGTGGCTGTTTTCAGGAAGGATATATAGTGGGTGTGTGGTACCGGCGAAAGTTGCGTGGTACAAGAGAGGCTAGCAATGGTGGAAGGGTGAGAGTGCGTATAATCCATGGACTCAACATTAGTCATAAGAACTCATACACTTATTGCAAAAATTTACGATTCATCAAAACCAAGCAATCAACGCATGCTCCTAGGGGGGAGGTTGGTAGGAGTTAACCATCGCGCGCCCCGACCTCCACACAAAGGTTGACACTTTACAAATAACTCATGCTCTAACTTCGTCACATAGCGGTTCACCATACGTGCATGCTACGGGAATCACTAACCTTAACACAAGCATTTCTCAATTTCATAATAACTCCACTAGCATGACTCTAATATCACTATCCTCATATCTCAAAACAATTATCAAGCATCCAACTTCTCATCATATTCAATGCACTTAGTGTGAAAGTTTTTACTACATTGATATTGGATGTCTATCATGTGAAGGCTAGTTTTATAGCCAAAGCACATTACCATGCTGTTTTAATAGACTCTCAAAAGGATATAACTAAAGCATGAGAGATCAACAATTTCTACAAAATAAAATCACCACCATGCTCTAAAAGATATAAGTGAAGCACTAGAGCAAAAACTATTCAACTCAAAAGATATAAGTGAAGCACATAGAGTGTTCTATCAATTCCTAGGCCATATTTAAATCTCTCAAGAAGGTGTGTCCAGCAAGGATAATTGTGGCAAACTAACAAGCAATGACTCAAATTATACAAGACGCTCCAAGTAAAACACATATCATGTGGTGAATAAAAATATAGCTCCGAGTATAGTTACCGATGGATGAAGACGAAAGAGGGGATGCCTTCCCGGGGCATCCCCAAGCTTAGGCTTTTGGTTGTCCTTGAATTTTACCTTGGGGTGCCTTGGGCATCCCCAAGCTTAGGCTCTTGCCACTCTTTGTTCCATACTCCATCAAAGCAATACTCAAAACATGAAAACTTCACAACACAAAACTTAGACAAAAATCTCGTGAGCTCCGTTAGTATAAGAAAACAAACCACTACTCAAAGATACTGCAATGAATTCATTATTTGTTTATATTGATGTTAAACCTACTGTATTCCAACTTCTCTATGGGTCATACTTCCCAATACTACTCATAGATGCATTGAAATAAGCAAACAACACACCAAAAACAGAATCTGTCAAATACAAAACAGTCTGTAGTAATCTACAGTTTTCGCATACTTCTGTAACTCCAAAAAAATTGAAATAAAATGTTAAACGTGAGGAATTTGTCTATTAATCATCTACAAAAAGAATCAACTAAATAGCATGCTCCAGTAAAATCTGGTGACCATTCTAGCGAGCGTTAACGATTCTATTTTTCACAGCAAGATCATATCAACTTCACACAAGTCTTCCCAAAGGTTCTACTTGGCACAAACACTAAATAAAACACAAAACCACATCTAAACAGAAGCTAGATGCTATATTTATTCCTAAACAGAAGCAAAAACAAAAAAATAATATAAAATTGGGTTGCCTCCCAACAAGCGCTATCGTTTAAAGCCCCTAGCTAGGCATTGATAATTTCGATGATGCTCACATGAAGGATAGCAACTGGAACACAAAGAGAGCATCACGTAGCATGTGAAAAACACATCTAAGTCTAACATACTTCCTATGCATAGGCATCTTATAAGCAAACAAATTACCAAGGCAAGCAAAAACTAGCATATGCAAGGAAGCATAAAGGAACGATAGCAATCTCAACATAACGAGAGGTAATTTAGTAACATGAAAATTTCTACAACCATATTTTCCTCTCTCATAATAATTGCATGTAGGATCATAAGAAAATTCAACAATATAGCTATCACATAACATATTCTCAACACGATCCACATGCATACAAAGTTGACACTCTTCCAAAATAGTGGGATTAACATTAACTAAAGTCATGACCTCTCCAAACCCACTTTTAGCAAAAATTTCATAAGATTGATCATTCTCCAAATATGTGGGATCTAAAGTTGATACTCTTCCAAACCCACTTTAAATATTATTGCAAACATTATTATCAATCTCATATATATCATGGGGCTTAAATAAATTTTCAAGATCATAAGAAACATCACCCCAATCATGATCATTGCGACAAGTAGTGGGCATAGCAAAATAAGTATCCCCAAGCTTAGGGTTTTGCATATCATTAGCACAATTGACATTAATAGAATTTATAATATCATCATTGCAATCATGCTTTTCATCAAAGGAACTATCAAGTATGGGTGCAATTGCAACGATCTCGTCTTTATCATAAGGAACTATAGCAAATTCATCTTAATAAATATTGGCATCATGGCCACAAGAATAGCAAGCATCATGTTCATCAAGGGATATTTCAATCACATCATCAGAATCATAATTATCTATAGATTCATGCATATCATTATTTTCCTTCAAAGCAGTGGTCATTCTTTCGGTAAATTCTTTGACATTGACATTATGAGCATAGTTTTCATAGCAATATTTAAGTATGTCAAAATTTTCAGATTCATAGAGAGTAATATCATATTTTTCAGTCAAAGAAGCAACTTCATAAGCACCCTTAAAAGGAACGAATTATTCAATTTGTTCGATATCTTAGTAACTATAAACAACCTTTGCATAAGAAGATAAGATTTCATTATCATTAAACTCACATAGGTAGGAGATGTGTTTTTTAGGGTTCTTAGAGCAACAAGTAAAATCACAAATTTCACAAAGATTCCAAGCATAACACATCAATCTGTTTATTTGATCCCATAAGAATCTCCCTTTTTCAGACAAACGGTGTCGCACAAAGTGACCTTGCTCGTCTAAATATTTCCCATCAACTAGGATAATTGGGGTTTCAGCACGAGAGCATAAGGATCGAAGATGATCCAAGTAGAACACTTTAAGGTGATCCATAATAATAGATTTTTAGGAAGCAAGGATGCAAGCACATAGAAGGCACATGGAGACATAAGCAAACAAGAAGCAAGCGAACGATAAACACACGGCAAAAGAAGGGCATATAAAACGGCAAGGGTGAAGTGGGGGAGAGGAAAACGAGAGGAAAATAAATGTTATGCGAAGGATAAGGGTCTGTGATAGGTACTTGGTATATGACTTTTGCGCAAGCCTCCCCGGCAACGGCGCCAGAAATTCTTCTTGCTACTTCTCAAGCTTGCGTTGTATTCCCTTGAAGAGGAAAGGCTGATGCAGCACAGTAGCGTAAGTATTTCCCTCAGTTTTTGAGAACCAATGCATCAATCCAGTAGGAGACCACGTGCGAGTCCCTCGCACCTGCACAAACAAATAAGACTTCGCAGCCAACGCGTTAAGGGGTTGTCAATCTCTTTACGGTCACTTATGAAAGTGAGATCTGATAGAGATGATAGTTTGATATTTTTGGATATAAGAACAAAAAGTAAACGCGGAAAAGTAAAGTAGATTGTAGATTGATATGTTGAGAATAGACCCGGGGGCCATAGTGTTCTCTAGTGGCTTCTCTCATGATAGCGATATTCTACGGCGGGTAAACAAATTACTGTCGAGCAATTGATAGAAAAGCGAATAATTATGAGACTATCTAGGCATGATCATTATATATAGGCATCACGTCCGAGACAAGTAGACCGAAGCGATTCTGCATCTACTACTATTACTCCACATCAACCGCTATCCAGCATGCATCTAGAGTATTAAGTTCATAAGAACGGAGTAACGCCTTAAGCAAGCTGACATGATGTAGAGGGATAAACTCAAACATAATGATATAAACCTCATATTTTTATCCTCGATGGCAACAATACAATACATGCTTGCTACCCCTACTGTCACTGGGAAAGGACACCGCAAGATTGAACCCAAAGCCAAGCACTTCTGCCATTGCAAGAACTACAGATCTAGTAGGCCAAACCAAACCAATAATTCGAAGACACTTGCAAGGATATTATAATCATACATAAAGAGTTCAGAAAAGAACCAAATATTTGTCATAGATAATCTTGATCATAAACCCACAATTCATCGGATCTCGACAAACACACTACAAAAAGAGATTACATCGAATTGATCTCCTCAAAAACCGAGGAGAACTTGGTATTGAGATCCAAAGAGAGAGAAGAAGCCATCTAGATACTAGTTATGGACCCGAAGGTCTATGGTAAACTACACACAACTCATGGTGAGGCGATGATCATGATGTAGAAGCACTCCGTGGTAGACCCCCCCCCCCCCCCTCCGGCGGAGCTCCGGAACAGGCCCCAAGATGGGATCTCACGGGAACAGAAGGTTGCGGCGGTGGAACTAGGGTTTTCTATGTTGGTCAGATAGTTTCGGGGTACGTAGGTATATATAGGAGGAAGGAGGGCACCGGGGGCCAGACGGGGTGCCCACGAGGCAGGGGGTGCGCCCTATAGGGGGGGCGCGCCCCCCACCCTCGTGGACGCCACGTCAGCCCTACTCCGTGGTTCTCAAGTCTCCCGTGCGTACTTTGCTCCAAAAATATCTCTCCCGAAGGTTTCATTTCGTTTGGACTCCGTTTGATATTCCTTTTCTGTAAAACCCTAAAACAGGCAAAAAACAACAATCTGGACTGGGCCTTTGGGTTAGTAGGTTAGTCCCAAAAAAAATATGAAAGTGTATAACAAAGCCCATTAAACATCCAAAACATCATAAATAATAGCATGGAACAATAAAAATTTATAGATACGTTGGAGACGTATCAGAGGCGCGCATCTAGCATGTACACGTACGTACATAGGCCAGTGTGCAATTAAGAAAATACGGCCACGTACGTACATAAGGACAGGGTCTCGAACGCCTACTCGCGCATACATACGGCCAGGGCTCGTGTACATGGCTGGGTCGGAACGGAGAAACTGCGTCGTCGTCGTCTTCATGGGGAGGCAAGGGAATGCGTCGTGTTCATCCGGAGGCAACGGAGCGCGTGGGAGCTAACCGGCTTGGACGAAACAGCCGATGGAAACGAGGCCCGGCGTACCACAGAAAAGAGGAAACGGCCTTGTGTTCGACCGGTCACGGTCGAAATGGGATCTTGTTCATCGAGAGGGGTCTGGCATACCGCAAAACGGAGGAAACGGACCTCCTATGGTCGAAATGGGGGTCCTATTGATCGGGAGGGGTGTGGCGTACCGCAAAACGGAGGAAACAGACTAGTGCTGGAGCGCTACAGTCGAAACGGGGGTCCTGTTCATCGGGAGGGGTGTGGCGTACCGCAAAACGGGACTCCACGAGATACTATTCATCTCCACCGTCGACCCCCTCCAGCCTCCACGGGCTACTGTTCATCCACCGTCGACCTCCTCCTGCCTCCATCTGCGACTGTTCAGCCTCCATCGCGCGCTACTCCACCGGCTACTGTTCAACCGGCCCTCTCCACGGGCTCCTGTTCAACCACCCCTCCACGGACTACTGTTCATCCAGCCCTCCACCATCTACTGTTCATCCAGCCCTCCACGGGGTGGTCCTGTTCATCCAGCCCTCCACGGGGTCCTGTTCATGCAGCCCCAACTGGCTCGATCCATCGGGGTCCTGTTCAACACCACGGGTGTGACACCCCGAGACCGATGCGCCAGGTGTCAGCCAGTTATTCGTCGTCGTTGCCTTGTCATCTGCTTGCGTGTTGCATATTTGCCTTGTCGTCATGTGTGTTGCATCATCATGTTTTCAAAACTTGCATCCGTCCGAGCCCCCTCGTCTTCTCCGTTGTCCGTTCTGAGCCCAGACACACTCACACGTGCTCGCGGCACCTTTGAATATTTATTTCATGTGTGGCCGGAAAATGTTCTTGGAATGGGATGACACTTGGCGTGTGGTCTTATTATAGCATAGGTAGACCACCTGTCAATTTTTGTCGCATTCGGAGTCCGTTTCATAGCCCAACGGTTAACCGCGTTAGCCGCCGAAGGCCTCTTTCTCTTTTGGCCCAGCACCCCTTCACAACAGCCCACAAGCCCATCCCAACCACCTCCATGCTCTCGGTCGTTGGATCGTGATCGCGTGGCCGAAAACTGCACCCCATTTGGACACTCCTAGCTCCCTCTACCTATATATAGGTGCCTCCCCCTCCATTTTCGCGGTGCAAACCCTAGCCTCTTCCCTTGCGCAGCCGAACACGTCCGTCCCGCGCCGGACACGTCCGTCCCGCGCCGGACATGTCCAGCGTTCACGTCCGTCCAGCGCCGGACATGTCCAGCGTTCATGTCTCCGCAGCCTATCGGCATCTGCCACGTCAACCCAGCGGCCGCTCCCGGCCAACAGGAGCGCGCCACGTCAGCCAGCCCCGCGCCCACATCGCCACAGCCCGCGGAGCCCATCCGGGGCCCGCACAGGCCCGAACCGCCCGCCGCCGCTCCCCGAGCGCCTCGCCTCGCATCCTGGCCACCCGTGCCTCGTCAGCCCCCCCGTCGGCCGGAGTTCCGCCGCCGGTGAGCTCTGCCGCCACGACGCCTTCCGCCGCACGACCCTACAGCCGCCGCCTTCACTCGCTCGCCGCCCGGCCGTGGCGCTCCTCCCCGCCGCCGTGGCCTAACTTGCCGGTCCTACGCCGCCGGAGCTGGAGCTCCCGCCGTCGACCCAACCGGCACCCCGAGCCCCGCCTCCGTTGTGCTCCTCCGCCGGACCTCCAGCCGCCGTCCGCGCCTTCCCTCCGGCCAGATCTGTCCGGGAATGGGATCCCCGCGCCCGGATCTGCCACCTTCCGTCGCCGGCGTGCTGCCCGCCGCGTCGGAGTCGCGTCGCTGCCCTGTCTCCTCCGATCCAGGCGGGATCAAGGAGAGGGACGGGCGACCATTCGGGCCGGCCTCCCTCGGGCCTCCAGTAGGCCCAGCTCCCGTGGACGCATGGGCCAGGCCCGCCAAGCCCGCCGGCCTGCCCCGGGCCGTCTCCCTGGCCTGCCTCCACCACCTCCACAGTACTGGGCCGAGCCCATGGGTGAGCAGCCCCCTCTGTGCTATGTTTCGCCTCGGGCGTCTTTTAGTTATCTTGCGCTCAGTTTCACTTAGTAATTTGGGCTAAGTCCTTTTTTCTGTCATAAATTTGTTGCATCTTTGTGAGCTTGTAACTTGTTGTGTGTATGTCCAAATGATGCATATGATATGTCAAAATGATCGTTGTGATATGCTCTTCATTTTGTTCCATTGTGGCATGCTTGTTTGAGTTCATCTTGATGCCTTAATCATCGTTGCAAGAGTGCTACATGTTTAAAACTGCTGTTAACTGTAAATTTGTTGCATGCTTGTGGTGATGATAACTTTGTGCATGTCAAAATGTTCATTGTGAAGTGCTCTACATGTTGGTTGCTGTAGCATTCATGTTAGGTGCCATATTGCCATGTTAATCTCTGTTGCAAAAATGCATGTGGCTGTTAAGTGCTGAAACTTGTTATGAGATGCTGATTTCACTTGATCATTGCTATTGGTGTGTTTGTCTTCATGCCACATGTCTATATGTTTTAGAAGCACAATCATATGGTCTTTTCTGTGGTAAAATTAACTTTCCATGAGGTGACTTAAACAAGCTTGTAAACATGCCATGCCAATGATGCTGTTTTATACTTAGTGAAAAAACTGCAAAGTCTGGAATCTGTTAAACTGATGCTATGTTTGCTTGATGCCCCACTCAAATCCATGCATGTTTTAGTATGTTAAATGGTCATGTCTTGTTGTCCATGTTATGCTCTATCTATTCATGCCTTTGTTTGCCTATATGGCCTGCTGTAGCTTATTTATTTCTTGTTCTCAAGTTGCTATAAATTTTACCTGTCAGACTTTTATCAGCATGATCAATTTGGTGAAGCTTGTTGTTATTGATCCATGCCTCCTATGGAGTTGCTCCAATGAAGTTGTTTGATGTTTGCTATGTCTATTACATGTCCATGATCTTTATATACTTGGTAGAGTTGATATGCTTGTTGTTTTGTGCCTCTGAAGTCTGGATAAATTTATTGCAACTTGCCATGCTTGTTTAAATGTGTTCCAGCAAGCTTTTGGGTGTCTTCAATGTTCATTAATGTTAAATAACATGTCTACTCCACATACATGCCTCTTGTTATCATGTTTGGGTGTTGTAGCATATATATATCTTGCTCCAAAGTTGCTATGTGGCTGATTTTGGACAGCTTGTTGTTATATCTTGTTTCATGTGTATGTGTTGAACCGTTGCTCCGTTTTGAGCGTGCTCTATATGAAAATTGTGTGATTTTGAATGTAGAAGCATAATATCATGTTGTTTACTTGTTTGGAGTGTGTTTGTTTGATGTTTGGGTGCATCTTGCACCCATGCTTGACTTATTTTGCTCATATCTTCTAGGCCGTAGCTCCGAATTAAACAAACTTTATATGAAACTTGACTAGAATTTCGAGTAGATCATCTTGGTGCATGTTAACTTGCTGTTTAACAACTTGAACTTAAGGTTTGTTCAGATCTGGCCTAATTTCAAATTATGCATATAAGGACTTCCCGGATTTGTTATGTGTTGATTCCGGCCTCTTATAAACTTGTTGGTTTGTGTTGTTCTTGTGTGCTTCATCCCTTGCCATGAATTGCATCATATAGACGTGTCTTGCATCATACTTGGTTGAGCATCTTGTCATGTTCTTGCATTGTGTGTTTACCGTGTTGTGTGGTTTCTGTCGCTAGTTCTTTTCCGTTGCGATCGTGAGGATTCGTTCGTCTACACGTGGTTCGTCTTCGAGGCTTCTTCTTCGTCTTCTTGATGAATCCGTTCTTCTTCCTCGCGGGATCTCAGGAAAGATGACCATCACCTTGGATACCTTTACTATCATTGCCGTGCTTAGTTGTCTTGATGGTATCGTTATATGTCGCGCTACCTATCTTTTGGTCAGCCCCTCGCCTTGTTGCCATGAAACCTCTAACCTTCGACACCTTCCCAGCAAAACCATTGTTTGGCTATGTTACCCACTTGCTCAACCCCTCTTATAGCGTTGTTAGTTGTAGGTGAAGATGAAGATTGATCTATGTCGGATCTTGTTGTTGGAATATCACAATATATCTTATATGTATTAACACATCTATATACTTGGCAATGGGTGGAAGGCTTGGCCTTTTGCTCGGTGTTTTGTTCCACTCATGCCAACTTAGGATCCGATAAACCGGCGTTATGTTCCTTGATTTTGCGTTCCTTACACGGTTGGGTATATGGGGACCCCTTGACACTTCGTCTTTGAATAAAACTCCTCCAGCAAGGCCCAACATTGGTTTTAATTTGCCTCATAATAACAACTTAATTAAATAATTAAATTTGCATAGGGGGTCGCGCCCTCGACAATTCTTTTCTACATAGCAGGGGAGGCTAGTGCTGATGGTGTTGGTCCCAAACCGGGGTCCTGCAGGGCCACCTTGGGGAAACCCAAGGGTTGGTTTTACCTGTAGCATCGCACATCCGGTTGTGGCCCGAGACGAGATATGCGTGGCTACTATCAGGGTGTCGGCACGCCGGGAGGTCTTGCTGGACTTGTTTTACCATTGTTGAAATGTCTTGTGCACCGGGAATTCCGAGTCTGATCGGGCCTTCCCTAAGATAAGGGGTAATGTTATTATTACTTCTGCTGATCGTGAGAGCTTGTGAGAAAGCCGTGCCCGCGGTTATGTGGCAGATTGGAATTTTGTTAATGTCCGGTTGTAGAAAACTTGACAGAGGATCCGAAGTAAAACACACAACTGTGTGAGTAACCGTGACCGTCTCTTTTCACTTTGAGAAGAGAACACGGTGGGGTTATGCTTGACTCGTAGGTAGTTCACGATCTTTAGCGATCACTACTAGTTTGCGACCGTTTGCGTAGATGCTCATCTTATTCTTGTACTCGTAAGTTAGCCACCATACTATTGCTTAGCCGCTGCTGCAACCTCACCACTTAACCTCTCCTTACCCATTAAGCTTTTCTAGTCTTGATACCCATGGTTTTGGGATTGCTGAGTCCTCATGGCTCACAGATACTACAACAACAGTTGCAGGTGCAGGTTTCCAATGACTTGACGCGAGAGCGGTGTCATTGTGTTGGAGTTCTTTCTTCTTCTTCTTCTTCTTCTTCTTCTTCTTCTTCTTCTTCTTCTTCTTCTTCTTCTTCTTCTTCTTCTTCTTCTTCTTCTTCAGTCTTGGGTTAGGTTCCGGGTCGGCAGCCTGGGATAGCAGATGGATGTCTTTGTGCTTCATATTTGCATCCGTAGTCGGATGCTTTGTATTGATGTTGTTGTATTCATGTGACTTGTATGTATTGTTGTATCCCCCATGTATGTATGTAATGATACGATGTAATTATATCCATCTTGCTAAGCGCCCGACATGCGGTTGTGCCCCAATCACGTAAGTGTCACGTGATCGGGATAGAATCGCATCTTGGGCCTGATAACGGGGTCCTGTTCATCCACCCCCACCAGGAACTATTCATCCAACCCCCCCAGTAACACTCACTGTTCATGCAGAGGCAGTATCGATCGGCTTCAGTTAGCAGCAGTAGCGAAGGAATCGCTCGACCGGGTTCAGTTAACAGCCATCGATCGATCGCTCGGGTTCAGTAACGCGTAGCCTGCAGTGCAATCGCTCGGGTTCAGTTGGAGCCCAACACCTCGCTCGGGTTCAGTTAGAGCCCAACGCCTCACACCCACGCGCGTGCGTGTATGTGAGAAATGCGCATCGCTCGGCCCCGACCACCCACCGTAACAGGGAACACCCCGATATTTTCCTCGCCCTCGCTTCTACCACGGTTTTTTCCATCATGGACGGCCCAAAGAATGTCATGCAGCTGCGTCTCTGGCCCGCCCAGGAAGAAAAACCCATTTTCTGTCTTGATTTTTTGTCATAGAATTAGGACCCCACCACATCTATGATGATACCGTGTTTTGTCACAATTATTGTCATAGAAGTGTCATAAGTATGACATAATTTTTTTTCGTTCGGCCCAAAATGTCACGGATGTGTCTTTTTTTTGTAGTGACACCGCAAAAAGAGTTACATCATATGGATCTGCAAGACACTATTGTATTGAGGATCAAGAAGAAGAGAGAAAGCCATGTAGCTACTAACTACGGACCCGCAGGTCTACAAAGAACTACTCACGCATCATCGAAGAGGCACCAATGGAAGTGGCGAACCCCTCCGTGATGGTGTCTAAATCAGATCTGGTGTTTCTGGACTCTGTGGTGGTTGGATGAATGTTTTGTTGACTCCCCTAGTGTTTCTGGAATATTGTGGTATTTATAGAGCAAAGAGGCGGTCCCCGGGGCACCCGAGGTGGGCACAACCCACCAGGGCGCGCCTGGGCCTCTTGGCGCGCCCTGGTGGGTTGTCCCCTCCTCTGGACTCCCCCAAGTGCCACCAGGGCCCATAGTGTTCCTTCTGGCCCAAAAAAATCTCCAAAAAGTTTCACAGTATTTGGGCTCCGTTTGATATTGATTTACTGCGATGTAAAAAACATACAGAAAACAACAACTCGCACTTGGCACTATGTCAATAGGGTAGTACCAAAAAATGATATAAAATGACTATAAAATGACTATAAAACATCCAAGAATGATAATATAACAACATGGAACGATAAAAAATTATAGATACATTGGGGACATATCAGCATCCCCAAGCTTAACTCCTGTTCGTCCTCAAGTAGGTAAGTGATAAAAATAGAATTTTTGATGTGGAATGCTGCCTATCATGTCATATCATAATCTTTTATTTATAGCATGGACATTTGGACTTTTATATGGTTCAAAGCAATAGTCTAGTTTTGACATAATAATTTAGATACTCAAGCATATCAACAAGCAACCATGTCTTTCAAAATATCAATGCTAAAATAAGTTATCCCTAGCCCATTATGCTCAACTATTGATCCATTCATGAAACACATTCGCATATTAGTTACATCCAATGCTCAAGTACAATCATAGTGTTTCCTAGTTGGTGCTTGTAAGAGACGATGGAGACTCAAATTCAAAAATAAAAATTGCATAAGTAAAAGAAAGGCCCATTTGCAAAGGGAAGTAGGGATTTGTAGAGGTGCCAGAGCTCAAAGCTTAAATTGAGAGACAATTTTTTTGGGAGGTATACTTTTCCCACCAACGAGAACGACTTGAGGTTCCCAACACTTTCCATGCTAGATATATCATAGGTGGTTCCCAAACAGAACACAAAGTTTATTCCTTTTCCGCCAAACTTTCACAAGTCATGGCTAGCCGAACCCACGGTTGCCTTCCATACCAACACTTTCCAAGGAATTTATTATTTGGCAACATAAAGTAAATTAGTTTTTTCATTTCGTGACTGAGCATCCCTAATACCTTTGCCGTACTCTCGTGCAATGACAAGTGAATAAACACTCATCGTGAGAATAACACATCTAGCATGGAAAATATTGGCCACCCCTCACCGCCTCGCGAGCGGTTTGGGCACACAAAAGGGAAATTTATTTTGAAAATTAGAGATAGCACATACAAATTTGCTTAGAACGGCATGGAAATACCACATATAGGTAGGTATGGTGGACTCATGTGGCAAAACCGGGATAAAGGATTTTGGATGCACAAGTAGAGATCATACTTAGTGCAAAATGAAGGCTAGCAAAAGACTGGGAAGCGACCAACCATGAAACAAATAATCTCGTAAGCGAACATTGAGCATAAATAACAACGAATAAAGCATCACAAGTAGGATATAATTTCATTGCATAATTATTGACTTTCGTGCTTGCATAGGGAATCACAAACTTTAACACTAATATTCTTACTAAAGCACAATTACTGATCAATATGACTCACATATCATATCTTCATGTCTCAAAACTATTACAAGGAATCAAGTTATTTTGTCCAATGATCTTCATGAAAGTTTTTATTATATCCTTCTTGGATATCTATCACTTTGGGACTAATTTTCATGTGTTACTTTTGAAAATCTCAAACAAATATAAGTGAAGATCATGAGCATAATTTTTCTTTCTTCTCTCAAATAATTTAAGTGAAGCAAGAGAGAATTTCTTTAAAATTGTACTAACTCCTAAATAAATCTAAGTGAAGCAAGAGAGTATTTCTTCAAAAATACTAAGCACACCATGCTAAAAAAGATATATGTGAAGCACTAGAGCAAGTCCTAGCTCATAAAGAATATAAGTGAAGCATAGAGAGCTATTCTAGCAAGTCATGGCATAATTTTGGCTCTCTCAAATAGGTGTGTACAACAAGGATTGATGAATTAAAAAAGGAAAATAAAACAAGCAAAGACTCTTATCATACAAGACGCTCCAAGCAAAACACATATCATGTGACGAATAAAAATATAGTTTCGAGTGAAATACCCATAGTTGTTGGAAGAAAGCGGGGATGCTACTCGGGGGCATCCCCAAGCTTAGTTGGTTGCTCATTTTTGGATTAATAGCTTGGGATGCCGGGGCATCCCCAAGCTTAGGCTCTTACATCCTTCCTTCATCCATCGTAAGATAACCCAAAACTTGAAAACTTCAATCACACAAAACTTCAACAAAACCTTCGTGAGATCTGTTACTATAAGAAAGCAAACAACTACTATAAGTGTTGTGTCAAAACAATTCATATTTTGTTTTTGTATTATATATACTGTATTCCAACTTTTCTATGGCAAAAACTCATCAAATAAAACCATAGAGCCATCAAAATAAGCACACAACACAAAGAAAACAGAATCTGTCAAAACAGAACAGTCTGTAGTAATCTGGAAGTTTCGAAAACTTCTGGAACTCTGCAAATCTTGAAAAAAAATAGGGCCACGTGGGAAATTTGTATATTAATCTTCTGCAAAAAGAATCAACTAAAAAGCACTTTTCTGTTTGAAATGAGATGTTTTCTCGTGAGCGCAACAGTTCTGTCTTTTTCACAAGATCAAACAACTATCACCCAAGAAGATCCTATCGGCTCTACTTTGCACAAACACTAATTAAAACACAAAAAACACAATCATACTAGTAGCATAATTGTGTAAACACTCAAGAATAGAAAGCAAAAACTAAAAATAAATTTCTTTCATTGGGTTGCCTCCCAACAAGCGATATCGTTTTACGCCCTTAGCTAGGCATAAGGCAAGGATCTAAGTTTTGTCATCTTTGTCCAACTCTTCAATCAAACACTTAGAATCCTTCAGAGATTTAGCATAAAGACCTTCAATAGCAATACTCCTCGGAGTAAATTTAAATATTTCATTCTTACAAAAAGGATCTCTTATTACTTCAACAAAATCCGGATGGATGCTAATCATCTTAAGGTCTCCCTTATCATTATCACTAGAAGTTGCACCCTTGTTCCTAGATCTCCCACTCTTTACCGGAGTTTCCTCAATAATTTTAGTGGTGGTAAAAGCCGTGCTTAGATTACTAAAGATTTCTTCCAATTTATCAAACCGAGACGGACTTTCTTCTATTCTTTCATGGATTAAGGTACCCCTCTCTTTTAACAACTTAAAACTATCATCCGCTTTTGACCCATGATTAGTAGCAAAATTATGCATCTTTTTATGTATAATTTCCATATGATCTTCGGTAAGCATTTTCTTTTCAATAGCATCAAGTCTTTCCATAACATGCTCAAGAGTCAAAATTGTTTCATTAACCATAAGAGGTGGTGAGCCCACTAATTTTTTTTGGAATATATGTGAATTTTGGCAAGCCGAACCAACATGAGACGATGCCCGAGTGGGCCACGAGGCAAGGGGGCGTGCTCACCAGGGGCAGGCGCGCCCTGGGCCCTCGTGGCCACACCGTAAGGTGGTTGATGCCCTTCTTTCGCTGCAAGAAAGCTAATATCCGGATAAAAATCGTGTCAAAAATTCAGTCCAATCGGAGTTACGGATCTCCGGGAATATAAGAAACGGTAAAGGGCCAGAATCTGGAAACGCGGAAATAGAGAGAGACAGAGAGATAGATCCAATCTCGGAGGGGCTCTCGCCCCTCCGCCGCCATGGAGGCTATGGACCAGAGGGGAAACCCTTCTCCCATCTAGGGAGAAGGTCAAGGAAGAAGAAGAAGGAGGGGGCTCTCTCCCCCTCTCTCCCGGTGGCGTCGAAACGCCACCGGGGACATCATCGTGTGACGGCGATATACACCAACACCTCCGTCATCTTCACCAACATCTCCATCACCTCCCCCCATCTATCTACAGCGGTCCACTCTCTCGCAACCCGCTGTACCCTCTACTTAAACATGGTGCTTTATGCTTCATATTATTATCCAATGATGTGTTGCCATCCTATGATGTCTGAGTAGATTATCGTTGTCCTATCGGTGATTGGTGAATTGCTATGATTGATTTAATTTGCTTGTGGTTATGTTGCTATCCTTTGGTGCCCATCATATGAGCGCGCGCGTGGATCACACCATAGGGTTAGTTGTATGTTGATAGGATATGTATTGGAGGGCAAGAGTGACAGAAGCTTCAACCTAGCGTAGAAATTGATGCATACGGGATTGAAGGGGGACCAATATATCTTAATGCTATGGTTGGGTTTTACCTTAATGAACGTTAGTAGTTGCGGATGCTTGCTAATAGTTCCAATCATAAGTGCATAGAATTCCAAGGAAGGGATGACATGCTAGCAGTGGCCTCTCCCACATAAACTTGCTATCGGTCTAGTAACGTAGTCAATTGCTTAGGGGAAATTTCGCAGCTACTAGCACCACTTTTCCACACTCACTATATTAACTTTATTGCTTCTTTATCTTAACAGCCCCTAGTTTATATTTACGTGCTCTTTATATTCTTGCAAACCTTTCCCACAAAAACTACAAAGTACCTCTAGTTTCATACTTGTTCTAGGTAAAGTAAATGTCAAGCGTGCGTAGAGTTGTATCGGTGGTCGATAGAACTTGAGAGAATATTTGTTCTACCTTTAGCTCCTCGTTGGGTTCGACACTCTTACTTATGGAAAGAGGCTACAACTGATCCCCTACACATGTGGGTTATCAAGCGCAAGTCTGTATTAATTGATAAGACTCAGAGACATTTCATTTTGATTGCTGTGCCAGACCTACAAATATGCCAATCAGGCTGAATGTGCATTTAGCAATAATAGTAGTATAGATAGACCATAAGTAGCACGCATCAGAAAGGGCCAAGATGCTGTAGTAGCTTGGCTAAAAAAAGGATGTTGTTGTAGTAAAGAAAAGTACAACGGCCTGACTTATGTATGTTAGTTGATATTATTGATCCATATACTCTATAAGTGTTTATATGTCTGTTAGTTCTGTACATTCTTGGTTGATTGACTCGGTATTTTAATCTTGATACATCGCTTGTGTACATATCTAAATGGGAGTACACATTATGCTGCGTGTGACATTTAAGTTGGACATGAAGTGTTCCAAATATTCGAATTCACCTTAAACTGGATTCTAGCTTCTGAATTTGAGTATCGGCATTTGTAAACCATATTCATATATGACAGTGGAATACATCTTTGTCGTCCTTTTGAAGATATATAAAAACACATAGAATGATTTATAAAGATTCGTATAGGAATACAAAATGGATTCGAATTTAGTTGCCAGGGTAAACATGGATGCTTATTGTCCCGAAGTTTGAAAGAAGCGGCAAAATGTCCACTCCCACATCGGCTGCCCGAAGCCAAGTGTTTGGGAGATGGAAATTACTGTCTACCCATTACACGGACAATCCATCGGCCCGTTTTCCACTACTCTAAATAGGGGTAGGATAGTAACTTCAATTAGACGTGACACGACCGTCTCTGAGCCCATTCCTACATGGTGGGCGCCAAACAACGGCGGCAAAACACATTTGATTCAAGCTCGTCCGAAAGACCTCTGTTTCTCCCTCCATTTCCCCATTCATACACGGTGGGCGGCAAAACAAACTCGACTCGGCTGAAATCGATGTAGGCAAATATTTTCAATAGGGGCAGGTTTGTAACTTCACTCAGACGTGACACAACCGCCCTACATGTCAGCCCCGTTCATACACCGTGGGCGCCAACCATGGGCGCCAACCACCCTCTCCTCGCCCGAAATCGCTCTGGGCAAATATTGGCGAGATGCGAGATTACCGTCGTATCCCGAACCGACGAGACGTACAAATTTTAAATGGGGGCTAAGTTCGTAACTTTCCCATATTTCAGACATGCGCGTCCCAAAAACATGGTCCCCCGTACCTCTCCCTCCATTTTCCCATTCATACACCGTTCGCGCTAGAATACCATCCCCACACCAGCCTCCGTCCTCCACCCCATCCATCGCCGCCGTCCTCCACCACATCCATCGCCACCGTCCTCTACCATGCCGGAGCGCCTACCAAGACCGCATCGTCCACTCCTAGAGATGGACATGTGTAGCGACCCGATCCAAATGGATCGAAGTCTCTGTGCTTAAGTGTCATCCCTGGATCGGTATGCTGACACACACAGTACTCGATGAATTATAACAGAGTTCAATCACACACTTTATTACATCGAGGTCCTCAAAAGAGTATTTATTACAATAATAAGGCCAAATGCCATCTGGATAAAATAACTGCGGAAGCATCAAAAGTAAAATGAGTCCATCAACTCCATGGCAAACTGAGTGCAGAACAACGACCTATCGCACCTTTACTCCTCGTCGGAAAACTCTGCAACATGAGACGTTGCAGCCATGTAGGTCAGCACATGGAATATGCTGGCAATGTCACACCATAGAAATAATAATAAAGAAAAAGACTATCTCTATATGCAAATTTAGCTGGTGGAGGCTCTAAGTTTAATGTTTGCATAAAGACAATTTTACCCTACAACAAAGGAATACATTTTTATTTACTACTAAGTTAAAATGCCATTATTGAGAAAGTTCCTCCAACTCAATCCCAAAATTCCCAAGTTATTAGTAACCCAATAATTTCATTAAATAAAGTGATGAGATGAACCAATAATTCACTTCCAGATACTCAAGTTGTCCATAACCGGGGACACGGCTAATCATGATTAGTTTGTACACTCTGCAGAGGTTTGCGCACTTTTCCCCACAAGACTCGACCACCTCCATGATCGGAAGATCGAGACATAGTATTTCTGAAGTATTTCCTCCAAACCCTGGGTAGACCGGTACACCTACTTTCCCCTACATCAGCTAGTCTACCACGGAAAGAGGTCACACAACTTACTCAACTATGCCAGAGCCCATAATGGCTTGTGGTTGCACACGGAAGTTTCTAGGCATGGAATATCTTATGATCCCTTTGAGCCTGGGTGGCGGACCTAGGGTAATCACACGGGTACTCCGGGATTCCCCTTGGGCAAGAACTTGTTTCTCCAGGTGCCCCAAACAATCCACCCAGATGTGTATTAAAGTTGCCACCTTATGTTGTCCCAAAATTATTATCTCTCGCAACTTGCATGTATCACACATACCAATCCCCGTCTACGAGCATGGCTAAGCAATATATGATATAACGCATATTCCCGGGGTGATAAAAGGTCATAGGTTCCTACCACATAAACTACATAGCATAACCACGTGTTCCCAATCCTACTCATGCAATCTTTGAGGGTGAAACTAATGTATAATAAAAACTGGGTATTGAAAATTATGATCAAAGTGTGAACTTGCCTTGCTGACGTTCGTTGAACTCTAAAGATTCGTAGTAGCAAGCTTCGCACACCGGATGATCTAGCGTAAGCAAGCAATAACATACATAAGCATACATGCAAAGAATCAAAAAGAAAAATGAATAAAAGATTTCGAAAAACTCCTAAAACACCAAAATAAAGTTTCTGTACAGAATATAATTTTCACAGCAACAAAAATAAATGGTTTTGGTTTTAACAGAAGGTACATGTCACAAGCTTCGATTTGCAAAAAGAATCACCCAAAACGGAGTTACGAAACTCAAGTTATGGCCTAACGAAGTTTGAAATCAGATCTGTTTGAATTCAAAATTTAAAATTTTCAAAAAATATATTTCGTTAGGTTCTTTGGATAGAGGATATTTCTACGAAACCGTAGGAAAAAGAATCAACTAAATCGGATCTATAGACTAAAAGATATACTAGAAACAAGTTTTGGTATAGAATCTGAACTTGAAAATATACTGATAAAAGAGAAAAAAAATTGAACAGGGTGTTCACCGGACTTGTCGCCGGAGACGAGGAAGAAGGTGGCTCCGGTGTGTTTCGGCGAAGGACGCGTACGGGACGGTGTAGAGGACGATGTGGTGAACCTCTTGATCAAGTTTTGGTTGAAGATAGCTTCATGTACACACGGTGAGAGGTCGCCGGACTTCACGAACTCTGGCGAGCAATTGGCGAGGTTTGGGAGGGGGAAAAGCTCCAGAAGGAGAGGGCTTCGGACGAGGGGTGAGAGGGGCTCGCGGGGTGCCTTTTATAGGGCTTGGGGAGGTCCAGAGTTGGGTGGGGCGAGATGTGTTAATGGTGGCTGTTTCTCTGCCTCGTAATGGCCATTACAGGCGACTCCAAGGCGCACTAGGAATGGGAAGGGGTAGAGGGAGGCGAGGGGGTTCCATTCAGAGGCGTTTTGGGGCGGGGAAGAGGAAGGGGAGGGGTCGGGCGCTGGATGGAGGATGTTCTGCGAGCTCTCTGTGAACGAACCACCAAGGAAGGAGACGACCAAGTTGGGTCGTGAGGAAGGCTGGGCCTTTCACGGCCCGTGGCTGTTTTTTTTTTT
>LR738709.1:632080942-632107833 GCA_902687465.1 Secale cereale | reverse complement strand
TTTTTTGACAGAGAGAAAAAAAATGTATAGATAGAAAATAAAAATATTTTAATATAGGACATATATATATCAAAAAATTCAGAAAAATAAATCCTACATGATGAACTATTTTTCAGAGGCTAAAAAAACTTTATAAAAAAACATTTTTCTAAATTTTTTTTCAAAAGAAACTCAAATTTGAATTCAAAATTTTTGGCATTGTTTTCTTCTGACTTTTTGGAGTGTCATGTTCGCTCCTCTCAGAATTATTATTTAGATCTGAAGAAAAATGTTCACATAATAATATGGTCTTATATATGACCTTGTGAACATTTATCCTGCCTATAATGCAAATAAAAAAACATTTTTGTTAAACTAGTAAAATAAATTGCAAATAAAACCCAACAAATATATTTTGGTTCCAAATTCAAATTCCAATATTTTCCTTCTGATTTTGAAGAAGTCATTTTATCTTCTCTCTTTATTTTTGGAATAATGGAAATGATCTTTTTTTTATGGAACCAAGTTTGATCCAATTTCCAAATTTTGAAATTTCAAAAGTGGGTTTTAGGGAAACTTCCAACTCTCTCTTTTGGTCCTTGAGTTGCTCAAAGTTCCTTGGATCAGAATCAAATAATACAAAAATGCATAAATCATGGATGCATATGAATGATCTATTTATAAGCATCCAAATTGAAAATTTGGGATGTTACAAACCTACCCTCCTTAAGATGAATCTCGCCCTCGAGATTCGGGTTGGCTAGCAAAAAGGTGTGGGTGATCTTGTCGAAGATCTTCTTCGCGTTCCCAGGTGGCTTCTTCCTCAGTATGATGACTCCACTGAACCTTGCAAAACTTGATGACCTTGCTGCGGGTAACCCTGCTTGCTATTTCGAGAATCTTGATGGGCTTCTCCTCATAGGTCAGATCACTATCCAACTGTATGGCTTCTAGCGGCACTGTATCTCTCAAAGGAATATCAGCCATCTCTGCATGGCACTTCTTCAACTGAGAAACATGAAACACATTATGAACTCCAGACAAGGCTTCGGGTAACTCCAACTGATATGCAACTTCTCCTCTGCGTTCCAAAATTTTGTATGGCCCCACAAATCGTGGTGCTAGTTTGCCTTTAAATCCAAACCGTTTAACTCCTCGAAGTGGAGACACACGAAGATATGCTCTATCTCCGACTTCATAAGTTACTTCCTTGCGTTTAGTATCGGCATAACTCTTCTGTCTGGATTGGGCTATCTTAAGTCTGTCACGGATCAACTTGACTTTCTCCTCCGAATCTCTGATAAGGTCGGGACCAAATAATTTACGGTCTCCAACTCCATCCCACATTAATGGTGTCCTGCACCTCCTTCCGTACAAAGCTTCGAAAGGGGCCATCTTCAAACTAGCTTGATAGCTGTTGTTATATGAGAATTCTGCGTATGGCAAATTATCATCCCAACTAGATCCATAATCTAGCGCACAAGCTCTCAACATGTCCTCCAGAATCTGATTGACTCTCTCGGTCTACCCATCTGTCTGCGGATGAAAGGCTGTACTGAACTATAGCCTGGTACCCAAAGTTTCGTGTAACTGATGCCAAAACTTTGAGGTAAATTGTGTTCCTCTATCTGATACGATGGTCCTCGGAACTCCATGCAGACATATGATCCTGGTCATGTATATCTTGGCCAATTTAGCACTTGTATATGTGGTTTTCACGGGGATGAAGTGAGCTACCTTGGTCAAGCGATCAACTACTACCCAAATAGAATCATAGCCTGATCGGGTCCTGGGTAATCCTGTAATGAAGTCCATGCCAAGCTTGTCCCACTTCCAATCGGGTATTGGCAAGGGCTGAAGTAATCCTGCTGGTTTCTGGTGCTCTGCCTTAACTCTCTGACATACGTCGCATACTGTGACATACTCGGCAATATCCTTTTTCATACCTGTCCACCAGAAACTTTCCTTCAAGTCCAAATACATCTTGGTGTTTCCTGGGTGTATCGAATAAGGCGAATCATGAGCCTCCTGAAGAATCAACTTCCTGATCTCTGTGTTATTTGGCACATAAATACGCTGCTCAAACCATAAGGTTCCGTGTTCATCTTCACGAAATCCTGCTGCCTTTCCTTGGTTCAGCCTTTCCTTTATTTCTGCAATACCTTTGTCTAACTTCTGGGCTTCTCGAATCTTTCCCAGCAAGGTGGATTGAATTTCCATTGCGGTAACAAAACCTCGTGGTACTATCTCCAATCGGAGATCTCTGAGATCATCAATTAACTCTTGAGGTAATCCTCCTGCTGTGAGGGTATTGACATAACTCTTGCGGCTCAATGCATCTGGCACAACATTTGCCTTTCCTGGATGATAGTGCAATTTCATGTCATAATCTTTTATGAGCTCCAACCATCTTCTCTGCCTGAGGTTCAACTCCTTCTGCGTGAAGATGTATTTCAAACTCTTGTGATCCATGTAAACATCACAATGATTTCCAATAAGAAAATGCCTCCAGGTCTTGAGCGCATGCACTACGGCTGCTAACTCCAAATCATGCATGGCATAATTCCGCTCATGGGGTCGAAGTTGACGTGAGTCATATGAAACAACTCTTCCTTCTTGCATAAGAACACCTCCAAGTCCCTGACGAGAAGCGTCGCAATATACCTGAAAATCCTTTCGTATATTCGGAAGAATTAGTACTGGGGCTGTGACCAAACGTTTCTTCAACTCCTGAAAACTAGCCTCACATTCTTCGGTCCAATTAAACTTGGTGTCTTTCTTCAATAACTCTGTCATGGGCTTCGCGATCTTGGAGAAATTCTCAATAAACCTCCGATAATATCCTGCGAGTCCAAGGAAACTGCGAATCTCTTCGACTGAGGTGGGTGCCTTCCATTCGGTGACGGCTTCAACTTTCGAAGGATCCACTGCTATTCCTTCCCCTGATATAACATGTCCGAGAAATCCAACTTCCTTCAACCAGAATTCACACTTGCTGAACTTTGCATATAACTGATGTTCCCTGAGCTTCTCAAGAACCAAGCGCAAATGTTCCTTGTGTTCTTCTTCATTCTTTGAGTAAATCAATATATCATCAATGAATACCACAACAAACTTATCCAAGAACTCCATGAATACCTTATTCATCATATTCATAAAATAGGCAGGGGCATTAGTCAAACCAAAAGACATGACTGTATACTCATAAAGCCCATATCTCGTGGTAAAGGCTGTCTTGGGTATATCCTGTTCTCGAATCTTCAGCTGGTGATATCCAGATCGAAGATCGATTTTTGAGAAAACTTTTGCTCCTTGTAGCTGGTCAAACAAATCATTGATCATCGACAGAGGGTACTTGTTCTTGATCGTCACCTCATTCAACGCACGGTAATCCACAACCATTCTCAAGGATCCATCCTTCTTCTCAACTAGAAGCATTGGGGCTCCCCAAGGTGATGAACTCGGTCGAATATAACCTTTCTCCAATAATTCCTTAATTTGCTTCTTAATTTCCTCCAGATCATTTGCGGGCATCCGGTACGGTCTCTTGGATATTGGTCCAGTGCCTGGTAACAATTCAATCAAAAACTCTATGTCTCGATCCGGTGGCATGCCTGGTAGTTCCTCCGGAAAAACATCGGGATAATCCTTCACAACTGGTACTTCTTCCTGAACAACTCCTGAAAGAGAATTCACTTGAGTCCTCCTTCGCGTATGCCTCGACACATACTTGATCCGTTTCCCCTCTGGGGTGGTGAGAAGAATCGACTTACTAGCACAATCAATATTCCCTTCATACTTGGATAGCCAATCCATGCCTAGAATTACGTCCAATCCTTGTGATTCGAGGATGATGAGGTCTGTGGGGAAAACGTGTCTCCCTACGGTCAAGGGCAACTGAAAACATCCCCGACTAGCCATGTTCTCTGCTCCCGGGGAACTCACTAACATTGGTGTTTTAAGGGCTACGGTCGGCAACTTAAACTTATCCACAAACCCCCTTGATATGAATGAATGCGATGCACCAGTGTCAAAAAGAACAAGGGCTGTAAATGAATTAATCAAGAACTTACCAACAACGGCGTCAGGCTGGTCATAAACTTCCTCCACATTGACATGGTTCACCTGACCTCTGGTAAAAGGATTTGGCTTCTTTCCAGAGCTTCCATTGCCATTCCCGTTCTTCGCCTCGGGACATTCGGTGGCGTAGTGTCCGGTCTTCCCACACTTGAAACAGGTAATGTGGCTCAGATCCTTCTTTGCCGGTGTAACGGGGTTGGAGTGATGCTAATTGTTGTTTCCTCCGTTTCCATTGCCATTCCTATTGCCATTATGGTTGTGTCCATTCCCTCCATGATGTGAATGTCCTCCATGGTTATGGTGAGTGTGTCCACCATACTTGCCGGATCCTGATCCATTATTTCCCGAGTACGGGGTATAACGGGGCTTCTGCTGAACTCCAGAGTTGTAGTTTCCCTGTGCGTACTTTCTCTTGCGGTTTTCCACCTGCTGCTGCTTGCCTTCCAGAATGAGAGCCTTGTCAACCAACTCTTGATAATTGTTAAAGGTAGCCACAGTCAACTGAAGTCCCAGATCATCATTTAATCCCTCCAGAAATTTCTCCTGCTTAGCGGCATCATCAGCTACGTCTCCGGGAGCATACCTGGATAACTTGCTGAATTCCTCCACATAATCACCAACAGAACGATTACCCTGGCGTAAGTTGCGGAACTCACGCTTCTTCAGACTCATAGCTCCGGCTGAAACATGTGCGGTACGGAACGCCTGCTGGAACTGATCCCAAGTCACATTTGCTATGGGAAATGTGGTGGTGTAATTCTCCCACCACGAAGCTGCTGGTCCATCCAATTGATGTGCGGCAAAGCGCACCTTCTCAGCGTCAGTACATCCTGCGGTGGTCAGCTCCCTTCCGATCTTGCGAAGCCAGTCATCTGCGACAATCGGCTCCGTACTGCTGGAGAACACGGGTTGGTTCAACCTCAGGAAACGGGTAAGGTTGTCGACCGGGGGTGGCGGCGGTGGGTTGTTGTTGTTGTTCTGGTTCTGATTCTGGATGAGTAGCTGCATGAGGGCATTCTGGTTCTGGATCAACTGGGTAAGTTCCGGCGGAAATTCCGGTTCACGTCTCGGAGGCATCTGTTAGGTTTAGAGTGGATGAGAAATTAGAATAGAATAAGGGCCTAATGAGAGAAATCACTACCCATATGCTTATGATAGCAACAAAACTTCAAATCAAGCAATTCACACAATTCACACCACACAAGCAAAACCTACAGGTAAGGTCATATCCACAAGAGATATGATCTCTTCATACTACCGCAATCATTCGTTGGACTACATTTGGTTGTGGTGGTCTGAACTAAATCTTCTCAAATCAAAGTCAACTCTACTTCTTCTTCTTCGTCAATGATGTCTTCATGGGTCTTGGTCTCATCAGCTGAGCAACTTGGTCATGGGGTTCAACAACTATTGAATTGAAGTAGAGAAGAGATAGAAATGAATAGAGAAGAGTACAGACCAACGGATATATAAGGAAGTGGTAAAATAGAGTTTTTTTCCTATGGTTTTCCATTTCCTAGTGGTCGCGTCCTACAGTCAGCGTGTGCTCTGATACCATCTTGTAGCGACCCGATCCAAATGGATCGAAGTCTCTGTGCTTAAGTGTCATCCCTGGATCGGTATGCTGACACACACAGTACTCGATGAATTATAACAGAGTTCAATCACACACTTTATTACATCGAGGTCCTCAAAAGAGTATTTATTACAATAATATGGCCAAAGGCCATCTGGATAAAATAACTGCGGAAGCATCAAAAGTAAAATGAGTCCATCAACTCCACGGCAAACTGAGTGCAGAACAACGACCTATCGCACCTTTACTCCTCGTCGGAAAACTCTGCAACATGAGACGTTGCAGCCGTGTAGGTCAGCACATGGAATATGCTGGCAATGTCACACCATAGAAATAATAATAAAGAAAAAGACTATCTCTATATGCAAATTTAGCTGGTGGAGGCTCTAAGTTTAATGTTTGCATAAAGCCAATTTTACCCTACAACAAAGGAATACATTTTTATTTACTACTAAGTTAAAATGCCATTATTGAGAAGGTTCCTCCAACTCAATCCCAAAATTCCCAAGTTATTAGTAACCCAATAATTTCATTAAATAAAGTGATGAGATCAACCAATAATTCACTTCCAGATACTCAAGTTGTCCATAACCGGTGACACGGCTAATCATGATTAGTTTGTACACTCTGCAGAGGTTTGCGCACTTTTCCCCACAAGACTCGACCACCTCCATGATCGGAAGATCGAGACATAGTCTTTCTGAAGTATTTCCTCCAAACCCTGGGTAGACCGGTACACCTACTTTCCCCTACATCAGCTAGTCTACCACGGAAAGAGGTCACACAACTTACTCAACTATGCCAGAGCCCATAATGGCTTGTGGCTGCACACGGAAGTTTCTAGGCATGAAATATCTTATGATCCCTTTGAGCCTGGGTGGCGGACCTAGGGTAATCACACGGGTACTCCGGGATTCCCCTTGGGCAAGAACTGGTTTCTCCAGGTGCCCCAAACAATCCACCCAGATGTGTATTAAAGTTGCCACCTTATGTTGTCCCAAAATTATTATCTCTCGCAACTTGCATGTATCACACATACCAATCCCCGTCTACGAGCATGGCTAATCAATATATGATATAACGCATATTCCCGGGGTGATAAAAGGTCATAGGTTCCTACCACATAAACTACATAGCATAACCACGTGTTCCCAATCCTACTCATGCAATCTTTGAGGGTGAAACTAATGCATAATAAAAACTGGGTATTGAAAATTATGATCAAAGTGTGAACTTGCCTTACTGACGTTCGTTGAACTCTAAAGATTCGTAGTAGCAAGCTTCGCACTCTGGATGATCTAGCGTAAGCAAGCAATAACATACATAAGCATACAAGCAAAGAATCAAAAAGAAAAATGAATAAAAGATTTCGAAAAACTCCTAAAACACCAAAATAAAGTTTCTGTACAGAATATAATTTTCACAGCAACAAAAATAAATGGTTTTGGTTTTAACAGAAGGTACATGTCACAAGCTTCGATTTGCAAAAAGAAACACCCAAAACGGAGTTACGAAACTCAAGTTATGGCCTAACGAAGTTTGAAATCAGATCTGTTTGAATTCAAAATTTAAAATTTTCAAAAAATATATTTCGTTAGGTTCTCTGGATAGAGGATATTTCTACGAAACCGTAGGAAAAAGAATCAACTAAATCGGATCTATAGACTAAAAGATATACTAGAAACAAGTTTTGGTATAGAATCTGAACTTGAAAATATACTGATAAAAGAGAAAAAAAATTGAACAGGGTGTTCACCGGACTTGTCGCCGGAGACGAGGAAGAAGGTGGCTCCGGTGTGTTTCTGCGAAGGACACGTACGGGACAGTGTAGAGGACGATGTGGTGAACCTCTTGATCAAGTTTTGGTTGAAGATAGCTTCATGTACACACGGTGAGAGGTCGCCGGACTTCACGAACTCCGGCGAGCAATTGGCGAGGTTTGGGAGGGGGAAAAGCTCCAGAAGGAGAGGGCTTTGGACGAGGGGTGAGAGGGGCTCGCGGGGTGCCTTTTATAGGGCTTGGGGAGGTCCAGAGTTGGGTGGGGCGAGATGTGTTAATGGTGGCTGTTTCTCTGCCTCGTAATGGCCATTACAGGCGACTCCAAGGCGCACTAGGAAGGGGAAGGGGTAGAGGGAGGCGAGGGGGTTCCATTCAGAGGCGTTTTGGGGCAGGGAAGAGGAATGGGAGGGGTGGGGCGCTGGATGGAGGATGTTCTGCGAGCTCTCTGTGAACGAACGACCAAGGAAGGAGAGTCCAAGACTTGCTTCCTTTGGTGCATAGAATTGAAAGAAGGCTCTCTGCATCTTCCTGTTTCCTTAATCAAGGCTGCAGACTACAGCTTCTTCAGTCTGTCTTATCTTCTATGCCCATATATTTCTTTTGCTCTCTGGACATCCCAATTGGCATTCTTAAACAAATTGAAAGGATACAGAGACAGTGTTTGTGGAGAGGCAATTCTGACACACCAAAGCAGTCTCTTGCAGCATGGAAATTGGTTTGTTTACCAAAGGATAAAGGGGTTCTTGGAGTGCTTAACCTCAAAGTGCACAATGAAGCTCTGTTGATGAAATTTCTTCATAAGTTTTACAACCATCATGATATCCCTTGGGTAAGCTTGGTCTGGGATTCTTACTATCATGATTCTGTGCCTCATTCAACTATTCTTTGTGGATCTTTTTGGTGGAGAGATGTTTTCAAATTATCTGCCAAATATTTGTCTATTGCCAAACCTTGCCTTGGTAATGGAACCTCCATACTTTTCTGGCATGATCCTTGGCTGTCTGCCCTCAATGGAGAGCCATTGAGCAATTACTACCCCAGGTTATACTCTTATGTGATTGATGGTCATCTTTCTGTTGCTCAAGTTTTGGCTCAGGATCTTTTGGGATCTTTTCATATGCCTCTATCCACACATGCTTTTGATGAACTGCAGCACCTGCAAAATGCTTTGAGCTCTCAGGGTACTTCACAAGACACTGATAGCTGGATTTGGCCTTTTAATAAAGGATCCTTTAGGCCCAAATTATACTATACTCAGGTTCATCAACAAATTGTTTCTGACCCTATCTTTTCTTGGATATGGAAGAGTGCATGCACAATGAAGATCAAAATGTTTGGTTGGCTTCTCCTTAGAGACAGGCTCAACACCAGAGATATGCTCCAGCGCAGACATTGGCATGTGGATGACCTAACCTGTGTTCTCTGTCCTCATCTTATACATGAAGATGTCAGCCATCTTTTCTTCTCCTGCATATTCAGCCAAAGAGTTTGGAACTATTTGCAAATCTCATGGGATCCTGCACCTGGTATGACTACCTACCAAATGGCTTGCAAAGCAAGGACTGACTTTGGTCAGCCTTTCTTTACTGAAGTGGTTTTTACTGCTGCCTGGAATATTTGGATTACCAGGAATGGAAAGGTCTTCAGAAATGTATCTCCGCTTTTCAGGCGATGGAGGCACAATTTTATCCATGACATGACTCTCTTATCTCATAGGATAAAATGTAAATATAAGGATAGCTTCATGTATTGGTTAGCTAATTTACCTTAGACCCTTCTGTTTCCTCAACCTTTGTAAGTATCTCTAACATTGTTGTATTTTGATTCTTTTATAAATCAATAAAATGGGCTATGGGGCTTTTGCCCTGCAGTATATAGTCAAAAAACAGTTGGGTCGTGAGGAAGGCTGGGCCTTTCACGGCCCGTGGCTGTTTTATTTATTTATTTATTTTGACAGAGAGAAAAAAAATGTATAGATAGAAAATAAAAATATTTTAATATAGGACATATATATATCAAAAAATTCAGAAAAATAAATCCTACATGATGAACTATTTTTCAGAGGCTAAAAAAACTTTATAAAAAAACATTTTTCTAAAAAAAAATTCAAAAGAAACTCAAATTTGAATTCAAAATTTTTGGCATTGTTTTCTTCTGACTTTTTGGAGTGTCATGTTCGCTCCTCTCAGAATTATTATTTAGATCTGAAGAAAAATGTTCACATAATAATATGGTCTTATATATGACCTTGTGAACATTTATCCTGCCTATAATGCAAATAAAAAAAACATTTTTGTTAAACTAGTAAAATAAATTGCAAATAAAACCCAACAAATATATTTTGGTTCCAAATTCAAATTCCAATATTTTCCTTCTGATTTTGAAGAAGTCATTTTATCTTCTCTCTTTATTTTTGGAATAATGGAAATGATCTTTTTTTATGGAACCAAGTTTGATCCAATTTCCAAATTTTGAAATTTCAAAAGTGGGTTTTAGGGAAACTTCCAACTCTCTCTTTTGGTCCTTGAGTTGCTCAAAGTTCCTTGGATCAGAATCAAATAATACAAAAATGCATAAATCATGGATGCATATGAATGATCTATTTATAAGCATCCAAATTGAAAATTTGGGATGTTACAACGTGTCTCATCCACGGCGACGGACCAAGAGCCTTGCATCACGTCCTCTCGCTTCATCGGCGCCGTCGTCCTCTTTGCTGGTGCCGATCACACGACCTTCTCTTCCACCACAACGGGACTTATCCCCCGATGCACCCGTCTACCGTCACAGATCTGCTTCAACGCCACCGAAAGCCATCGCACCCCCGATGCCCACACGGCGTCGCAAGAGAGGTGGTACTTCATATCTCCTCAACTCTTTGATCTCAACAAGAAAATAGATCTTAACTTGGTTACTCTACTTTCTTTTCAGCTCTTAGAATTTAGTTCTTAGTTCGAAGCAAACAATGGCTGCTAAATACCATTTCTCCGGTTCCCCCTTTTATGATCACTATGCGATCAAAATACGCGCTTCGTGTCATAATAGCACTGCTCGACCCTTCAAGCTAAACAAGCTTAGTTGTTCAAATACGAATCTGATATTATTAAAACAGATTCATTTAATTGGTCAGCTAAATGTTCCTAAATTAGTTTCGAAAATGCATGTTCGCCGCTCGGGTGTGTATCTCTACAGGGTGCCCATGGTGGGCTGGCCCACTCTGGGATTTTGGGTCGTCCCAGGCCCCGATTCCCCTCTGTTCTGCTGCGCGCTTCCGATCTCTACTCGCCCCCAGCCGCATCCCTCGCCGGTGACTTGCCGTCCCCGGATGGCATGACTCTAGGAGGAGACGCCGGACTAACAGGAGGTCAGGAGATGCTCGCCCAACAGCGTCACTGCCGCCCGGGTGCGCCGCCGTGCGTACCTTCCCAGTCCGTTCAGGGCTCAGGCGTGCAGCACCCACTAAGCCAACCCGATTTATCCTGAGATAAGTCCTCAACACTTAGCAGCCACTCCTCATCACCCATTTTCTAATTGATTCATTACTCATTAGGCAGGACTATCATTAGGGTTTGTTGTGTGCTCAGTGCTACCTACACTTAATGGTTCAGATGTATTTCGGTAATCTTTAGTACCTGTAAAGTTCACAGGGTTTTCAAAATTCCGGCCCTAGGAACAGACATTAGTCATTTCGAATTGTTGGTTGTAGTGAAATTGACCCAGATTACTACTGCAAGCCAGGTTTGTTGACAATTTTACTTGTCTTTCTTACTCATTCGATATAATATCCAATTATTCACGTCGATTAGTTGCAAACAATAAGTTCTGGACAAACTTCTTGATTCAGATTTTGGACGGTCTCTTGCTACAGTTACAATTCTGCATACTTGTCCTAGTCAGCTCACAAGTAAATGATTGATTCACTACATCTATGCTTGCCTTGTCATATTTGTTGTTAATATTCTTTTAGGGTGGACCGCCCTATTTCTAAATACTGCAACCGTAGACATGAGTGAATAGTATTTCTCTATGTGATCTCTTCCATCATGTGTGGGCAACGAACACTGCATTGCATAGAAAGAAAGTGTCATTTCCAGCTTTTACATAGGCTTCGATCTTTTACATGGAATACAATCTGCCTACTTGCTTTGTGTCGCACTACCAACACTCCACCCTTGAAGCTAAACATTATGCCACTCATAATTCCTTAGTTTATTTGTTCAAATACGAATTTCATATGATTCTAATGTTCCTACTTCAGTTTTGAAATGTGTGTCTGCCTGTTATAGAGACATAAGGGGTTTGTATTTCTATGTGTGGTCTGGTCAGCACGGTTGGGGGGTGAACTTTGCATATGCAGGGGTTTATAGGGAGACACTCTTCGAGTTGAATCTGCAATGCATTCCATAGATAATCTGACTACTTTTTATGTTTTCATGAATCTCAGATTCTGAACAGCATCATAATGATTATGAGCTTGCGCGCATGAAAAGAATAAAGCAGAACAATGCCATGGCTGTCAAACTTGGCATTAAGGGACTGAAATCAACTCTGGATGCAATGCAATGCAAACGCTCTCCACCTACAGATTCATGCTCAGAATATGATCCTAAGAGTGATTCTGAGCTAGAGGGAGACCTAGTCAATGTAGCTCCCTAGTGAAGGAGTCAGAGGAAGATGGCCTATCTTATTCACCCATCAAGGTGCTTGCTCTAACTTTCCAAGGTTATATTTTTTGCACATATCTTGCAACTGATGCTTTGCATTGCTTCTACTTTGTTGAACTGCCATTAGCTTAGTTTACACATCGTGTATGTGAATACGCCCTGCCTATCCATTTTCAGTACATATTCCATCTGTCATCATACCATATTTATCCATTCAAATGTTGTTCTTGTGTATCAGACATTCAAAAGGAAGAGGGCGATTGTTGATCATGGAGGAGCAGAAGAAAAGTATTTGGAAAAGGTAGTGGCACCTGATAAATCAAATAGCCCATTAGGTGTAGTTGCAATATCACCTGACCCACAAAACATCCCAACTCTAGCAGACTCTAGCCCTACTACATTGGTCATTTCTGATGCCCCAACTCAGCAGACCCCAATTGCAGCAAACATTATGATTATGCCAGTTGACATAACACTAGCTCTACAACGCAAAACCCCCATTCCAGCAAGGAGTACACCAAATCCAGTTGCCAAATCCCTTTTCGAACCAGAGAGAGCCCCAATTGCAGCAAATAGGACCACTGTTCCATTTCTTCCCAGTTTAGAAGACAAAGCTTATATTGTTGTCAGGAACTTTGTGCGCATCTTTCCTTCATGGAAAGATTATACCACAGACACGGAACAATTTCCAGTCTTCCTCCGCAACTTACGCGTAAGTAATGTACTAATGTTATTCATGGTCATTGCTGCATATGTTTCTGCTGACAGAAGACACAATATTTCATTCTTTTAAATAGGTGAGGACCAAACTGGATTGTGAAGACGAGCAACGGTTGGTTGCACTTTTCAAGCACTCGTTAATGAAGTATCGTTCCTACCCGAGGCAAGCGCACTTCGATGGCAAGCCTCTAAACAAAATTTCTGTAAAGTCTCTGGCGCTACATTTATCCGACGGTGACTGGAATAATCTTGTTACACATTGGTCTTAGCTGCAGCATAAGGTACTATCTATGATATCACATCACAATTTGAACTACATTTCTGCATTTTCCTTAATGTCTCACTTGTACGAAAACTGTTAGCAGAAGAACATTCATTCTCAAGGGACCACAGAATCTCGCAACTATACTGCACACTGCATTGCTCTTGTGAGTACCTCTTGCCCTGTATGACCATACTTACTTTCATAGCTGTTTGATTATGTAGCATCACTGCACATGTTAGCCTCGTTATCATCCATTTTGTGGACATTATAAGATCTGTATGGAGTCTTACATAAATTTAGAATCAACCCAATGCTTTTGAAGAGGTTTAGCTCTGCAGTCCTCTTGTAAGGGTTGAACGTCGTCTATCACTGTACTTACATTAATAGCTACTCCCTCCGTCCCATAATATAAGAACGTTTTGTATAGTACACCAGTGTTCAAAACACTCTTGTATTATAGGAAGAGGGATTGGTTCATTGTGTAGCATTCTGCATCTTATCTCCCTCGCCCACCATTTACTAAAAAAGATCAGATCTATATTTAATCTTACCAAAAAGTAGAATACACAGACAATGCCAGTGCAGAAGTGTAGCCCATTGCTCTTGTCAGTACATTTTGTCCTGTAATGCTTGTACTTCCAGGGATTGGTAGTTGATTATGTAGCATCAATCTGCATCTTATCTTCATTATCCTCTATCCCTTCCAGTATTATCATATCTATAATTACTCTCTACAAAATGTAGAGTACAGGCAATGCTTATGAAGAAGATTATGTGCTGAAATTCTTGAGTTATCCTTGCCTTGACATGGAGAAGGGCATTATAAAGCCGGTGTTAAACTGTTAATGTAAGTGAGTCCTTCTAAAGCCTTTAACTTCAACTGCTATTTAATTTTCTCATACTCCCTACTGTTTACTTCTGTTTAGTTTACTGTTTCTACCAAAATGCATGTTCGCAAGAACTGTAAGTTCTAAGTTTTACATGTAAAACCAAATTCCTTATTCATACCATGCACATTACTCAATACTCCCTATATGTATGCTTGTTTTTGTGGATCTATAATCCAGTGTGTGGTGAAGTAGCCCACATTTGCACCTTGTCATCTCCTGTTTTATCTTACTGATGTGGCTGATGATATGAACAACATGCCATGCACATTAAACAAAATAGATACAATGATTTTCTTTGCCCTTCATCTATGCTTGTTATGTTGACATGGTAATCCAGTAGTGTGGTGAAGCTCCCCGCATTATGAACAATGCCAAATTATGCTATTGATATTTTGAACTTACTCTTTATTTTCTAATTTGAAATTGGATGGAATTGACAGCACAGTTATCATCTTTGTTTATACACGTGCAAAACCTGTCATCTCTCTGCTTTGTTTCAGGGTGATATGCCTGATGGCATGCACAAGTTTGCTGAAGGCTGTGAGACAAACCCAACATATATTGCATCAAAGAAGGCAAAACATCTTGAAGATAGCAAGACAACCCCAAAGTCTTGTCTTGATGCAGTGTTCAAGTTACTTGAGACTAGCAGTCAGACAAGCTCACAGAATTCGTTGTCTGAATCAGTTCGACTTCTTCAGTCCCAATTTCTAGCAGAAAGGCATTCTGCAATTCAACTTCGACTTGAAGTCCTATCTCTAAGAAAGATTGAGGAGAACACCAATGAGAACCTCATCGCTAAACAACTAGACCTGGAAGCTATGACAGACATGCTAGGCCGGTCTCACAGCCTTGCTCAGCAGCTTGTGCAGCCATTCCCGCGCAAGGCTAACCTTTCTTGAACTGTCTTGGAAGTGCTCTCGGTTCAGTATTATTTTGTTACGCTGCAATGGTGCCCAGTTTTTGTAATCTGCTTCTTCGTTGCGTGTTATGATTATTGGTGGCGAACTTTGATGCCTAGTGGATGTAATATACCATAAATCCTTTATTGTATAATGTAGGTTTGTTCTTAATTCTTACTAGTTACTGCCATCATTCGCTATCTGAAAAAAAATCAGATGTAGTCGACCGGGCCGAAACATTCGCCTCTAACGGGCCTAGTGTTTAGCGGGCCACAATTGGGTCGGCCTGCATCTTTCCTGGGTCCGAATCATTAGGGGCTTCACACTTTGCGCGAGGCCCACAACTTACACCGGCCTATATTTTAGTTGGGCCTTTTGTGGACCCAACACTTAGTTTGGCCCAGGTAGCGTTGGGCCATTAGCAGGCTGAATATTGGACTGGCCTGTTACGGCCCAGATGAAACCATGGGCCTTTAGCAGGCCGAAATGCATATTGGGCCTCAATTTTCACTAGTCGTCGACTGGCCTTCAGCAGGCTGAAATGTAGACGAGGCCTTTTTGGGCCCAGTTATATCACAGGTAGTTACCAGGCCGAAATATATCTTGGGCCTTAGTTGGCCCACTAATATCATGGGCCTTTAAGAGGCCGAAAGCTTAGTACATACATCAACGGGCCGAATTATGCGACATGCCTTTAACAGGCCCAAAGTCACATTGGGCTTAACTGTTGCCACCTTTATCACGGGCCGTTAGTGGGCCTGATGTCCTGTCGGACCATATATGGCACATGGGCAGCACGGGCCATTCCTAGGCCGAAAGTCACACCGGGCTGAAATGGGCCCATGTCTACATCAATCCTCTAACAGGGTGAAAGTAACTGGGCTGTAATTGGGCCAAATATTCGGCGAACAATTAATGGGCCAGATCTGGCTTCGGGCCGTAAATGGGCCTTTATTAAGCAGGCCGTTATTGCACTAGCCCACTAGTACCTGAGTAAGTACTACAGGCCTTTGACTGGGCCGGCCTTTTTAACCTATATGGGCCTCTATTGGGCCATGGCACGTGTCGACGTATCATAGGCCAAAAGACGTCATGGGCCATACATGGGCTAGAAGTTAAAACGGGCTGGAATTATATTGGACGGCCCAGATGACGCTACTGGGCCTAATTCGGATAGGCCGTAAACGGGCCCTGGGTTAGTGGGCTGTAAATGGGCTATATGCGAACAGGCCGTTAACAGGCTTGCCGTGGGCCGGCCCGCCACCTTTTGACCAAGTCAAACGGGCTGGCCTTTTCACAGGAATGGGCCTCTGATGGGCCGTGCCATGTGTCGACGTATCATAGGCGCTTTGTGTCCAATGTGTGGATGACATCTGTCCCAACAGTGAGCCGACACGTGTTTCCTCTAGCCAATGATGATTTTACACGTGGAAAATCCCCATTGGTCAGGGTTGTTAACGGGTTATCGGATCCAAAACCGGACCCGATAGCTTAACGGCGTTCCGTTACGGTGGATGCCACGTGTTGGTCACCCTTGACGAAAGCACTTCTGTGACGCGCGATTTATCGTCATGGAAGTGGACACTTCTGTGATGATAATTTTGGTAATGTCATGGAACACTTCTACGACAACACAGGTATGACTATCTTGATTCTGTCATAAATTTTTCATGGATGTACATGCATGACAGAAAACGTGACCTACTGTGACAAACACGTATCATCACGGAAGTGTATTTTTTTTTGTAGTGAGGGATTGCCATGCAACGGATGCACTAGAGCTATAAATGTATGAAACCTCAACAAAAGAAACTCAGTGGGTGTGCATCCAACTTGCTTGCTCACGAAGACCTAGGGCATTTGAGGAAGCCCATCGGTGGAATATACAAGCCAAGTTCTATAATGAAAATTCCCACATGTATATGAAAGTGACAAAACAAGAGACTCTCTATTGCAAAGAGTGGAAAAAAGAGACTCTCTTGAAAATTCCCACTACTTTGAAGCACAAGTGTGGAAAAAGTATAGTAGCATAGCCCCTTCTCTCTTTTTCTCTCATTTTTTGGAGACTCCTCTTTTTTTAGACTCTTTTTTTTGCCTTTTCTTTTTATTTTATTTTATTTCCTCACACGGGACAATGCTCTAATAATGATGATCATCACACTTCTATTTATTTACAACTCAAGGATTACAACTCGATAATAGAGTAAAATATGATTCTATATGAGTGCCTCCGGTGGTGTGCCGAGATGGCATTGAATCAAGAGTGACATTTATGAAACATTATTCATGGTGGCGTTGCCACAAATACGATGTCAACTACATGATCACGCAACACAATATGACAATGATGAAGCGTGTCAAAATAAACGGAATGGTGGAAAGTTGCATGGCAATATATCTCGGAATGGCTATGGAAATGCCATGATAGGTAGGTATGGTGGATGTTTTGAGGAAGGTATATGGTGGGTGTATGGTACCGGTGAAAGTTGCGCGGTACAAGAGAGGCAAGCAATGGTGGAAGGGTGAGAGTGCATTTAATCCATGGACTCAACATTAGTCATAAATAACTCACATACTTATTGCAAAAATCTACAAGTCATCAAAACAAAGTACTACATGCATGCTCCTAGGGGAAGAGTTGGTAGGAGTTAACCATCGCGCGTTCCCGACGTCCACACAAAGGATGACAATCAATGAAATACCTCATGCTTCAAATTTGTCACACAACGGTTACCATACATGCATGCTACGTGACTTGCAAACCTCAACACAAGTATTTCTGAAATTCACAATTACTCTACTAGCATGACTCTAATATCACCATCTTCATATCTCAAAACAATAATCAAGTATCAAACTTCTCATAGTATTCAGTGCACACTATATGAAAGTTTTTATTATACCCATCTTGGATGCCTATCATATTAGGACTAATTTTATAGCCAAAGCAAATTACCATGCTGTTCTAAAGGACTCTCAAAATAACATAAGTGAAGCATGAGTGATCAATAATTTCTATAAAATAGAACCAGCACCATGCTCTAAAATATATAAGTGAAGCACTAGAGCAAAATTTATCTAGCTCAAATGATATAACTGAAGCACATAGAGTATTCTAAATTTCTAATAAATTCCGATTCATGTGTGTCTCTCCCGAAAGGTGCGTACAACAAGGATGATTGTGTTAAACTAAAAAGCAAAGACTCTAAATCATACAAGACGCTCCAAGCAAAACACATATCATGTGGTGAATAAAAATATAGTCTCAAGTAAAGTTACCGATAGAAGAAGATGAAAGAGGGGATGCCTTCCCGGGGCATCCCCAAGCTTAGGCTTTTGGTTATCCTTGAATTTTACCTTGGGGTGCCTTGGTCATCCCCAAGCTTAGGCTCTTGCCACTCTTTATTCCATAGTCCATCAAATCCTTACCCAACAACTTGAAAACTTCACAACACAAAACTTAACAGAAAATCTCGTCAGCTCCGTTAGTATAAGAAAACTGTAGCGACCAGACCTCAAACAGTCTGATCTCTATGCATCAGTGTCATCCCTGGATCAGTAATGCTGACACACACAGTACTTTGAAGGATTTATAACAGAGTAGCAATCACACACTTATTACATCGATAGTCCAACGATGAATTTATTACAATAAATATGGCTGAAGTCCATCTTATACGATAACAGCGGAAGGCTTGGAAGATAAGTGAGTCCATCAACTCCAGCGGCATCACTGAGTATAGAACCACGACCTAAGAGGGGCATCTTACTCGTCGTCTGAAAAGTCTGCAACATGAAACGTTGCAGCCCGAAAAACGGGTCAGCACATGGAATATGCTGGCAAGGTAACACAAGAGATGCAATGAAAGTAAAGCTATACTATATGCAATATGGCTGGTGGAAAGCTCTATGGTTAAGTTTTTGCGTAAAGCCAATTTTTCCCTACTTCAAAGGAATGAATTTTAATTAACTATCATAGTAGTTGAAACATCGTTGAGAAGATAGACATCCTCTCAACCCCAATTAAAGTTCATCATTAAACCCAACAAAATTAATTAGAGTAACATGTTGAGATGCACATGATAATCCAAGTACTAGATACTCAAGACGTCCATAACCGGGGACACGGCTAATCATGATCAGTTTGTACACTCTACAGAGGTTTGTGCACTTTTCCCCACAAGACTCGATCGCCTCCGTTTGGTTTCTCGCACTGCATGGTGTTTGAGAAACGGATGACTGAGACACAGTCTTTCCGAAGAGGTCCCCTTAACCAGATAGATAGGCCGGTACACCTACAAAAACCCAACTACATCTGCTAGCCCATCATGGAAAGGTTTCCCGCAACTTACTCAACTATGCCAGAGCCCATATTGGCATGTGGCTGCACACGGAAGTTTCTAGTATGAAAAATCTCATGATCCCTTTGAGCCTGGGTGGCGGTCCAAAAGAAAAACTGGCAATCCTGGAATACCCAGATGCCTCAATCCACCCAGATGTGTATTAATGTTGCCACCTTAAGTTGAAGCATTAATTAACAACTCACATCTGTCATGGATTTCACTCACCCAATCCACGTGTACGAGCATAGCATGTCCTAACAGCAAACGTAGAAGTAACTCCCAAGGGTTTGAATGTAATGCAGGTAATAGGTACTACCTCAACTACTTCCCAATCCCACAAGTTAATTGATCCTACTCATGCAATGTGTGAGGGTTTGACTAATGCAATGAAAACTGGGTAATTGGAAAGTATGATCAAAGTGTTACTTGCCTTGCTGATGATCCGCAAAACCTAGAGACTCAAAGTAGCAAGCGGCGCACTCCGGGTACTCTATCGCAATCAAACAAGCATACAATAAGTACTTAACTAATGCACGGGTAAAACTCAAATAAGAGATCTAACAAGAAGGTTCAACTTAAGAACTCCGGTTTGCAAGAAGAATCAACTCGAAAGAAGCAACGAAACTCAAACTGCAAAAGAAACGAGCTCCGAATAACTAGTTGGCCTAAAGTCAAATTTTACAGTAGCCAAAACTTTGTTCCAGTTGATCTAACGTAAAGAGGGCTTCGAGACGAAGATCTGGGATTTTGAATCACCTGATTCCGACTCTCGAGCGAAAAGAAAAACGAAAAACAAGATCAGGGCAGAAATCGCGATCGGAATAACTGCGGATAAATACCCCGAAAAAGAAAAACGACGAACAGGCTAACGAACGAACGTTCGCTGTCTGCGGTTAACTAACGAAAACCGTTCGTTAAAACGAACGTACGGACGAACGTCCGCTATTTAACTAAACCGGCGGAAAATAAAAAAACCGAACCGATCTATTCTAAAAAAAATAGATCTAGGTTTTCCTAAACAAACCGATCGGTTAACCGAAAAAAAAACTACCTCAACTCCGGCGGACTACGGCGGGCAGGGCGGCGGGATCCGGCGGCGGCGGCGATAATCGGCGAGGGCGGCTAGGGTTTCGGGCGGGCTGCGGGGCAAGGCGAGGCTTTGGGCCGGCGAGGCTGCGGCTTATAAAGCCCAGTCTCCCGTCCCTGTACGAGACTAGGTCGGTTTCCTTATTTTTTTCTAAAAGAGTCCCGGCGCAGAAAAACTAACGAAAGATATACCAAACGGACTCCAAAATTCCCGAAATAAATTTTCACCGTCCTCTAATAATATTTTGGACAAGGTGAACATTTTTCCCGGACCAAATGCAATTTTGAAAAACACGTATTTTTCCTATGCAAATAAATCCGAAAATAAATCCAGAAAAAATACCAAAAGTGATTTTAATATTTTTCCTCCAATATTTCTGTTATTTTGGAGACGTCATATTATCTCCGCTCATATTTTGTAGTTAGAAATATTTTTAGGAGAGAAAAATAATTAGAATCACACTGTCCTCGTATCGGTATTCGAGCGAACTCGTATACGAAAACAGTAAAATTCCCAACTCTCTCCGTAGGTCCTTGAGTTGCTTAGAATTTCGAGGAACTCCACGAACAAAAATGCAAAAATATGAAAATGCAAATATGATCTATTTATAACATTCCACGGGCACTGGTGCGAGCGGCACGCTTTGGCGTGGCCGACCATGTCTGGACCTAGATACCCTTAGTCCAAAAGAAGAGATATTGGGGTCCAGGGGCAAACTTGAGATTTGCACATTGCCCCAAAGCAGACCAACAACCAAGTGTTTGTGCTGTGCAGTGGGGACACCAGCTTGGGAACGAAGGAAGGGCTTTGTCTGGTCATGATCACATACTAAGATGATGTTGATCACCAAAAATCAGCCTAAGGGTAGGAGTTTAGATGAGGGTTGCTGTAGAAAGTGCAAAACTGGTCAGATTTGGACATTATGAATTTGCACTCACATTCTTGATTGTCATGAGCTTTAAGTTGGAGGAGTGTGGTTATTTTATCACATGAAGTTGTTGTAAAAGTTTCATGCCATTTGGAAATACTAAAGTGGCACTTACTTCACAAAGTTTCATTCTGGACAGAAACTAGGAAAAATTCCTGAGGGCAAATGGCTAGTGAATTGAGCCAAAAATTTGGGGAGGGAGTGGATATAGATATAAGAATGCCCTGGAAAATTTTCAGCTTAAATGAAGCAATATAAAATATAATTGCTTCACAAAGTGAAAATCTGACCAGAAACCAAGATTTGGAGCTAGGCTCACGTAGATGATCTACATGAGCTTAAATTTGGTTTAGAGGCGTTATTGGATCGAATGAAGGATGTGACAAAGTTTCATCTCATTTGGACATGCCTAGAATATACTTTCTTCACAAAGTTCCTTTCTGGACAGAGACTATGTAAAATTACTGAAAAATAATTTCTAGGCAAATGAGGTTGAAATTTGGTACAGGGCAATGGTATCAACAGGAAAAGGTGTCCAAAATTTTTGGAGCCATTTGGGAAAAGATAAATAATACTTGCATCACAAAGTGCCATTTAGGGCAGAATAGGAAAACGATTATTGAAGAATTATTTTTTAACATGGCAATGAAATGTTTTGCCATATTTGAGGTAGATATGACCCAACCAATTTATGAGAATTATTTGCGAATTCTTAGAATGACAGAGATATAGGTTGCTTCACAACCTAGGGCAAAAAGAATTATTCCTTTAATAGAAAAGGAATATTCCTTGGAAAAAGAATATTGGGTTGGGTCAAGGATGAAAATTACAGGGTCTTGGGATGATGATGAGGATAGCAAGCCACTATAAAACCTAGGAAGAGAGGATCTTTCCAAGTTTCAGAACCACATAGCCACAGAAAAGCAAATAAATCCAAGAAAATCAAAGGAAAACGAAAAGGGCAAAATCCAGGCTCTTACAAACCTTCCCCCCTTCAAAAAATCTCGTCCTCGAGATTTGTGTGCTTAGGGAACAAGTAAATATTCTGTCTTGAGGAAACCGTTTCCAGCTCGGGTTTCTCCTATTTACTCTTATATAATGTTCCCACTTAGTTGGATCTGACTAACTGCCTTGATTTGGGGTGGTTTGCTTCATTGTACCTGACATTTTGACCGGGCTTGCCTCATATGTTCCTGTCCATACCGTCTCAAAATTTTCTTTCATATCTACTAGCTTAACTGAGGTTCGAACAATTATTATCACGGACATATGTGTCCTTCCTAATATTAATCCTTGAGAGAGGTATTATTCTGTATCGAGTACCGAGAATATTCCACGGAGTTGGGAACACCTTCTCGTGGAACAAAGAATTCTCTTTTATCCAGGCATCAGGTTCTTTGAATATATATGCATACCTTCTGTGTTCAAAACAGTGATGTGAACCATACATGTTCTTCTTGACAACTTGCAGGAGTTCCTGAGTTATCTTGACTGGCTTTACAGTCTTGAGTATCCAATGGTTTGAATGTTGCTTGACGTGTATGATAGAAAAATGCACTATCTCCTGATGATAATATTTGCATACTTGACTGACGATTATTTTGGCAAAGAATCCCGCTCACGGCAGGCTATTCTTGAATCTACTCCCATAGGTGAGAGATAATAATCCTCAAAGTATGTGCTCTCACACTGATTCTTCATTATTATTTTCTTTATCTGGATTCTTAATTGAAAGAATGGGTCCGTATATATTCTCTACTATTCGTGGCCCTAAGTACTATCATGCACAACATTTTGCAATTTATACTTTCGAGTTTCGTCTCGAGTCTCGGAATATTTAACGGGTTCACATGTGCTTATACAGATCTCGTTACTGTTGTTGACTATGCCGGACAGTGACATGATTAATAACATTACCTTGTCGGGTGCGCGGGATTGATCTTGATATTTACTGCTGAGGTGGTGTCTCAATGTTATCTTTCTTCAAGACTTGTCAATTCTTGCATCACCCACTGGTTTTCCTTCACTTGCATATCCAGTGAGGTTGTCGGATGCGTACCATGAACTTTTCCGTGTGCGAAGGTGTTGCATGAACTTGACAACATACATATCGTATGAAGAAATATCTAATTCTCGAGGCATACCTTTGTTTTGACTGATTTCTTATTCCCGACACAACTGTTGTAGATCTGACACTTGGAAAACACTGACATATGCTGACAACTCATTGTTTAATATCATGTACCAGTGTTGTACTGAAGAAGATTGGGCAGCTTGCGTTTTAAGCCACCGGGATATCATGCTGAGGAAGACTGGATGGCTTGTGCTCAAAGCTTTCGGTGGATAGCTTGCTGAGGAAGACTGGGTACCGTACCTCAGAAGCTTCCCCCCTTAAATACTTACTAGGGAAGACTCAGTACCTTATGCCAGAAGCTTTTGGAGTATCTTATTGAAGAAGACTACATATCATGCATGGGAAATCATTCATACCTTACTGATGTAGACTGATGAATCTTGCCTTGTACGCATCGCTGATATATAGGTAAAACTGTGTCTACAACAGCTTGCCACAGAACTAGTTAAGGCTCGCTAAGCTTTTTAACGGTGTAAATATTATGAAAAAAATTTGAAATAAATAGTGGAGCGCCACTATAATGTAACAAGATGATCCAACGGTGTGATTGTGAAAATATGCATTTATGTGTCCTCGGCAAAAAAACAATAATTTCAGCTCATTGCGACATATATATATACTGAACTATTTTTTTTTGTCCACGACACATACAGTCATAATTTGTCAATCCCTCCGTTGGATCTTATTATATTATAGTTATGTTGCTTCAGTATTTCTTTCAGGATTTTTAGAAACTTTTACACCGTCGAAAACGTTAACTAGTTCTGTGGCAAGCTATTGTAGAAAATCCTACTCCACGCATAACACTTCCGAACTGCACGCACAACGCGAGGGCACTGCACAGGTACTGCAACACAACGACTAGTGAACTTCGTCTCGAAAAAACTGTACGTGTTGTTTTTTGGGTACCTTTTTTGCTCTAGTTTTTTAACCGTTTATCGGAATTATGCGTGTAATATATCGTTGAGAAGCTATGGAGTAGACGCCACTTCGCCATGTTGAACACTTTTCAAAATTCATCACAGTTTAAGAGCAGTTTCAAAAATCGTGCTGCTCATAACGAATGGCAGTGAGCATTTTTTTCGCGTTTTCTTCTGAACTGCTCGTCGGAATGAAACAAATGATACACCGTTGGATAGATATCGTCGAGGAGCATCTTTTTCATATCTGTTATTTTTTCTAATTCGCTACGGTTTAAGAGCAGTTTTGAATTTATTAAATCGCGGAATTGTGTTTTTTCGAAATTTTTTCAATTTTCGTACTGTTTTTGCTCCAGCTTTTGAATCGTTTGTCGAAACGAGGCGTGTGATATGTCGTTGGAAAGCTGCGAACGAGGCGCAACTTTCATATGTTGAAATGTTTTTGAGATTCCTTACGGTTTTTAGTTAATTCTGAAAATCGTGCGGCTGACTACGAGAGGCAGCGGCCGTTTTTCGTGAATTTTTTACAAACCGCTGGTCGAAACCGTTGTAAAGATATCGCCGAGACGCTACTTTTTCATGTAGAACACTCTCTCTAATTCATTACGGTTTTAGAGCAGTTTTGAAATTACAAAAACGCGGACAGTCTGTTTTTCGCGACACCGAAATGGACGAGTGAACCGCATCATACAGAAAACCGCACTGCTTTAGACTGAAAACCGCACTGCATCAGACGGGCAAGTGAGCTGCATAATTTCTTTTATCGGACGTAAATTTTCTCAGACGAGTTTTTGTTGTCATTTTTTTCAAAAAAAAAGAACCAGAGTGGACCGCAGAGATGAGGGTAAGTGAACCACATCAATTTTTGTCAAATTGTCTTTACTCAATCTTCTTCAACGAACAAGAAAGTGAACAACATATGTTTCCTAAATACATTTGTTTTTTCAAATGAAGTGAACTACAAAGTCTTTCAAAGTGGACTTTTTAACATAGGAAGGCACTGCATTACCCGCTTTCCAACCAGCTGACTACATTACATTAGAATTCTCTAGATTGCAAAAGTAATATAGTGGATTACATTAGACTTTTTTCTAAACTGCACTGGTCCCCCGCTCGTGAGTGGGAGCAGAAATTATACATGGGGAGTGGAAGGTGGTAGTGCACACATTGAGGTTTGGGCATTTTTTTCAAGTAACATACTGCAAGCGAGATCATGAAAGCCAAACGAACTGCACACAAGTGCACGATGGCAGCGAACCAACTAAAATGCATGCCACGACAAAACCGAAGTCCCACACACCAGGGAAATGCACGCCCATCATCCTCTCAAGTCCCGGCGTACTGCACCGATGACCCAACTGAGCTGAAGTGAAGAGCAACCTGCACTGCACATCCCCCACCTTATTCTGCACACCCGGCAAACTGCATATCACGAGCAATTCTGGTCAGAGGCCACACATGAAGAAGTAAAAAGAAGGGGAGATGAAGAAGGATCGGCACGTCAACCAAACTGCACGAGCCGAGAAGCTGCACCATATAGGGGGGCTGAGCCATCTACAAGCAAACCGCATGGAGGCTATTTGACGAACGACATGTGTGCCGTTTGAGAGCCGCAGGCCGTGCACGATCAGCAGGCGAACCGCAACGCACACGCTGGCGAGATGCACGTTCTGCTTGCCCGAGCTGCCGATCCAAAATCCAAAAAAAGTGCACCGGCCAACGCCGCGACCTCTGACGGGGATGGGTAGGATGTAGGTGGAGGCAGGATGCGGATCTAGCGACCGGACTAAGTTGGGCAGAAGCAGCGGATCACCGGAGACAAGCCTCGCTGGCGGCGGCTGCTGGGTGAGCTCGCAACAGATCCGGCCGTGGCGAACATCAGGAGGTCGATGGCCAATCAAGATAGGAGGAAGGGGGAGCTCGCGCCGTTTGTCGGAGGGGAGAGGCTACGGGCGCCGCCGCTGGTCACCGATGACTGCAACAACGGGGTCGGCTATGGCGGCCGCGAACTGCACGCTCAGCTACAACGAGCTGCACGCCATGCAACCGAGCTTCATGTCGCTCGGCCGAGCTGCAATCCCGTCATTTGCGAACTGCACTGACTCGCCGGCCGAGCTACAATCCGCCATCCGCGAACTGCAGGGGGCGAGTAGTGAGAGCGAAGGGAGCCTGGGCGCGTCGAATTTTTCCGAAGAGGTGGAAGCAGCAGTCGTCAGAGGGAGGCGGAGGTGGAGGTTGGCTCCTTGATCCCATCGCCTAGTGGCATGGCGGGCCCGGACCCATCCCCAGGTGCCGGCTAGGGGAACGTAGCAACGGTCCAGAGGCCGTGGAGGCCGGCCGTCGCGGGGCGGCCTGGGATGCCGGAGAGGTGGAGGCCAGCCGTCACGGGGCGGTGTGGGGTGTTGGAGAGGTGGAGGCCGGTCATCACGGGGTGGCGTGGGGTGTCGGAGAGGTGGAGGTCAGCGTCCCGGGGCGGGATCGTAGTCGGATAGCCGTGGCCGGGGTAGGGCGCCATTGTGTGGCGCGGGGCTGGGGTCGCCGAGGTCGGCCTTCGCGGGGAGGTGTGGGGCGCCATGGCCGGAGTTGGGCGGGGCTATTGGCGGCCGGGCGAGGAATGCGAGGAA
>LR738709.1:631997869-632078019 GCA_902687465.1 Secale cereale | reverse complement strand
ATATATATATATATATATATATATATATATATATATATTCTTATCATTCCAGCTGCTGATTACTTGTATGACAAGAATTGTCTGACTGTCCTTGCTGAATTCATTGCATATTTGGACTGACTTCTGAGTGTCGTATATTTTAAATCTGGCTCATGGGAGAGTCGATCAATGTGTACGGGTCATACCTTTGGCTAGAAATGCTTGTTGGACTTGGATCCAATTTTTGTCCTCCTGCTGGTTTAATCATTGCTATAATAAAGATGAATTTCTGACGGGGAATTTGATACTGAAAGTCCGAGGAGAATATAATTTGTATCCATACCTGATGTCTGCAGTACGATGCTCTCAGATGAAAATATCATTCCTTTTAACTGAGTCCCTTGGTGTATATTTTTGCTTCTCACTTCTTCTTCTGATCCGGTATCGGTTTATTAGCAATTTTCCATAAGGGGGTAACATCGAGGATTCAGAGAAGAAGCACAAGAAAACGATTGATTGCAACAAAGCGCACAACAAACAAGCTTACAAAACTATTCCACACAGGCAGACACAAGCATTATACTACAGCAGATGCACATGCACTACACGAAGGACTACACCCTACGCTTGAGAAAACGCTCGGGAGCTGACGAAGTAGCGAGCGGGACGGCTGGCTCCGAAACTCCGGATGGACGAGGTGGAGGGGTTGGAGAAGCTGGTGGAGACTGAGGTAAAGCGGCACCAAGCAATCTCCTGGCTCGAATGGCATCTCGGACTAACTCGCAAATAAGAACACACTCAGCCATCATGTAATGAGACATGGCGAGGATAGCCGGGTCATCTTGGGGATTGACAGAGGGAAACTGGATCCGCCTAGGACTCTCGACGAGAGTGGGATAATATTGATAGGCACGGTTCTCGTGCACCATGCTCTTTTGATGACGAAGACCGGTGATTCCTGGCATTGCGGCAAGCTGAACGACATGCTTGGGAGTAGCGTCATAACCACCGTGGAAACTGTAGGTGCGCTTAACGACAGGAATCGGGGCTGATAGATGAACATGAGCATATATTCCCGAATTCTTCCCCCGGCAGAACACTGGAATACTTGATACTGGGGTGGATCTCCGAGGGGATAAATATTGCGCCACATATCGCCAAGGAGGGTGGCTAAGCTGAGAGGTGCAGGAGTGGGACTTAACTCGATAGGAACACCGTCGGGAGCTCTGGGAATGGCACTGAACTCATGGAAATTGACCGCCATCTACGCACGAAATAGGAGTTAGGGTAACCGAGTAAGACTATATGCAACAAACAAATGCAACAACCAAATGCAGCAAGCAAGGGCAACAACCGGACCCTATACTACCATTTTCTAACAATCCGGCGGACTAGGACGCTCTACAGCCAGACCTGCTCTGATACCAAGCGTTGTGGCACCCTGGCTCGGAGGAACCGGAGTGCCCCATATTCCAGCCCAGAGATCGAGGATTAGTCTTCTGGAATACGGCACTGCTTAGCATAGAACAAACCAGCTTTATATTACAACACGAATATAAATACAAGGTCTCCGATATTACAATGAATAACACTGGCACGGAGAAGCTATGCCAACCACGGTTGCTCTATGCAAGCAGCATAACAACTCGAGGCAGCGGAACCTCTACTGGCAGCGGAACAACGAACGATGATGATGGACTCCAATCCGCAAGAACTCTGGCTGGAACGTTTATCCTAGCTTGCGAACATGGGAACCACACCAAACAAGCAAGCAATCCAGGCACGACCTGCAAACTGGTATGACACGCCAGGTCAGTACACTGAATGTACTTTCAAGCTCACAATAAACCAAAAGCAGTCAAGACAAGAATAACATGGCATTAGCAGGTTAAAGCAATCATGGGCATGCCATTATCAGGATAACATGGCATGTACAACATGATGCAGCTAGAACAATACGAACATGGCATGAACATGTGAACATGATGATACTACATGCAACAAGTTAACATTTTCATGCACCAACTTACTCTGCTCGGGTTACCTTGTAACCATCACATGCAGAAGCTTACCATCACAGATATCACACGATCATCTCAGGATCCAATCAAGCTTGGTATTAACAATACCGTAGTAATCATTATATGACCACAAGGAGCTTGATCTTTACCCATGATTCTCGCACAACATCACAAAAATCCATCAACTTGGTATCCTTGATACCACGATGATCCTCTCACGATCACAACCAACTTCTTTCTCATCATCGAACCACGGTTGTTATTAGGCACATTATTATTACTGTTGACTCATACTGTGACCGACACGAACTGGGCCCATATCCGTGAGCGCGGCTATCGATAGAATAAAACACACACTCTGTAGAGGTTAGTACATTGTACCCACACCACGGAACCCATGGCCTTGCACTCTGATAACCCACAAGTATAGGGGATCAATTGTAGCCTCTTTCGATAATTAAGAGTGTCGAACCTAACGAGGAGCTAAAGGTAGAACGAATATTCCCTCAAGTTCTATCGACCACCGATACAACTCTACGCATGCTTGAAATTCGCTTTACCTAGAACAAGTATAAAACTAGAAGTACTTTGTAGGTGTAACGGGATAGGTTTGCAACAATATAAAGAGCACGTAAATAAAAACTAGGGGCTGTTTAGATAAATAAGCAATAAAGTTAGTATAGCAAGTGTGCAAAAGTGGTGGTAGGAGTTGCGAAATTGTCCCTAAGCAATTGACTACGTTACTAGACCGATAGCAAGTTTTATGTGGGAGAGGCCACTGCTAGCATGTCATCCCTGACTTGGAATTATATGCACTGATGATTGGAACTATCAGCAAGCATCCGCAACTACTAACGTGCATTAAGGTAAAACCCAACCATATCATTAAGATATATTGGTCCCCATTCAATCCCGTATGCATCAATTTCTACGCTAGGTTGAAGCTTCTGTCACTCTTGCCCTCCAATGCGTAGTCCTATCAACATACAACTGACCCTATGGTGTGATCCACGCGCGCGCTCATATGATGGGCACCAAAGGACAACAACATAACCACAAGAAAATTAAATCAATCATAGCAATTCACCAATCACCGATAGGACAACTAAAATCTTCTCAGATGTCATAGGATGGCAACACATCATTGGATAATAATATGAAGCATCAAACACCATGTTCAATTAGAGGGTACAGCGGGTTGCGGGAGAGTGGACCGCTGTAGATAGATGGGGGAAGGTGATAAAGATGTTGGTGAAGACGATGGAGGTGTTGGTGTAGATCGCCGTCACAGGATGATGGCCCCGGTGGCATTCCGGTGCCACCGGAAGCGAGGGGGGAGAGCCCCCCCTCATTCTCCTTCTTTCTTGGCCTTCTCCCTAGGTGATAGAAGGTTTTCCCCTCTGGTCCATGGCTTCCATGGTGGCAGAGGGGCGAGAGCCCCTCCGAGATTGGATATGTCTCTCTGTCTCTCTCTATTTCTATGTTCCTAGATTCTGGCCTTTCACCTTTTCTTAAATTCCTGGAGATCCGTTCTACCTCTTGAGCTTGCGTTGTATTCCCTCGAAGAGGAAAGGGAGATGAATCACAGTAGCGTAAGTATTTCCCTCAGTTTTTGAGAACCAAGGTATCAATCTAGTAGGAGACCACGCGCCAGTCCCTCGCACCTGCACAAACAAATAAGAACTTCCCAGCCAACGCGATAAGGGGTTGTCAATCCCTTTACGGTCACTTATGAGAGTGAGATCTGATAGAGATGATAAGATAATATTTTTGGTATTTTTGATGTAGAAACAGAAAGTAAAGAAAGCAAAAACAATGGCGACAGAAATTGGCTAGTTGATGGGAAAGTAATATGATAAAGATAGACCCGGGGGCCATAGTTTTCTCTACTGGCTTCTCTCATGATAGCGGTATTCTACGGCAGGTAAACAAATTACTCTCCAGCAATTGATAGAAAAGCGAATAATTATGAGACTATCTAGGTATGATCATTGTATATAGGAATCACGTCCGAGACAAGTAGACCGAAATGATTCTGCATCTACTACTATTACTCCACACATCGACCGCTATCCAGCATGCATCAAGTTTATTGAGTTCATACGAACAGAGTAACGCCTTAAGAAAGATGACATGATGTAGAGGGATAAACTCAAGCAATATTATGAAAACCCCATCTTTTTATCCTCGATGGCAATAATACAATACGTGCCTTGCTGCCCCTACTATCACTGGGAAAGGACACCGCAAGATTGAACCCAAAGCCAAGCACTTCTCCCATTGCAAGAACTATAGATCTAGTAGGCTAAACCAAACCAATAATTCGAAGAGACTTGCAAGGATATTATGAGCACACATAAAAAGTTCAGAGAAGAACCAAATATCTTTCATATATAACCTTGATCATAAACTCACAATTCATCGGATCTCGACAAACACACTGCAAAAAGAAATTACATCGATTAGATCTCCTCGAAGACCGAGGAGAACTTTGTATTGAGATCCAAAGAGAGAGAAGAAGCCATCTAGATATTAGCTATGGACCCGAAGGTCTGTGGTAAGCTACTCACAACTCATGGTGAGGGCGATGATGATGATGATGAAGGCCTCCGTGATGGATCCCCCTCCCGGAACAGGCTCCAAGATGGGATCTCCACGGGAACAGAAGCTACGGCGGTGGAATTATGGTTTTCTCTCTGCCTATGGAGTTTCTGGGGTACGTAGGTATATATAGGAAGAAGGGGTGCACCGGGGGCCACACGGGCTGCCCTCGAGGCAAGGGGGCGCGCCCCCCACCCTTGAGGGTGGCCCCTCTGTCCCCTGGCTTGGCCCTGAAGTCTTTCGTGTGTGATTTCCTCCAAAAATATCTCTCGCGAAGGTTTTGTTCCGTTTGGACTCCGTTTGATATTCCTTTTCTGCAAAACCCTGAAATAGGAAAAAAAACAGCAATCTGGACTAGGCCTTTGGGTTAGTAGGTTAGTCCCAAAAATCATATAAAAGTGAATGTTAAATCCCATAAAACATCCAAGACTTCACAAATAATAGCATGGAACAATAAAAAATTATAGATACGTTGGAGACGTATCAAGCATCCCCAAGCTTAATTCCTGCTCTTCCTCGAGTAGGTAAATGATAAAGAAAGAATTTTTGATGTGGAATGCTAACCAATATAGTTTTTCAATGTAATTCTCTTAATTGTGGCATGCATGTTCAGATCTGAAGGATTCAAGATAAAAGTCTATATTGACATAAGAAATAACAATACTTCAAGCAATACTGACAAAGCAATCATGTCTTCTCAAAATACTATGGCTAAAGGAAGTTATCCCTACAAAATCATATAGTGTTGGCTATGCTCCCTCGTTATCACACTAAATATTCATATTATGCACAACCCCGATTTCAGGCAAGCATTTGTTTTCATGCTCTATCTTTTCAAACCTTTCAACTTTCAAGCAATACATGAGCGTGAGCCATGGACATAGCACTATGGGTGGAATAGAGGTGGTTGTGGAGAAGACAAAAAGAGGGAGATAGTCTCACATCGACTAGGCATATCAACGGGCTATGGAGATGCCCATCAATAGATATCAATGTGAGTGAGTAGGGATTGCCATGTAACGGAAGCACTAGAGCTAAATATGAATGAAAGCTCAACAAAAGAAACTAGTGGGTGTGCATCCAACTTGCTTGCTCACGAAGACCTAGGGCATTTGAGGAAACCCATCGTTGGAATATACAAGCCAAGTTCTATAACGAAAATTCCCACTAGTATATGAAAGTGACTAAACATGACACTCTCTACAATGAAGAACATGGTGCTACTTTGAAGCACAAGTGTGGAAAAAGATAGTAGCAATTGTCCCTTTTTCTTTTCTTTTTTTTACTTTTTTCCTTTTTTTCTTTTTTTTGGGGCCTTTCTTTTTTTTGGCCTTTCTTTTTTTTTCTTTTTCTTTTTTTTGCGGAGGCGCTTTATAGATTCAGCATTTCCTCCCATGGGACAATGCTCTAATAATGATTATCATCACACTTTCATTACAACACGATATTACAACTCGATACTACAACAACAAAGTATGACTCTATATGAATCCCTCCGGCGGTGTATCGGTATGTGCAATGAAACAAGAGTGACATGTATAAAAATTATGCATGGTGGCCTTGCCACAAATACGATGTCAACTACATGATCATGCATGGCAATATGACAATATGATGCGTGTGATATAAACGGAACGGTGGAAAGTTGCATGGCAATATATCTCGGAATGGCTATGGAAATGCCATGATAGGTAGGTATGGTGGCTGTTTTGAGGAACAATATGGTGGCTGTTTTGAGGAAGGATATATAGTGGGTTTATGGCACCGGCGAAAGTTGCGCGGTACAAGAGATGCTAGCAATGGTGGAAGGGTGAGAGTGCGTATAATCCATGGACTCAACATTAGTCATAAGAACTCATATACTTATTGCAAAAATTTACAAGTCATCAAAACAAAGGAATCAACGCATGCTCTTAGGGGGGAGGTTGGTAGGAGTTAACCATCGCGAGCCCCCAACCTCCACACAAAGGTTGATACTCTATAAATACCTCATGCTTTCACTTAGTCACACAATCGTTCACCATACGTGCATGCTACGGGAATCACTAACCTTAGCACAAATATTTCTCAATTTCATATTCACTCCGCTAGCATGACTTTAATATCACTATCCTCATGTCTCAAAACAATTATCAAGCATCCAACATTTCTTTATTCAATGCACTTGATGTGAATTTTTTTACTACATTGACATTGGATGTTTATCATGTGAAGACTAGTTTCTTTAGCCTAAACACTTTACCATGCTGTGTTAATAGACTCTCAAATAGATCTAGGTGGAGCATGAGAGTTTAACAATTTCTACAAAATATTACCACCACCATGCTCTAAAAGATATAAGTGAAGCACTAGAGCAAAAACTATTCAACTCAAAAGATATAAGCAAAGCACATAGAGTGTTCTAATAATTTCTAGGCCATATTTAACTCTTTCAAATAGGTGTGTACATCAAGTATGATTGTGGCAAACTAACAAGCAAAGACTCAAATTATACAAGTCGTTCCAAGCAAAACACATAGGATGTTGCGAATAAAAATATAGCTCCAAGTATAGTTACCGATGGATGAAGACGAAAGAGGGGATGCCTTCCCGGGGCATCCCCAAGCTTAGGCTTTTTTATTATCTTGAATTTACTTGGGGTGCCATGGGCATCCCCAAGCTTGGGCCTTTGCTACTCATTGTTCCATAGTCCATCAAAGCAATACTCAAAACTTGAAAACTTCACAACACAAAACTTAGACAAAAATTCTCGTGAGCTCCGTTAGTAAGAGAAAGCAAACCACCACTCAAAAGTACAGCAAGGAGTTCATTCATTGTTTATATTGGTGTTAAACCTACTGTACTCCAAGTTTTCTATGATTCATATCCTCCAATATTAGTCATAGATGCATCGGAAAAAGCAAACAACACACGAAAAACAGAATCTGTCAAAAACAGAACAGTGTGTAGTAATCTGCTGGGTTTGCCTACTTCTAGAAGTCCAAAAATTCAAACTAAATTGGTAGATTTGCGCAATTTGTCTACCCATCATCAGAAAAAAGAATCAACTAAAAAGCACGCTCCAGTAAAATCTGAAGACTACTTTAGTGAGCGCTAACGATTCTGTTTTTCACAGCAAGATCAAATAAACTTCACACAAGTCCTACCAAAGGTTCTACTTGGCACAAACACTAAACAAAACATGAAAACACATCTAATCAGAGGATAGATGCAACATTTATTCCCTAACAGCAACAAAAGCAAAAAAACATAAAATTGGGTCGCCTCCCAACAAGCGCTATCGTTTTACGCTCCTAGCTAGGCACGATACAAGATAGATCTAGGTATTGTCATCTTTGGAAGGCAATCCATAAGTGGCTCTCATGATATATTCATATGGTAATTTGATTTTCTTTCTAGGAAAGTGTTCCATGCCTTTCCTTAACGGAAATCAGAATCTAATATTTCCTTCCTTCATATCAATAATTGCACCAATCGTTCTAAGGAAAGGTCTACCAAGAATAATAGGACACGAAGGATTGCAATCTATATCAAGAACAATGAAATCTACGGGCACATAATTCCTATTGGCAACAATAAGAACATCATTAATTCTTCCCATAGGTTTCTTAATAGTGGAATCCGCAAGATGCAAATTTAAAGAACAATCATCAAGATCATGGAAACCTAGCAAATCACACAAATTTTTGGGATAGTGGAGACACTTGCACCCAAATCACACAAAGCATAGAATTCATGATCTTTTATTTTTATCTTTATAGTAGGTTCCCATTCATCATAAAGCTTTCTAGGTATAGAAACTTCCAACTCAAGGTTTTCTTCATAAGATTGCATCAAAGCATCAACTATGTGTTTAATGAAAGCTTTATTTTGACTATAAGCATGCGGAGAATTTAGCACGGATTGCAACAAAGAAATACAATCAATGAAAGAGCAATTATCATAATTTAATCCCTTGAAATCCAAAGTAGTGGGTTCATCACTATGCAAAGTTTTAATCTCTTCACCCCCACTTTTAGCAATTTTAGCAGCAAGATCTAAAAACTCTAAATCATTGGGACACCTTAAAACAGAATCATCTCCAATCCTATTCTCATCAAGATTAATACTAGCAAACAAGGATCTAATAGGAGACACATCATTCAGATCTTCATCTTTATTTTCACGATAACTAGAAGAACACGATTTAATATAATCTTCTCTTTTAGCACGCATTCTAGCGGTTCTTTCTTTGCATTCATCAATGGAAATTCTAATGGCTTTGAGAGACTCATTGATATCATGCTTAAGTGGGATAGATCTAAGTTTCAGAGAATCAACATCAAGAGTAATTCTATCCACACTTCTAGCCAATTCAACAACTTTAAGCAATTTCTCTTCAAGCATAGCATTGAAATTCTTTTGCGATATCATAAACTCCTTAACACTAGTTTCAAATTCAGAGGGCATCTTTCCATAAGAGTTGTTGTAGGAATTACCAAAATTATTAGAGGAATTACTAGGAAAAGGCCTAGGATAAAAATTACCTCTATAAGCATTGTTACCAAAATTATTCCTACCAACAAAATTCACATCCAAAGATTCATTGTTATTCTCAATCAAAATGGACAAAGGCATATCATTTGGATCAGAAGAAGCACTCTTAGCAGCAAACAATTTCATAAGTTCATCCATCTTTCCACTCAAAACACTAATTTCTTCGATAGCATGCACTTTTTTACTAGTAGATCTTTCGGTGTGCCATTGAGAATAATTAACCATAATATTATCTAGGAGTTTGGTAGCTTCTCCTAAGGTAGTTTCCATGAAAGTGCCTCCGGCGGCCGAATCTAAAAGATTTCTTGAAGCAAAATTTAAGCCAACATAAAAGTTCTGAATAATCATCCATAGATTCAAACCATGTGTAGGACAATTACGTATCATTAATTTCATTCTCTCCCAAGCTTGTGCAACATGCTCATGATCTAGTTGCTTAAAATTCATAATATCGTTTCTAAGAGAGATGATCTTAGCAGGAGGGAAATACTTAGAGATAAAAGCATCTTTAAACTTATTCCACGAATCAATACTATTTCTCGGCAGAGTGGAGAACCAAGTTTTAGCACGATCTCTAAGTGAAAACGCAAATAACTTCAATTTAAAAATATCGTTATATGTATCCCTTTTCTTTTGCATATCACACAAATCAACAAAGTTGTTTAGATGGGTAGCGGCATCTTCACTAGGAAGGCCGGAGAATTGATCTTTCATGACAAGATTCAACAAAGCAGCATTGATCTCACAAGATTCAGCATCGGTAATAGGAGCAATCAGAGTGCTAATAAAATCATTGTTGTTGGTATTGGAAAAGTCACACAATTTGGTATTGTTCTGAGCCATAGTGACAAGCAAGCAATCCAACACACACAGGCAAACAAGAAGCAAGCAAACGAAAAACACACGGCGGAAGAAGGGCACATAAAACGGCAAAGGTGAAGTGGGGGAGAGGAAAACGAGAGGCAAATAAATGTAATGCGAAGGATAAGGGTTTGTGATAGGTACTTGGTATATGACTTTTGCGTAAGCCTCCCCGGCAACGACGCCAGAAATTCTTCTTGCTACCTCTTGAGCTTGCGTTGTATTCCCTCGAAGAGGAAAGGGAGATGCAGCACAGTAGCGTAAGTATTTCCCTCAGTTTTTGAGAACCAAGGTATCAATCCAGTAGGAGACCACGCGCCAGTCCCTCGCACCTGCACAAACAAATAAGAACTTCGCAGCCAACGTGATAAGGGGTTGTCAATCCCTTTACGGTCACTTACGAGAGTGAGATCTGATAGAGATGATAAGATAATATTTTTGATATTTTTGATATAGAAACAGAAAGAAAATAAAGAAAATAAACAACGACGACAGAAATTGGCTAGTTGATGGGAAAGTAATATGATAAAGATAGACCCGGGGGCCATAGTTTTCTCTAGTGGCTTCTCTCATGATAGCGGTATTCTACGGCGGGTAAACAAATTACTGTCGAGCAATTGATAGAAAAGCGAATAATTATGAGACTATCTAGGCATGATCATTGTATATAGGCATCACGTCCGAGACAAGTAGACCGAAACGATTCTGCATCTACTACTATTACTCCACACATCGACCGCTATCCAGCATGCATCTAGTGTATTGAGTTCATACGAACAGAGTAACGCCTTAAGAAAGTTGACATGATGTAGAGGGATAAACTCAAGCAATATGATGAAAACCCCATCTTTTTATCCTCGATGGTAACAATACAATATGTGCCTTGCTGCCCCTACTGTCACTGGGAAAGGACGCCGCAAGATTGAACCCAAAGCCAAGCACTTCTCCGATTGCAAGAACTATAGAACTAGTAGGCGAAACCAAACCAATTATTCAAAGAGACTTGCAAGGATATTATAAGCACACATAAAAAGCTCAGAGAAGAACCAAATATCTTTCATAGATAACCTTGATCATAAACTCACAATTCATCGGATCTCGACAAACACACCGCAAAAAGAGATTACATCGAATAGATCTCCTCGAAGATCGAGGAGAACTTTGTATTGAGATCCAGAGAGAGAGAGAAGAAGCCATCTAGATACCATCTATGGACCCGATGGTCTGTGGTAAACTACTCACAACTCATGGTGAGGGCGATGATGATGATGATGAAGGCCTCCTTGATGGATCCCCCACCCGGAACAGGCTCCAAGATGGGATCTCCACGGGAACAGAAGCTACGGTGGCGGAATTAGGGTTTTCTCTCTGCGTATGGAGTTTCTGGGGTACGTAGGTATATATAGGAAGAAGGGGGGCACCGGGGGCCACACGGGCTGCCCTCGAGGCAGGGGGCGCGCCCTGGGAAGGGGGGCACGCCCCCCACCCTCGAGGGTGGCCCCTCTGTCCCCTGGCTTGGCCCTGAAGTCTTTCGTGCGTGATTTCCTCCAAAAATATCTCTCGCGAAGGTTTCGTTCCGTTTGGACTCCGTTTGATATTCCTTTTCTGCATAACACTTAAATAGGCAAAAGAACTGCAATCTGGACTGGGCCTTTGGGTTAGTAGGTTAGTCCAAAAAATGATATAAAAGTGAATGATAAAGCCCATTAAACATCCAAGACTTCATAAATAATAGCATGGAACAATCAAAAATATAGATACGTTGGAGATGTATCAATCCGTAACTCCGATTGGGCTGAATTTTTGACACGATTTGTATCCGGATATTAGCTTTATTGCTACTAAATAAGGGCACCAACCGCCTTACGGGGTGGCCACGAGGGCCCAGGATGCGCTTGATCCCCTCGGGCGTGCCCCCCTGCCTCGTGGCCCTCTCGGGCATCGTCTCGCGTTGATTTTCTTCCCAAAAATCACATATATTCCAAAAAAGTCTCCGTCCATTTTTATCCCGTTTGGACTCCATTTAATAAGGATATTCTCCGAAACAAAAAAACATACAACAAACAAGAACTAGCACTAGGCACTGGATCAATATGTTAGTCCCAAAAATAGTATAAAAAGTTGGCAAAAGTATGTAAAAGTTGTAGAATATTGGCATGGAACAATCAAAAAATATAGATATGAGATAGACGTATCAGCATCCCCAAGCTTAATTCCTGCTTGTCCTCGAGTAGGTAAATGATAAAAAAGATAATTTTTGATATGGAATGCTACCTAGCATAATCTTGATCACGTAATCTAATCATGGCATGAATATGAAGACACGAGTGATTCAAAGCAATAGTCTATCATTTGACATAAAACAATTTAATACTCGGGCATCCCAACAAACAATCAAGTCTTTCAAAATATCAATGCTAAAGAACGTTATCCCTACAAAATCATATAGTATTTTATGCTCCCTTTTCTTAACACAAGCTACCCCTCATGCCCATCCCGGTGTCAGCCAAGCAATTGTTTCATACTTTACTTTTTCGAACCTTTTCAACTCTTCACGCAATACATGAGCGTGAGCCATGGACATAGCACTATGGGTGGAATAGAAGGTGGTAGTAGAAAAAAGTAGGGAGAAAGTCTCACATCGACTAGGCAAATCAATGGACTATGGAGATGTCCATCAATTGATATCAATGTGAGTATGTAGGGATTGCCATGTAACGGATGCACTAGAGATATAAGTGTATGAAAGCTCAAAAGAAAACTAGTGGGTGTGCATCAACTTGCTTGCTCATGAAGACCTAGGAAAATTTGAGGAAGCCCATCGTTGGAATATACAAGCCAAGTTCTATAACAAAAAATTCCCACTAGTATATGAAAGTGACAACATAGGAGACTCTCTATCATGAAGAACATGGTGCTATGATGAAGCACGAGTGTGGTAAAAGATAGTAGCATTGTCCCCTTTTTCTTTTTTTCTTCTTTTTTTGGCCCTTTTCCCCCCTTTTTGGCCTTTTTTCGGGACAATGCTCTAATAATGATGATCATCACACTTTAATTTACTTACAACTCGATATTACAACTCGATACTAGAACAAAAATATGACTCTATATGAATGCCTCCGGCAGTGTACCGGGATGTGCAATGATCTAGCATAGCAATGACATCAAAAAACGGACAAGCCATGAAAACATCATGCTAGTTGTCTTACGATCATGCAAAGCAATATGACAATGATGGTGCGTGTCATAACAAACGGAACGGCGGAGTTACATGGCAATATATGTTGGAATGGCTATGGAAATTCCATAATAGGTAGCTATGGTTGCTGTTTTGAGGAAGGGTATAAGGTGGTTTGATGCACCGGCGAAAATTGCGCGGTACTAGAGTGGCTAGCAAGGTGGAAGTGTGAGAGTGCGTATAATCCATGGACTCAACATTAGTCATAAAGAACTCATATACTTATTGCAAAAAGTCTATTAGCCCTCGAAGCAAAATACTATGTTAACCATCACGCGCCCCCGACCTTCACGCAAAGGTAAACAATCAAAATACAATGCGCGCCAATTTGGTTACATAGTTAGGAGACCATACGTGCATGCTTCGGGAATCACAAACCTTAACACCAATATTTTTACTAAACCACAATCATTCACTAGTACCTCCCACATATTAGCATCTCTATATCGCAAAACTATTGCAAGGAATCAAAGATATCATATTCAGCGATCTACAAGTTTTACGTAGGATTTTATGACTAACCATGTGAATGACCAACTCATGTCAACTCTCTAAATAGATATAAGTGAAGCAAGAGAGTTTTAATTCTTTCTACAAAAGATATGCGCACGCTCTAACAAATATAAGTCAAGCAAAAGAGCATTCTACAAATGGCGGTTTTCTAAGTGAGGAGAAACAGGCAATCCAAACTTCAAATGATATAAGGGAAGTACATGAAGCATTCTATAGCCATACTCAAAAGATATAAGTGAAGTGAAAAGAGCAATCTATAAATCAGCCAAGGACTATCTCATACCAGCATGGTGCATTTATTAAAAGAAAAATAAAAAGCACACGACGCTCCAAGAATTTACACATATCATGTGAACGAAACGAATTCGAAAACATACTGATACTTGTTGAAGAAATATGGGATGCCTTCCGGGGCATCCCCAAGCTTAGACGCTTGAGTCTCCTTGAATATTTACTTGGGGTGCCTTGGGCATCCCCAAGCTTGAGCTCTTGCCTCTCCTCCTTCTCCTCACATCAAGACCTCCTCGATCTTTGAACACTTCATCCACACAAAACTTAACCGAACTTTTAGTGGCGGGGTTAGTGCATATGATAAATGAAATCCCATCTTGCACTGCTCTAACATTATTGTATAATTATGAACAAACATTACCCACTGCATGCTATCACAATTCTATGGCCCCAAGTCAAGGAGGCTTCAACATGAATTCAAACATATGCAAATAATGAAGCTATAATAGCAATCTGTGAAAACAGGACAATCTGTAAAGATTTGAACATTCACCATACTTCTGTAACTCTAAAATTCTGGCAAAATTTGGAAAAATCAACAATTTGTATAGCAAGACTATGCAAAAAGTTTCAGATCCTTTTGACGTTCTAGTAAAAAATGTAAAATCATGCACTACAGCCATAGTTTCTGTTTTTGCACCGCACAAACCAACAAGCAGTTTAATCATCCTAAAGGAAACTCTTGGCACATTATTTTTATAATACAATGGAATTGTAAAAGGGGATAATTTTTTTAAGTTTCTGTAATCAAGGTTCACAAAGTTTCCATGGGCATGAACAAAGTTCAAGGCTAGCTCCCACTTTAACAATGCTCGTCTTTCTCACTTTCACTTTCCTTTTTGAAAAAGTCTTAGGTTACCCTCTTTATTTTTTTAGTTTTAAAACTTTATAAAAGCACACAGCAGAAATAAATGACTCTCTAAAACTTCCGGGTTGTCTCCCTGGCAGCGCTTTCTTTAAAGCCATTAAGCTAGGCATATAGTGCTCAAGTAATGGATCCACCCGGATCCCAAGGTATATCAAAGCCAATTTTAATTAACAATGATTTGGCATTTAGTAGTGAGCACAAAGTGATATGTGTCATGCAAAAACAAAGTCTGACTCTCTTCATATGCATCGGCATGTCATACGAGAACAATTCACGCACATCAAGTAAAGGCCAACGCATAGTATAAGCAGTTTCTTGCAATTCTATCGTGTTGGAAACGTAGAGAGGCGGAGATATAGTTCCTCTCTCATAATAATTGCAAGTAGGAGCAGCAATCACATGCATATTATACTCATCAAAATATTCATGTGTAGTAGTAAAACGCATCCCATCAATATAATCCTTAATAAGAGCAAACTTCTCCGATATAGTGTAGTTGGGAGAATTCAAAAGATAATAGGACTATCATGTGTGGGTGCAATATCAACAATTTCATTCTTAACATAAGGAACTATAGCAAGTTCATCTCCATAAGCATAATTCATATTGGCATCTTGGCCACAAGCATAGCAAGCATCAAGTTCATCAAAAAGGGATATTTCGAACGAATCCAAGGGATCATAGCAATCATCATAGCATCCATCCTTCGGTAAGCACGAAGGGAAATTAAACAATGTATGAGTTAAAGAGTTACTCTCATTAGAAGGTGGGAACGGGTAGCTAATCCGCTCTTCCTCCTTTTGTTCTTCGCTCTCCTTTTCTTTTTTTCATCTAATGAGCTCACAGTGTCACTAATTTCTTCTTCCATAGACTCCTGCAAAATATTAGTCTCTTCTTGGACAGCAGAGGAGTCTTCAATATATGGTTTAATATAAGGATTAGAAGCATAATTATCATAGCAATATTTAAGTATGGCCAAATTTTCAGATTTGTAGAGAGTAGTATCACACTCTTCAATAAAAGAAGCAATTTCACAAGTACCCCTAAAAGCAACAAATTCTTCAATTTGTTGAACATCATAGTAATTATAAATCCCCTTAGTATACGAAGATACGATTCCATTATCGCTAAACTCACATTGGTAAGGAAGGTGTTTCTTAGGGTCTTTAGAACAACAAGTACAATCATATATTTCACATAAATTCCAAGCATAGCACTACAGACGATGAATTTGATCCAGTAAAAGTTTCCCTTTTTCAGATATGCGATGTCGCACATAACAAGCATGCTCATCTAAAGATTTGCCCTCAACTAAGCTAGTTGGGGTTTCAGCCCAAGCACAAATGCATCGAAGATGATCCAAGTAAAAAGTTTTAGCAGTATGATAGATTTTGAGTGGTTCTTCAACCATTGGTTTAGTAGGTACAACTATTTTTTTGGTGTTTTGCGTTTTCTACCCATAACTAAAGATAGAAAACAACTTAGAATATAAAATAAAAACTAATTAGTGATAAAGCAAACAAGCACACATGAGAATATTCGCCCCACGCTATTGCTCCCCGGGAACGAAGCCAGAAAAAGGTCTTGATAACCCACAAGTATAGGGGATCAATTGTAGCCTCTTTAGATAAGTAAGAGTGTCGAACCCAACGAGGAGCTAAAGGTAGAAGAAATATTCCCTCAAGTTCTATCGACCACCGATACAACTCTACGCACGCTTGACGTTTGCTTTACCTAGAACAAGTATAAAACTAGAAGTACTTTGTAGGTGTAACGGGATAGGTTTGCAAGAATATAAAGAGCGCGTAAATAAAAACAAGGGTCTGTTTAGATAAAGAAGCAATAAAGTTAGTATAGCGAGTGTGGAAAAGTGGTGGTAGGAGTTGTGAAATTGTCCCTAAGCAATTGACTACGTTACTAGACCGATAGTAAGTTTTATGTGGGAGAGGCCACTGCTAGCATGTCATCCCTGAGTTCGAATTATATGCACTAATGATTGGAACTATTAGAAAGCATCCGCAACTACTAACGTTCATTAAGGTAAAACCCAACCGTAGCATTAAGATATATTGGTCCCCCTTCAATCCCGTATGCATCGATTTCTACGTAGGCTGAAGCTTCTGTCACTCTTGCCCTCCAATACGTAGTCCTATCAACATACAACTAACCCTATGGTGTGATCCACGCGCGCACTCATATGATGGAAACCAAAGGACAGCAACATAACCACAAGCAAATTAAATCAATCATAGCAATTCACCAATGACCGATATGACAACGAAAATCTACTCAGACATCATAGGATGGCAACACATCATTGGATAATAATATGAAGCATAAAGCACCATGTTCAAGTAGAGGGTACAGCGGGTTGCGGGATAGTGGACTGCTGTAGATAGATGGGGGGAGGTGATGAATATGTTGGCGAAGATGACGGAGGTGTTGGTGTAGATCGCCGTCTCACGATGATGGCTCCGGTGGCACTCCGGTGCCACCGGTAGCGAGGGGGGAGAGCCCCCTCCTTCTCTTTGTTCCTTGGCCTTCTCCCTAGGTGGGAGAAGGGTTTCCCCTCTGGTCCATGGCCTCCATGGCGGTTGAGGGGCAAGAGCCCCTCCGAGATTGGATCTATCTCTCTGTCTCTCTCTGTTTTTGTGTTTCCAGATTCTAGTCTTTCACCGTTTCTTAAATTCCCGGAGATCCGTAACTCCGATTGGGCTGATTTTTTGACACGATTTGTATTCGGTTATTAGCTTCCTTGTGGGGAAGAAGGGCACCAACCGCCTTACGGGTTGGCCACGAAGGCCCAGGGCGTGCCTGACCCCCTGGGGCGCGCCCCCCTGCCTCGTGGGCCTCTCGAGCATCGTCTCGCGTTCATTCTTCTTCCCAAAAATCACATATATTCCAAAAAAAATCTCCGTCCGTTTTTATCCCGTTTGGACTCCATTTAATATGGATATTCTGCGAAACAAAAAACATGCAACAAACAGGAACTGGCACTGGATCAATATGTTAGTCCCAAAAATAGTATAAAAAGTTGCCAAAAGTATGTAAAAGTTGTATAATATTGGCATGGAACAATAAAAAATTATAGATACGACAGAGACGTATCACACTCCCATTCGGGTGGACCAACGGCGTCCCGAAAAAAACGTTCTATTTCCATGACACTCTCCCAGCCACTCCGACCAACTCCCCTTTGGGCTAAGTCCTGGGTGGCCCCGTGCCTACCAAAGACATCAACGGCCACTGTCGTGGCAATACATAAACGGTCCCAAACGGGGACAAGGATCCTTACAATAACAACGGGCGCACAAGGTTTTTGTCCGCCTACCTGATCAGGGTAGCGCGCGCCCATAACCTTCCCTCGTTGGAGGCACCGGCGATAGGCATGACAATAGACCGCATTAGGGCCTCTCCCGTAAAAGGCAAATGTGGCTGCACTAGTCAGCTCGATTCGATGGCACCATGACTCAGCCAACAGTTGTTCAAGTTCATTATTATCCAGTTAAACTTGAATGCAATAAGCTGAGTCATATATAATAACATGATGCAACTACAATGCATGAACATGATATCAACATAAGCATGTAGGTGCAACATAATCATCAAGCAAAACCACAATGTAGCATATATCCAAATGAGCATGGCATACTGACGAGCATGCATATCACAAGTATAACACTCCTCATGAGCATAGCAGGACTATTGACATCATATATAAATACCATGCAAGAATATAACAAGGATACTACCAAGTAAGCATGTAACCAACTAGCTACAACGGAACATGCATAACAACGGTACTAGATAGCAAACGACAAACATGCATCAGTATGAACATCACTACTACCAGCATACACTTCTACTACCAATCATGACATGTGACCATAATACTAGCAATTATAACAAGAAGCATCAGAACATATCATGAAGGTGAACATGAAACGCAGACTAAGGCATAGCCTAGTGGTGGGAAGGGGCTGATGCCTTCCCACCCACCCAGGTTCAAGGCATGGTACTTGCAATTTGGGTTTGTTGCACCGATTATACTGTATGGGGTTCCGTTACAGTCTTTCTGTCAAAAAAAGTTGAACATGAAACCACGAGCATAACCGAAACAACGATAGCAATAGCAAACAAGCAGACCGGTAATGAGCAAACTTTTATTAAATATTCAAGTAAAAACCATGGCTACTCCATGGCTATCATCCAAGTGGTTGTTGTGGCTTGCCTAGGCTGATGGAGACTCCGGGAAGAAGTGTGGTGAAGTCACGGTATGAAACGCCGGACGGTTCTCTCTCGGAAGGGGCTAGAATAGGGCAAGCGCATAAAGGTCACTTTTACAGTGAGACCACCTAGTGAAAATGGTACCAATAGAAAGATCTCGGTGATAGAAGTGGGCTTTGGAATCACCTGATTCAGATGTACGGTTGCGGAGATATGAAGGGTAGAAGATCAGGGACTTTTCTGTAAAAAGAATATTAACAGCCGGGTCCTTGAGTGGATAAGATGGAAGCGCATATAAGAAAATACGCTTTCAGAATTGGAAAACGTACTTTGTGCCGAAGCAGAAAAAGAATACGCTTTCAATAGCAGAAAACATACTAATGAAAGTATGCTTCCACTTATCTGAGTGGATAAGGTGGGGGTCACTTACGTGTGGGCCTGGGCCAAGGAGGCGGGACCCACTGGTAGGGGGAGGGGCCAGGCGCTCGCGTCTTCTTCCTCCCGGGCATGTGCCTCGCGTGAAGTAGAGCAGCGGCAGGGGAGGGAAGAAGCCAAGGGGTCGGCCGGCTCCAGCCACCTTCGGCCGAGGTGGGGCCACCGGTGGGACCGGGGTGGCACTATAGATCCGTTCAGAAGCAGCAGGGGCCTCGGGGAGGAGACGAGGTCGCGGGGTTGGAGGAGCACCGAGGAGGCAGAGACGGACATGCGGCGGCGCTTTCCGGTGAAACGAGCAGCTCCGGCGTGGCAAGAGGGTCGGGGCAGACTTCCAGGAGGTGGGGAGTGCGATGGTGGAGTCGGGGGAGGCTGGAAGTTGCTAGGGCGGTCGGACGATGAGGTGGACGAGCGGCGGAGGTGGCGGTCGTGCGTGGGGCACGCGGCCAGGATGGACTCCGGCGACGGGCGAGGGGTTAGGGCGACTCTTGGGGATGTGGGGAGCACGATGGAGGTGGTAGGAGGAGGAGAGGGGGCCTAGGGTGGCCGGACTAGCTCGGACTCCGTCGAACACCAAGAAGGAACGGCGAAGAACAGCGAGATGCAGCTGCTCCGGTGGTCTAATTAGGCGAGGAGGAGAGTTGTGAGCTACGGAAGAACTCGAGCACTACTTATATAGACGCGGGAGAGGGTTCGAGAGCTCAGGGGCGAGCTCCACTAGCTAACAATGGAGGAGCAGGGGTAGTACACGCCACGGGCATGGCGACGGCGACTCATTTAAGGTGAATGGCGACGAGGTAGAGCCACAAGGCAACGTAGACGGGGAAGCTCATGGACAAGGTTGGAGGTCTAGACGAGGAGGGAGGGGACAAACATAGTGGTCGGAACAATCCAGAGCTTGCACTGTGCGTGACGCCAGCGTGATCACCACGGGTACTAGCGCGGGCAGCGCACTTTGGCGTGGCTGACCATGTCTGGTAGATAGACACGGATACCCTTAGTTCAGAAGAAGAGATATTTGGGTCCAGGGGCAAAAAAGAGATTTGCAGATGGCCCCAAAGCAGACCAACAGCCAAGTGTTTGTGCTGTGCAGTGCAGACACCAGCTTGGGAATGAAGGAAGGGGTTTGTCTGGTGATGATCACATACAAAGATGATGTTGATGACCAAAAATCAGCCAAAGGGGAGGAGTTTTTAGATGAGGGTTGTTGTAGAAAGTGCAAAAGTGGCCAGATTTGGGCATTTTGAATTTGCACTCACATATTTGATTGTCGTGAGCTTAAACTTGGAGGAGTGGGGTCATTTGATCACATGAAGCTTCTGTAAAAGTTTCATGCCATTTGGAAATACAAAAGTGGCACTTACTTCACAAAGCTTCATTCTGGACAGATACTAGGAAAAATTCCTGAGGGCAAATAGCTAAGTGAATTGAGACAAACCTTTGGGGCGGGAGTGGATATCGATACAAGAATGCCTGGAAATTTTTTAGCTTAAATGAAGCAATATAAAATATAGTTGCTTCACAAAGTGAAAATCTAACCAGAAACCAAGATTTGGAGCTAGGCTCACATAGATGATCTACATGTGCTAAAATTTGGTTTAGAGGAATTATTGGATCAACTGAAGGATGTGACAAAGTTTTATCTCATTTGGACATGCATAGAATATACTTCCTTCACAAAATTCCTTTCTACACAGAAACTTTGTAAAATTGCTGAAAAATAATTACTAGGCAAATGACGTTGAAATTTGGCACAGGGCAATGGTATGGACAGTAAAAGGTGTCCAAAAAGTTTGGAGTCATCTCGGCAAAGATAAGTAGCACTTGCTTCACAAAGTGCCATTTAGGGCAGAATATGAAAATGATTATTGGAGAATTATTTTTTAACATGGCAATGAAATGTTTTGCCATATTTGAGCAATATATGACCCAACCAATTTATGAGAATTATTTGGGAATTTTTAGAATGACTGAGATATAGGTTGCTTCATAACCTAGGGCAAAAAGAATTATTCCTTTAATAGAAAAGGAATATTCCTTCGAAAAAGAATATTGGGTTGGGTCAAGGATGAAAATGACAGGGTCTTGGGATTATGATCAGGATAGGAAGCCACTATAAAACCTAGGAAGATAGGATCTTCCCAAGTTTCAGAACCACATAGCCATAGAAAAGCAAATAAATCCAAGAAAATCAAAGGAAAAAGAAAAGGGCAAAATCCATGCTGTACATGCAAGAGTGATATTGCTTATGTAGATCCGGTTGGCCAATGTAAACACGAAGTACAATCACAAAACAGGCAACTACACGTAAGGCATAAAAGTAATCAGCCTTGTGTATCACAAATTCACAATAAAGACAATCTGGGGAATTCTGGGCAGAAAAATACAAGTAAATCCGCAGCCCCTAGCAGCCGTCACCGTCACCGTCACGGCGACCAGCAACAGCGTCGACAACCCCTACGCGCAAGTCGCCCCGGCCAGCGCGTCATCAGAGTGGGGCGGCGGCAGAGTTGAGCGGCATAAGGGGGAGTGGGGGCGACAGTGGAGTTGGGGGCAGCAGGGGGAGTGGGGCGGGGGCGGTGAGGGGGGAGGTGCAGCAAAGGGGGGAGCATTACCTGCGGCAGCGGGAGGTGGCGTGCAGTGGCGACGGCGACGACGGCGACAGACTAGTAGCGTCGAGCTCTATCGGGGGAACTAGTGGATGAACTGGGATGATTCTGTAGCGGCCCGACCCAAATGGATTGAAGTCTCTGTGCTTAAGTGTCATCCCTGGATCGGTATGCTGACACACACAGTACTCGATGAATTATAACAGAGTTCAATCACACACTTTATTACATCAAGGTCATCAAAAGAGTATTTATTACAATAATATGGCCAAAGGCCATCAAAATAAAAATAAATGCGGAAGAATCGAAGGTAAATGATTCCATCCAACTCCACGGCAAACTGAGTGCAGAACAACGACCTATCGCACCTTTAATCCTCGTCGGAAAACTCTGCAACATGAGACGTTGCAGCCGTGTAGGTCAGCACATGGAATATGCTGGCAATTTCACACCATAAAATAATAATAATGAAGAAGACTATCTCTATATGCAAATTTAGCTGGTGGAGGCTCTAAGTTTATTTTTTTTGCATAAAGCCAATTTTACCCTACAACAAAGGAATAAATTTTTTATTTACTACTAAATTAAAAATGCCATTAATGAGAAGGTTCCTCCAACTCAATCCAAAAATTCCCAAGTTATTAGTAACCCAATAATTTTATTTAGGAGAGTGATGAGATCAACCAATAATTCACTTCTAGATACTCAAGTTGTCCATAACCGGGGACACGGCTAACCATGATTAGTTTGTACACTCTGCAGAGGTTTGCGCACTTTTCCCCACAAGACTCGACCACCTCCATGATCGGAAGATCGAGACATAGCCTTTCTGAAGTATTTCCTCTAAACTCTGGGTAGACCGGTACACCTACTTTCCCCTACATCAGCTAGTCTACCACGAAAAGAGGTCACACAACTTACTCAACTATGCCAGAGCCCATAATGGCTTGTGGCTGCACACGGAAGTTTCTAGGCATGAAATATCTTATGATCCCTTTGAGCCTGGGTGGCGGACCTAGGGTAATCACATGGGTACTCCGGGATTCCCATTGGGCAAGCACTGGTTTCTCCAGGTGCCCCAAACAATCCACCCAGATGTGTATTAAAGTTGCCACCTTATGTTGTCCCAAAATTATTATCTCTCGCAACTTGCATGTATCACACATACCAATCCCCGTCTATGAGCATGGCTAAGCAATATATGATATAACGAATAAAATCTCGGGGTGATAAAAGGTCATAGGTTCCTACCACATAAACTACATAGCATAATCACATGTTCCCAATCCTACTCATGCAATCTTTGAGGGTGAAACTAATGCATAGTAAAAACTGGGTATTGAAAATTATGATCAAAGTGTGAACTTGCCTTGCTGATGTTCGTTGAACTCTAAAGATTCATAGTAGCAAGCTTCGCACTCCGGATGATCTAGCGTAAGCAAGCAATAACATACATAAGCATACAAGCAAAGAATCCAAAAGAAAACGAATAAAAGGCTTCGAAAAACTCCAAAAAAACACCCAAATAAAGTTTCTGTACCGAACGTAATTTTTACAGCAACAAAAATAAATGGTTTTGGTTTTAACAGAAGGTACATGTCACAAGCTTCGATTAGCAAAAAGAATCACCCAAAACGGAGTTACGAAACTCAAGTTATGGCCTAACGAAGTTTGAATTCAGATCTTCTTGAATTCAAATTTTAAAATTTTCAAAAATATATTTCGTTTGGTTCTTTGGATAGAGGATATTTTTAGGAAACCGTAGGAAAAAGAATCAACTAAATTGGATCTATAGACTAAAGGATATACTTGAAACAAGATTTGGTATAGAATCTGAACTGGAAAATATACTGATAAAAGAGAAAAAAAATTGGACAGGGTGTTCACCGGACTTGTCGCCGGAGACGAGGAAGAAGGCGGCTCCGGTGTGTTTCGGCGAAGGACGCGTGCGGGATGGTGAAGAGCAACGTGATGCGAATCCGAGGAGCAGTACCGCAGTGTCGGTATCGCCTCCTGGCGTGGTGGAGAAGCCGCCGGAATACACGAACTCCGGCGAGCAATTGGCGAGGTTAGGGAGGGGGAAAAGCTCCAGAAGGAGAGGGCTTCAGACGAGGGGAGAGAGGGGCTCGCGGGGATGCTTTATATAGGGCTTGGGGAGGTCAGAATCCGAGAAGATTATGGTGTTTAATGGTGGCTGTTTCTCTGCCTCGTAATGGCCATTACAGGCGACTCCAAGGCGCACTAGGAAGGGGAAGGGGTAGAGGAAGGCGAGGGGAACCGATTCCGGGGGTTAGTGGGTACGGGGAAGGGAGTTGAGGGGAGAGAGAGGTGGAGGCGCCATGGATGACCGTGTGTTCGTGTTCCTCTGTACATGAACGACCACGAAGAAGAAGATAGCGCTGGCATGGGCCTTTCATGGCCCGTGGCTGGTTTTTTTTGACAGAGAGAAAAAACAATGTATAGATAGAAAATAAAAATATTTTAATATAGGACATATATATATCAAAAAAATCAGAAAAATAAATCCTACGTGATGAACTATTTTTCAGAGGCTAAATAAAAACTTTATAAAAAATATTTTTCAAAAAAATTCAAAAGAAACTCAAATTTGAATTCAAAACTTCCGGCATTGTTTTCTTCTGACTTTTTGGAGTGTCATGTTAGCTCCTCTCACACTTTTGAACAAGTGCTTGTCAGGGATTTTTGAAATAAATTTCAGATGCCAAGTTGAATCCAAAGTCAGATAAAACTCAAATGCCTCTGAAATTTCCAAATGACACTCAATAAAAAAATGCATAGATGCTTAGCTAATAATTGTAAAACATTCCAAATTGGAAATTTGGGATGTTACAAACCTACCCCCTTAAGATGAATCTCGCCCTCGAGATTCGGGTTGGCTAGCAAAAAGGTGTGGGTGATCATGTCGAAGATCTTCTTCGCGTTCCCAGGTGGCTTCTTCCTCGGTATGATGACTCCACTGAACCTTGCAAAACTTGATGACCTTGCTGCGGGTAACTCTGTTGGCAAACTCAATAATCTTGACAGGCTTCTCCTCATAGGTCAGATCACTATCCAACAGTATGGCTTCTAGTGGCACTGTATCTCTCAAAGGAATATCGGTCATCTCTGCATGGCACTTCTTCAACTCGGAAACGTGAAACACATCATGAACTCCTGACAAGGCTTCGGGTAATTCCAACTTGTAGGCAACTTCACCCATGCGTTCCAAAATTCTGTATGGCCCCACAAATCGTGCTGCTAGTTTGCCTTTAACCCCAAACCGTTTAACTCCTCGAAGTGGAGACACACGAAGATATGCTCTATCTCCGACTTCAAAAGTTACTTCCTTGCGTTTAGTATCGGCATAACTCTTCTGTCTGGATCGGGCTATCTTAAGTCTGTCACGGATCAACTTGACTTTCTCCTCTGAATCTTTAATTAAATCTGGTCCAAATAATTTACGGTCTCCAACTTCATCCCACATCAATGGTGTCCTGCACCTCCTTCCGTACAAAGCTTCGAAAGGGGCCATCTTCAAACTAGCTTGATAGCTGTTGTTATATAAGAATTATGCGTATGGTAAATTATCATCCCAACTAGATCCATAATCTAGCGCACAAGCTCTCAACATGTCCTCCAGAATCTGATTGACTCTCTCGGTCTGCCCATCTGTCTGCGGATGAAAGGCTGTACTGAACTCTAGCCTGGTACCCAAAGTTTCGTGTAACTGATGCCAAAATTTTGAGGTAAATTGTGTTCCTCTATCTGATACGATGGTCCTCGGAACTCCATGCAGACATACGATCCTGGTCATGTATATCTTGGCCAATTTAGCACTTGTATATGTGGTTTTCACGGGGATGAAGTGAGCTACCTTGGTCAAGCGATCAACTACTACCCAAATAGAATCATAGCCTGATCGGGTCCTGGGTAATCCTGTAATGAAGTCCATGCCAAGCTTATCCCACTTCCAATCCGGTATCGGCAAAGGCTGAAGTAATCCTGCTGGTTTCTGGTGCTCTGCCTTAACCCTTTGACATACATCACATACTGCGACATACTCGGCAATATCCTTTTTCATACCTGTCCACCAGAAACTTTCCTTCAAGTCCAAATACATCTGGGTGTTTCCTGGGTGTATCGAATAAGGCGAATCATGATCCTCCTGAAGAATCAACTTCTTGATCTCTGTGTCATTTGGCACATAAATATGCTGATCAAACCATAGGGTTCCGTGTTCATCCTCACGAAATCCTTCTGCCTTTCCTTGGTTCATTCTTTCCTTTATTTCTGGAATACCTTTGTCTAACTTCTGGGCTTCTCGAATCTTTCCCAACGAGGTGGATTGAATTTCCATTGCGGTAACAAAACCTTGTGGTACTATCTCCAATCGGAGATCTCTGAGATCATCAATTAAGTCTTGAGGTAATCCTCCTGCTGTGAGGGTATTGACATAACTCTTGCGGCTCAATGCATCTGCCACAACATTTGCCTTTCCTGGGTGATAGTGCAATTTCATGTCATAATCTTTTATGAGCTCCAACCATCTTCTCTGCCTGAGGTTCAACTCCTTCTACGTGAAGATGTATTTCAAACTCTTGTGATCTGTGTAAACATCACAATGATTTCCAATAAGAAAATGCCTCCAGGTCTTGAGTGCGTGCACTACAGCTGCTAACTCCAAATCATGCATGGCATAATTCCGCTCATGAGGTCGAAGCTGACGTGAGGCATATGAAACAACTCTTCCTTCTTGCATAAGAACACCTCCAAGTCCCTGACGAGAAGCGTCGCAATATACCTGAAAATCCTTGCGTATATTCAGAAGAATTAGCAAGCCAATGAGTACTTTGAATGTACTCGCAAGCAACCCATGATGTGGTTCAAAGTAACAATGCAATTGAATAATAATGATCAATCTAGCAAGGCTAGAACAACATACTACTATCAAGTTTATGCATCAATAACCTCGCGTAACCTCGAAGACAGGTTACCGATATCAACATGAATATGATTCAACTCATCGAGTCAAGTCACCATCCTTGACTTATCACACACATTCCAACACCGATGAAGTAAAATTCTGGACATAGTTTAAGTAGCACCACCCAACTGTCCATGACCGTGGACACGGCTATTCGAATAGTTTTACACACTCTGCAGAGGTTGCGCACTTTACCCACAAGATCCGGGGAACTTCCGTGTCATCCACGACCCGCGGTACCTCAAGTACCCGGGGTAAGCACCCGGTCATTACCTTTCCTTAGACGACACTAACATAGAGTCCACTCGTTGGTACACGGCCCTCGGGTACAAACAATAGATCACGGGACTTGCCCTAATTTCAATGTCACGCGTACCCGAAGGGACCAACGGTGTGTTCGGTGCCCTGTAAAAACAGTCATGGCCGTCTATCCAAGTACGACCCCGTCCCGGGAAAGACCTCAAGTCTTCCCGTCACTAGTAATGCGGGCACCATGCTAGTATCGACCTAAGTAATCAATAAAGCCCCGTCCCATAAGGGGTAGTGTGGTTGCACATGTTTGGTTGGGACGGTAGTCACACATAAATCTAATCCATCATTCCACCATGCACATGATATTACCGGCACATCACTTCTTTCTCAAGTGATGAAATAACACATCATCACCCTCGGGCATTAGGGGCACCCGATGGGTTCATGCAAAGATTTCAACTACGAGGGTTCAAATCACACATGCATCATATAAGCATCATGACCAACTATTGCATGTCATCTAGCACATAGTGAGATCATCAATAAAGCATGCATCATGTGGTGGAATCAACTAGGTTACCATCGTAACCCTAATATCATGCATCGGAAACAAACGGGTTCCGAGGAACAAGTGTATCATGGTCAAAGGGCTGCTTGCCTGGATTGGCTTGGTCTTCAAAGTCTTCAAGTCCTTCTCCTTCTTCTTCCACAGCAACTTCGTCAAATACGGGATCTATACGTCGCATAATAACCACGGGAAAATAAGAATACAAACAAAACAGAAAAATCAAAGTGCTCAGAAAAATGTCAACTCATTTTTGTAAAATACTAGAGGAATTTCTAAGGTGGGGAAAAATCTTAGTTGGAGTTTTGGAGTTACAGAATAGAATATATTGATTTTAGAACAGGAGTATTACTGCCCAAATTTGAATTTAAATTTGAACAGTACAGCAAAGTTTCATGGATTTGAGTGAAAGTGGTACCATTAAATAGGTTGGAATATTACAAGATTTTAGGAGTTGGAATTATTTAATTTGGACCATTTTTCTTTTCTGTAGAAATGTTTAAAGCATTTACAGAAAAGAAAAAGAATAAAAAGACCTGTGCAACTGGGCCAGAGGGGCCACAGTGCACGGCCCAGGGCGGTCCAGCCCAGCCGCACGGGAGCCTGCGCGCGCACGTCAGGTTTTTAAACCTGACGGGCAGGGCCCGTGGGTCAGTGGCACAGAGGAGGGGGAGAGAGGTGAGGGGATGACAGGCGGGGCCCGCCTGTCATCTCTAACCCCACGGCCACGGCGACGGCGAGCTCACCGGCGAGGTTCCCGGCCACGGCGACGGCAACGGAGGGCAGGGATGGAATCAGCGTCGTGTCGCGGATGCAGGGGTGGTAGTGCGGCACGGCGGGGAGGTCTGGTTCACCGGCGGCGAGGTGGGACGGCGGAAGCTCGTCGGAGGGTCGTGGTTCCGGTCGTTTCCGACTGCCACAGAGAGGGGAAACAAGGGGGAAAGGGTCAGTGGAGCACGGCGGTTCCGAATCAGGTGAAAGGAGAGGCAGGGGAGGCCCGTACCACCAGATCGCCGGCGGCCCGACGCGGCGAAGCTCTCGTCGATCCCGAGTACTGGGACGTCCTGGGGAGGAGTGGATGATGCTGGGGGACTTAGTGGAGTGTGGTGGAGCTGCTGATGCTGTTGGAGAGGCTCGGGAGGGGCTATAAATAGGAGCTCGACGGAGGCCCGTGGTCCAGTGCGCCGGCGAGCTCCGGCTCGAGGCTACAGCGCACGGGAGGCCAAGGGAATGGGTCCGTGGAGTTCCTGGACGATCTCCACGTCCAGCTGAGGGTGAAAGAGAAGCAGGGGAGCGTCAGGAGCGTGCGCGCGTGCGAGGCAGAGGAGTGGCCGCCGTGGGCGGCCAGCGCGCGTGCGACGACGGCCACTGGAGGGCGCAGGAGGAGGGGGGACAGCGCCGGGGAGGTCGCGGACGTCGAGGGGCCTCGACTGGCGCGAGGGGGAGGCCCGAGGCTGTCGGGGTCAGCGATTGGCCGGAGCCACCGTGCGGAGGTGCACTGTTACGCGCTCCAGAGCGTGCGTATTGCTGGCATCATCGCGCTCTCGCCGTTTTGGTCCAAACCAGCGTGTCCAACAGTGTCCAGCACGTTGAGGGAGGAGTAAAGAAATGGCCTAAGGCCTTGGATGCCCTGGAGATGCTGAGAGAGAGTGGAGATGCTGGTGAAATGGTGAAAACCTGCTGTCCAGCAAGGTAAAACAGGGCTTTCACCCCTCAATCATGGAGCTGGGGTGCTGGGGGAGTTACTGGAGGTAGCTGGTAACTCAATGATCATGTGGTAAGAGGTTGAGGCCATGGAGAAAAGTAAAAGTGATCAAGTTGGAGGTTTTAGTAAATCTGCAGAAGGTGTTTGATCTGTGTTTGGTCAAGTAAATGACCTCCACTTGACATGGCACTTGACAGGGTTGAAAGACATGAGAAAATAGGGTGCTTCACCAAATTTGGGCTCATTTGAAGAAACTAGCCAATGTAACTTTGGTGAACCCTAGAAATCAACAGAAACAGTTTCATCTTGATTGAGTCAAGCTAATCATCTCCCCTTGATGCACCACTTGGTGTAGCATCATCATTTGGGGTATTGATCATGCCCACAAAGTTTGAAGCTCCAGATAAAAAGTTGGTAATGTAAAGTTGTTCAAATTTGCATTTGAACAGAAAGGGTTTTGAGGTGATCAGATCAAGTTGCTCTATTCCAATTCTTGTGCCATTTGGTCTAGATGCCTTATTAGGTCATTCTAGCATGTGCACCAAGTTTGAGAGCATTTGGACAAGTTTGGCAATGTAAAGTTGCTCAAACTTCAAATATGGACAGAATGGTTATGAAGGGGTTTGAGGATGTTTTCTTGCTTCCCAAGGCATGGGGCTTGGCAAGATCATCAAATATGTCATATATGACATGATAGAATTTCCCTGGAATTTTTGGAGAAAGTTTCCTTTGTAAATATTTCAAAAGCTTGAAATATCCAGAAAGGGTTTTAGAGGGTTTAGCCCATTATTTTGAACATGACCAAGTGTTGAAACTCTAATATATGGACAATATATGTCCTCTGAGTCTCTCTGAATTTTTGCAAATATTTTTGAAACAGTTAAATAATTTTCCCCTATTAAAGACCATTTTTGGCCTTAAGAAAGAGCTTTTAAATAAAATAGGAAAATAACTTTTAAAATTATACCTTTGTGGTTTCTGGGTGTCCTATGACTAGTAGGTCTCAAATAAACCTTTTGAAATAATTTTCTCACCCTAAATCAAGTACTTGCAGTGCAAATCTCAATTCAGGGGTTTTTTTGGAAAACTAAATTTATAAAATACTTTTTGGCCAAATTAATTTTGTAAGAAAATACTATACTGTTATATAACACTTGGCATGATCATTGGGCAGAAGTTTTGGGTATGGAGATGAAATCTACAAGAGATCATAGTTGACTTTAATGAGCACAAGAAAAAGCACATGAAGAAAACTCAATTCCAAATAAAAGCCAAATGATGCTAAACAATTTTGCTGGTCCAAATTTTCATGCTTAAAAGTTACAAATAACATGTTACAAAATGCAGGGTGTGACAGACCTACCCCCCTTACAAGAATCTTGTCCCCGAGATTCCTAAACTAGGGCTTAAAAGAGGTCGGGAAACTCAGATCTAAGATAGTCTTCTCATTCCCAGGTTGCTTCTGCTTCGGTGTGGTTGCTCCACTGGACCTTGAAGTACTTGATGGTACGGCTTCGCGTACGTCGTTCTGCTTCGTCCAGAATGCGAATGGGCTTCTCGAGGTAGGTCAAATCAGGCTGCAGATCAATGGCTTGGTGATCCACATCCTTGTAGAGATTGGGCTTGTCTGGAACTTGGAGACATTTCCGGAGTTGTGACACATGGAATACATTGTGCACATCGGATAGCTTAGGTGGTAGTTCCAACTGATAAGCCACTTCTCCTCGTCGTGCAGTGATCTCAAAGGGTCCAATGAACCTTGGTATGAGCTTCCCCTTGACATGGAAAAAGCTTGGTTCCCTTCAGAGGAGCTACCCGCAGGTACACATGGTCCCCGACATGGAAACTCATGTCTCGGCGTCGAGTGTCAGCATAACTCTTCTGCCTTGACTTGGCTGCCTTTAATCGCTCTCTGACTAGTTGGACTTGCTCTTCTGCTGCGCGGAGATTATCCGGTCCAAAGACTAGTCCGTCTCCCGTCTCTGACCAGTTGAGGGGTGTGCGACACCTGCGTCCGTACAACACCTCAAATGGTGCCATCTGAAGGCTTGACTGGTAACTGTTGTTATAGGAGAACTCGGCAAAAGGGAGACAGTCTTCCCACTTGGCTCCATATGCCAGGACACATGCTCGGAGCATGTCTTCGAGAATCTGATTGACTCGCTCTATTTGACCTCCGGTCTGTGGGTGGAAAGCTGTGCTGAAAGACAACTTGGTTCCCAGGGCTTCTTGGAACTTCTTCCAGAACCTTGAGGTGAACTGGGTTCCTCGATCTGACACAATCTCCTTGGGAACGCCGTGAAGACTTACGATTCGGTCGATGTAGAGAGCTGCCAACCGGTTGCCATCATAAGTGGTCTTGACAGGAATGAAGTGGGCCACCTTGGTCAAATGATCAACTATGACCCAGATGGAGTCATGTCCTCTATTCGACCTTGGTAATCCAGTGATGAAGTCCATTCCGACTTTATCCCACTTCCACTCAGGAACCTTGAGTGGTTGAAGCAATCCAGCAGGTCGCTGATATTCAGCCTTGACCCTTTGGCACAAGTCACACTTTGCAACATAGGTTGCAATCTCTCCCTTCATCCCGTGCCACCAGAATCATGCCTTCAAGTCTTGGTACATCTTGGTTCCTCCGGGGTGGATGGAATACGGAGTGTCGTGGGCTTCTAGCAGAATCAGCGTCTTCAGCTCGGTGTTGTTTGGTACGCAGAGGCGACCTTTGTACCAAACAATCCCGTGCTCGTCTTCGGAGAATCCTGGGGCCTTGCCCAGCTTCATCTTCTTCTTGATACCTTCGATGCTTGCGTGTCCATCTTGAGCCTTCTTGACGTCGTCCATCAGGGTCGGTCTGACTTCCCAATGATCCAGAAATCCAGGGGTGACCAATTCCATACTGAATTGTTCGATCTCCTTAAACAAGGCTGGCTGCCTTTCTTGAATAACGGCATTCAAAGAGCAAGCCTTCCTGCTTAAGGCATCGGCCACCATGTTAGCCTTCCCAGGGTGATACTGAACACTGAGGTCATAATCTTTGATGAGTTCCAACCATCTCCATTGCCTCATGTCCAATTCCTTTTGGGTGAAAATGTACTTCAGACTTTTGAGGGTCTGTGTAAATCTCACACCGTTTCCCTAGGAGGTAATGCCGCCATGTTTTCAAAGCATGAACTACTGCCGCTAACTCAAGATCGTGAGTAGCGTAGTTCTCCTCATGGGGTCGTAGCTGCCTGGAGAGGTATGCTATGACGCGGCCTTCTTGCATCAGAATGCTTCCCAATCCGGTTCGAGAGGCATCACAATATATCACGAACTCCTTGTGAATATCAGGTGTTGCCAGAACTGGGGCGGTGGTCAATCTCTTCCTGAGCTCTTGGAAGCTCTCTTGGCATTTTGGCGTCCACTCGAACTTCTTGTCCTTCTTGAGGAGCTGAGTCATTGGTCGTGCAATGCTAGAGAATCCTTCCACGAACTTGCGGTAATAGCCCGCTAGCCCGAGGAAGCTTCTGACTTCCTTGACGGTCGTTGGAGATTGCCATTGGGTCACAGCTTCGATCTTCGCAGGATCAACAGATAATCCTTCCTCGGTCAAGACATGACCTAAGAATCCAACTTTATGCAGCCAGAACTCACACTTGCTGAATTTGGCATACAGTTGGTGCTCACGAAGCTTGTCTAGGACCATCCTCAGATGCTGCTCGTGCTCTTCCTCCGACTTCGAGAACACAAGAATGTCATCAATGAAGACAACAACAAACTTGTCCAAATATTCCATGAAGACTTTATTCATGAGATACATGAAGTAAGCTGGGGCATTGGTTAACCCAAAAGACATGACCGTGCACTCGTACAGGCCATATCTGGTTACGAATGCCGTCTTCGGAATATCTTGGGGTCTGATCTTCAGCTGGTAGTACCCAGATCTGAGGTCGATCTTGGAGAACACCTTGGCTCCGCTGAGCTGATCAAACAGATCTTCGATCTTGGGAAGTGGATACTTGTTCTTGATTGTAACTTCATTGAGGGAACGATAGTCAATGCATAAGCGGATGGTACCGTCCCTCTTTGCCACAAACAGAACAGGAGATCCCCAAGGAGAGGCACTTGAGCGAATAAATCCCTTCCTTAGCTGCTCTTCCAGCTGCTTCTTCAACTCGGCTAATTCTTCCGTCCCCATTCTATAAGGCTTCTTATAGATGGGTCCTGGTCCGGGCACGAGCTCGATGATGAACTCAATGTCACGGTCAGGGGGCATTCCCGGTAGTTCATCCGGAAAGACATCAGGATACTCACATACCACCGGTACTTGATCTAGCCCAACTTCAGACAGACAGTTGACTTTAGCGGCTTGAGCGGAAGAGGAGTTGGGAGCAAACTTGACTTCGACTCCTTGGTAATTGGTCACCGTGACTGTCCGATTGGCACAGTCTAACAAGCCTTGGTGCTTGCTGAGCCAATTCATGCCTAGGATCACATCCAAGCCTTGCGATCTCAGGACGATAAGATCTGCTAGGAAGTCTACACCATTAATGGTAATACTGACTCCTTTACAGCCTATCTTGGCTTTCATCTCGGCTCCGGGGGTTTGTACCACCATAGGGTTATTCAGGGGTGTAGGGGTCATGCCACTTTTTAATGCAAATCTTTGAGTGACAAATGAATGCGTTGCTCCAGAATCAAACAAGACAGTTGCAGGTGCTGAGTTGACAAGGAACGTACCCAGCACGACGTCCGAGTCTTCCTGGGCTTCTTCAGCAGTGACGTGATTCACACGCCCCTTCCCATAGTTCGGTGGATTGCGAGGAGCTGGGTTCCTTGGTGGCATTCCACGGCCTTGTCCCTGGTTCTGCGCAATGGGGCGCGGGGCATCAGGCTTCTTGTTGGGGCACACCATTGAGATGTGTCCGGGCTGACCACATCCAAAGCAAGTGACTTGGTTTGGATTGATCTTGTTGCCACCACTGGTATTGGGGTTGAAAGCTGGCCTGGGGTTGGCATACTGCTGAGGCTGAGGATTGGCACGAGGTGCAGGAGCTCTTGGCTGCTGATAGGTTGGCTTGGCCGGGGCTGACTGCCACGGACGAGGCTTCTGGTTGCTGGAACTTCCCTTACTGACCAACTTGCGCTTGCGAGTGTCTTCCAAAGCACGCCGCTTGTCTTCAAGCATAAGTGCCTTGTTCACCAGGTCAGGGAAAGATGGGCAGTCGCACACGACAAGCGAGTATTGCAGAGTCTGATTGAGGCCTTCCATGAAGCGCTCCCTTTTGGCAGCATCAGTGCTGACATCTTCAGGGGCATACCTTGACAGAATACTGAACTTCTGCATGTACTCCTTGACAGTGCCACTTCCTTGCTTCAGGGCTCGGAACTCACGCTTTTTGATAGCCATGATTCCGGAAGGAATGTGGGCCTTGCGGAATTCTGCCTTGAAGTTAACCCAAGTGATGTCTTGTTCAGCATGCATGACCTTGAATCCATCCCACCAAGCTCTAGCAGTTCCCCCGAGGCAGTGGCCTGCATAAGCCACCTTCTCGCGATCTTCGGTGCATCCGACTAGTTCCAGGATTTCCTCAATGGAACGGACCCAGTCATCTGCATCCAGGGGTTCAGCAGTCTCGATGAAAGTTGGCGGTGCATGCTTCTTGAACTCTGCCCACGTGGAACGTCCGTTGCCATTCCCCGCCGGCTGGCGGTTGTTGGTGACAGCTTGAGCAATCAGCTGGAGAGCTGCAGTGTTGGCTTGGCGTTCCTCTCAGAAAGCTTGGAGAAGCTGAGCCATGTCCATGCTTGGAGGAGGTGGTGGTGGAGCTTGGTCGTTGGTTTGGTCGTGGCCTGCCTCTGGCTGAGAGGATGCTCCGGCTTTGGGCTGCTGGGTAGAGGTACCAGTACGAGTTACAACAGGCATCCTGTTGGAGCGGTAAAAGGTCTCATGACTCGGAAGAGGGAAAGCAAGATAGATGGGTGCCTAGTAAAGGGGTGGGTGTGACACTAAATCAAATCATGCAGGGGCCGTAAGGCCAAAACACATTCATTAAAAAAATCCAAATGGGTGATGTAGTCGTTTACACATTCCCGAAGGAAGATTACGACTTACATCCAGACACAACAAAAGCAAACTCTAGATGGTTTCATATGAACCATACAAGGACTCGACTGCGCATAGGGGTTACACGACCTATCCTACCGTAGGGGTTACAACTGGCATATCCGAGTAGCGAATAATGCCTAAGTGGCGGAATGCTCGGTCGCGTATTCCGGCTCTTCTGGGTCTTCCTCCTTGTCTTCATCTGTCTGGGCTCCCTTGTCACTTGAGGGTGTGGGGGAGTGGAGGAGTTGGATACGACGGTGCTTCATCGGTGGTGCAGGGAAAAGCTTGCGATATTCCCTTGCTGTCATCCGGCGTCGCCGAGGTGGTTCTTCACCCTTGGAAGACACATCCTCGGAGGGCCTTCCGCCTCGATGTGCGATAGTGGATTGTCCTGAAGGTGCTCCTTCCTTCTTGATCCTATTTGCCTTCTCTTGAGCTCGACGAAGAAGTGCCTTGGTCTTGTGAAGTTCTTCTCGAAGCTTTATCGATTCCGAGGCCAAGTCTTGTGCCAGGCTGTCGGCACATAGACTGAAGTAGGTCTAGAACCGAAGCGAGAGTCCTTCCTTCAGTGGAGGAGCTAGTGCGCTGCTTTCCTCTTCACCTTCCTTCCGGTAAGGTAAGAAGCGAGTTGTCATCTTGGCTGCCATCTCCGGAAGAAGCTCGTGGAGACGGGTTAATGCCTTGAGTGCAGCAGCCTCGACAGCGAGTGGTAGTGTTGCCATCTGGGGTCCCTCAAAGAACCAACTTGTGGGAGGATCGTTTGCCTTCACGATCACTTCCACATGGTATTCCACCTCAGTGTCGCTCACCCAATGCTCAAGGTAGGTGAGGATGGGTGCTCGGTGGAACTGACACTCCTGGAGGCTATCCTCGAGAAGTAAGGGAAACCCAGTGGTCAGGTGCCCTTCGGGAACAGCGGCCATCTACAAAGGTGGAATAGGAGAGGTTAATAAGCTGATGAAATCTCAGGTTTAGAAAAGAAGAGAGGTTCAGAAGGTTTTAGAAAAGGGGGTCTCAACTAACTAACGCCCATGCTAACTAAGGCTTCCTACAGTCAGGATGGCTCTGATACCAGCTCTGTGGGGACCCCGACTTAGAAGTCGAGATCACCGAATGCACGTGTACAGTGATCCCAGAGATCAATGCTCACTGAACACATAGAAGCTGAAATAACAAGAGTCTTACATCCATACAAATAGTCTTACACGAATTAAGGCCATTATGGCCAAGTCTTACATAGATAGAGCCTCACGGGCTGAATAGCAAATAACTCGAATAGCGGAAGTCTTCGATAACGGGTAGAACCCATGCCATCTGCCTTAACCCTATAGGCATTCTGACTGGGATAGCGTCCTAGTTCGCATGTTCGTCTCCAAAGAACTCTTCCTCATATTCCTGTTCTTCCATGCCTGGCCAATTAAATAACCAGTGGCAAGCCAATGAGTACTTTGAATGTACTCGCAAGCAACCCATGATGTGGTTCAAAGTAACAATGCAATTGAATAATAATGATCAATCTAGCAAGGCTAGAACAACATACTACTATCAAGTTTATGCATCAATAACCTCGCGTAACCTCGAAGACAGGTTACCGATATCAACATGAATATGATTCAACTCATCGAGTCAAGTCACCATCCTTGACTTATCACACACATTCCAACACCGATGAAGTAAAATTCTGGACATAGTTTAAGTAGCACCACCCAACTGTCCATGACCGTGGACACGGCTATTCGAATAGTTTTACACACTCTGCAGAGGTTGCGCACTTTACCCACAAGATCCGGGGAACTTCCGTGTCATCCACGACCCGCGGTACCTCAAGTACCCGGGGTAAGCACCCGGTCATTACCTTTCCTTAGACGACACTAACATAGAGTCCACTCGTTGGTACACGGCCCTCGGGTACAAACAATAGATCACGGGACTTGCCCTAATTTCAATGTCACGCGTACTCGAAGGGACCAACGGTGTGTCCGGTGCCCTGTAAAAACAGTCATGGCCGTCTATCCAAGCACGACCCCGTCCCGGGAAAGACCTCAAGTCTTCCTGTCACTAGTAATGCGGGCACCATGCTAGTATCGACCTAAGTAATCAATAAAGCCCCGTCCCATAAGGGGTAGTGTGGTTGCACATGTTTGGTTGGGACGGTAGTCACACATAAATCTAATCCATCATTCCACCATGCACATGATATTACCGGCACATCACTTCTTTCTCAAGTGATGACCTAACACATCATCACCCTCGGGCATTAGGGGCACCCGATGGGTTCATGCAAAGATTTCAACTACGAGGGTTCAAATCACACATGCATCATATAAGCATCATGACCAACTATTGCATGTCATCTAGCACATAGTGAGATCATCAATAAAGCATGCATCATGTGGTGGAATCAACTAGGTTACCATCGTAACCCTAATATCATGCATCGGAAACAAACGGGTTCCGAGGAACAAGTGTATCATGGTCAAAGGGCTGCTTGCCTGGATTGGCTTGGTCTTCAAAGTCTTCAAGTCCTTCTCCTTCTTCTTCCACAGCAACTTCGTCAAATACGGGATCTATACGTCGCATAATAACCACGGGAAAATAAGAATACAAACAAAACAGAAAAATCAAAGTGCTCAGAAAAATGTCAACTCATTTTTGTAAAATACTAGAGGAATTTCTAAGGTGGGGAAAAATCTTAGTTGGAGTTTTGGAGTTACAGAATAGAATATATTGATTTTAGAACAGGAGTATTACTGCCCAAATTTGAATTTAAATTTGAACAGTACAGCAAAGTTTCATGGATTTGAGTGAAAGTGGTACCATTAAATAGGTTGGAATATTACAAGATTTTAGGAGTTGGAATTATTTAATTTGGACCATTTTTCTTTTCTGTAGAAATGTTTAAAGCATTTACAGAAAAGAAAAAGAATAAAAAGACCTGTGCAACTGGGCCAGAGGGGCCACAGTGCACGGCCCAGGGCGGTCCAGCCCAGCCGCACGGGAGCCTGCGCGCGCACGTCAGGTTTTTAAACCTGACGGGCAGGGCCCGTGGGTCAGTGGCACAGAGGAGGGGGAGAGAGGTGAGGGGATGACAGGCGGGGCCCGCCTGTCATCTCTAACCCCACGGCCACGGCGACGGCGAGCTCACCGGCGAGGTTCCCGGCCACGGCGACGGCAACGGAGGGCAGGGATGGAATCAGCGTCGTGTCGCGGATGCAGGGGTGGTAGTGCGGCACGGCGGGGAGGTCTGGTTCACCGGCGGCGAGGTGGGACGGCGGAAGCTCGTCGGAGGGTCGTGGTTCCGGTCGTTTCCGACTGCCACAGAGAGGGGAAACAAGGGGGAAAGGGTCAGTGGAGCACGGCGGTTCCGAATCAGGTGAAAGGAGAGGCAGGGGAGGCCCGTACCACCAGATCGCCGGCGGCCCGACGCGGCGAAGCTCTCGTCGATCCCGAGTACTGGGACGTCCTGGGGAGGAGTGGATGATGCTGGGGGACTTAGTGGAGTGTGGTGGAGCTGCTGATGCTGTTGGAGAGGCTCGGGAGGGGCTATAAATAGGAGCTCGACGGAGGCCCGTGGTCCAGTGCGCCGGCGAGCTCCGGCTCGAGGCTACAGCGCACGGGAGGCCAAGGGAATGGGTCCGTGGAGTTCCTGGACGATCTCCACGTCCAGCTGAGGGTGAAAGAGAAGCAGGGGAGCGTCAGGAGCGTGCGCGCGTGCGAGGCAGAGGAGTGGCCGCCGTGGGCGGCCAGCGCGCGTGCGACGACGGCCACTGGAGGGCGCAGGAGGAGGGGGGACAGCGCCGGGGAGGTCGCGGACGTCGAGGGGCCTCGACTGGCGCGAGGGGGAGGCCCGAGGCTGTCGGGGTCAGCGATTGGCCGGAGCCACCGTGCGGAGGTGCACTGTTGCGCGCTCCAGAGCGTGCGTATTGCTGGCATCATCGCGCTCTCGCCGTTTTGGTCCAAACCAGCATGTCCAACAGTGTCCAGCACGTTTAGGGAGGAGTAAAGAAATGGCCTAAGTCCTTGGATGCCCTGGAGATGCTGAGAGAGAGTGGAGATGCTGGTGAAATGGTGAAAACATGTTGTCCAGCAAGGTAAAACAGGGCTTTCACCCCTCAATCATGGAGCTGGGGTGCTGGGGGAGTTACTGGAGGTAGCTGGTAACTCAATGATCATGTGGTAAGAGGTTGAGGCCATGGAGAAAAGTAAAAGTGATCAAGTTGGAGGTTTTAGTAAATCTGCAGAAGGTGTTTGATCTGTGTTTGGTCAAGTAAATGACCTCCACTTGACATGGCACTTGACAGGGTTGAAAGACATGAGAAAATAGGGTGCTTCACCAAATTTGGGCTCATTTGAAGAAACTAGCCAATGTAACTTTGGTGAACCCTAGAAATCAACAGAAACAGTTTCATCTTGATTGAGTCAAGCTAATCATCTCCCCTTGATGCACCACTTGGTGTAGCATCATCATTTGGGGTATTGATCATGCCCACAAAGTTTGAAGCTCCAGATAAAAAGTTGGTAATGTAAAGTTGTTCAAATTTGCATTTGAACAGAAAGTGTTTTGAGGTGATCAGATCAAGTTGCTCTATTCCAATTCTTGTGCCATTTGGTCTAGATGCCTTATAAGGTCATTTTAGCATGTGCACCAAGTTTGAGAGCATTTGGACAAGTTTGGCAATGTAAAGTTGCTCAAACTTCAAATATGGACAGAATGGTTATGAAGGGGTTTGAGGATGTTTTCTTGCTTCCCAAGGCATGGGGCTTGGCAAGATCATCAAATATGTCATATATGACATGATAGAATTTCCCTCGAATTTTTGGAGAAAGTTTCCTTTGTAAATATTTCAAAAGCTTGAAATATCCAGAAAGGGTTTTAGAGGGTTTAGCCCATTATTTTGAACATGACCAAGTGTTGAAACTCTAATATATGGACAATATATGTCCTCTGAGTCTCTCTGAATTTTGGCAAATATTTTTGAAACAGTTAAATAATTTTCCCCTATTAAAGACCATTTCTGGCCTTAAGAAAGAGCTTTTAAATAAAATAGGAAAATAACTTTTAAAATTATACCTTTGTGGTTTCTGGGTGTCCTATGACTACTAGGTCTCAAATAAACCTTTTGAAATAATTTTCTCACCCTAAATCAAGTACTTGCAGTGCAAATCTCAATTCAGGGGTTTTTTGGAAAACTAAATTTATAAAATACTTTTTGGCCAAATTAATTTTGTAAGAAAATACTATACTGTTATATAACACTTGGCATGATCATTGGGCAGAAGTTTTGGGTATGGAGATGAAATCTACAAGAGATCATAGTTGACTTTAATGAGCACAAGAAAAAGCACATGAAGAAAACTCAATTCCAAATAAAAGCCAAATGATGCTAAAAAAAATTGCTGGTCCAAATTTTCATGCTTAAATGTTACAAATAACATGTTACAAAATGCAGGGTGTGACATGTTCCTTGTGTTCTTCTTCATTCTTCGAGTAAATCAATATGTCATCAATGAATACCACAACAAACTTAACCAAGAACTCCATGAATACCTTATTCATCATACTCATAAAATAGGCAGGGGCATTAGTCAAACCAAAGGACATGATCGTATACTCATAAAGCCCATATCTCGTGGTAAAGGTTGTCTTGGGTATATCCTATTCTCGAATCTTCAGCTGGTGATATCCTGATCGAAGATCGATTTTTGAGAAAACATTTGCTCCTTGTAGCTGGTCAAACAAATCATTGATCATCGGCAGAGGGTACTTGTTCTTGATCGTCACCTCATTCAACGCACGGTAATCCACAACCATTCTCAAGGATCCATCCTTCTTCTCAACTAGAAGCACTGGGGCTCCCCAAGGTGATGAACTCGGTCGAATATAACCTTTCTCCAATAATTCCTCAATCTGCTTCTTAATTTCCTCCAGATCATTTGCGGGCATCCGGTACGGTCTCTTGGATATTGGTCCAGTGCCTGGTAACAATTCAATCAAAAACTCTATGTCCCGATCCGGTGGCATGCCTGGTAGTTCCTCCGGAAAAACATCGGGATAATCCTTCACAACTGGTACTTCTTCCTGAACAACTCCCGAAAGAGAATTCACTTGAGTCCTCCTTGGCGTATGCCTCGACACATACTTGATCCGTTTCCCCTCTGGGGTGGTGAGAAGAATCGACTTACTGGCACAATCAATATTCCATTCATACTTGGATAGCCAGTCCATGCCTAGAATTATGTCCAATCCTTGTGATTCTAGGATGATGAGGTCTGTGGGGAAAACGTGTCTCCCTACGGTCAAGGGCAACTGAAAACATCCCCGACTAGCCATGTTCTCTACTCCTGGGGAACTCACTAACATTGGTGTTTTAAGGGCTACGGTCGGCAACTTAAACTTATCCACAAACCCCCTTGATATGAATGAATGCGATGCACCAGTGTTAAAAAGAACAAGGGCTGTAAATGAATTAATCAAGAACTTACCAACAACGGCATCAGGCTGGTCATAAACTTCCTCCACATTGACATGGTTCACCTGACCTCTGGTAAAAGGATTTGGCTTCTTTCCAGAGCTTCCATTTCCATTCCCGTTCTTCGCCTCGGCACATTCGGTGGCATAGTGTCCAGTCTTCCCACACTTGAAACAGGTAATGTGGCTCAGATCCTTTTTTGTCGGTGTAGCGGGGTTGGAGTGATGCTGATTGTTATTTCCTCCATTTCCATTGCCATTCCTATGGCCATTATGGTTGTGTCCATTCCCTCCATGATGCGAATGTCCTCCATGGTTATGGTGAGTGTGTCCACCATACTTGCCGGATCCTGATCCATTATTTCCCGAGTACGGGGTATAGCGGGGCTTTTGCTGAACTCCAGAGTTGTACTTTCCCTGTTCGTACTTCCTCTTGCGATTTTCCACCTGCTGGTGCTTGCCTTCCAGAATGAGAGCCTTGTCAATCAACTCTTGATAATTGTTAAAGGTAGCCACGGTCAACTGAAGTCCTAGATCATCGTTTAGTCCCTCCAGAAATTTCTCCTGCTTAGCGGCATCATTAGCCACGTCTCCGGGAGCATACCTGGATAACTTGCTGAATTCCTCCACATAATCACCAACAGAACGATTACCCTGGCGTAAGTTGCGGAACTCATGCTTCTTCGGACTCATAGCTCCGGCTGAAACATGTGCAGTACGAAACGCCTGTTGGAACTGATCCCAACTCACATTTGCTATGGGGAATGTGGTGGTGTAATTCTCCCACCACGAAGCTGCTGGTCCATCCAGTTGATGTGCGGCAAAGCGCACCTTCTCTGCGTTAGTACATCCTGCGGTGGTCAGCTCCCTTCCGATCTTGCGAAGCCAGTCATCTGCGATGATCGGCTCCGTGCTGCTAGAGAACACGGGTGGGTTCAACCTCAAGAAACGGGTAAGGTTGTCGACCGGGGGTGGTGGCGGTGGGTTGTTGTTGTTGTTGTTGTTATGGTTCTGATTCTGGATGAGTAGCTGCATGAGGGCATTCTGGTTCTGGATCAACTGGGTAAGTTCCGGCGGAAATTCCGGGTCACGTCTCGGAGGCATCTGTTCGGTTTAGAGTGGATGAGAAATTAGAATAGAATAAGGGCCTAATGAGAGAAATCACTACCCATATTCTTATGATAGCAATAAAACTTCAAATCAAGCAATTCACACAAATCACACCACACAATCAAAACCTACAGGTAAGGTCATATCCACAAAAGATATGATCTCTTCATACTACCGCAATCATTCGTTGGACTCCATTTGGTACTGGTGGTCTGAACTAAATCTTCTCAAATCAAAGTCAATTCTAGCTTCTTCTTCTTCGTCAATGATGTCTTCATCGGTCTTGGTCTCATCAGCTGAGCAACTTGGTCATGGGGTTCAACAACTATTGAATTGAAGTAGAGAAGAGATAGAAATGAATAAAGAAGAGTACAGACCAACGGATATATAAGGAAGTGGTAAAATAGAGTTTTCTTCCTATGGTTTTCCATTTCCTAGTGGTCGGGTCCTACACTCAGAGTGTGCTCTGATACCATCTTGTAGCGACCCGACCCAAATGGATCGAAGTCTCTGTGCTTAAGTGTCATCCCTGGATCGGTATGCTGACACACACAGTACTCGATGAATTATAACAGAGTTCAATCACACACTTTATTACATCGATGTCATCAAAAGAGTATTTATTACAATAATATGGCCAAAGGCCATCAAAATAAAAATAACTGCGGAAGCATCAAAGGTAAATGAGTCCATCCAACTCCACGGCAAACTGAGTGCAGAACAACGACCTATCGCACCTTTAATCCTCGTCGGAAAACTCTGCAACATGAGACGTTGCAGCCGTGTAGGCCAGCACATGGAATATGCTGGCAATTTCACACCATAGAATAATAATAATGAAGAAGACTATCTCTATATGCAAATTTAGCTGGTGGAGGCTCTAAGTTAATTTTTTTTGCATAAAGCCAATTTTACCCTACAACAAAGGAATACATTTTTTATTTACTACTAAATTAAAAATGCCATTATTGAGAAGGTTCCTCCAACTCAATCCAAAAATTCCCAAGTTATTAGTAACCCAATAATTTTATTTAGAGAGTGATGAGATCAACCAATAATTCACTTCCAGATACTCAAGTTGTCCATAACCGGGGATACGGCTAATCATGATTAGTTTGTACACTCTGCAGAGGTTTGCGCACTTTTCCCCACAAGACTCGACCACCTCCATGATCGGAAGATCGAGACATAGCCATTCTGAAGTATTTCCTCTAAACCCTGGGTAGAGCGGTACACCTAGTTTCCCCTACATCACCTAGTCTACCACGGAAAGAGGTCACACAACTTACTCAACTATGCTAGAGCCCATAATGGCTTGTGGCTGCACACGGAAGTTTCTAGGCATGAAATATCTTATGATCCCTTTGAGCCTGGGTGGCGGACCTAGGGTAATCACACGGGTACTCCGGGATTCCCCTTGGGCAAGCACTGGTTTCTCCAGGTGCCCCAAACAATCCACCCAGATGTGTATTAAAGTTGTCACCTTATGTTGTCCCAAAATTATTATCTCTTGCAACTTGCATGTATCACACATACCAATCCCCGTCTATGAGCATGGCTAAGCAATATATGATATAACGAATAAAATCCCGGGGTGATAAAAGGTCATAGGTTCCTAGCACATAAACTACATAGCATAATCACATGTTCCCAATCCTACTCATGCAATCTTTGAGGGTGAAACTAATGCATAGTAAAAACTGGGTATTGAAAAGTATGATCAAAGTGTGAACTTGCCTTGCTGACGTTCGTTGAACTCTAAAGATTCGTAGTAGCAAGCTTCGCACTCCGGATGATCAACCGTAAGCAAGCAATAACATACATAAGCATACAAGCCAAGAATCAAAAAGAAAACGAATAAAAGACTTCGAAAAACTCCAAAAAAAACACCCAAATAAAGTTTCTGTACCGAACGTAATTTTTACAGCAACAAAAATAAATGGTTTTGGTTTTAACAGAAGGTACATGTCACAAGCTTCGATTAGCAAAAAAAATCACCCAAAACGGAGTTACGAAACTCAAGTTATGGCCTAACGAAGTTTGAATTTAGATCTGCTTGAATTCAAATTTTAAAAATTTCAAAAATTTATTTCGTTTGGTTCTCTGGATAGAGGATATTTTTAGGAAACCGTAGGAAAAAGAATCAACTAAATCGGATCTATAGACTAAAAGATATACTATAAAACAAGATTTGGTATAGAATCTGAATTGGAAAATATACTGATATAAGAGGAAAAAAAATCGGACACGGTGTTCACCGGACTTGTCACCGGAGACGAGGAAGAAGGCGGCTCCGGTGTGTTTCGGCGAAGGACGCGTGCGGGACAGTGAAGAGCAACGTGATGCGAATCCGAGGAGCAGTACCGCAGTGTCGGTATCGCCTCCTGGCGTGGTGGAGAAGCCGCCGGAATACACGAACTCCGGCGAGCAATTGGCAAGGTTAGGGAGGGGGAAAAGCTCCAGAAGGAGAGGGCTTCGGACGAGGGGTGAGAGGGGCTCGCGGGGATGCTTTATATAGGGCTTGGGGAGGTCAGAATCCGAGAAGATTATGGTGTTTAATGGTGGCTGTTTCTCTGCCTCGTAATGGCCATTACAGGCGACTCCAAGGCGCACTAGGAAGGGGAAGGGGTAGAGGAAGGCGAGGGGAACCGACTCCGGGGGTTAGTGGGTGCGGGGAAGGGAGTTGAGGGGAGAGAGAGGTGGAGGCGCCATGGATGACCGTGTGTTCGTGTTTCTCTGTACATGAACGACCACGAAGAAGAAGATAGCGCTCGCATGGGCCTTTCATGGCCCGTGGCTGTTTGTTTTTTTTTTTGACAGAGAAAAAAAATGTATAGACATAAAATAAAACTATTTTAATATAGGACATATATATATATATAAAAAATCAGAAAAATAATTCCTACATGATGAACTATTTTTCAGAGGCTAAATAAAAACTTTATAAAAAACATTTTTCTAAAAAATTCAAAAGAAACTCAAATTTGAATTCAAAACTTTCGGCATTGTTTTCTTTTGACTTTTTGGAGTGTCATGTTAGCTCCTCTCACACTTTTGAACAAGTGCTTGTCAGGGATTTTTGAAATAAATTTCAGATGCCAAGTTGAATCCAAAGTCAGATAAAACTCAAATGCCTCTGAAATTTCCAAATGACACTCAATAAAAAAATGCATAGATGCTAGGCTAATAATTGTAAAACATTCCAAATTGGAAATTTGGGATGTTACAGATTCTTAAGTCTTCGCTTATATAGCAACCACCTTTGGTCCCCGTTGGTGCCACGAACCGGGACCAATGCCCTCCTTTAGTCCCGGTTGGTGGCACGAACCAGGACGAAAGGGGACATTGGTCCCGGTTAATGGCACCAACCGGGACTAAAGGTGGTGCTGCCGGGGCTAAAAGTTTAGTCCCACATCGCTAGCTGAGAGGGGCTCGAAATGGTTTATAAGCCCCGCTGCGCCAACCACTTCGAGCTCCACGCAACTGCAGGCTTACGGGTCTAATCTGGCACACCACTGCTTGTGGGCCTACTAGGCCTGCTACGGGCATGAATCATGGCCCAACTAGCTGGTTGGGTTTCTAGTCATATTCATGCCGTGGTGGCCGAGCAGGTAGCATTTTTTAATCTTTTTCCAATTATTTTGTTTTGTTTTTTTTGCTTTACTCAATTTCTTTTGTTTTTTGCTTTATTTTTTTAATTCTTTTTGCTGTTAGGTCAAAAACATTATAAACTTTCTGTTAGTGCCATTAGTTTTCTAATTTGAATAGTTTAAATTTGAATTCTTTGAAATTTGTGTGAATCACAAGTTTGTGAATAACTTTACTACAAAAATAGATTTTTGAGTGATTCTTTTTCCCGCTATTTACTATTACTGTGTTTTATCATTATATTCAGTTTGGTAATTTAAAGGTTATTTTAAATGTCTGTTTTAATCAAAAACAGATTTTGTTATTTTAGTTTGCTATTAAAGTTTCTAACAAAAAAATTATTTATGCAAATTCTTTGAGCTAAATGACCGTGAAATTGAAAAGCACTTCAAATGAACTCTGAAAAGGTTGAAAGTTGGCACGGTATCATCATTTCACCCACATAGCATGTGCTAGAAAGTTGAGAGGATTACGTCAAAAACGGGATGCACTTCATGTACAAAATGGACAATCTCTTTCGAAGTATTAGGGTTTCATACGAAAACTCATCTGTTACAAAGGTATTTCATTATTTTTGAACTTATTTCAAATCTAAACTTTGTGCGTATTCAAAATGCACCATTCAAAGCCACATCATCAATTTTCAACCCTTTCTGACTTCATCTGTTATTTTCCGTGCATTTACAATTTTTTTAAAGCTAAAAGACCTTGAAATTGAAAGCCACTGCAAATGAACTCTGAAAAGGTTGAATGGCATGGTATCATCATTTCACCCACATAGCATGTGCTGAAAAGTTGAGAAGGTTACGGCAAAAACTGGATGCACTTCGTGTACAAAATGGACAATCTCTTTCGATGTATCAGGGTTTAGGACGAAAACTCATCTGTTCCGAAGGGATTTCATTTTTTGAACTTATTTGAACTCCAGATATTTTGTGTGTTCAAAATGCACCATTCAAAGCCACATGATCAATTTTCAACCCTTTCTGACTTCATTTGGTATTTTCCATGCATTTACTGATTTTTAAAGCTTAATGACGTTGAAATCGAAAAGCACTTAAAATAAACTCTGAAAAGGTTGACAGTTAGCATGGTATCATCATTTCACCCACATAGCATGTGCTAAAAGGTTGAGATAGTTACGGCAAATACTGGATGCACTTCGTGTACAAAAATGACAATCTCTTTCGAAGTATCAGGGTTTCGGACGAAAACTCATCTGTTTCAAAGCGATTTCATTTTTTTGAGCTTATTTGAACTCCAGACATTTTTTGTGTTCAAAATGCACCATTCAAAACCACATCATAAATTTTTAACCATTTCTGACTTCATTTGGTATTTTCCATGCATTTACTGATTTTTTTAAAGCTAATTGACCTTGAAATTGAAAAGCACTTCAAATGAACTCTAAAAAGGTTGAAAGTTGGCATGGTATCATCATTTCACCCACATAGCATGTGCAAAAAAGTTGAGAGGGTTACGACAAAACCTGGATGCACTTTGTGTACAAAATGGACAATCTCTTTCGGAGTATCAGGGTTTTCGGATGAAAACTCATCTATTTTAAAGGGATTTCATTTTTTAACTTATTTGAACTCCAGACATTTTGTGTGTTCAAAATGCACCACATCATCAATTTTCAACCCTTCCTGACATCATTTGATATTTTCCATGCATTTACTGATTTTTTAAAGGACAATGACCATGAAATTGAAAAGCACTACAAATGAACTCTGAAAAGGTTGAAAGTTGGCATGGTATCTGATGTCTACTACGCAACCTTCTTCTTGTAGACGTTGTTGGGCCTCCAAGTGCAGAGGTTGGTACGACGGTAGCAAATTTCCCTCAAGTGGATGACCTAAGGTTTGTAAATCTGTGGGAGGCATAGGATGAAGATGGTCTCTCTCAAACAACCCTGCAACCAAATAAGAAAGAGTCTCTTGTGTCCCCAACACACCCAATACAATGGCAGATTGTACAGGTGCACTACTTCGGCGAAGAGATGGTGATACAAGTGCAATATGGATGGTACATATAGGTTTTTGTAATCTTAAAATATAAAAACAACAAGGTAACTGTCGGGGAAACTGACCACCCACGGACACCTATGGGACCGGAGCCCCTTCTACGTTGCGGTAAGGGAGCGGAGGGAGCACGGAGAGCAGATCGAGGAGCACACGCGGGCAGTTTACCCAGGTTCGGGCCGCGCGGACGCGTAAAACCCTACTCCTGCTTTGGTTGTATTTGAGTGTTTGGGCTCGGGAGCTTGAAGATCTACAGTACCAGCTACACCGAGCGAGAGAGTGAGCGAGTTTCTGGGATCCAACCCCCTCTACGTTGTGCATGGGCCTCCTTTTATAGCGCAAAGGGGTCACCGACAGGTGTCAACGTAGAAGAGGGTAGAAATGTAAATTTGGTGGTGGTTGTAATAGCGCATGAATAGTACGTGAACAGTGGTCTTCACCTAACCCTGACGGTGGGGGACAAGGGCATTGAATGCCCGTCGCCATCACCCCAAAAGCGCCTGCCAGGGCGTCTTCGTTCGCCACGGCGATGGCTTCGTCACCGTGTGTTGGTGTACTAAGATAGGGGTACCTTAGTACCCCAACTTGTGCACGGGCAGTAGCAGCTTCCCGCGGCAGGGCTCACCACGTGCTCGCCGGAGACCTTTTCTGATCCTTATTAAGCCATTCAAAAACAAAGTATACAAGACAGAAGATTAAGACTCCGGCAAGGGGAGCTTGCCGGGAAGGCCGTCCCAGGCTCAAGACTGTCACATTAGCACAAGACCTTGGCAAGAGGAGCTTGCCAGGAAGACCAAAAGACATGCCTTGGTGCATCATGCGCCCCGGCAAGGGCCCGGGGAGCGACAAGCTTCAGGGCCCGGCAAGATCAAGACCCCGGCAAGGTGCTTGCCGGGGGAAGCCTGCGCTGTGTGCCCGCGCTCCAGCTCATCTGCCCACGCGTCACCCTGGGGCCCTTCCAGGGACGCGTGGCGGATGGCTGTGCAGCCTGGGGGACACGGTGGCACTCCACGGTGACGAGGCTATCGCCGTGGCGAACGGAGGCGCACGGGCGGGTGCTTTTGGGGTCGACGGCGACGGGCATTAAATGCTCTTGTCCCCCACTATCAAAGTAGGTGATGACCACTGTTCATCCACTGTTCATGCACTGTTCCCGCACTGTTACAACTACCACCAAAGTTATATTTTTGCCCTTCTTCTACGTTGACACCTGTCGGTGACCCCTTGAGCTATAAAGGGAGGCCCATGCACAACGTAGAAAGGGTTCGGAACCTAGACAGCTCTCTCGCTCGGTGTAGCTAGTTCTTCAAGCTCCCGAGCTCACAAACTCAATACAAACCAAGCAGGAGTAGGGTTTTACGCGTCTGCATGGCCCGAACCTGGGTAAACTGCCCGCGTGCTCTCCTCGATCTGCTCTTTGTGCTCCCTCCGCTCCCTTACCGCATCGTACAAGGGGCTCCGGTCCCATAGGTGTTTGTGGTGGATAGTTTCCCCCGACATCTTTGGCGCGCTAGGTAGGGGGGAGTGGGGGACGTTTCGCTTTTTTCCATTAAAGAATGTGGCCACGATCTCTCCCACGACGCCGCAATCGACGCGTGCCGTTAGGGAGGGGCGCGGCGAATGCGGAAGGGGATTCGGCGTGCCGTGGGCCGCGTGTGCCCGTGCACTGTTTTGGGCCTGGCCCAACAGTGCTCGGCACCGTGTATGGCCCAGGCCCGGGGGCTCCTGTCGGTGTACTAAGATAGGGGTACCTTAGTACCCCAACTTGTGCACGGGCAGTAGCAGCTTCCCGCGGCAGGGCTCACCACGTGCTCGCCGGAGACCTTTTCTGATCCTTATTAAGCCATTCAAAAACAAATTATACAAGACAGAAGATTAAGACTCCGGCAAGGGGAGCTTGCCGGGAAGGCCGTCCCAGGCTCAAGACTGTCACATTAGCACAAGACCTTGGCAAGAGGAGCTTGCCAGGAAGACCAGAAGACATGCCTTGGTGCATCATGCGCCCCGGCAAGGGCCCGGGGAGCGACAAGCTTCAGGGCCCGGCAAGATCAAGACCCCGGCAAGGTGCTTGCCGGGGGAAGCCTGCGCTGTGTGCCCGCGCTCCAGCTCATCTGCCCACGCGTCGCCCTGGGGCCCTTCTAGGGACGCGTGGCGGATGGCTGTGCAGCCTGGGGGACACGGTGGCACTCCACGGTGACGAGGCTATCGCCGTGGCGAACGGAGGCGCACGGGCGGGTGCTTTTGGGGTCGACGGCGACGGGCATTAAATGCTCTTGTCCCCCACTGTCAAAGTAGGTGATGACCACTGTTCATCCACTGTTCATGCACTGTTCCCGCACTGTTACAACTACCACCAAAGTTACATTTTTGCCCTTCTTCTACGTTGACACCTGTCGGTGACCCCTTGAGCTATAAAAGGAGGCCCATGCACAACGTAGAAAGGGTTCGGAACCTAGACAGCTCTCTCGCTCGGTGTATCTAGTTCTTCAAGCTCCCAAGCTCACAAACTCAATACAAACCAAGCAGGAGTAGGGTTTTACGCGTCTGCGCGGCCCGAACCTGGGTAAACTGCCCGCGTGCTCTCCTCGATCTGCTCTTTGTGCTCCCTCTGCTCCCTTACCGCATCGTACAAGGGGCTCCGGTCCCATAGGTGTTCGTGGTGGACAGTTTCCCCCGACACCGTGGCTTGCCACCGCGTCCCCCAGGCTGCACAGCCGTCTGCCACGTGCCCCTGGAAGGGCCCCAGGGCGACGTGTGGACAGACGAGCTGGAGCGCATGCACGCAGTGTAAGTCTCCCCCGGCAAGCACCTTGCCGGGGTCGCAGCCTTGCCGGACCCGGAAGCTTGTCGCTCTCCGGGGCCTGCCGGGGCGCATGACGCGCCGCGATATCTCCTGAGATGTTTATTCTTTGGCCTTCCTGACAAGCTCCTCTTGCCAGGGTCTTGTGCCGAAAAGATGTCTTTGAGCCTGGTGCGGCCTTCACGGCAAGCTCCTCTTGCCGGGGTCTTGTCTCTTAACTTGGATACTTTGTTCTTGAATGGCTTCATAGGGACTAGATCGGACCTTGGCGAGCGCGTGGTAAGCCCTGCCGCGGGAAGCTGCTACTGCCCGTGCACAAGTTGGGGTACTAAGGTACCCCTATCTTAGTACACCGACAGGAGCCCCCGGGCCTGGGCCACACACGGTGCCGAGCGCTGTTGGGCCAGGCCCAAGACAGTGCACGGGCACACGCGGCCCACGGCAAGCCGTATCCTTCTCCGTATCCGCCGCATCCCTCCCTAACGGCACGCGTCGATTGCGGCGTCGTGGGAGAGATCGTGGCCTGTTCTTTAATGGGAAATGCGGAACGTCCCCCACTTCCCCCTTAAAAGCAGAGGAAGCAGGGGCAGTAGTTGATTAGAACAGCGGCAAGTTATCTCTGTAATATATACTTTATTTTGGGCAATCAATGCAGTGTTATCTCCTTTGCTTAATCTCTTCACTTTGTATGCTTTCCACCCTACGCTTTTTAGGGAACTTGCCGACAAAGGGACACTTGCCGCGAGCGCTGAGTGTGGGACTCTTAACAGCCTGTTGGCAAAGGCCTTGTCGGCAAGAAACCTTGCCGTAGCTAGTCGCAGCACACTTAGATTGCTGAGCGAACTCGAAAACGAAGTAAGGGCGCGACACTTGTCGCAGCTCACTTAAGTCGTTGAGCGTGCTCGAAACAAAACAAGGGCGCGGCTAGCCACGGGTAGGTTCCTTTGCGCACAGGTTTTCCATACAAAGTGTGGTTGTTCAAGGAAGATAACTAAAATTTTAAAAATTTGAATTGCTCAAATTCTAGTAACTTAGCTTTCATGGATTGTTCGCTTCCCGCCAAGGCTCTCCTTTCTTGAACAGCACTTGGTCCATGTCTCCATCTCCTCCTTCCCCCCGGCAAACTTGTGCGCGAGGAACACTTCTTCTGTTTAAGAGAGAAAGGAAAAGAGGAGGAAACACTAGTATGGAGCCTTGCGGCTTGTTATTGCTTACCAGGGACGTGTGCTGCACAAAGTGTCAGATGATACATGCAAGTAAAGAGAATCAGCATGAAACGACAAAATGGTGCGAAGCACAAAAGTTTTACTAATGCACGGGGTCTGCGCCCGGCTTTGTACAAAGGTTTACATGCAACAACGGCAAGATTTGTACAAAAGGTGGTTGCCGGAGCGGATCACGGCAACCGCGCCTTATGGGTGAAACTTGCGAAGATGCTCTATGTTCTAGGAGTTGCTCACCGGTAAGCCTTCTTCGGTCTCAAGGCGGACAGCGCCGGGCCTTGTGACTTGCCTCACCCGATAAGGGCCTTCCCACTTCGGCGTCAACTTGTTGGAGTTCTTGGCGGACTGAACGCACCGAAGAACAAGGTCGCCTTCCTCGAGACTCCTGGCCTTAACCTTGCGGCTGTGGTAGCGACGCAAGGCTTGCTGGTATCGAGCAGCTCGTACAGCAGCCTGGAGACGTTCCTCCTCGAGGAGCAATGCATCATCTTGCCGCAGTTGCTCTTGCTCGAGCTCATCGTAAGCGAGCACTCGAGGAGACCCGTATACGAGTTCCGTGGGGAGAACTGCCTCTGCTCCATAGACAAGAGCAAAGGGTGTCTGTCCGGTGGCTCGATTTGGTGTCGTCCTGATTGACCAAAGAGCCGCCGGCAACTCCTCTATCCAGTTTCTTCCACACTTGTGCAGCCTGTCGAAAGTTCTTGTCTTGAGCCCGCGCAGCACTTCAGCATTTGCCCTCTCTGCTTGACCATTGCTCCTCGGGTGAGCAACAGAAGCAAAGCAGACCTTGGCGCCAAGGTCTTGGACGTACTGCATGAAGGTGCGGCTTGTGAACTGTGTGCCGTTGTCGGTGATAATCCTGTTAGGGATTCCGAAACGGCAAACAATTGACCTGAAGAACCTCACTGCTGACTGTGATGTCACCTTTCTCACTGGTTCCACTTCTGGCCACTTTGTGAACTTGTCGATTGCAACATACAAGTACTCAAAGCCCCTGACTGCGCGGGGGAAGGGGCCGAGGATATCGAGCCCCCAGACTGAGAAGGGCCAGGACAAAGGGATCGTCTGGAGAGCTTGAGCTGGCTGGTGAATCTGCTTGGCATGGAACTGGCACACTTCACACTTGGTTACTTGTGCAGTTGCATCTTGGATGGCTTCTGGCCAGAAGAACCCTTGCCGGAACGCCTTCCCGGCAAGTGCCCTTGCACCAATGTGGTGGCCACAAATGCCTCTGTGTATTTCTGCCAACAGCTTCTGTCCATCTTCCCGGGAAATGCACTTCAACCTGACACCGTTGAGTCTTCTTCTGTACAGTTCGTTGTCGACGAACTGGTACATACTTGACTGTCTGGTTATCCTCTCTATCTCTTCTGGCTCATCGGGAAGTTCTCCAGTTTGAAGAAAACGGACGATCTGCTGTGCCCATGCTGGAGCCTGAGGTTCAACAGCAAGGACTAAAGGCATCACTTCTGCTGCGGGAACCCCAGCTTCCACGGCAAGAACCTGCGGCTCTGCCGGAGCTGAAGGTTCCTCGGCAAGCCTGCCGGGGCAAGGCTTGTCGGGAACGCCTTCTTCAACTGTACAGACCCTTGGGTCTGCAGGAGCAGACTATTCCTCAGCATTTTGGTTGCTGATCTTGGGGACCTTGGCGGCGGCTTCCGGAAGATCCGCCGGCAAGTAGTCACCGGAGACCAACTTCCTCTTCTTGCTCTGCCCAATCGATGGTGTAACGGATGGCTGAGTTAGCTTGAGCACGAAGGTTCCTGGTTCCACAGGTAACTTCATTGCAGCACACTTTGAGAGGCCATCTGCGATATCATTCTGACCTCTTGGAACGTGCTCCATCTGCAAGCCTTCAAAGTGTTCTTCAAGCTTCCTCACTTCATCGACATAAGCTTCCATCAAGGGACTCTGGTAACTCTTGTTCACTTGTCGGACCACCAATTGTGAATCTCCCCGGACAATCAGCTTCTTGATCCCAAGTTCAGCCGCAATTCTGAGGCCGGCAAGCAAACCTTCATACTCAGCAGTATTGTTTGTCGCTTGCTCCTTGGGAAAGTGCATTTGGACAACATACTTGAGGTGCTCTCCGATGGGCGCTATGAGTAACACGCCGGCACCGGCGCCTTGCAGCGAGAATGCGCCATCAAAGTACATTATCCATTCTTTGCTTGCTTCTTGGACGGGGATGCTTGTCTCTGGAACTTCATCATCTGGTGTTGGGGTCCATTCTGCTATGAATTCTGCCAAAGCTCTGCTCTGTATGGTTGAAGTGCTCTCAAACTTGAGACCAAAGCTTGACAGCTCCAGTGCCCACTCGACGATCCTGCCTGTTGCCTCTGGATTCTGCAATATCCTCTTCAACGGAAAGCGAGTGACCACCGTTATCTCGTGTGCTTGAAAGTAATGGCGCAGCTTTCTTGAGGCCATGAGGAGGCCGAAAAGTAGCTTCTGCACCCCAGAGTATCTTGATCTAGCTCCCTGCAAGAGGGAACTTACAAAATAGACTGGGCGCTGCACCATCTTCTTTCGCACTTCTCCTTGCTCCTGCGCAGACTTGTCCTTGTCGGGGCCAGAGCTTGTCGGGGAAGCCCCCTGCTTGTCGCTGGAAATACTTGCCGGAGCTGCGGACTCCTCCTCCGCCTCCCTCTCCGCTACTAACGCAGCACTAACCACTTGATTGGTTGCCGCTAGATACAGCAGCAACTTCTCTTGTGGCCTAGGTGCGACAAGTATTGGAGTGGAGGACAGGTATCCTTTCAAGTCCTGCAGCACTGCCTCCGCTTCCGGAGTCCATTTCATAGGACCTGCCTTTTTCAAGATCTTGAAGAGAGGCAGGGCGCGCTCTGCAGACTTTGAAATGAACCTGCTGAGGGCAGCCACACAACCAGCAAGCCTCCTTACGTCCTTGACGCGCTTCGGGGCTTCGATCTGCTCGATGGCCTTTATCTTGTCGGGATTGGCTTCAATCCCCCTCTGGGACACGAAGAACCCGAGAAGCTTGCTGGAGGGGACTCCGAAGACGCACTTCTCGGGGTTCAGCTTGAGTTGTATCTTGTGCAGATTCTCAAAGGTTTCTTCTAGGTCTTGAATCAGGGTAGCCTTGCTCTTGCTCTTGACCACTATATCATCCATGTAAGCTTCTACATTTCTGTGTATCTGTGGCTCAAAAGCAGTATGCACCACCCTTGCAAATGTTGAGCCTGCATTCTTCAATCCAAAGGGCATGCGTATAAAGCAGTATGTGCCACATGGAGTAATGAATGCAGTCTTCTCTTCATCTTCCTCAGCCATGAATATCTGGTGGTAACCTGAGTATGCATCGAGGAATGAAAGCAACTCGCATCCAGCCGTGGAGTCCACAATTTGGTCGATACGCGGCAAGGGAAATGGATCCTTGGGACATGCTTTATTCACATCAGTGAAGTCTATACAAAGTCTCCACTTCCCATTGGCCTTGCGCACAACAACTGGATTGGCCAACCACGTGGGATGGATTACGCCTCTAACCAGGCCTGCTGCTTCCAACTTCTTTATCTCCTCGGCAATGAACTCCTGGCGCTCCACAGCTTGCTTCCTGACCTTCTGCTTGACGGGCCGCGCGTGAGGACAAATAGCAAGCTTGTGCTCAATTACCTTCCTGGGAACGCCAGGGATGTCAGACGGTTGCCATGCAAACACGTCGACATTCGCCCGCAGGAAGGCAACGAGCGCGCTTTCCTATTTGGGGTTGAGTGTAGCACTGATGGTGAAAGTACCACCAGTGCCGTCCTCCTTGGCGGACACCTTCTTGGTTGCCGGTGGAGCTGCCATTCCTTTCTTGCACTTGCCGGTGGAGCTCGATGGTGCGTCCTCAATGGCAGCGCAGCACTCCGAAGAGGTGCGTTTGCCGGAGTGGGCCCCAGAGCTCTTGCCGGACTTGGTCTTGGTCTTCCCCTCGGGAGCTTCAGCGGCAAGTGTGTTGCTGTCTGCCACGGCTGCTGCATCCCGGTAGATTTTGTCGGCGCAGATAAGCGCGTCCTTCTTGTCGCCGGGGACAGAGATGACGCTTATCGGCCCCGGCATCTTGAGCATGTTGTACGCGTAGTGGGAAGCTGCCATGAACTTGGCGAGCGCAGGACGGCCAAGTATCCCATTGTATGGCAATGGGATATCGGCAACGTCGAACATGATCCTCTCCGTCCTGAAGTTGAGCTCCCCACCAAAGGTCACTGGCAGCGTGATCTTCCCCTTCGGCTTGCTCCTTCCCGGGTTGATCCCTTGGAATGACCCGGTTTCCTCGAGCTCGCTGTCGGGAATCTGTAGCTTCTTGATCACAGGAGAGGAGATCAGGTTGAGGCCGGCCCCGCCGTCAACCAACATCTTGGTGACCTTGAGGTTGCGGATAGTTGGTGAAACTAACATCGGCAAACACCCGACCGCGGTTGTGCGGTCAGGGTGGTCCTCAAGATCGAAGATGATGGGCGTGCCGGACCATTTCAGTAGCCTGCGTGACTCGACGGGCGGCTCAGCTGCATTTACTTCCCGCACCCACTGCTTGAGTTGGCGGCGGGAAGCATGCAGAGAGGCACCTCCATCGACACACAGGACCTCTGTGGCCTTCTGGAACTCCTGCTCGCTATTGTCTCCTTCTTCCATGTCCTCATCATCGTCCTCGTCTTCATCCTTGTCGCGGCCCCGGGGAGGCCTGTCTCCTTGCCGCTGCTTGGCCTTGTCGCGGCGCCCTACCCGGCCATTGAATGGCCGCTTCTTGCTAGGTTCTCCTCCGCCTCCTTGGGCCTTCTCCTTGTCGCGACGCTCGTATTCAGCCTTCTGCTGCTCTACGAGGTACTCTACCCTCTTGCAGTTTTGGAGATCGTGGCCCTTGGTGCGGTGGATCTTGCAGTACTGCTTGTCGGAGCCGTCCTGCTTGTCGGCTGCCGCTACAGGGGCGGCCTCCTTGCCGGAGCCACCAGCCTGTGTCTTCTTGGCGGGAGCCTCCTTGCCGGACTGCTCGACAACCAGTACCTCCTTGTTCTTCTTCTTCTTGTTGTTCCGCCGCCGGCCTTTCCTTGCCGGGGCGGCATCCTCGCTATCGCTTCCTCCTGCACCGGTATCCTCTCCGGGGAGTCTTCTCCCCTCTTCAGCACGTGCACATTTGTCAGCCAGAGCGTAAAGCTCGCTGACGTCCCGGATCTTGGTCATCGCCATTTCCTCCCTCATCCGGCGGTTACGCACGTTCTGGTGGAACGCGCTGATAACCGCGGCAGGGTGTACGTCGGGGATATTGTGCTGAACGCGGCTGAATCTTTGGATGTATTTGCGCAGGGACTCTCCCTCCTTCTGGGCAAGGATGTGGAGATCGCTCTCCTGGCCGTGGGGTTTGTGGCCGCCCGTGAAGGCGCCAACAAACTGGTGGCACAAATCCGCCCATGAAGAGATGGAGTTCTCCGGCAAGTGCATAAGCCAAGACCTGACGTTTGGCTTAAGCACGAGCGGGAAGTAGTTGGCTAGGATCTTCTCGTCGCGTCCCCCGGCAGCCTGCACCGCAATGGTGTAGATGCTGAGGAACTCCGAGGGGTGCGTCTTGCCGTCGTACTTTTCGGGTACGTCGGGCTTGAAATTCTTCATGCTGGGCCACTGGACTTGCCGCAGCTCTCGGGTGAACGCAGGGCAACCTGCCGCGTACGGCAAGTCGCCTGGTTCACCGGGCGCGTGCATGTCAACAGCGGTCCCAGCGCGCTGATCAGACTGTCTTCTGGCTTCTCTTCGACGCTCGATACGAGTTCGGGCGTCCTCTTGTCGCCTATCGTCGAGGACCTGGCGCTGGTCGCGGCGAGCCCGCGGATCCGACGACGCCGTGGAGTCGTCGTCGACGTTGATTCGGCGGGGTGGCGACTTCTGCTTCCGCGGCGGGGAGTGCACGGTAGTAGCACCCCCGGCGGTCTTGTCTCCGTCGGCCTTCGCTTGGCTGACTTGCCGCGGCCGTGATTTTGCCGGCTGCTGCGGCGTGTCGTTGTTGGCGAAGGCGATGAGGCTCTGGATCGTAGCCCTCCAGTCTTCGGCCTTGTCCGCCGCTGGAGGGAAATCGAGGAGCAGTTGGGCTCTAGCAAGAGCTTCTGCTGGAGAGGAGGGAAGCGGTGGCGAGCGGTGGCGAGCGGTGCGAGGAGCGAGATATGCTCGAACTTCTAACAGGGTTAGAAGGAGCAGGGTCCCGCCCCGGCGACCGCGCCTTGCTCGTACCAGCACGCTGGCCTTGAGCATCCCGCGACCCACCGGCTTGTCCCCGTCCCAGCAAGCGTATGGTACCTCCTGTACCGCATCGCTGCTGGTCTGGCACCTCCTGAGAGGGACGTGGTGCGTGCACGGACGCCGAGGTCTTGGAGTTCGCTCGGTCGTCTGTCTTGTCCTTGGACTTGGCGACGCCGCGAGTGTCCTCGCCGGCGTCCACCCCTCCGCCAGCGTTTACCCCACCAACCGTTGGTTCTGGTGCCGGTGGGATCGACGCGGACGGGCCTCCGACCTCCGAAGCCTTCTTCTTCGGAGGCATGTTGTCGTAGTTGATGAAGTTGATGAAGCTGGAGAGGTTGATGAAGGTTGCGCCCGCGTGAGCGCCGGATCAGGTTCGCACAACCTCGACGCCCCCTACCTGGCGCGCCAAAGATGTCGGCGAAACTGACCACCCACGGACACCTATGGGACCGGAGCCCCTTCTACGTTGCGGTAAGGGAGCGGAGGGAGCACGGAGAGCAGATCGAGGAGCACACGCGGGCAGTTTACCCAGGTTCGGGCCGCGCGGACGCGTAAAACCCTACTCCTGCTTTGGTTGTATTTGAGTTTTTGGGCTCGGGAGCTTGAAGATCTACAGTACCAGCTACACCGAGCGAGAGAGTGAGCGAGTTTCTGGGATCCAACCCCCTCTACGTTGTGCATGGGCCTCCTTTTATAGCGCAAAGGGGTCACCGACAGGTGTCAACGTAGAAGAGGGTAGAAATGTAAATCTGGTGGTGGTTGTAACAGCGCATGAACAGTACATGAACAGTGGTCTTCACCTAACCCTGACGGTGGGGGACAAGGGCATTGAATGCCCGTCGCCGTCACCCCAAAAGCGCCTGCCAGGGCGTCTCCGTTCGCCACGGCGATGGCTTCGTCACCGTGGCTTGCCACCGCGTCCCCCAGGCTGCACAACCGTCTGCCACGTGCCCCTGGAAGGGCCCCAGGGCGACGTGTGGACAGACGAGCTGGAGCGCAGGCACGCAGTGTAAGTCTCCCCCGGCAAGCACCTTGCCGGGGTCGCAGCCTTGCCGGACCCGGAAGCTTGTCGCTCTCCGGGGCCTGCCGGGGCGCATGACGCGCCGCGATATCTCCTGAGATGTTTATTCTTTGGCCTTCCTGGCAAGCTCCTCTTGCCAGGGTCTTGTGCCGAAAAGATGTCTTTGAGCCTGGTGCGGCCTTCCCGGCAAGCTCCTCTTGCCGGGGTCTTGTCTCTTAACTTGGATACTTTGTTCTTGAATGGCTTCATAGGGACCAGAGCGGACCTTGGCGAGCGCGTGGTAAGCCCTGCCGCGGGAAGCTGCTACTGCCCTTGCACAAGTTGGGGTACTAAGGTACCCCTATCGTAGTACACCGACAGTAACTAATGATAAAAGTGAGCGTAAACGGTATTGCAATGCTAGGAAACAAGGCCTAGGGTTCAAACTTTCACTAGTGCAAGTTCTCTCAACAATAATAACATAACTGGATCATATAACTATCCCTCAACATGCAACAAAGAGTCACTCCAAAGTCACTAATAGCGGAGAACAAACAAACAGATTATTGTAGGGTAGGGTACGAAACCACCTCAAAGTTATTCTTTCTGATCGATCTATTCAAGATTCCGTAGTAAAATAGCACGAAGCTATTCTTTCCGTTCGATCTATCTTAGAGTTCGTACTAGAATAACACCTTAAGATACAAATCAACCAAAACCCTAATGTCACCTAGATACTCCATTGTCACCTCAAGTTTCTGTGGGCATGATTATACGATATGCATCACACAATCTCAAATTCATCTATTCAACCAACTCAAAGAACTTCAAAGAGTGCCCAAAAGTTTCTACCGGAGAGTCAAGACGAATACGTGTGCCAACCCCTATGCATAGATTCCCAAGGTCATGGAACCCGCAAGTTGATCACCAAAACATACATCAGGTGAATCAATAGAATACCCCATTGTCACCACGGGTATCCCACGCAAGACATACATCAAGTATTCTCAAATCCTTAAAGACTCAATCCGATAAGATAACTTCAAAGGGAAAACTCAACCCATTACAAGAAGGTACAGGGGGAGAAACATCATAAGATCCAACTATAATAGCAAAGCTCGCGATACATCAAGATCGTGCCATCTTAAGAACACAAGAGAGAGAGAGAGAGAGAGAGAGAGATCAAACACATAGCTACTGGTACATACCCTCAGCCCCGAGGGTGGACTACTCCCTCCTCGTCATGAAGAGCGCCAGGATGATGAAGATGGCCACCGGAGAGGGATTTCCCCCTCCGACAGGGTGCCGGAATGGGTCTAGATTGGTTTTCGTTGGCAACAGAGGTTTTCGGCAGCGGAACTCCCGATCTAGGTTATTTTCTGGAGGTTTCTGTATATATAGGGGGTGTTGGAGTCGGGAACACTTAAAGGAGGTCTCCAGGCTGTCCACGAGGTAGGGGGCGCCCCTACCCTCGTGGGCAGCCCGGGGATCTTCTGGTCCTCCTTTGGTACTCCCTGGGCTTCTTCTGGTCCAAAAACAGCCTCCGCTGAGTTTCAGGTCAATTGGGCTCCATTTGGTATTCCTTTTCTATGATACTCAAAAACACGGGGAAAACAATAATTGGCACTGGGCTCTGGGTTAATAGGTTAGTCCCAAAAATCATATAAAAGTGTATATAAAAGCCCATAAAACATCCTAGAAGGATAATATAATAGCATGGAACAATAAAAAATTATCGATATGTTGGAGACGTATCAAGCATCCCCAAGCTTAATTCCTGCTCGTCCTCGAGTAGGTAAATGATAAAAACAGAATTTTTTATGTGAAATTCTACATAATATAAGTCTCAATGTAATTTTCTTTATTGTGACATGAATATTCAGCTCCGAAAGATTCAAGACAAAAGTTTAATATTGACATAAGAATAATAATACTTCAAGCATACTAACAAAGCAATCATGTCTTCTCAAAATAACATGGCCAAAGAAAGTTCATCCCTACAAAATCATATGGTTTGGCTATGCTCCATCTTCGTCACACAAAATACTCAAATCATGCACGACCCCGGTTTTAGCCAAGCAATTGTTGCATACCTTTATTTTTTCAAACTTTTTCAACTTTCACGCACTGCATGAGTGTGAGCCATAGACATAGCACTATAGGTGGAATAGAGTGCTGGTTGTGGAGAAGACAAAATAGGAAGATGATCTCACATCAACTAGGCGCATCAATGGGCTATGGAGATGCCCATCAATAGATATCAATGTGAGTGAGTAGGGATTGCCATGTAACGGATGCACTAGAGCTATAAATGTATGAAATCTCAACAAAAGAAACAAAGTGGGTGTGCATCCAACTTGCTTGCTCACGAAGACCTAGGGCATTTGAGGAAGCCCATCGTTGGAATATACAAGCCAAGTTCTATAATGAAAATTCCCACTAGTATATGAAAGTGACTAAACAAGAGACTCTCTATCATGAAGATCATGGTGCTACTTTGAAGCACAAGTGTGGAAAAAGATAGTAGCATCGTCCCATATATTTTTTCTTTTCCTTTTTTTGGGAATTTCTTTTTTCTTTTCTTTGACCTTTCTTCTTTTTTTATTTTTTTATTTGGGACAATGCTCTAATAATGATGATCATCACACTTCCGTTGATTTACAACTCAAAGATTACAACTCGATACTAGGACAAAGTATGACTCTATATGAATGCCTCTGGTGGTGTACCGGGATGTGCAATGAATCAAGAGTGACATGTATGAAAAATTATGCATGGTGGCCTAGCCATGAATACGATGTCAACTACATGATCATGCATGGAAATATGACAATGATGAAGCATGTCATAGTAAACGGAACGGTGGAAAGTTGCATGGCAATATATCTCGGAATGGCTATGGAAATGCCATATAGGTAGGTATGGTGGCTGTTTTGAGGAAGGTATATGTTGGGTGTATGGTACTGGCAAGAGTTGCGCGATACAAGAGAGGCTAGCAATGGTGGAAGGGTGAGAGTGCGTATAATCCATGGACTCAACATTAGTCATAAAGAACTCACACACTTATTGCAAAAATCTACAAGTCATCAAAACAAAGTACTACACGCATGCTCCTAGGGGAAGGGTTGGTCGGAGTTAACCATCGCGCAATCCCGACCTCCACACAAAGGATGACACTCAATGAAATACCTCATCCTTCAAATTTGTCACACAACGGTTACCATACGTGCATGCTACGGGACTTGCAAACCTCAACACAAGTATTTCTCAAATTCACAACTAATCTACTAGCATGACTCTAATAACACCATCCTCATACCTCAAAACAATCATCAAGTATCTAACTTCTCATAGTATGCAATGCACTTTATATGAAAGTTTTTATTATACCCATCTTGGATGCCCATCATATTAGGACTAAATTAATAACCTAAGCAAATTACCATGCTACTCTAAAAGACTCTCAAAATAATATAAGTGAAGCATGAAAGTTCATCTATTTCTTCAAAATAAAACCACCGTCGCACTCTAAAAGATATAAGTGAAGCACTAGAGCAAATGACAAACTACTCCAAAAGATATAAGTGAAGATCAATGAGTAGTTGAATAATTATGTAACTATGTGAAGACTCTCTAACATTTAAGAATTTCAGATCTTGGGATATTATTCAAACAGCAAGCAAAACAAAATAAAATAAATTGACTCTCCAAGCAAAACACATATCATGTGGTGAATAAAAATATAGCATCGAGTAAAGTTACCGATAGACGAAGACGAAAGAGGGGATGCCTTCCCGGGGCATCCCCAAGCTTAGGCTTTTGGTTGTCCTTGAATTTTACCTTGGGGTGCCTTGGGCATCCCAAAGCTTAGGCTCTTGCCACTCCTTATTCCATAGTCCATCAAATCTTTACCTGAAACTTGAAAACTTCACAACACAAAACTCAACAGAAAACTCATAAGCTCCGTTAGTATAAGAAAATAAAACCACCACTTAGGTACTGTTATGAACTCATTCTAAATTCATATTGGTGTAATATATACTGTATTACAACTTCTCTATGGTTCATACCCTCGGATACTACTCATAAATTCATCAAAATAAGCAAACAACACTAGAAAATAGAATCTGTCAAAAACAGAATAGTCTGTAGCAATCTGTAACTTTCGAATACTTCTGTAACTCAAAAAATTCTCAAATAAATTGGTGGACGTGAGGAATTTGTATATGAATCTTCTGCAAAAACAATCAACTTAAAAGCACTCTTCTGTAAAAAAAAAGGAAGCTAATCTCGTGAGCGCAAAGTTTCTGTTTTTTACAGCAAGATCACATTAACTTTCACCCAAGTCTTCCCAAAGGTTCTACTTGGCACTTTATTGAAACAAAAGCTATAAAACATGATTACTACAGTAGCTTAATCATGTGAACACACAAAAACATTAGGGGTAAATATTGGGTTGTCTCCCAACAAGCCTTTTCTTTAATGCCTTTTAGCTAGGCATGATGATTTCAATGATGCTCATAAAAGATAAGAGTTGAAACATAACGGGAGCATCATGAAGAATATGACTAGCACATTTAAGTCTAACCCACCTCCTATGCATAGGGATTTTGTGAGAAAATAACTTATGGGAGCGAGAATCAACTAGCATAGGAAGGGAAAACAAGCATAGCTTCAAAACTTTGAACATATAGAGAGGAAACTTGATATTATTGCAAAAGGTAGAGACATATGTTCCTCTCTCATAATAATTTTCAAGAGCATCATGAATGAATTCAACAATATAAACATCACATAAAGCATTCTTTTCATGATCCATAAGCATAGAAATTTTACTACTCCCATCATAAGCAAAATTCTTCTCATTCATAGTAGTGGGAGGAGTAAATTCAATAAAATAACTATCATGTGAAGCATAATCCAATTGAAAATTAAAATCATGATGACAAGTTTCATGGTTATCTTTATTCTTTATAGCATACGTGTCATCACAATAATCATCATAAATAGGAGGCATGCTTTCATCATAATAAATTTGCTCATCAAAACTTGGGGGACTAAACATATCATCTTCATCAAACATAGCATCCCCAAGCTTGTGGCTTTGCATATCATTAGCATCATGGGTATTCAAATAATTCATACTAACAACATTGCAATCATGCTCATCCTTCACATATTTGATGCCAAGCATTCTATGTAATTCTTCTTCTAGTACTTGAGCACAATTTTCCTTCCCATCATTTTCACGAAAGATATTAAAAAGATGAAGCATATGAGGCAACCTCAATTCCATTTTTTGTAGTTTTCTTTTATAAACTAAACTAGTTATAAAACAAGAAACTAAAAGATTCGATTGCAAGATCTAAAGATATACCTTCAAGCACTCACCTCCCCGGCAATGGCGCCAGAAAAGAGCTTGATGTCTACTACGCAACCTTTTTCTTGTAGACGTTGTTGGGCCTCCAAGTGCAGAGGTTTGTAGGACAGTAGGAAATTTCCCTCAAGTGGATGACCTAAGGTTTATCAATCCGTGGGAGGCGTAGGATGAATATGGTCTCTCTAAAACAACCCTACAACCAAATAACAAAGAGTCTCTTGAGTCCCTAACACACCCAATACAATGGCAGATTCTATAGGTGCACTACTTAGGCGAAGAGATGGTGATACAAGTGCAATATGGATGGTAGATATAGGTTTTTGTAATCTGAAAATATAAAAACAGCAAGGTAACTAATGATAAAAGTGATCGTAAACGGTATTGTAATGCTAGGAAACAAGGCCTAGGGTTCATACTTTCACTAGTGCAAGTTCTCTCAACAATAATAACATAACTGGATCATATAACTATCCCTCAACATGCAACAAAGAGTCACTCCAAAGTCACTACTAGCGGAGAACAAACGAAGAGATTATTGTAGGGTACGAAACCACCTCAAAGTTATTCTTTCTGATCGATCTATTCCAGAGTCCGTGGTAAAATAGCACGAAGCTATTCTTTCTGTTCGATCTATCTTAGAGTTCATACTGGAATAACACCTTAAGATACAAATCAACCAAAACCCTAATGTCACCTAGATACTCCATTGTCACCTCAAGTATCCATGGGCATGATTATACGATATGCATCACACAATCTCAGATTCATCTATTCAACCAACACAAAGAACTTCAAAGAGTGCCCCAAAGTTTCTACCGGAGAGTCAAGACAAAAACGTGTGCCAACCCTTATGCATAGATTCCCAAGGTCTCGAAACCCGCAAGTTGATCACCAGATTATACATCAGGTGAATCAATAGAATACCCTATTGTCACCATGGGTATCCCACGCAAGACATACATCAACTGTTCTCAAATCCTTAAAGACTCAATCCGATAAGATAACTTCAAAGGGAAAACTCAATCCATTACAAGAAGGTAGAGGGGGAGAAACATCATAAGATCCAATTATAATAGAAAAGCTCGCGATACATCAAGATCGTGCCATCTCAAGAACACGAGAGAGAGAGAGAGAGAGAAAGAGAGAGAGAGAGATCAAACACATAGCTACTGGTACCCTCCGCCTCGAGGGTGGACTAGTCCCTCCTCGTCATGGAGAGCGCCAGGATGATGAATATAGGGGGAGTGTTGATCCTAGTATGTGCGTTGTGCAGTCCAAAGCATCTTCATAAGTATGCACACATCTAGGGGGAGCTTACCTATATTTTTTTCATGTTGGGTTTGCTTATTATCTTACTTTTATATATCTTTGTGCAAATCCCGTGTTGTCATCAATCCACCAAAAAGGGGGAGATTGTAAGGGCATATTTCTCCCTAAGTAGTTTTGGTGATTGATGACAATGCTTTTGCGGACTAATCGTGTGCACTGAGCATTTCAGATATCTCATACCTAGGCACAAGACGATTAAGTTCCACTCGGAACCTATTGAAGACGGTGTTTCCTTTTGTTTATTTTTGGTGGAATTGAGTCATTGGAAACCTGTACTATTAAGAGGGGGTCCGCTTCGGAAAGGTTAGGGTGGAATCAACACGTACACATCTATTCTTTCGCACCACCTTTCCTTCGCTTCTTTGGAGCTCCGGCTGTTTTCCTTGTCTTTGCAAAAACGATGACGTTCTACTACTATCACTCTGAGGCATGCGGTAGTACCGCTCAAAGGAAGCGGTAGTACCGCACGGCCTCACGGTAGTACCGCTCCAAGGCTACGGTAGTACCGCACATCGCGGTAGTACCGTACCAAGGACCCGGTAGTACCGTGTTGCCCGCCCCAGCGTTGTAACTAGTACGGAAGTAGGAGCGGAAGTAAAATTTTACCCTGCCTTGCGGTAGTACCGCTCCGGCAGTACTACGGCCCGTTGCTTTATGCAACAGGGGCTAGATCTGGCTCATGTTGCGCCAGCGGTAGTACCGCACCTAGAGCGGTAGTACCGCAGGGCCGTGCGGTAGTACCGCAAGTTAAGTGTGGTAGTACCGCGTGTTGCGGGCAGAATTGGTGGATAACGGTTGGATTTGTTCTTCCACTATATAAGGTGAGTCTTCTTCCTCAAAAAGACTCACCTCTTCCTCCCCAAGCTCTATTGTTGCTCAAAGCTCCATTTCCACCCGATCTCTCTCCCTAGCCAATCAAACTTGTTGATTTCCTAGGGATTGCTTGAGAAGGCATCGATCTACACTTCCACCAAGAGAAATTTGATTCCCCCCACTAATCCCTTGTGGATCTTGTTACTCTTGGGTGTTTGAGTACCCTAGACGGTTGAGGTCACCGCGGAGCCATAGTCCATTGTGGTGAAGCTTTGTGGTGTCGTTGGGAGCCTCCAATTCGGTTGTGGAGATAGCCCCAACCTTGTTTGTAAAGGTTCGGTCGCCGCCTTCAAGGGCACCACTAGTGGAATCACGGCACCTTGCATTGTGTGAGGGCGTGAGGAGAATACGGTGGCCCTAGTGGCTTCTTGGGGAGCATTGTGCCTCCACACCGCTCCAACGGAGACAAACTTCCTCTCAAAGGGAAGGAACTTCGGTAACACATCCTCGTCTTCACCGGCTCCACTTGTGGTTATTTCTTACCTTTACTTGTGCAAGATTTCTTTGTATATCCTAGCTTGCTTGCTTGTGTGCTTGCTATTGTTGCATCATATAGGTTGTCCATCTAGTTGCATATCTAGACAACTTACTTTGTTGCTAAGTTTAATTTGGTTAAGAAAAGATAAAAATTGTTAGTTGCCTATTCACCCCTCCCTCTAGTCAACCATATCGATCCTTTCAATTGGTATCAGAGCCTTGTCTCTTTGTTAAGGACTTTACCGTCCAAAGAGTATGGGTGACAACGTAGTCGAGACGGAGGTACACTCCGGTGGAACTTCGCCCTTGCCTACGTCCGATGGGGGAACCGCAGTCTCTCGTGAGGAGTTCAACGTGGCTATGGACACATTGAAAGACTCACTGGCGACCGAGGTCAAAGGCATGTTCAAGGAATTTCTTGAAGGACTTAAATTACCCACCGCACCATTGGAAGTAGTTTGTGCCACTACCAATGCGTCGGATGCTACTCCCGACAATGGAGAAGCTAGTAGTGAGCAAGTCCCGGTTACTAAGAATGGGAGTGGGATTTTTGCCCACTCCGCGCCTGCTACCCACTATGGAGGACCCGTTCCTACTCCGCATTTAAATTCGATTGGTCCTCCCCCTAAGTTTGTGAAAAAATCTGATTTTTCTACTTGGACATTTCTCTTTAAACGTCATTTAAATCATTGTTCTACTATTTTTTGGAGAATCATTGAGCGAGGTTTCTACCCGCATGATCCCTACAACCTAACTCCGAGAGAAGTTGCGGATCATCAATTCAACAAGACCGTTCTTTGCATACTTAAAGATGCTATCCCTCCCGAAGACATTGCACATCTTCGACCCTTCACCATGGCCAAGGAAGCTTGGGAGCATGTTGGTTCCTTGTACAGGGGAAGCGCAAGCATTCAACGCTCAAACTATAAGTTGTGCAAGATGAAGTCGATGAGTTTGCCATGATCGAAGATGAAGATCCCCGTGAACATTATCGGAGGTTGACCACTCTTGCGGTCGCACTTCGAGATCATGGGAGCAAGGACATGGATGACAATTGGATCAAGCGCAAGTTTCTCAAGGCCATGATGCCTTATCACAAGGCCATGTCCTCCGTCATTCGCCAAAGACCGGACTTCCACACTTTGTCATCAATGTGAAGAGTGGTGGAGTCAAGAAAAACTCCGCCACGCCATCAAACCAAGCCGGCGACTTTAATCCTTCCTATGTTCTATGCCGTGCTAGTGATGGACATGTTTTTGCTAAATTTGTTGGTTCTTCTTATGAGTACATTGAATGGTCTGTTTGGGTTCCTAAGACCCTTGTTACTAACTTCAAAGGACCCATTACCAAATGGGTACCTAAATCCAAGCATTGATCTCTTGTAGGAGTTTGCTTCCAGTGGGGGATCATGGTTGCTCGATAGTGGAGCCACAAATCATATGACCGGAAGCAAAGACTTGGTGGTGGACGTGCATTAAGGTTCATCTATGGCCACCAATGTCGACTGGGGTGATGCTTCATCTTCTAAGGTATTGGGGCTTGGCAAGGTTGTTGTTTCTCATGATCTCACAATCAAGAAAGTCATGCTTGTAGAGTCCCTTGCATACAACTTACTTTCCGTACATCAACTTGCACTCATGGGCTTTGCCACATTATTTGATATTGATACCGTGGCCCTCTTGTGGAGCAAGACTCTTAAAGTAGCCTATGTTGGGCATGTCGAGAATGGTCTCTATGTGTTTAACTTCTCGGAGCAACCCACTAAGACCGCGACTTGCCTAATGGCTAAAGTTGATGTGAGATGGCTTTGGCATCGCCGGTTAGCCCATGTCAATATGAGATCTTTGCAAATTCTTCTCAAGGGAGACCATGTCCATGGACTAACAAATGTTAGTTTTGCCAAATATCGTGCTTGCAGTGCTTGTATTGAAGGAAAGTTACATGAGAAGGCTCACCCTCCCACGACTATCATCTACTCAAAAAGACCGTTAGAGCTCCTTCACATGGATCTCTTTGGGCCTCCATCCTTTGATAGTCTTGGGGGTAGAAAGTATTGCTTGGTGATTGTAGATGATTATTCAAGATACACTTGGGTATATTTCTTCAAGAAGAAGAGTGAGACCCAACAAACCGTCATCAACTTTGCAAATGAAGCTCAACGTCAACATGATGCAAATATCTTGATGATTCGAAGTGACAACGGCACCGAGTTTAAGAACAACACCTTGGATGAGTTTCTTAGTGATGAGGGGATCAAACATCAATATGTCGCACCTTATACCCCTCAACAAAATGGTGTAGCGGAGAGAAAGAACCGGACATTAATGGACGCGGCGAGGACCATGATGGCGGAGTTCAAGTCTCCATACAACTTTTGGGTCGAAGCCATCAACACCGCTTGTCATGCATCCAATCGGCTCTATCTCCGCAAAGGCTTGAACAAGACTCCGTATGAGATTCTTACTGGTAACAAGCCCAATCTCAAGTACTTCCGGGTGTTCGGGTGTAAGTGTTTCATCCTCAAGAAAGGTGCTCGTTTGTCTAAATTTGAAGCTAGAGCTCATGAGGGCATATTTGTTGGTTATGCTACAACCTCTCATGCTTACCGTGTCCTCAAAAAGTCCAATGGACTCATTGAGGAGACGTGTAACGTAGAGTTTGATGAGAATAACGGCTCCCAAGTGGAGCAAAGTGGTACTTGTGATGTAGGTGATGAAATTCCTCCTCAAGCCATAAGAAGAATGGGTGTTGGTTATATCCTACCCATTGAGGAACCCCTTGTGGCCAAAGGAGAAGGACAATGTTCCACTCAAGTGGAACCATCATCAACCCAAGACCCACACGCTTCCGGAGAACAAAGTGAAGACTCTCAACTGGATGAACAAGGCCAAGTGCAAGATCAACCACAAGATGGTGGTGAGCCACCAAATGATGCACAAGGACAAGTTCCCTCTTCTGAGCATGATCAAGATCAAGATCAAGCTCTTGACGACGCTCAAGATGATCAACTCATAGCTCCTCAATTATCACTTGAAGAGCAATTGGAGCGCCGTGCTGCTAAAGTTGCTTCCAGGCTCGCTTCTAGAGAGCTTCACATGGAGAATATTATTGGAAGCATCACAAATGGGGTAAGCACTCATAGAAAATTAGCAAACTATTATGCTCATCAAGCTTTTGTCTCTTGTGTTGAACCTCAAAAGGTCTATGAGGCGCTCGAAGACCCTGATTGGCTCAATGCCATGCATGAAGAACTCCATAACTTCGAGCGCAACAAAGTGTGGCGTCGGGTGCCAAGGCCAAAAGAGAACCATAATGTCATTGGAACCAAGTGGATCTTTAAGAACAAGCAAGATGCTCACGGCATTGTCATTCGCAACAAGGCTCGTTTGGTGGCTCAAGGCTACTCCCAAGTCGAGGGTATCGACTATGGTGAAACCTTTGCCCTCGCTGCTCGCCTTGAATCTATTCGTTTGTTGCTTGCCTATGCTTCTCATCATAACTTTAAATTGCAACAAATGGATGTGAAAAGTTCTTTTATTAATGGTCCTCTTAATGAGTTAGTGTATGTCAAACAACCCCTGGGGTTTGAGGGTCCTAAGTTCCCCAATAACGTGTATCAACTCGATAAGGCGTTCTATGGCCTTAAACAAGCCCCACGTGCGTGGTATGAGGATCTTACCGAGTTTTGCAAGATCGTGGGTTTGAAATTGGGAGAATCGACCCTACTCTTTTTACTAAGAAGGTCAAAGGGGAGTTGTTTGTCTGCCAACTATATGTTGATGTTATTATCTTTGGTTCACCTAACAAAGCTTTCAATGATGAGTTTGCCGCACTCATTACCATGCATTTTGAGATGTCCATGACGGGAGATTTGAAGTACTTCCTTGGATTTGAGATTAAGCAAAGAAGAGAAGGAGTCTTCATCAAACAAGCCAAATACACTCAAGACATGCTCAAGAGGTTTAATCTAAGTGATGTCAAGCCGGCTACTACTCCAATGCCTACCAAGTGCCAACTTAACATTGATCCCAATGGTAAAGAGGTGTATCAAAAGGTATATCGTTCTATGATTGGATCCTTGCTTTACCTTTGTGCATCTAGACTGGATATTATGTTGAGTGTGAGAATCTGTGCACGGTTTCAAGCCTCACCTAAGGAAAGTCACTTTGTGGCAGTCAAGCGAATCTTTCGATATTTGGCTCATACCCCAAACTTGGCTTATGGTACCCAAGAGGAGCAAACTTCAACCTTGTAGGTTTCTCTGATTCGGATTGGGCGGGAGACAAAGTGGATAGGAAGTCCACTTCCAGAGGGTTCCAATTCCTTGGTTTCTCCTTGGTAAGTTGGTCTTCTAAGAAGCAAAGTTGTGTGTCTCTCTCGTCCACCGAAGCAGAGTACGTGGCGGCTGGCAGTTTTTGTGCACAACTTTTATGGATGAGGGAAACTTTAAAGGATTACGGTGTCACTTGTGACAAAGTGCCTCTTTGGTGTGACAATGAAAGTGCCATCAAGATTCCTCTCAACCCGGTGCAACACTTCAAGACGAAGCATATTGAGATTCGGTATCACTTCATCTGGGATCATATTCGGCGTGGAGAAATAGAGCTTCATTATGTCAACACACATGATAACCTTCCAGACATCTTCATGAAGCCATTGGATGAAGCAAGATTTCGCAAGTTAAGGCATGAGCTAAATATCATAGATTTGAGCAATGTGGATTGAAACCTTGCATACATTATCTTATCTAGGTGTAGGAATGGACATAGGGGGAGTATTGTTCTCTCAATGAACTCTTCCTCCCCCCATTATGCATAAATCAATCAAGTCTTTATTGTTTGCCATTTTAGATGGTACTAGTACTTGAAGACGAGTGTTGGTCATGGGCCCAAGGATAATTCTTCGCGGTGCCATACCAAGTAACTCAAACATAGGTGGCTCCGGCCACCGACCTCTTCCAAAGAGGGGTGTCTCGTGTGTTGTTCTAGTTGTCTGTTGTCTCTCTTTCCTGTTGCCTTGTTTGTGTGCTCTTACTCTGTAGTTGCTTTGCTTAAGCCTTCCTTGTTGGAACTTGCACTTTCTTGGGGGAGCGGTACTACTGTGGTTAGTCATGGTACTACCGCAAGAGAGCCTACCGGTACTGCCGCAACCAGCACGACAGTAATATTTTACTGCCGCTGGAGAGCGGTACTACCGCCCTGTGAGCGGTACCGGGCGGTACTACCGCGATGATACACGGTACTACCGCGTCGGTGTGAACGGGTGGGGGTTATAAGCGGGCAGGGGGAGTTCTAACTCCCCCATACCCATTCAACTCGTTTTCCCCACGTCGTCTCTCTCTCTCTCCCAAGAACGGCGCCGGAGGACCTCGTCGGATCTCCTTCTCCGGCCACTCTCCTCGCATTCCGACCGATGGGATCATTCCCCACCTCGCCCTCTTGCCATGGAACAAGGTTTCTCCCCAAATCCCTTCTTCTTGTGCCCTTTTTGTTGTTTCTAGGCTTTGGGGAGATGCATGTTGTTCTTGAGTTCTTGTAGGCCTTATCCATGGAAGATTCGGGTGTAGGAGAGTGGTTGTGCAGTAGAGATGCTAGTCAGTATGTTGCTACTAAGGGGTTGTGATCAACCGTAGTACCGCTCGTTTTTTCTTTCGCGTTCATAGATCGGATCCGCATTCAAATATGACCCCGAGCGGTACTACCGCAAGTTGCCTGTGGTACTACCGCTCTGACGCATCATGGTACTACCGCTTCTCTGACGCGGTACTACCGCACTAGACGCGGAAGTACACTTTTAGTACCGCTCCAGTTGAGGTACTACCGTGCCACCCCAGCGCGGTACTACCGCCCCCAGAGCGGCACTAAAATTTTACTTCCGCGTCTTCGAGCAGTACTACCGTTCACTCTACACACACCTTCTTCGTAGCCCATACTTATTATCATTTTTACATGTTTCTTGTGCTTTGTTGTGGACTTTGCATTGATTCTCTTTGTTTCTCTTGCGTGTTCTAGTGTTTGTGTCATAGGTGGTGGCTCCAGTTCCAATGTCCGTCGCTCGAATCCTAGCCATGACACGGGATCAAAGCGTCTCTGCAACCAAGATGATGTTCCTGAGGGCTCCAATGCCCCCCAACGCAGAACCAAGTCCACTGCCACCAAGAACAAGGACCCAACAATGGGCATGGACGAGATTCCATCAAATGAGTTCATCGCTAGGAGGAAGATCAATCCCTATGTGAATCCCCGGGCTCAGTTCAGAGGAGATGATTTGTTCTGGACCAAGCAACAGTATCTTATCTTCATAGAGGTGCTCAAGAGCAAACACAACTTATATGTGGATGGACACTGGATTGACATGCATCACATGAGGAAGGAGGAGCACCAGGCCTATTTTGCTGAGGCTCTAGACCTCGTGGAGCAGTTTGGCATTGAGCATATCATGTCTTTTCATGTGGACTTTGACCCAGAGATTGTGGCCCAGTTCTTTGCTTTAGTTCACTTCCATCCTAAGGAGGAACGCAACATGACTTTGATGACCAATGGACATAAGATGACTGCTACTTGGAAGGATTTCATGGACCTGCTTCAGGTTGCTGATGAGGGGCTCCACACTCCTGTTGGAGTTTGCCCTCATGCCAATCAAGAGTCTGCCAACAAGAACCGGCTGCTTCCCTATTATGTGGAGAAGATGCTCGCAAGTGGCAAGAAGACTTGGGTTATGAACCCTTTTCTGGATATTATGCATAGGATCTTCCGCAACTCACTGTTTCCTCGCATTGGGGACAAGGAAAAGGTACATGCATACCTCGTGTACATGATGCTCATCTGTGAGGAGGCCCGTAGTACTCAGACTCAACCACTTGATATCTCACATGTCATGTGGTGTGAGCTACGCTTTGCATTGTTCACCCGCAAAGTGCCTATCTATGGTTCATATCTATTTCTGCTGATCTCCAAGACTTGGGAAAAACTCTATCCTGATGAAGAGTTTGAGGCTCCTCACTGGATTCGTCATGAGCCTATCAAGCTTCGCATCAAGAGCCAATGGGCTAACACCACTACCCATGCGGAGGCAGCTGTGACTAAGATGGATGTGGATGAGGAGGAAATTGAGGAGGAGGCAGCTGATGAGGACAGTTCTGGAGGGTATGCTCCCCCATCGTCTGAGCCCTTGTGGGCTAAAAGGCTGAAGAGCAAGATGAAGGCTCTGTTCTGTATGCAGGCCAAGGGCCAATACAAGTCTCATGTTGCTCAGAAGCAGGCTCGCCGGCGCGACAAGAAGATCTTGAGGACTTTTGGCGAGATTGTGACTAGTGGCTCTGAGTCGAACATTACTCCAGAGACTAAGTGGATTTCCAAGAAGGGATACAAGTGGTCTGATTCCGAGGAGGAGGAGGAGGAGACTGACGAGGCGTGTGACGACTGATCTTCTCCGCCTGAGCTGCCACTTATGTCTTAGGGGTCCTCTCTACCATTTTGGTGTCTCGATGCCAAAGGGGAGAGAGAGTAGGATTTGCGTGTGTGTCTTGTGCCTCGTTTATTTGCAATCGTTGGTTGAACCTTATTTGCTTTCGTTGGTTTGTGTTGTGTGTGAGACCTATTATATGGTGTGAGACATATGCACTTTGCTCCTTATTTCGTCATTATGTATGTGCTATCTGCTAGGTTTTGGTTGAACCTTGTTTGCTTTCGTTGGTTTGTGTCATGTGTGTGAGACCTGTCATATGGTGTGAGACATATCCACTCTGCTCCTTATTTCGTCATTATGTCTGTGCTATCTGCTAGGTTGTGAGCTTATGCTTCACTTGCCCTGTTAATCTATGCTCACAATATCCTCCTTGCATCCATGCGTAGAGTTATATTCTTAGTTGCAAGGAGTGTGTTGTTTATAAAATATAGGGGGAGTGTTAATCCTAGTATGTGCGCTGTGCAGTCCAAAGCATCTTCATAAGTATGCACACATCTATGGGGAGCTTACCTATATATTTTTTTCATGTTGGGTTTGCTTATTATCTTATTTTTATATATCTTTGTGCAAATCCCGTGTTGTCATCAATCCACCAAAAAGGGGGAGATTGTAAGGGCATATTTCTCCCTGAGTAGTTTTGGTGATTGATGACAATGCTTTTGCGGACTAATCATGTGCACTGAGCATTTCAGATATCTCATACCTAGGCATAAGACGATTAAGTGCCCCTCAGAACCTATTGAAGACGGTGTTTCCTTTTGTTTCTTTTCGGTGGAATTGAGTCATAGGAAAGCCGTACTATTAAGAGGGGTCCGCTTCGGAAAGGTTAGGGTGGAATCAACACGTACACATCTATTCTTTCGCATCACCTTTCCTTCGCTTCTTTGGAGCTCCGGATGTTTTCCTTGTCTTTGCAAAAACGATGACATTCTACTACTATCACTCTGAGGCATGCGGTAGTACCGCTCAAAGGAAGCGGTAGTACCGCATAGCCTCACGGTAGTACCGTACCAAGGACCCGGTAGTACCGTGTTGCCGGCCCCAGCGTCGTAACTAGTACGGAAGTAGGAGCGGAAGTAAAAGTTTACTTCCGCGTCCTACGCGGTAGTACCGCTCCGAGCAAGCGGTAGTACCGTGTCGTGTTTTTGCATCGATCGAAACTCTACGGAAGTAGCCGCGGACATAATTTATTTAGTCCGCACTCTTCCCCCACCAGTGTGACCTTGCCTTGCTGTAGTACCGTAAGGACGTGTGGTAGTACCGCTCCGGCAGTACTACCGCCCGTTGCTTTACGCAACAGGGGCTAGATCTGGCTCATGTCGCGCCAGCGGTAGTACCGCACCTGGAGCGGTAGTACCGCAAGTTAAGTGCGGTAGTACCGTGTGTTGTGGGCAGAGTTGGTGGATAACGGTTGGATTTGTTCTTCCACTATATAAGGTGAGTCTTCTTCCTCAAAAAGACTGACCTCTTCCTCCCCAAGCTCCATTGTTGCTCAAAGCCCCATTTCCGCCCGATCTCTCTCCCTAGCCAATCAAACTTATTGATTTCCTAGGGATTACTTGAGAAGGCATCGATCTACACTTCCACCAAGAGAAATTTCATTCCCCCCACTAATCCCTTGCGGATCTTGTTACTCTTGGGTGTTTGAGCACCCTAGACGGTTGAGGTCACCGCGGAGCCATAGTCCATTGTGGTGAAGCTTCGTGGTGTCGTTGGGAGCATCCAATTCGGTTGTGGAGATAGCCCCAACCTTGTTTGTAAAGGTTCGGTCGCCATCTTCAAGGGCACCACTAGTGGAATCACGACACCTTGCATTGTGTGAGGGCGTGAGGAGAATACGGTGGCCCTAGTGGCTTCTTGGGGAGCATTGTGCCTCCACACCGCTCCAACGGAGACGTACTTCTCTCAAAGGGAAGGAACTTCGGTAACACATCCTCGTCTTCACCAGCTCCACTTGTGGTTATTTCTTACCTTTACTTGTGCAAGCTTTCTTTGTATATCCTAGCTTGCTTGCTTGCTTGTGTGCTTGTTATTGTTGCATCATATAGGTTGTCCATCTAGTTGCATATCTAGACAACTTACTTTGTTGCTAAGTTTAATTTGGGTAAGAAAAGCTAAAAATTGTTAGTTGCCTATTCACCCCCCCCCCCCTCTAGTCAACCATATTGATCCTTTCAGGGTGTTTGGAGTGCAGAATATTCTTGTGTTCATCGATATACAGGGTCACCAATGTAGAATTCTGTAGAATTGTGTAGTGTGCTTGAGGCCAAGAATGCCCGTCCCTACATATTACTGAGTCCTCTCCTAGCGTGCCTTTTCCAGTCAGTTTCCCCTCATACCGTGATTTAGGGAGACCAATCTTCTTAAGGTCAGGAATGAAGTCAACACGAAACCCAATGACCTCCTTTATTTGTTGGCCCGTGGAGATGCTTCCTTATGGCCTAGCACGTTTATGAACATATTTCTTTAAGACTCCTATGAACCTCTCAAAGGGGAACATACCGTGTAGAAATACAGGGCCCAGAATGGCAATCTCGTCAACTAGATGAACTAGGACTTGCGTCATGATATTGAAGAAGGATGGTGGGAACACCAGCTCGAAAATGACAAGACATTGCGCCAGATCACTCCTTAACCTTGGTAGGATTTCTGGATCGGATCACCTTCTGAGAGATTGCGTTGAGGAATGCACATAGCTTCACAATGGCTAATCGAAGGTTTTCCGGTAGAAGTCCCCTCAATGCAACCGGAAGCAGTTGCGTCATAATCATGTGGAAGTCATGAGACTTTAGGTTCTGAAACTTTTCTCTGCCATATTTATTATTCCCTTTATATTCGACGAGAAGCCAGACGGGACCTTCTGAGCAGGCATTCAAAGAAGATTTCCTTCTCTTCTTTGGTAAGAGCGTAGCTGGCAGGACCTTCATATTGCTTTGGAGGCATGTCGTCTTTTTCGTGGACATGTCGCTGGTCCTTGATGGGCCTCTAACCCCTCGTTGGTTACCCCAAGTGGAAGGTGTAAGATGCAGTGTTGTGGAAGTTTTTCCCTTAGCAAAGATGCCAAGGATCGAATCCCCAGAGACTCCTAGGTTCAACAAGTAGGTGTCAACTGCTAACGGCGCCAGATATTAGCAATCAACGTGGACCTGCACACAGATACAAATAACTTTGCTCCCAACGAGTACAGAGAGGTTGTCAATCCCTCCGGCCTTGTAGTTCACAAAGGATTAAATGCAAATGATAGTAGTGATAGATAGTGTTTGCAATAGTAAGTAAAACCGAAAAGTAAATAGCGGATGTGATCAATGATGGTAATATGGACTGGAGTCTCATGATGTTCACTAGTGATGTCTCTCTCCCAAAAGACGATAAAACAGCTATGTGAGGTAAACGAATTACAGCTGGGCAATTGACAGGACCACGAACGCAAACCAATGCTGACTACATTGCAAGAAAGGTTGAGGTTCAAAGCATGGGCGGTACGCCAAAGTAAGTAGACCGAAATCCATCAATATCTACTACTACTCATCCACCTTGAGATATCTATCCAGAACATCTCGCTGGTATTAAGTTGCGAGTCCCACCCATAGTGTAAACTCAAAGCAACAGACAACTGCATTAAAAGAACTTTGCGTAAAGTAAACAATCCTTGCACCCGCGGGCACAAGCACCGTTGTTTTCCCCCTTGTGGCAACAGCACATCCCCTAGACTCATGTTTCTGTCACTCAAGCTAGTCATCGAGGGGCATGAACCCACAATCGAGCATAACGTTCCCTCTTGGAGTCACTACGTATTACTTGGCCAAAGCAATAAATAACAACGGAGAACATGCAAGAATTACTTATGAACATAAATATAAAAGAGGTAGATCAAATATATTACTCAAGATCAATCTGAACATAATCTCATAATCCATCGGATCCCAGCAAACTCAACATAGCAACAGCATAAGGATTACATATGTGCCTCGATCATGTAGGGTAGCTCACGAGGACTAATTAGTGAAGCACAAGAACGGGAGGAGAATATCACATAGCTACTGGTCATGGACTCATGGTCCAAGGGAGACTACTCACAACTCATCCGGGAGGCGTCCATGGTGGTGGAGAGGCTCCCGGTGGTGATCCTCCCCTCCGGTAGGGTGCCGGGAAGAGTTCTCCTGGTGCTCCCGATCTTGGAAGCGGCGGCGGCGGCGGAACAGAGATGAGATCGCGAAAAAAAGTTTCCGTCCCGAGGGTTTCGAAGGACCCTCTAAATATATGCCAAAGGGGGGCACCAGACGGGGCTCGGGGGGCCCAGGCGCCCCCCCGGCGCGGCCCAGGGGGGGCGCGCCGCCAGGGCGCTT
>LR738709.1:631965429-631992662 GCA_902687465.1 Secale cereale | reverse complement strand
CCCCCCCGGCTGTACTTCGGGCGCAAGGAAGTTTCCGGAACGCTGATTTTTTATATAATTTTTCTGGATTTTTCCTGGCAGTTCTCGTAACGTGAAAACCTGAAATACAAAAACAGCCGAAAACAGAAACTGACACCGGGGTGCACTGGATTAGTAGGTTAGTCCAAATATGATCAAAAGTGTATGGAAGTGTATGAATATCATAGCAATATCACCCAAAAGTGGCATGGAGCAACCAGAAATTATAGATACGTTTTGGACGTATCAGTCCTCCCGTGCCTCTGGTGTATCTTTGGTCTTCCCATACATGCCCAAGAAGCTTAGCAGGTTCAAGCAAAGATTCTTCGTCACATGCATCACGTCGATTGCAGAGCGGAGCACTAGGTCTTTCCAGTAGGGTTGGTCCCAAAATATAGATTTCTTCTTCCACATGGGTGTGCATCCCTCAGCGTCATTTGGAACAGATAGTCAGCCGGGACCCTTTCCAAAGATTACTTGTAAATTATTGACCATAGAAAGTATATGATCACCAGTACGTAGGGCGGGCTTCTTCCGGTGATCTGACTCGCCTTTGAAATGCTTGCCTTTCTTTCGACATTGATGGTTGGTCGGAAGAAATCAACGATGCCCCAGGTCCAAATTCTTCCTTCATTTGTCCAAATATATACTTTCGGTGTCATCTAACCAGTGTGTGCATGCGTGGTATCCCTTGTTTGTTTGTCCTGAAAGGTTACTGAGAGCAGGCTAATCATTGATGGTTACAAACAACAACGCATGTAGGTCAAATTCCTCTTGGTCGTGCTCAACCCACACATGTACACCTTGTCCATTCCACAGCTGTAAAAGTTCTTCAACTAATGGCCTTAGGTACACATCAATGTCGTTGCCAGGTTTCTTAGGGCCTTGGATGAGCACTGGCATCATAATGAACTTCCGCTTCATGCACAACCAAGGAGGAAGATTATAGATACATAGAGTCACGGGCCAGGTGCTATGATTGCTGCTCTACTCCCCAAAAGGATTAATGCCATCCGCGCTTAAACCAAACCATACGTTCCTTGCGTCACCTGCAAAGTCCTTCCAGTACTTTCTCTTGATTTTTCTCCACTGCGACCCGTCAGTGGGTGCCCTCAACTTCCCGTATTTCTTACGGTCCTCTTTGTGCCATCGCATCAACTTGGCATGCTCTTTGTTTCTGAACTGACGTTTCAACTATGATATTATAGGAGCATACCACATCACCTTGGCAGGAACCCTCTTCCTGGGGCACTCTCCGTCAACATCACCAGGGTCATCTCGTCTGATTTTATACCGCAATGCACCGCATATCGGGCATGCATTCAAATGCTCGTATGCACCGCGGTAGAGGATGTAGTCATTAGGGCATGCATGTATCTTATGCACTTCCAATCCAAGAGGGCATAGAATCTTCTTTGCTCCGTACGTACTGTCGGGCAATTCGTTATCCTTTGGAAGCTTATTCTTTAATATTTTCAGTAGCTTCTCAAATCCCTTGTCAGATACACCATTGTGCGCCTTCCATTCCAGCAATTCCAATGTGGTACCGAGCTTTGTGTTGCCATCTTCGCAATTTGGGTACAACCCTTTTTTGTGATCCTCTCACATGCGATCGAACTTCAACTTCTCCTTTTCACTTTCGTATTGTCTCTTTGCATCAACAATGACCAGGCGAAGATCATCATCTAGCACATCGTATGGTTCCTCTTGATCTTCAGCTTCCCCCGTTGCAGCATCACCGTATTCAGGGGGCACATAGTTGTCATCATCCTCTTCTTCTTTGTTGTCTTCCATCATAATCCCTCTTTCTCTGTGCTTGGTCCAAACATTATAGTGTGGCATGAAAGCCTTCTCAAGCAGGTGGGTGTGAAGGATTTTTCGGTTAGAGTAAGACGTCGTATTCCGACATATAGGGCATGGACAACACATAAAACCATTCTGCTTGTTTGCCTCCGCCACTTCGAGAAAATTATGCACGCCTTTAATGTACTCGGAGGTGCGTCTGTCACCGTACATCCATTGTCAGTTCATCTGCGTGCATTATACAAATATCTATCTAAATCATACAAGTAAAAAAAATTCTTTTAGAAAGAAGATAAGAACAAGAGGATCACCACGGTGGTGCCGGCGACGAGATCGACGTGGGCGATCGATGGTGGTGAGGACGAGGATGGGACAGGACGGACTGGCAAACCTAGACAAATCTTGAGGAAAATGGAGCTTGGACAAGGAGCTTCGAGAGGAGAAAGCTTAAGTGTGGCTCGGGCATTTCATCGAACACCTTATGTGCATAGGAGGTGAGCTAGAGCACCACAAAGCTCTCCCACGGTCGGCCAAAAAACAGAGCGATGATTCTGCTCACGGGCAGGGGTAGGGGTATATATAGGCCTCTCGTCAGTCCCGGTTTGTCGCTTAAATCGGGATTAAAGGATAATCTTTGGTCTCGGTTCCAGCCACCAACCGGGACCAAAGGTGCTGGGCCAGGAGCAGACAGGAGTGAGGCCCATTGGTCCCGGTTCGTGTCTAGAACCGGGACCAAAGGGGTCATACGAACCTGGACCAATGGCCCCCGAGGCCCGGCTGGCGCCCTGGCCTCACGAACCGGGACTGATGCCCCCTTTGGTCCCGGTTCGGGAGTGAACCGGATTAATGGCCTTTTCTAGCCTGGACCAAAGCCATGTTTTCTACTAGTGAAATGCTCCTCAGGGCAACTGCTCTAAGGATGCAGGAGAAAGCAATGTCTCGAAGAGGTGCGGGGGAGGCCGACAAAGGTTGTTCATGAGGAAGTTTCTCCAACCCACTAATGCAAGGTGCTCTTAGCACCCGGTTGGATTTACTCCCGATCCTTGATACCGTCCATCAGCACCTAGGCACCACCCCAAGGGAGATCACTTTGAAGACAAAAAACTGGATGCAAATGGATGGTAAGGCTCAAGGATCTCAACGGGAGGGTTACCATGGATCAAGGATGTCCAAGCTTTGCGATTGCTCACCAGTTGCAGAATATCTAGCTACTTCGTGACCTTCAAGATGTTGAACCAAGATGTTTTTAGGGTCACCATCTTCGACCATTCCCGCGGAGGTGGTCATCAAGTGTGTCGTCCGCGATCTAGCCCTTGAAATGATCGATGAGTGAGGGTTTAAATATATTTGTTTGTTAGTATGTGTGTGATGAGAATTATTATGACTATTGTTCAATGTTGGTGTTGCTACTTTAGTGTTGTTGCTACTAATATGTCGTAGTGTAACCTATGGTGTTTAATATTTTGTTTTTTAGTGTATGCCTATGACTTTGTGTGTCGGTAGCCTCACCACTCGAAGAAGAGGTAACTACACTACATGCCTAGAACGTAATCAACAACACATTGCATTTGGGGAGCACAGACTTCCAACCAAACGCGATGCTGATGTTTTCTGCTCTCATGCAACCTAGGGCTTTGTGGACAACCAAATATGACGTGCAAAACATGGTTCAAATGTTGTATTAGCTCAGTCAACCCATATGGGTCACTCATGCAAGGGGTCCAAAATAGGTGCAAGCAACCGAACATGCCCGATGTAATCAATACATACCTTATGGTTCACATGGACATGGTTGTGGCCTGTGTTGGGACACCTTTTGCTTGTGATTCTACCTAGGGCTATCCAGGCCATCTTCTCTTGCCTGTATTGGCTCAGAATGGATTGGATTCTACCATTGCCACATATTTTAGGCCGAGTCAGACGAGGGCTGAGTTGAAAAGTTCAAACAATAATAACCTGAAGAAAACAAAAAAAATGTGGAAATTTCTAAAGGTAAGCAACACTTTTGTTGTTCTAGATAACCATGTCCTTGTTGATAGAGCTATAGCAGTTGGTACCATTTTAGGTAATGATATCTCTTAAATTGATGAAAACAATTGATGTGTGCAAATTATTTAAATTGATAGATTGGCTAGATTTCATGAAGATAAAATCCAAATACTTATGTTTCTCGTAGCAAGTATTATGTTTTTTGTTTTTTTGTTGCGAGAAATTCATGTTTGTGGTTAGAACAAGGGTAGTATCATGCCGTACACAATGGGGGACTAAGCATCAAAATGTCTCTTATTTTGAATGAAGGAGTAGCTCATCTTCGACCAAGGTGATCAGTAAAAGTCCAGTGGTAAAAGAAAACCAATGTTTTCTAATGGTCGCAAGTTCGGTTTGGAACATTAGATATCAAAATAGAACTGAAAAGGCGAAAAACAAGAAGCAGCAGCCACTCGCAGGGATTATCTTTTAATATGCTCCCATGTGGAAAGTTAAAGCAGTCCAATGTAAATGGACGACGACAATTCAACGTAAATAGATAACTTGTTTCACGCAATACATTCTAGAGCTCACTGTTGGATTCTACCATATTTGCTCTCAAGCAACTCTCTATCCAGCAAGGTGTGTATACACACGATAGCACCCCAAATCCTCAACCTTGGAGTTCTTAAAATGGTAGGCCACTACTCTTGTGAGGGACATGTGCAAAAACATAATCTCCTTGTAAGGATGAAATCCAAGTATCCCCGAAATGTTTTTATGAAACTTTTTCTGAACACTAACTTCAGTGGCAGGAGCAGTAGGGTCATCATCATTGTCTAAATCCCATTTCGGTTTCTCTCTGTGAAGTGTCTCATCATTGTTATCTCTCGAGTAAATGGCACCGGCGGTCCGAGAACTTGCGCTCCGGGTGCACTTAGGACGTGTTTGGTTCCTTGGCTCACACCTGTGTCGCACCCACCATACAATTTTCCATGTGTTTGGTAGGCTGCAGGTCTCACTGGGCCAGGCCCGGCCGATGCAAAATCAGGCTCCCAGCAAGGCTGAGCGGAAACGCGGGGATTAGCCGTTTCCGCGAGCCAGGCCCGCGCCTGCACCCGCGCGTGCAGAGTCGCAAGCTGGGTCTCCTCTTCCGGTCGTCTCAGCTCGCATTTCCCCCTGTTTTCCCCGCCGCTCTCTCCTCTGGTGCGACGCCGCATCTCCTCGTCGGTGCCGAGGTAAAGCTCTTCTTCTCCCTTCCCCTCCCTTTCTTCCCGAGCTCTGGCCCCACCTATTGGCGACCTGCTCGCCGTCACTCGTGGCCGCCCGCCCGATCTGGCCGTGATAGCAAGCAGGGGACTCCGGCGGCACGTACACCACCTGCGCGCGCACCGGCCGGGCGTTCGCGGCCGCCCGCACGATCCCGCCTGTGAGCAAGCACAGACCCGCGTGATGTTCCCTTGATGACGGGGTAGGCGGCCGTGGTAGATCTGCCGGACCGTGCTTGAGCAGCTATACCAGCAAGCACCTGGGCTTCTCATCGATGCATGTGTGCACAGTGTTATGCTGCTAATCCCCGTCTATCTCCTTGCCAAGCCTACCTTCCAAATATCTAACATGACATGTTCCCGTCATTGAAGTTTCAGACCAGTGCTCTTCATAATGACATAATTTAACTTGGTGCTATTTAGTTGCTTTGAGGTACAGATAAATTGCCGAAAACTTCCAAGTGCTAACTATGTCTTATTTGTTGTTTTCACAGGCTACAGTTCAGAGCCCAGTTTGTGCATACTTTTCTTTTGATTTGATCTGGAGAAAGAACAAGAGAGAAGCTAGTTTTGTTTTGTACCTGTGTTGTGGGGATCAAGAGATCATCAATACACGGTAAAAAAAGGGTGCTTTAGGAGGGCTAGCTGTTTTGTGCATGTATGTTAAATATAGGACCTCATGAATTCTGATACTGAAATACCGATAGAATATACATTTGGAAGATTCAGAATATTATGAAGTTTGCAAGATTCAGAATATTATGGTTTCTTATCTGCGTTTGATTCAGAATGTTATTTTACTTCAATCAGCAAAGATGTCTAAGTTGGAGTGCGTGTCACCAAAACAATCTTTTAATTATTTTACATACATGTACAAACACCTAGAATCAAAATCCACATCTATCATATTGTTCGACCTCATGCATCCTACCAAACAACATTTGAGATGAGCCTGGTTCATATCATGCAAGTACACCAAACACATATCTCAACTCCTTGCATCAGCTCAACCAGGCTAGCCCCAGCCAAGCTCCTTCATGCGATGCAGGGTGAATGTACCCAGGGAACCAAACACGCCCTTAAGTCACGCTACTTGCAAACCGGAAAACCCCGTCATTGAACTTGCATTACGGGTGCAGATAGGTCACACAGGTCATCTGAACCGGCCAGCTGCCCGGTTTTCTCCCTCTAACGGTCAAGCGCGATAAATTTGTTCACGACTTTATAAATATATGTGATTCGTGACTTTAAAAAAATGTTCGTCAATGATAAATTTGAAAACTATATGTTCACGACTTTAAAAAATGTTAGCAAAAATTTTAAAAAATGTTGGCGAACGATAAATTAAAAATATTTATTAAAAATATTTGTGATTCGTGACTCTAAAAAAATGTCCAGGAATGAAAATTTTTGAAGATGTTTTCGAATGATAAATTTGGAAATGTTTGTGAATGATTAATTTCAAAATTGTTTGTTCACGACTTTAAAGAAATGGTCGAGAATGATAACTTTGAAAAATATTTTTGATTCGCGAACATTTAATTAAAGTTGTGAACATAAAAAAAAATTGTGATTCACGACTTTAAAGAAAGTTCGCGAACGATAAATTAAAAAATATTTATTAAAAATATTTGTGATTCGTGACTTTGAAAAAATGTCCACGAACAAAAAATTTGAAAATGCTTCCAAACGATAAATTTGAAAATGTTCGTGAATGATTAATTTGAAAACTATTTGTTCATGGCTTTAAAAAAATATTCGAGAACGGTAAATTTGAAAAAAAAATTGTGATTCGCGAACAATTTTTAAAATTGTGATCATTTAAAAAAAATTGTGATTCACGACTTTAAAAAAAGTTCGCGGATGATAAATTAAAAAATATTTGTGATTCGTGACTTTAAAAAAAATTCCACAAACAAAAAATTTGAAAATGCTTCCGAATGATAAATTTAAAAATGCTCGTGACTGATTAATTTGAAAACTATTTGTTCACGACCTTTAAAAAAATTCGAGAATGGTAAATTTGAAAAATATTTGTGATGCGCGAACCTTTTTTTTAAGTTGTGATCATTTAACAAAAATGTGATTCACGACTTTAAAAAAAGTTCGCGAACAATAAATTAAAAAATATTTATTAAAAATATTTGTGATTCGTGACTTTTAATAAATGTCCACGAACGCAAATTTTGTAAAGTTTGCGAACAATAAATTTGAAAATGTTCATGAACGATTAATTTGAAACTATTTGTTCATGACTTTCAAAAATGTTCGCGAATGATAAATTTGAAAAATATTTGTGAGTCGCGAACATTTTTTTATGTTGTGAACATTTAAAAAAATATTTGTGATTCGCGACTTAAAAATAAGTCATCGAGCGATAAATTAGAAATTTTTTTAAAAATATTTATGATTCGTGACTTTAAAATAATGCCCAGGAATGAAAATTTTGAAATGTGACCTATCTGCACCCGCAACGCAAGTTCTATGACGAGTTTTTCTAGAAAATAGGGCAGCTGGCCGGTTCAGATGGCATATGTGACCTATCTGCAACCACAATGCAAGTTCAGCTTTGCTAAGTTTCAGGCGACTTAGACTTCGTTATGTCTCAGTCGATGTTATATTCCATTGATCTTGCATTGAGATTCGTACAAGAATTTGTATTCAGTCCGTTTCTTCTTCTTCTCATATATTATATCACTTGACTGAGACTTGGTTAAGTCTCAGTCAACTAATACCTAGGCACACCCATGCAAGTTCTATGACGAGGTTTTCCGGTTTGCAAGTACCATGACTTAAGTGCACCCGCAGCGCAAGTTCTCGGACCGCTAGTGCCAATTACTCTTATCTCTCAGACCTTGCATGAACCAAGAGCCGTGACTGTGTTCCCAAGGAAAAATTTCTAGCAACGGCTTGAGGCCAATCTCATGCTTCAACATCCATTCGGTGTGATCAATTGATTCATTGAGAAACCAAATCTGAAGCTTGCACCAATCACCGTGTACAAACCCATAGGAAACGCCCTTCTCTGATTTTCCCAAATGAGGCAAAATATCCCCGTAGGCAAAATATCGCGATGCATAGTGTTGACAAGATAGTAGCGGTGTCTGCAAGCAATGAGAATGGTGAAGAATAGGAGAATCGGGGATCGATGCTTTCGATGCCTCTACAGAGGTCATCGAGCCTGCTCCTGCAGAGATCCAAACCGGTGCATGGGCCGCCTCCAATTATGGCACACCGTACGCTGCCGACGTCTAAAGCCCCGCCCGGGAAGAGAGATTAGTAATATGCTTGCATATAAAAAAGTTAAAGGAGTCCAATGTAAATGGATGTAAATAGATGGCTTGTTGCAAGCAATAAGAGCTAGAGCTCAGTATTGTCCTCTAAACTATTTGCTATCAAGCAACTCTCCATCCAGCAAGGTGTGTATACAACAGACGACTTTATCCAATCATCACCATCTAAGGGTAAACATCCCAGATCCTCAACCTTGGAGCTACGAAGATGGTAGGCCATTACTCTTGTGTGCGACGTTCGCAAAAAGATAATTTCCTTGTAAGGATGAAATCCAAGTATATTAGAAATATAATTAGGGAACTTTTCTTTAACACTAACTTCGGCGGTAGTAGCAGTGGTGGCATCATCATCGTCTGAATCCCATTCCGGTTTCTCTTTGTCTACTGTTTCATCATTGTTATCCCTCACACCCTGTACGAACCAAGAGCCATAACCATGCTTCCAGGGAAAACTTTCTAGCAACGGCTGGAGGTCGATCTCATGCTTCAACATCCACTCAGTGTGATCAATTAATTCATTGAGGAACCAAATCTGAAGCTTGCACCAATCACCGTGTACAAACCCATAGTAAACGCCCTTCTCTGATTTTCCCAAATGAGGCAAAATATCCCAGTGTGCTTCATTAATCGTCGGGGGGAGTTCAATTACTCGGTACTTATTATCCTCTAAATCCAATCTGCGCAAACAAATCAATTCGTTATTACTGTACAACATTAGCTAGCTAGTCACCATGGTATTGGGTGGCCTTTGCTAAGAAAAACAGGGAAACAAAGCATATATACCTGATAACGAAAAATATGTTGTACACATAGAGCCGGCCCCGCCAATACACAGCATCATGAGAGAGCACATCTTTCATGAGTGGTAGTAGCTTGGGGTCGATGGACCGTGGAGCCATCCCTTCTCTGATAAAAGATCTTTCCTCCCACCGCCAGGTCTTTGACGAGAATGCGCTCATAGTGTAAGGCGATGGAGGCCACTCTGAGTTTGGGTTCGCCGGGACCAATTCAGCCTCGTTCTCGTATCGGTTCCCATACCTGCGCCTAACACACTGCATGAAGAACACCTCAAAGTGCTGTGAGACCGTAGGATCGAACGTGAGGTAGTCGTGTTCGATGAAGCCCTTGATCAGGGTCCGATCAGGGTGACGCGGTAGACACGCCCACTGCCGCGTGGCTGGGTTGGCCACGCCTCCCCAGTGGAGGAGGAGGAGGCCGTTGCAGTGACCCGTCATGTGGGACCAGTCATCGCGGACGTCGTCGAGGTAGCCGAGGTTACCCTGGATCTTGCCCACGACGGAGGGGCGCGAGAGGAACGCCGGGGGGAAGTGCTCGCCGTCAACGAAGCGGTAGACGACGAAGATGCCGGCCAGGGAGAGCGGAAGGAGGTCCTTGCGCAGCAGGCCGTGGGCGTCGACGGCGGCGCACCACGCCTTGCAGACCGAGCGGCAGGCGGCGAGGTTGCGCGGCATCAGGCGCCGGAGGACGTCCGCGAGCACGTCGCCGGGTAGCAGACCCGCCGGATCCATGATGTCGTGCAAAGGAACAGGGAAGGCAGGTAGGCGTCCCGACAGTCGATGTTTTGCTTCTACCTCGATCGGCTACCAACAAGGGAAGATATATATAGTGGGTGGGTAGTAGGTTAGAGTTTCTTCCAGTTTCACCCTCAAATTTGGTCAAGTCCGAGTCCGACCCCGTGAAATTAAAGGCACCAAAGCGCCAAGGCTCTCCAACCGAAGTAGCATAGCAGCAGAACGATCGCGTCATTCCGGCCGGCCAAGAAGCTGAAGAAAGCAATCCAGGCTCCGGGCCACTCTGAACAAAATCTCTTCTTGAGCGGGCGACCTCCCCATTGCAAAACCTTTAGGGCGTTGGATCACGTATCGGATTGACTGAGGAATCAAATCGGAGTACGCACTTGTTTTGGGGAAGCACCGGAGATCGGACAGCTTTGATTCGATCTGAAAATTTATTTGTTGTAGGTAGTACTGTAATGGTTTACTTCCATGGACTGGATAATTTTTCTTTCATGATGATTCATATTTGCCTCGAACAAAAAGAAAAGGACGACGATAACTGCCACACGTGTGGGCGTTAAGTGGTCTGCCCACACGTTTTGTGTGGTGTGTAAGAGGACCAGCCCACACGCCTACGTGTGGGCAAAACAACTAGCGCCCACACGCCTGTTTTTTCCCTTGCGGTCTCTTTCACACGCCTACGTGTGGGCAAAATGCATAACGCCCACACGACCTCTCTCAGCCACTTACCTCACGGTCCCGCACGCCCAGCGTGACAGTCATCACGTGTCCCCGCAGTTGCCATGGTCCGGACCCTCTTCAATGTCCGTTTACCTGCAGTTGCCATGTCACTGAACTATAGTTGACATGTCAGACAACTACAGTTGCCATGGTTGCTCAACTGCAGTTGTCATCTCAGGTCAAGTGCCAGATGTCATTTTGGACAACTGCATTTGTTGCCATGTATGGTCTGGTTTACAATAGTTGCCATGATTTGAAAACTTTAGAGGTTGCCACCTACTAACATTAAGAAGTTGCCATGTATGGTCTGATTTACTACAGTTGCCATGATTTAAAAACCTTGTGAGTTGCCACCTACTAACACTAGGCAGTTGTCGTGTAGCGCTACAAAGAGACAAGGCAAAACAACATGTTCGGGTAAAAGAGAGAGTTGACATATGCTTACAAGCACACTAGGGCAGTTGTCGTGTACTCCTGCAAAACACATGGCAACTGACATGTTCAGGTAAAAAAAAAGAGTTGCCATCTGCTTACAAGCACACGTGTGGGCAGTTGCCATGTATACTGCAAAACGCATGGCAACTGGCAGCTAGGGTGTGGGAGAGGAGATGGGCGTGTGGGCGAGATGGCAAATATGCCCACACACCAGCCCTTGTGCGTGAGTGAAAACTGGCGTGTGGGCGAACTGTTAAACGCCCGCACACCGGCCCCTCCGTGTGGTGAAACTGACGTGTGGGCGACTGGGTAAATGCCCACACACCAGCCCAGTCCCACGTGGCATCACAAACATGCCAAGATTTGTGCACCCTCAAACGGACGCGGATCCACGCGTGTAGGCGAGATCCAAACCCCCACACGTGTGGGCATTTGCTACTTGGGCCGAACGCGTCTGGAGTCGTCGGATGTATTTGCTCGAATATTGGAGCAAGGAGGAGGGAGGTCGCGTGCCACGTCACGTGTGGTCGATGTGCGGCAGTTTCTCGACTCGCCCGAATGGTGGGACCACAGCGGATTGGGCGACGATTGTCTCTCTTGCCGTGCGGGCGGTTGCCACATCGCCCGAACGCCCACGAACGCCACGACCGCGCCCTCTTTTCTCCACATCGCGGCAGTTCTCTGTAGTCCGCCCGCATTCCATTACTCTCCCTTTGTCTTCCTCCTCTCTCTCTCTCGCATTACGCTTCGGCGGCGTCGCAGAGGCGATTTTGCGGCGATTCCTCGGCGAGACGGCGGCGGCGCTCGCGGAGTCGTCGTACAGGAAGCTGCGCTCGAGTAGGCGCTGCAGAGTTGCCGGAGACCGCATGAGAGGAGGTAATGTGCTCGAAATCGTCCCCACTCCCCCCTCAATCTCTGTTTTTGCGTCTCAAATTGACGGCGATTCCATGGCAATCTCTATTTCTATTTGGTGGGGATTCTTCGGGGAGTCGCCGGTGGGACATAAGGGCGGCTCGTTGATCACCACACTGGAGTGTTTGGTTGGTTCATTTAGTCGCGCTTGCGGATTCATGCTCTGCTTTGAATCGCAGAGTTCATTCCCCTTCTGGATTCATCAATTTCTATAGGTTGCCAAGCAATGGTTGGCATTATCCCTCGTTTTGTGAAACCAGAGCAGTGAATCAGTGTGTTCCCGTCCTTTTGGTCGTCTTATTTTGATGCAGTGAAGGCCTAGAACACAGCGTAAACCCTAGATTCATTTTATGTAGATTCTAGTTTCTTTTGATTTTGAACTAGGTTTTGATTACAGTGTTTGCGTGTGTTGATAATAATTAGTTGCCTATGTCGTATACCCAAACATGGCAACTACATATGTTGATTGTCCTTGAAGTTGCCATACCCTTCATACATTTATACATTTAGATGGCAACCCCAATGTTCCCCATAAACACTAGTTGCTTTGTCTCTATGTGTACTGGTGGCAAGTCAATCTTTGTTCCAAATTAAATTAGTTGCCATGGTGTCTGTCGGCATACGGCAACTTGATATTCGAGCGTGTCTGTTTACTTTGTTGTCATTCTGTTTTCCTAACAGATGGCAACTCAATAGGTGATTTCAGTACATTAACTGTCATGGTGTTTGTCAGGACATGGCAAATAATAAAAGATACCCACCTTTTTGTGGTTGCCATTCTAATTTTTGTAACATATGGCAACTATGTAGTCATTTTCATTTTAAACTAGTTGATGTGGTGTTCGTCGACACATGGCAACTGGTATTTGAACATTGCCGTCACTATATTTTTGTCGTTCTGTTTATCTACCAGAATGGCAAATGCATGTTTGTCTGTGTGTGTACTGGTGGAAAGTCAATCTTTGTCCCAAGTTAAATTAGTTGCCATGGTGTTTGTCGGCATACGACAACATGATATTCGAGCGTGTCTGTTTACTTTGTTGCCATTTTGTTTCCCTAACAGATGGCAACTCAATATCTGATTACAATACATTAGTTGGCATGGGGTTTGTCAGTACGTGGCAAACATATACCCACCTTTGTGGTTGCCATTCTGTTTTTGTAACATGTGGCAACTATGTAGTTCATTTTTGCAAATGTTCATACTTAAGCCTTGTTTGTCATCTTTTGAACCATGGCAATTTTCACTGCGATGATGAAAATTATCAATTGCCACGTATGTACCCTGTTTTATGAGTACCCACTAAAGTGTATTTGTCGCCTGTTACAAAAACAGGAAGACGATGACGATGACTTCGTGGACCCACCCCATGGAACGTTGTGGCTGGTGCCAATAAACCTGCGTAGGAGGTTGGTTTTTCTTTGCTTTGCCAAATAATTGCATCTCCAACCCCTCTATGCTAGTTGACCGGATCTTGTAGGTACCACATCATGGCAACTGAATTTGCCATAGCTTGGCAACTGCTAGACCATCACCACATGGCAATTCATTACGAATACACAAGTTATTTTTGTCCCTTGACCATTCATGGTCGTTGCTGTTGCCTTGGGATTGCAAATGCATTCATTAACCATTTACTTTCTCCATTTTTATTCTCACCTGCATAATACGTTGATGGCAGGTCTCCCATTGTTAGCTGGTCCCATGCGCTACACGCAGTTGCTGCAAATGTCTTTTTTAGTAAGTTTTCCTGTTTCATAATATGATCTTCTTTCTTCATACTTTACCTTGATTTGCATTCTCTTTCATCCGATGTTGTTGTCCTGATTGTGAGGCACTCGCATTTACTCCCGGTGCAGTTTGCTATGGGACCTCTGATGGCAAACTATAATTCCCTGCAAATGTGTAGAATGAACATCAGACGTTTGCCATTATTTTGCCTTCAAACATGGCAAACTATCCTTTTTGCTCGATACGGAAATGCTCCCATGTCTCCGTATTCTTGCAGTAGAGGTAGCAATGGACCCGCTGAAATGAGGTTGCTGTAGACATCCCATGGCGTCGATTGCGACTGTTGAAAAACCAAGGATATGAACCTTCGCCTGGTTCCATCCTTCCTTTTTGTTAGTCCCCAAAACCTAGATGCATAACGAACAGACATCTGTTGTGTTAGTCTGCATTCTACCTTGCATATCATATCTTCAATGAGCATCACAAATAAATGTAGCATCTGATTTTCACATGTCAAACTGATTTTGGGTGGCAATTGGCTGCTTGATGGCAAATTCAGCGAGACTAATGAGGCAAATTGTGACGCCCCAAGACCGACGCTCCAGAAGACTTCCATATGTTCCGGGTTTCACCGTGTGTTTCATTTGTGCTGCTCTATTTTTTTCATTGCATCATGTCATCATGCCATCATGTCATTTAATTTTTAAAACTCAACTAAATAAATTGCATAGATCTTTTTATCTATTTAAACCGAGGGAACTCACATGGGGTTTTCTCTTTATAACATATACTCCGATATTTTATAGGGAGCTAAAATAATATTCCATTAATTTTGAATTACCTTTAACACACATGCAACATAATTCCCATGCCTTTTCTACTTCAAGTTTGGCCTCCACACTTCACAATATTTTTCTTTCCGCTCATGTCCAAGCTCTACTCCTAACCCCTCTTTATGTTTTCTTTCATTCCTCTGGTTATTTTTTTCTCTCTAAGTAGATTTTTTTTTTGAGACAATTCTCTCTAAGTAGATAGAGAGAGATAGCTGGACAGCCTGCGACCAGGCCTATGGCCATATCCCAGCCAGCCAGCCCATCCATCTCTGCGGCCCAAGGCCCACCTAAGCCCGTCCTAACCCTAAGTCCGTCCCCTCGCTCCCTCTTCATCCCTCAGCGCCGCTAGAGAGGAACAGAGCGCCCGCGCTCGATTCCCTCGGCTGGGCCGCCCCTCTTCCTCGCGTACACCTCTCCTTCTCCTTCCCGTGCGCCTACCCCACCATCGTGCTGCGCCCCGCCTCCATCGCATCCCCGTCCCCATGGCGCCGCCGCCGCCCCAAGACCCTCTCCTTTCGCCTCCAGCCTCCTCCATGCCGCACCTACGGCTGCTGCTGCTCTGCTCCGCACCAGGACGCGCCCGCGCACCCCTTCCTCTGCGCCTCCCGGAGACCTCACGCCCGAGCCTCCACTCGTCCAGGAGGTAGGAGCCCAAGGTCCTCGATCCTAACCTCGCCGTCACCTCTCCTGCTCCGCCACCGCCGCCGCGCCATGCCAGCGAACGCCACCGCCAACATCTCCAGCAGCCTCGTGCCCGCCATGGCCGTCCGCCCGTCCTTGCATGCCGTCTCTGCCTTCAGTCCATTTGTGTCGCCTGCCCGACTCAAGCATCGTCACAAGCATGGCTGTCTAGCCTTGTTGCTTGCACCATCATGCATCTGCTCGCTGCTCCACCGCTCACCTTGTTGCCCTGAAGCTCCTCCACGACCATCGTGCTCCACCGATGCCTTGCCACCTCCACCACCGAAACCCCAGACCACAAGAACCCCTACGGTTCGTCGACACCAGCGAGTCACAAGACGGTCCTGGATATTGTCAAGTACCACGACGGCTCTCGAAGAGACTGGATTCGTCAAGTTCCTCTCCGTCAAGTGCACAAGGACCTCGAGTACGACTACACGGCGACACGTCAAGTACCTCTACCGCCGTCTCCGGAATCGCCAAGTACCACGACGCCCGGAGCTCTCGGATATGTCAAGTTCGACTACCTTCGTGTGTACCACTACCGTCGACCCTTGAAGACCTCGGATTCGTCAAGTACCTCTCCGAAACGAATGTGTACCACTACTTCCACGATGAGTACAACTACCGCCGATGGGTACGACTACGAAACGTGAACGACTACTTACCACGACGCCGCATGACTACTTCTTCCACTACCATCGCCGTGTGCGACTACCTCTCACGATGACCCGTGAACGACTACTTCCCTCGATGACTCGAACCATCCCGTAACGCATGCTTCAAAGGTATACCCGCCGAGACGATGACCCGTGGACGAATGCTTGAGTTGTATGAGATGTTTCACTTGTTGCACCGTGTCCGAGTTGTCCTTGCACATTCCTCCTCGTTACCATGTTGCCGACCCGTGGGAACCCGGTAACCGGGAGCACCCCACCATCTTTGCATGACACGCTCACGCCACCCTTCTTTTGCATCGGCATCTCAACGAGTTGTCGGAACCGGAACGTTGTCGTGGCACTGTTTCCACTCTCGCCGCCATAACACCCCTTTCCTTCCATCGTGTCGACCAAATGCTTCATATCATGTTCATGTCAACTTTTAACTAAAATTACTTAAAACTTGCATTTGTCATCCGCATCATGATAACAACATTAAAATGTTTAAATTGTTGTTTGCTTTAATAATTGCTAAATATGACATGGGAATTTTCCGGAATTGTTGTTTGTTGTTTCCAGCTCCATTTAAATTGCTTATATAGTGTAGTTTAATTGTGTTGCACCTCTTGCCATGATAAAAACAATTAAACTTGTTGGGTTCATAAACGAGAGTCAACTAAATAAATAGAATGTGGTGTTTCGTCCATATGCAACTCGTTGCATATTGAGCTCCACGTAAATTGTAGTGTTGTTTCATGCACTTTGCCATGCCATGCACATTTAAACCGGACATGCATCATACTTGTTTGTGCATCATGCCATGATTATGCGTGTGTGTTTACCATGTTGTTTGCTTCTTTCCGGTTTGCTTCTTTCGTTAGCTTCGGTTTCGTCCCGGAGTTGTGAGGATTCGTTCGACTACGTCCGTTTGTCTTTTTCATGGACTCGTTCTTCTTCCTTGCGGGATCCCAGACAAGATGACCGTTCCCCGATATCACCTCTATCTTTGCTTTGCTAGTTGTCTCGCTCTATTAGACATGTTGTGATGCCTATTCTTGTCTTGTCAGCCTCCCATGTTGCCATGAAACACTCTAACTGCCTTCCTAGCAAACCGTTGAGTGGCTAAGTACGCTTTTGCTCAGCCACTCTTATAGCGTTGTAGTTGCAGGAGAAGTTGAAGATTGCTCTATGTTTGGACTTCTTTATTGGGATAACACAATATATATATCTTATGTTAATTAATGCACATATATATTGGTAATGGGTAGAAGGCTTGGCCTTCTGCTTGGTGTTTCGTTCCACTCATGCCGCCTTAGGACCCGATAAACCGGTGTTATGTTCCTTGATTTTGCATTCCTAACATGGTTGGGGTTTATGGGCTCCCTTGATAATTCGCATTGCTTAAAGCTTTTCCAGCAAGGCCCAACTTTGGTACTACATTTGCCTAACAACTAAAAACTTGCATAGGGAGTAATTAACCCGAGTTCTTAATCAACCCCCGGGCCAGTGCTCCTCATGAGTGTTGGTACAAACTAGAGCACTGTGCGGGGCCACCCCTTGGCAACTTGGGGTATTTTGGCACATGTACGCCTCGCACATCCGGTCGTGGCCTGAGACGAGATACGCGCGGCTACTATCAGGGTGTCGGCACGCCGGGAGGTCTTGCTGGATTGGTAAGGCCGAAGGACATAACGGTATATTCATAAAGAACGTACCGAGTAGTGAACGCGGTCTTAGGAATATCTTCCTTTTTAATCTTGAGTTGGTGGTATCTTGTCCTTAAATCAATTTTGGAGAATACTTCTGCCCCACTGAGCTGATCAAATAAGTCATCAATCCTGGGCAGTGGATATTTGTTTTTGATGGTGACATCGTTCAGCTGACGGTAATCCACACACATACGGAGACTACCATCTTTCTTATCCACGAATATAGTAGGCGATCCCCATGGTGAAGATCTGGGACGGATATAACCTTTTTGGAGCATCTCGTAAAGTTGTTTCTTTAGCTCCACTAATTCTAGCTAAGGCATCCGATAATATTTCTTATATAACGGTGCGGTTTCGGGCACAAGATCTATTGCAAACTCAAGCTCTCGGTCTGGCGGCATGCATGGCAGTTCTTTTGGGAATACATCGAGAAACTCACCGACCACAGGAATTAATTCCAATTCACCAGCCACAACGGTGAAGACCATTTATCTCTTGGGTATGCTTTTGCGGGCATAGAATTTTGTAGTCTGCCCCTCTTGACTTGTCAAGGTGACTTCTCGGGTCGCGCAATTAATGCATACTTGATATTGGGTTAACCAATTCATCCCCAAAATAATGTCCAACTTGACAGACTCAATGACTATCAAAGATGTTGGAAAACAGACTCCGTTAATACTGATTTCCCATATTACGGCAAACCAGATTGCTTCTGAGCAAAGATCCCGGGGATTGTACCAGCATATTCTTTCTCAAAATCGAACAAGGAAATTTGTTTTGGGCAGCAAAGCTCCACGGAATAAAAGAGTGGGAAGCCCCAGAGTCAAATAAAATTATGGCAGGTATGCTATTAACAGAAAACATACCAATTATGACTTCGGGGTTCTCTTGGGCTTCGTCTGCGGAGAGGTGACGAACTTGCCCGGTGATGTTTTTCTGGACAGGGTATGACCCCATAAAGTTGGCTTGTGGCCTGAATGGAGCATTAGTCTTGCCGTTCTTGGGACATTGCCTGACATAATGTCTGGTTTGCCCACAACTGAAACAAGAATTGTTGCGCTGGCTCTCTTCTCGCACCGGGTTGGTCACGACATTCTTGACTTGTGTAGTGGTTTTGTTAACATTCTGCTGCCAATTGGGCTTGTACTCTACTTGGGTATGCTGCCAGGTACGAGCCTTTTGTACTGGCTGAACATCCTTCCTTGGCTCGAACTTGCGCTTGTGATCATTATTTGTAGGCTTGTTGTCATGTATCAGCTTGTGCTCCCTTTCAGCAATGAGGGCCTTGTTTACCAAAGTTTGGAAATCTGGAAAATCAAACATACTGAGTGTGCATCGGACATGTTGGTTTAATCCTCCAAGAAATCGGTCAATCTTTCTTTCTTCTGTGGCCACGTCATATAGAGAGTAACGGGCCAAATGGTTGAACTTATGCAAATATTCGTTCACAGACTGACTTCCTTGGATGAGCGTGAGGAATTCCCGTTGCTTGACCTTGATAATACCAGGAGGAATATGGTATTTACGGAACTGATCCTTGAATTTTGTCCAGGTAATTTCTTCATCAGCGGGCCACGTGGCTTTTGCCTTTTCCCACCATATAGCGGCAACTCCTTCGAGATAATGAGTTGCAAACGGGACTTTGTCATCCTCTTTAGTACGAGCAATCTCAAACTTCTTCTCAATGGTTCATAACCAGTCGTCTGCGTCCAAGGGATCAATAACCTGACTGGAACTGAGAGGCTTGGTTCGCTGAAAATCTGACAATTTGGAGTGATGAAGGTTCTGATTTCTATTCTGCCCAACCATAGCTTGCACACTCCTTAATATTTCCATCAGATCATTATTCCTCCTTTCCTCAAACATACGTAGAATTTGCTCGGTGGAGGGCGGATTTGGCGATGGAGGCGGTGGTGGAACATACAGCTCGGGGGAGTGCCCTGCCTGTCGTGCGGAGCGGCGAACAGGGACATCCTCATAAGCGGCACTACTACTGCCTCCCTGCGTCATCCTATTATTTGTTTTTCCCAAGACAACGCAACCGAGATGAGCAACATCCAAAAATAGTGGGGAAAAGCCAGCGACAAAACCCGAAAGAAAGCGAAATACGAATGAAGCACGACGAATAAAAGAAAGTTCCAGCATAATTATACATAGACTCATTCAAGAAAGATAAATGACATGATAAGTTCGACTACTCTCATACATAGAACGGAACATCATGACTCATACGACTACATCCGTACATCAACCTGACAACTGCGGATACTCGAGCGCCCTAATGCTCTGCTGGTGTTGTGGGGTCCTCTCCTGAAGCGGACTCGGATCCTGAACTGACAATGTTAATCGAGATCTCCGGGTTAAAGGTAACACGATGATGCTACCTCGAGGGCTCTCGCTTCGGAGCAGGTGCAGGATGAGGCTGATGAAGGAAATATGCCCTAGAGGCAATAATAAATTTATTATTTATTTCCTTATATCATGATAAATGTTTATTATTCATGCTAGAATTGTATTAACCGGAAACTTAGTACATGTGTGAATACAAAGACAAAACAGAGTGTCCCTAGTATGCCTCTACTAGACTAGCTCATTGATCAAAGATGGTTATGTTTCCTAGCCATAGACATGAGTTGTCATTTGATCAACGGGATCACATCATTAGGAGAATGATGTGATGGACAAGACCCATCCGTTAGCTTAGCACTATGATCGTTTAAGTTTTACTGCTATTGCTTTCTTCATGACTTATACATGTTCCTATGACTATGAGATTATGCAACTCCCGAATACCGGAGGAACACTTTGTGTGCTACCAAACGTCACAACGTAACTGGGTGATTATAAAGGTACTCTACAGGTGTCTCCGAAGGTACTTGTTGGGTTGGCGTATTTCGAGATTAGGATTTGTCACTCCGATTGTCGGAGAGGTATCTCTGGGCCCACTCGGTAATGCACATCACTATAAGCCTTGCAAGCATTGCAGTTAATGAGTTAGTTGCAGGATGATGTATTACGGAACGAGTAAAGAGACTTGCCGGTAACGAGATTGAACTAGGTATTGAGATACCGACGATCGAATCTCGGGCAAGTAACATACCGATGACAAAGGGAACAACGTATGTTGTTATGCGGTTTGACCGATAAAGATCTTCGTAGAATATGTAGGAGCCAATATGAGCATCCAGGTTCCGCTATTGGTTATTGACCGGAGATGAGTCTCGGTCATGTCTACATAGTTCTCGAACCCGTAGGGTCCGCACGCTTAACGTTTGATGACGATCGGTATTATGAGTTTATGAGTTTTGATGTACCGAAGGAGTTCGGAGTCCCGGATGAGATCGGGGACATGACGAGGAGTCTCGAAATGGTCGAGACGTAAAAATCGATATATTGGACGACTATATTCGGACATCGGAAAGGTTCCGAGTGATTCGGGTATTTTCAGAGTACCGGGGAGTTACGGGAATAGAAAAGAGAGGCCAAAAGGAAAGAGGCGCGTGCCCCCCTTCTGGTCCGAATTGGACAAGGGGTGCAGCCCCCTTTTCCTTCTCCCTCTCCCCCTCTTTCCTTCTCTCCTACTCTGGAAAGGAAAGGGGAATCCTACTAGGACTTGGGAGTCCTAGTAGGACTCCCCACACTTGGCGCGCCCCCTCTAGGGCCGGCCTCTCCCTTGCTCCTTTATATACGGGGGCAGGGGGACACCCTAGGACACACAAGTTGAATTGTTCCAGCCGTGTGCGGTGCCCCCCTCCACAGAAACACACCTCGGTCATACCATCGCAGTACTTAGGAAAAGCCCTGCGCCGGTAAATACATCATATCCGTCACCACACCGTCGTGCTGACGAAACTCTCCCGTGAAGCTCAACTGGATCAAGAGCTCGTGGGACGTCATCAAGCTGAACGTGTGCTGAACGCGGAGGTGCCGTACGTTCGGTACTTGATCGGTTGAATCGCGAAGAAGTTCGACTACATCAACCGCGTCACTTGACGCTTCCGCTTCCGGTCTACGAGGGTACGTAGACACACTCTTCCCTCTCGTTGCTATGCATCTGGTAGATAGATCTTGCGTGATCATAGGAAAATTTTAAAATACTACATTCCCCAACAGTGGCATCATGAGCCAGGTCTGTACGTAGATGATATGCACGAGTAGAACACAATGAGTTGTGGGCGATACTAGTCATACTGCTTACCAACATGTCATACTTTGCTTCGGCGGTATTGTGAGATGAAGCGGCCCGGACCGATATTACGCGTACGCTTACGCGAGACTGGTTTCACCGTTACGAGCACTCGTTGCTTAAAGGTGACTGGCGGGTGTCTGTCTCTCTCACTTTAGCTGAATCAAGTGTGGCTACGCCCGGTCCTTGTGAAGGTTAAAATAGCACATACTTGACGAAACATCGTTGTGGTTTTGTATGCGTAGGTAAGAACGGTTCTTGCTAAGCCCGTAGCAGCCACGTAAAACTTGCAACAACAAAGTAGAGGACATCTATTTTTTTTTTGCAGGGCATGTTGTGATGTGATATGGTCAAGACATGATGAGTTATACGGTTTTGTATGAGATGATCATGTTTTGTAATGTTATCGGCAACTGGCAGGAGCCATATGGTTGTCGCTTTATTGTATGAAATGCAATTGCCATGTAATTGCTTTTCTTTATCACTAAGCGGTAGCGATAGTCGTAGAAGCAATAGTTGGCGAGACGACAACGATGCTACGATGGAGATCAAGGTGTCGCGCCGGTGACGAAGGTGATCATGAAGGTGCTTTGGAGATGGAGATCAAAAGCACAAGATGATGATGGCCATATCATGTCACATATTTTGATTGCATGTGATGTTTATCTTATTATGCTTCTTATTTTGCTTAGAACGACGGTAGCATTATAAGATGATCCCTTACTAAATTTCAAGGTATAAGTGTTCTCCCTGAGTATGCACCGTTGCGAAAGTTCGTCGTGCCGAGACACCACGTGATGATCGGGTGTGATAAGCTCTACGTTCAAATACAACGGGTGTAAGCCAGTTTTGCACACGCAGAATACTCGGGTTAAACTTGACGAGCCTAGCATATGCAGATATGGCCTCGGAACACTGGAGACCGAAAGGTCGAGCGTGAATCATATAGTAGATATGATCAACATAAGATGTTCACCATTGAAACTACTCCATCTCACGTGATGATCGGACATGGTTTAGTTGATTTGGATCACGTGATCATTTAGATGACCGGAGGGATGTCTATCTAAGTGGGAGTTATTAAGTAATATGATTAAATTGAACTTTAATCTATCATGAAGTTAGTCCTGGTAGTATTAGCATATCTATGTTGTAGATCAATAGCTCGCGATGTTGCTCCCCGTTTATTTTTCATATGTTCCTAGAGAAAACCAAGTTGAAAGATGTTAGTAGCAATGATGCGGAATTGTTCCGTGATCTGAGGATTATCCTCATTGCTGCACAGAAGAATTATGTCCTTGATGCACCGCTAGGTGACAGACCTATTGCAGGAGCAAATGTAGACGTTATGAACGTTTTGACAAAAGCTCGATATGATGACTACTTGATAGTTTAGTGCACCATGCTTTACGGCTTATAACCGGGACTTCAAAAACGTTTTGAAACGCCACGGAGCATATGAGATGTTCCAAGAGTTGAAATTAGTATTTCATACTCATGCCCGTGTCGAGAGGTATAAGACCTCTGACAGTACTTTGCCTACAAGATGGAGGAGAATAGCTCAACCAGTGAGCATGTGCTCAGATTGTCTGGGTAGTACAATTGCTTGAATCAAATGGGAGTTAATCTTCCAGATAAGATAGTAATTGACAAAGTTCTCTAGACACTATCACCAAGTTAGTAGAACTTCGTGATGAACTATAATATGCAAGGGATGACGAAAGTAATTCCCGAGCTCTTCACGATGCTGAAATCGGCGAAGGTAGAAATCAAGAAAGAGCATCAAGTGTTGATGGTTAACCAGACCACTTGTTTCAAGTAAAGGGCAAATGGATAGAAGGGGAACTTCAAGAAGAATGACAAGCAAGTTGTCACTCCCGTGAAGAAACCCAAAGCTAAACTCAAGCCTGAAACTAAGTGCTTCTACTGCAAAGGAAATGGTCACTAGAAGTGGAACTGCCCTAGATATTTGGCGGATAAGAAGGATGGCAAAGTGAACAAAGGTATATTTGATATACAGATTATTGATGTGTATTTTACTAAGTGTTCATAGCAACCCCTCGGTATTTGATATTGGTTCAGTTGCTAAAGAGTAGTAACTCGAAATGGGAGTTGCATAATGAACAGAAACTAGTTAAAGGATGAAGTGACGATGTGTATTGGAAGCAGTTCCAAGATTGATATGATCATCATCGCACACTCCCTATACTTTCGGGATTAGTGTTGAACCTAAATAAGTGTTATTTGGTGTTGAGCATGAATATGATTTGATCATGTTTATTGCAATACGGTTATTCATGTAAGTTAGAGAATAATTGTTGTTCTGTTTACATGAATAAAACCTTCTATGGTCATACACCCAATGAAAATGGTTTGTTGGATCTCGATCGTGGTGATACACATATTCATAATATTGAAGCCAAAAGATGCAAGGTTAATAATGATAGTGCAACTTATTTGTGGCACTGCCGTTTAGGTCATATTGGTGTAAAGCGCATGAAGAAACTCCATAGTGATGGACTTTTGGAATCACTTGATTATGAATCACTTGGTGCTTGCGAACCATGCCTCATGGGCAAGATGACTAAAACTCCGTTCTCCGAAACTATGGAGCGAGCAACAAATTTGTTGGAGATCATACATACAGATGTATGTGGACCAATGAGTGTTGAAGCTCGCGGCGGGTATCGTTATTTTCTGACCTTCACTGATGATTTGAGTAGATATGGGTATATCTACTTAATGAAGCACAAGTCTGAAACATTTGAAAAGTTCAAAGAATTTCGGAGTGAAGTGGAGAATCATCGTAACAAGAAAATAAGAGTTTCTACGATATGATCGTAGAAGTAAAATATTTGAGTTAGCGAGTTTGGCCTTCAGTAAAAACAATGTGAAATAGTTTCACTACTCACGCCATCTAGAACACCATAGTGTAATGGTGTGTCCGAACATCATAACCGTACTTTATTAGATATGGTGCGATCGATGATGTCTCTTACCGATCTACTACTATCGCTTTTGGGGTTATGCATTAGAGACAGCTACATTCACGTTAAATAGGGCACCATCTAAATCCGTGGAGATGACACCGTATGAACTGTGGTTTGACGAGAAACCTAAGCTGTCATTTCTTTAAGTTTGGCACTGCGATGCTTATGTGAAAAAGTTTCAACATGATAAGCTCGAACCCAAATCGGAGAAGTAAATCTTCATAGGATACCCAAAAAGAAACTGTTGGGTACACCTTCTATCACAGATCCTAAGGCAAGGTCTTTTTTGCTAAGAGTGGATCCTTTCTAGAGAAGGAGTTTCTCTCGAAAGAAGTGAGTGGGAGGAAAGTAGAACTTGATGAGGTAATTGTACCTTCTCCCGAATTGGAAAGGTAGTACATCACAGAAACTCGTTCCAGTGATTCCTACACCAATTAGTGAGGAAGCTAATGATGATGATCATGAAACTTCAGATCAAGTTTCTGCTGAACTTCGTAGATCGACCAGAGTTCGTTCCGCACCAGAGTGGTACGGCAACCCAGTTCTGGAAGTCATGTTACTAGACCATGATGAACCTACGAACTATGAGGAAGCGATGATGAGCCCAGATTCCGCAAAATGGCTTGAGACCATGAAATATGAGATGGGATCCATGTATTAGAACAAAGTATGGACTTTGGTTGACTTGCCCGATGATCGGCAAGCCATCGAAAATAAATGGATCTTCAAGAGGAAGACCGACGCAAACGGTAATGTTACTGTTTACAAAGCTCAACTTGTTGCGGAAGGGTTTCGACAAGTTCAAGGAGTTGACTACGATGAGACTTTCTCACCCGTAGCGATGCTTAAGTCTGTCCGAATCATGTTAGTAAATTGCCGCATTTTATGAAATCTGGCAAATGGATAACAAAACTGCATTCTTTAATGGATTTATTAAAGAAGACTTGTATATGATGCAACCAGAAGGTTTTGTCAATCCTAAAGGTGCTAACAAAATGTGCAAGCTCCAGCGATCCATCTATGGACTGGTGCAAGCATCTCGGAGTTGGAATATACGCTTTGATAAGTTGATCAAAGCATATAGATTTATACAGACTTGCGGTGAAGCCTGTATTTACAAGAAGTGAGTGGGAGCACTACAACCTTTCTGATAAGTATATGTGAATGACATATTGTCGATCGGAAATGATGTAGAATTTTCTGGAAAGCATAAAGGAGTGTTTGAAAGGAGTTTTTCAAAGAAAGACCTTGGTGAAGCTGCTTACATATTGGGCATCAAGATCTATAGAGATAGATCAAGACGCTTGATAAGACTTTCGATGAGTACATACCTTGATAAAATTTTGAAGTAGTTCAAAATGGATCAGTCAAAGAAGGAGTTCTTGCCTGACTTGTAAGGTGTAAAGTTGAGTAAGACTCAAAGCCAGACCACAGCAGAAAAATATAGAGAGAATGAAAGTCATTCCCTATGCCTCAGCCATAGGTTCTATAAAGTATGTCATGCTGCGTACCAAACATGTTGTGTACCTTTCCATGAGTTTGTCAAGGGGGTACAATAGTGATCCAGGAGTAGATCACCGTACAACGGTCAAAATTATCCTTAGTAACTCGATGACTAAGGAAATGTTTCTCGATTATGGAGGTGATAAAGAGTTCATCGTAAAGGGTTACGCCGATGCAAGCTTTGACACTAAATCCAGATGACTCTAAGTATCAATCTGGATGCATATTGAAAGTGGGAGCAATTAGCTAGAGTAGCTCTATGCAGAGCATTGTAGACATAGAAATTTGCGAAATACATACGGATCTGAATGTGACAGACCCATTGACTAAACTTCTCTCACAAGCAAAACATTATCACACCTTATTACTCTTGGGTATTAATCACATAGCGATGTGAACTAGATTATTGACTCTAGTAAACCCTTTGGGTGTTGGTCACATGGTGATATGAACTATGGGTGTTATTCACATAACGATGTGAACTATCGGTATTAAATCACATGGCGATGTAAGCTAGATTATTGACTCTAGTGCAAGTGGGAGACTGAAGGAAATATGCCCTAGAGGCAATAATAAATTTATTATTTATTTCCTTATATCATGATAAATGTTTATTATTCATGCTAGAATTGTATTAACCGGAAACTTAGTACATGTGTGAATACATAGACAAAACAGAGTGTCCCTAGTATGCCTCTACTAGACTAGCTCATTGATCAAAGATGGTTATGTTTCCTAGCCATAGACATGAGTTGTCATTTGATCAACGGGATCACATCATTAGGAGAATGATGTGATGGACAAGACCCATCCGTTAGCTTAGCACTATGATCGTTTAAGTTTTACTGCTATTGCTTTCTTCATGACTTATACATGTTCCTATGACTATGAGATTATGCAACTCCCGAATACCGGAGGAACACTTTGTGTGCTACCAAATGTCACAACGTAACTGGGTGATTATAAAGGTACTCTACAGGTGTCT
>LR738709.1:631893467-631965419 GCA_902687465.1 Secale cereale | reverse complement strand
CGATTGTCGGAGAGGTATCTCTGGGCCCACTCGGTAATGCACATCACTATAAGCCTTGCAAGCATTGCAGCTAATGAGTTAGTTGCAGGATGATGTATTACGGAACGAGTAAAGAGACTTGCCGGTAACGAGATTGAACTAGGTATTGAGATACCGACGATCGAATCTCGGGCAAGTAACATACCGATGACAAAGGGAACAACGTATGTTGTTATGCGGTTTGACCGATAAAGATCTTCGTAGAATATGTAGGAGCCAATATGAGCATCCAGGTTCCGCTATTGGTTATTGACCGGAGATGAGTCTCGGTCATGTCTACATAGTTCTCGAACCCGTAGGGTCCGCACGCTTAACGTTTGATGACGATCGGTATTATGAGTTTATGAGTTTTGATGTACCGAAGGAGTTCGGAGTCCCGGATGAGATCGGGGACATGACGAGGAGTCTCGAAACGGTCGAGACGTAAAAATCGATATATTGGACGACTATATTCGGACATCGGAAAGGTTCCGAGTGATTCGGGTATTTTCAGAGTACCGGGGAGTTACGGGAATAGAAAAGAGAGGCCAAAAGGAAAGAGGCGCGTGCCCCCCTTCTGGTCCGAATTGGACAAGGGATGCAGCCCCCTTTTCCTTCTCCCTCTCCCCCTCTTTCCTTCTCTCCTACTCTGGAAAGGAAAGGGGAATCCTACTAGGACTTGGGAGTCCTAGTAGGACTCCCCACACTTGGCGCGCCCCCTCTAGGGCCGGCCTCTCCCTTGCTCCTTTATATACGGGGGCAGGAGGGCACCCTAGGACACACAAGTTGAATTATTCCAGCCGTGTGCGGTGCCCCCCTCCACAGAAACACACCTCGGTCATACCATCGCAGTACTTAGGAGAAGCCCTGCGCCGGTAAATACATCATATCCGTCACCACACCGTCGTGCTGACGAAACTCTCCCATGAAGCTCAACTGGATCAAGAGCTCGTGGGACGTCATCAAGCTGAACATGTGCTGAACGCGGAGGTGCCGTACGTTCGGTACTTGATCGGTTGAATCGCGAAGAAGTTCGACTACATCAACCGCGTAACTTGACGCTTCCGCTTCCGGTCTACGAGGGTACGTAGACACACTCTTCCCTCTCGTTGCTATGCATCTGGTAGATAGATCTTGCGTGATCATAGGAAAATTTTAAAATACTACATTCCCCAACAGCTGAAACATCGGAGCTATGGGGGTAGTGAGAAGGGAAACCCACTCAGCAGGAGCACTGAGAGGATTCACGGTCGAGGTGCCCGAGCTACTCGGAGGAGTAATCGGTGAAATAAACGAGCTAGAACTGGATGGAATATAAGGAGTAAATCCCATAGACGATGGAGTAGTGAAGGCACTAGTAACGGCTAAAGCAGTGCGGGCATGAGTCAGCTCTTGAGCCAACTTGTGAATCAGAAGGTAGCTAGCAGTGATGTAGTGAGAAAGGTGGCTAGCAGTACTATCAGACTCCGGATCAATGATAGGAAAACGGACACGACCATTGTCGTGCAAGGAGGGATAGTAATGGAAACCTGGATGGTTCTGCATTCAGACCTCGTTATAGCGCAGCTCGACGAGGACCTCAAATGCAGCAAACTGGACATCCTGAGAAGAAGTAGAAGCGAAACCGCTCCTGGAGGTACGAATGTAAGTGATGGAAGATGAACTGGTGCGCAGAGTAACCACTGCGTGATACTCATATACTGAGTTTGCTAGACGCTCCCGGTACACACGATAGGTTGGGTCGTCACCGAGGGGGTACAGCCGATGCCACACGTTATGAAGGAGGTGCGGCGACGTGTACAGCATCAGTTGCAACTAGCATGGATACGGCACCGGAGCCATCTACACTCACAGCCATTAGTAGGTTAGAATAACAATAAAACGAGTGCATGCAATGCAACAACCAGCTACAAACACTACCGGCACCCAACTTTTACTCTAGCTAACGTCCAGTCAACATATTGATAGTCTAGCGTGTCCTACAGTTAGCGTAGCTCTGATACCAATCGTTGTGGCACCCCATCTCAGAGCAACCGGTTTACCTTGCATTGCCAACCCAGAGATCTTGTCTTCTGGCAATACACAACATCTTGGTACAGAAAACAACCGCTTTATTGATGCTAGCAGAACATAGTTCATATTACAACAAGTTGCGAGGCCAAGCGACACACACGGTGTTGCTGAACAATATGTACATTATTTAATGAACATAAAGGGGCCTCGATCGCGACAACTACTCGGCAGCGGAACTTGATAGCACAGGGACACCGATGTGGACACGATCTAGACTTGGACAGCACCCCATTCCAACGAGACTTTCCTGAAAGCTGACATGACACGCCAGGTCAGTACATTTAATGTACTTGCAATCTCACAACAAGCATAAAAATAATGACAAACAATATCTTGATAGTTAACCAGTTTAATCATTAATGCAAAATCCTACTGGAAATGCAGTGATGATGATCTTGTGACTCAAGTCCCTCGGACTTGCTTACCAAACGGTGATCTCTCTCGGATCACAAATGGACCAACATCTTGGTCCTTAATCGGGTTACCTCGTAACCAAATGGTGATCTTTCTCGGATCACAAACTGACCAATAACCTGGCCTTTAATCGGGTTACCTCGTAACCAAACGGTGATCTTTCTCGGATCACAAACTGACCAATAACTTGGTCTCCATCATCAAACTGGTGTCTCAACCATCCTCTTTCCAATAGTGCAAAGTTATTATCTTAGTGTGCAAAATTATTTAAACGTTGACCCATGGTGTGACCAACTTTCAAGCGTGTTCGTAACCGTGGACTCGGCTATCGATAGATTAAATACACTCTGCAGAGGTAGCGCATTGTACCCACACCATGGAACCCATGGCCTCGCACTCCCATTTGGGTGGACCAACGACATTCCGACAGAACTCCTCCATTGGCATGACACTCTCCCGGCCACTCCGACTCCCCACTAGGCTAAGTCCTGGGTGGCCCCGTGTCTACCAAAGACACCAACGGCCACCATCGTGGCAAAACATAAACGGTCTCAAACGAGTACAAGGTACCATAACAACAACGGGCACACAAGGTTATGTCTGCTTACCGGGCCAGGGTAACGCATGCCCATAACCTTCCCTCGTTGGAGGCACCGACCAGAGGCATGACAACGGACCGAATAAAGGCCTTCCCATAAAGGCAAATGTGGTTGCACTGGGAAAAACTCGATTCAGTGGCACCATGACCCGATTAACGATATGTTCAAGTTGAGTTATTATCAGGTTCAACTTAAAGTGAAAATAATCGGTGTCGTGATATGCCATGCAAATGCAATCATATAACATGCATCACTTATCATTTGAACAATAATGGGTCAACCATATCAAGCACTAACCATACATATCAGAAACTCATAACACTTTTATGGTTATGATTATTCAGCAAACTAACCATGAAAATATCTTAGCATAATTCTTTTGTTACTCGAGAAAATATTAACCAAACTAATTATGTTCATAAACAAATTACTTCTTCATAATCAAATATAACTTCTAGTGAGTTAAACTAACTTAGTTAGCCTTAATCTTCTGTAACAAACATACCAACACAAACAAGCATCCAACAGAATAAATGTATATTTATTTTAATTATTTAATTGCATGAACTAAATTATTCATTCAAGTAGAAAAAATCACAAATATTGTAATGCTACCATGAAAATGTTGTTGTGGCTTGCCTTAGTGCAGGTGAGGTTCACACTCCTCCTGGTGATCCTCAAGACAAGCTTCACCTTCTGAAAACAATTATAAACATAAAAAGAAAACATCAAGAAGCACTCTGAAATTCACCAGAAAATCTAGACATCAGAGAAAAATCTCATTTTTGGTGTGCAAAAAGAACCAATTAATTTGGACTTATGGTTAAATAGTTGTGGTTGTTTAAAGTTCTCTAGTTAAATTTAAATTTGATTTAAATAAAAACAGATCTGGGGGGCTGGAGTTGTGGAGACGACCTGAGGAGATCCCCGCCGAGCTCGAGCTCGGGGACGGCGGCCCGAGGCCTGCCCAGCCGGGCTACGGCTTCCTACAGTCTTGTGGAGTGTGTGTGGTGACTTGGTGATGCTCGAGAGGGCTAGGGAGGGCTGCATTTATAGGCGAGCGGGAGGAGGGGATCGGGCTCCGCCGGAGGACACCTGGACACGGCGCTTAGCGATGAACAGCGTCAGAGAGCGAGGGGGAAGGCTAGGCAGCTCACGCAGGCACTGTGAGAGGGCAGCGACGAGAACAGGAACGAGGGGGTGGTGACGAACACAGTGCGGGGCGCACTGTTCTATTGGCCGGACCGCGCCCGTGCTCGCTGATACGTCCAAAACGTATCTATACTTTTTGCTTGCTCCATGCCTCTTTTGTGTGATATTGCTATGATATTTATGCACTTCCATACACTTTTGATCATATTTGGACTAACCTATTAACTCAGTGCACCACAGTGCCAGATCCTGTTTTCTGCTGTTTTTCTATTTCAGGTTTCCCCCATATTAAAAGTGCCCTAAAAATTCTGGGAAAAATATAGGAAAAATCAGCGTATCAGGAGCTTCCGGAAAAACCAAGGCAGGGCCAGAGGGGAGCTGGGGGTGGCCCAGGCGGCCACCCGGCGCGGCCCCACCCCTGGCCGCGCCAGGGGGGGCGCCTGGGGCCCCACAACCTCCTCTGGTGACCCCCTTTGGCATATATATTGCACGCGTCCCGAAACCCTCGAGGACAGAACCCTTTTTCACGATCTCATCTCTGTTCCGCCGCCGCCGCGCTTCCAAGATCGGGAGCACCAGGAGAACTCTTCCCGGCACCCTGCCGGAGGGGACAACCACCACCGGGAGCTTCTCCACCACCATGGACGCTTCCCGGATGAGTTGTGGGTAGTCCCTCTTGGACCATGGGTCCATGACCAGTAGCTATGTAAAGTTCTCCTCCCCTCTTTGATCTTCATCGATTAGACCTCGTGAGCTGCCCTACATGATCGAGGCACATATGTAATCTTTATGCTATTGCTATGCTGAGTTTGCTGGGATCCGATGGATTATGAGATTATGTTCAGATTGTGTGTGAGTAATATATTTGATTCACCTCTTTTATATTTATGTTCTTGAGTAATTCTTGCATGTTCTCCGTTGCTATTCATTGCTTTGGCCAAGTAGTAGGTAGTAACTCCAAGAGGGAACGTTATGCTTGATTGTGGGTTCATGCCCCTCGATGACTAGCTTGAGTGACAGAAACATGAGTCTAGGGGATGTGCTGTTGCCACAAGGGGGAAAACAACGGTGCATGTACTTGCGGGTGCAAGGATTGTTTACTTTACGCAAAGTTCTTTTAATGCAGTTGTCTGTTGCTTTGAGTTTACACTTTGGGTGGGACTCGCAACTTAATACCAGCGAGATGTTCTGGATAGATATCTCAAGTTGGATGATTAGTAGTAGATGCAGATGGATTTCGGTCTACTTGCCTTGGCGTACCGCCCATGCTTTTGAGCCTCTACCTTTCTGTACAGCATAGTTATCATTGGTTTGCGCACATAATCCTGTCAATTGCCCAGCTGTAATTTGTTTACCTCGCTTAGCTGTTTTATCGTCTTTTGGGAGAGAGACATCACTAGTGAACAATGGGACCCCGATCCATATTACCATCACTGATCACACCCGTTATTTACTTCATGTTCTTATTTACTAGTTGCAGTCATACCTATCATTATTATCTCTTGCATTTGATCCTTTGTAAACGACAAGGCCGGAGGGATTAACAACCTCTCCGTACTCGTTGGGAGCAAAGTTATTTGTATCTGTGTGCAGGTCCTGTCAAGCAAAAGTCTCTGGTGCTATTGACACCTTCTTGTCGACCCTCGGAGTCTCACGGGATTCGATCCTTGGTATCTTTGCCAAGGGAAAATTTGCCGCTACGCTACATCTCAAACCTTCCACTTGGGGTAACCAACGAGGAGCGAGAAGCCATCAAGCAAAGTTTTCTGGCGCCGTTGTCGGGGACTGCACTCTTCAAGATAGGGGAGTTGCACACTATCTTTTATCTTTGCTTTTTAGTCTTGTTAGTTTACCTTTCAGTTTTTGTGCTCTCTAGACATCTAATGGTGTCTATTAAATCTTTTTGTTTGCAATTAAATCTTTTTGTTTCTTGTTTTTATTTTCACTAGTTTTGCTTAATGGAAAACAACAAAAATATGAGAGAGCTTTATAAGCTCTACCTTGAACTTGGACATGATGTGTTCGAAGAGAAAATTAAAAAACCTTTGGAACTTTATTATTTGCATAACAATCATGATGGTGGTGATGTTATTAGTATGTTTTTTTAATATCAATATTGCTAATGACATGGAAAGCTCTAAGCTTGGGGATGACACGTTTGATGAACATGATATTTTCAGTCCACCTACTATTGAGGATAAAATTTATTATGATTATGATATGCCTCCTAAATACGATGATTACCATGATGGTTATGATAGTCTTACTCTCACTATTCCTAATAAGAAAGATTTTGCTTATATGAAGAGTAATGACACTTTTATGCTTTTGGATCATGGAAATAATGCCTTATGTGATAGTTATATTGTTGAGTTCATCCATGATGCCACTGAAATTTATAATGAGAGAGGGAGACATGGTTCTAAATATCTTAATAATAAGAAGTTTCCTCTCTTTATGGTGAATATTTTGAAGTTATGCTTGTTTTGCCTTCCTATGCTAGTTGCTTTGTGCTTCAATGAATTATTCTATTGCAATATTCCTATGCATAGGAAGCATGTTAGGCTTAAATGTGTTTGGTATTTGCTTCTTGATGCTCTCTTTTGTTCTTCAACTCTTATTCCTACGAGAGCATCATTAAAGTCTTAAGTCTATCTTTATGGCTATAAAGAAAGAGCTCTAGGGAGACAACCCTTGTTATCTTTGCTTTCAGTTTGTTCTTTCAGTTTTTAGTGGTCTTGATGTTTGTTACTACTGTAGCAACATCATTGTATCTTTACTTTTCAGCTTTGTGCCAAGTTTAGCCTCTGATTGCAAGAAAGTTCAAAAGTTGTGACGTGCTGTCCAGGAAACAGATTCTGTCCTTGGACAGAAAAATTCGTATAAAATCACCAGTTCATCTTTTTGGTCTGAATTTTTTCGAAAGCATGCTCTATACAATTGGCTTTCGGGCGTCTGTTCTGAGTTTTTTGATTTGAGTAGCAGAAGTGCCCCGAAAAAATTATTTACTACCTGCTGGTCTGTTTTTCACAGATTCTGTCCTGTTTTGCCTTTTCTTCGTTTTGCAAACCTTGAGCTTGCTTTTTCTTTGCAAAAACCATTTGGCAATCTTGAGAAACAGTAGCTCTTCAAGATTATCCTTATTTCTAGCAGGGAAAAGTTATTTTATTATGGGTACTAACCTCGCTAATCAGATTATGATGAGTTATGTATGAAGGGAGTTTTCAAGTGTGCGAGGGAAGATGATAAAAAGATTCAGGAGGGTCAAACGCTCAAGCTTGGGGATGCCCCCGTGCACCCCCAAGAAATATTCAAGAAGACTGAAGCGTCTAAGCTTGGGGATGCCCCCGTGCATCCCCTTCTCCATCAACAATTATCAGTTCGTCTTTCGTTCCACTATATTTTAATCACTTCATGCGTTATGTGCTATGCTTGGAGCGTCTTGCTTTTAGTTTCCTTTTTAGTTTTCTTTAGCTTTGCTTGCTGTTCATAACGAGTTAGAACCCAACTTTCTTTGTGTGGGAGAGAAACACGCTCCACTTCAACCTAGAACACAACATAGGATTTTCATGCTTATCTTTGCTGTGTATGTTCTTTGTCTTTCCATAGCTACTGTCATGTTTAGCTCTTAGTTTTCATGCTTTTCTTTTTAAAGAGCTTTTGTTTAGTTGGTTGCTGAACTCTCTTGAGTTTTCATGTTTATCTTGTTAAGAGAGTTTGTCTGTTGCACTGAGTTGTGTGTCTTAACCTAAAGTAGGTAATTGAGGTTGCTATTTAATTTTAGTAGTAACTTGCAATAGTTTTGAGGTATTGCCATGAGTAATGTCTGAACTTTTGGTGTCAAGAGCTTTAGCCTATTAGTGATAGATGTCGTATTTTGGGCAATCCGTGCTTATTTTCGAAAACCTACAAAATAGTTGAGTACTTTAGCTACTAAATGGATCACTAATCTTTGGAGGGATCGAATATTAGAGTACACTCACGTACCATGGGTCGAGGATGTGCAAGGGTAACCAAACCCCCATACACACCTCCTCGGGGTACTTGTCTCTTTGTGAACCTCCTAATTAGATTGAGAGTTACCGATAATAAGTGCATGAGTTATTCGGACTAATGTGAGTATACGAAGGTTGACACTTCCACCTACCCATATTTTTCTAGCCTCTTCGGTACCGTGCATTGCCCTTTCTCACCTCGAGAGTTGGCGCATACTTCGCCGGTGCATCCAAATCCTTGGCACGATACGCTCTATCATCATAAGCCTCAGTATATCCTTCCTCAAAACAGCCACCATACCTACCTATTAAGGCATTTCCATAGCCTTTCCGAGATACATTGCCATGCAACATCCATCTTCTCATGACTTGATTTTCATGTCATACATGCTTTTTGCTTGATCGATGAGCCGCATGCTAGTTGGGCCTTGCCCTAATCATTGCTACATGACGCGCTAGTATCATTGCATATCCTGCTACACTGGCAGAGGCATACATTTGCATACATCATGATAGTTTCATTTTCTTTATGTTGAGTACTTTTGTAAAGTGTGAAAGATCTTCTATACTTCTTGTAATACATAGAGTGTTGCCCCTAAGTGAGGAAAAGATCCCAAAGAGGACAAAAATCAAAAGATCCCAAAGAGGACAAAAATCAAAAGATCCCAAAGAGGACAAAATCAAAAGATCCCAAAGAGGACAAATGAGAGATAAATAGAAAGAGCCATTGAGGCCACAAAAAAATAAAAAAATAGAAAAAAAGAGAAAAAGAAATAAAAAGAGAGAAGGGGGCACACTACTATTTCTTTTGAGAGATCCACACTCGTACTCCATCTTATACTTTGTACTCCATAGAGATTATCATTTATGCATATAGCTATGTGGGGACCTTTACACTATAGAACTTGGCTTGCATATTCCAATGATGAGCCTCCTCAAAAGAGCTCTAGGTCTTCTTGAGCAAGCAAGTTGGATGCACCCCCACTAGTTCCATTGGAGAGCTTACCTTAGCTTATATGTGCATCCGTTGCATGGCAATCCCTACTCCTCGCATCATATCTATCATTTGGCTTTCTCTCGCCGATGATTGTCCTCATTGATGTGAGCCTTTCACACCTTTTTTGTCTTCCCCCTCTATCATTTCTCTCTTTGCCATCCTAAGTGTCGACTTTCTTGCTTACGCTCATCCATTGCATGAGTGCTCAAAATATCGAAAGGGAGTGGATCATTTTGACTTGTACCTGGCTGACGGTCTGGGGATGAGTCAAGATAAGATTCCAAAAGAAGACCAAGTGTGAAACTTTAGTAGATTAAGTTCTCAACAATACAAAAACTATGTTTTACTCTCTCATATATCCCTATCCCCTTTCTTGCATGCAAACACTATTTGGAGACATTCGAGTCACGGACAGCGAGAGCTCTTGCACCTTTATGTTCTTATGATACTTGTTACAATGCTAATATAGACTCTTGCTTGTTATGACTTGAATTTGATTACATGCCTTGATTGCTTTACTTAAAAGTTCTTATATGGTTGATAGCATGTCACCACAAAAATTATGCTTGTTATCATTTACCTACTCGAGGACGAGCATGAATTAAGCTTGGGGATGTTGATACGTCCAAAACGTATCTATAATTTTTGCTTGCTCCATGCCTCTTTTGTGTGATATTGCTATGATATTTATGCACTTCCATACACTTTTGATCATATTTGGACTAACCTATTAACACAGTGCACCACAGTGCCAGTTCCTGTTTTCTGCTGTTTTTCTATTTCAGGTTTCCCCCATATTAAAAGTGCCCTAAAAATTCCGGGAAAAATACAGGAAAAATCAGCGTATCGGGAGCTTCCGAAAAAGCCAAGGCAGGGCCAGAGGGGAGCTGGGGGTGGCCCAGGCGGCCACCCGGCGCGGCCACACCCCTGGCCGCGCCAGGGGGACACCTGGGGCCCCACAACCTCCTCTGGTGACCCGCTTTGGCATATATATTGCACGCGTCCCGAAACCCTCGAGGACGGAACCCTTTTTCGCGATCTCATCTCTGTTCCGCCGCCGCCGTGCTTCCAAGATCGGGAGCACCAGGAGAACTCTTCCCGGCACCCTGCCGGAGGGGAGAACCACCACCGGGAGCTTCTCCACCACCATGGACGCTTTCCGGATGAGTTGTGAGTAGTCCCTCTTGGACCATGGGTCCATGACCAGTAGCTATGTGATGTTCTCCTCCCCTCTTTGATCTTCATCGATTAGACCTCATGAGCTGCCCTACATGATCGAGGCACATATGTAATCTTTATGCTGTTGCTATGCTGAGTTTGCTGGGATCCGATGGATTATGAGATTATGTTCAGATTGTGTGTGAGTAATATATTTGATTCACCTCTTTTATATTTATGTTCTTGAGTAATTCTTGCATGTTCTCCGTTTCTATTCATTGCTTTGGCCAAGTAGTAGGTAGTAACTCCAAGAGGGAACGTTATGCTTGATTGTGGGTTCATGCCCCTCGATGACTTGCTTGAGTGACAGAAACATGAGTCTAGGGGATGTGATGTTGCCACAAGGGGGAAAACAACGGTGCTTGTACTTGCGGGTGCAAGGATTGTTTACTTTACGCAAAGTTCTTTGAATGCAGTTGTCTGTTGCTTTGAGTTTACACTTTGGGTGGGACTCGCAACTTAATACCAGCGAGATGTTCTGGATAGATATCTCAAGGTGGATGATTAGTAGTAGATGCAGATGGATTTCGGCCTACTTGCCTTGGCGTACCGCCCATGCTTTTGAGCCTCTACCTTTCTGTACAGCATAGTTAGCATTGGTTTGCGCACATAATCCTGTCAATTGCCCAGCTGTAATTTGTTTACCTCGCTTTGCTGTTTTATCGTCTTTTGGGAGAGAGACATCACTAGTGAACATCATGGGACCCCGATCCATATTACCATCACTGATCACACCCGTTATTTACTTCCTGTTCTTATTTACTAGTCGCAGTCATACCTATCATTATTATCTCTTGCGTTTGATCCTTTGTAAACGACAAGGCCGGAGGGATTGACAACCTCTCTGTACTCGTTGGGAGCAAAGTTATTTGTATCTATGTGCAGGTCCTGTCAAGCAAAAGTCTCTGGCGCTATTGACACCTTCTTGTCGACCCTCGGAGTCTCACGGGATTCGATCCTTGGTATCTTTGCCAATGGAAAATTTGCCGCTACGCTACATCTCAAACCTTCCACTTGGGGTAACCAACGAGGGGCGAGAAGCCATCACTCGCTGCGGCGAGCTCCGGCGTCGACGAGCGCCGAGGAGGAGTTGAGGGAGTAGAGACGGGGATGGTGGCGAGGTTTGGCGAGGTGCGGCAGCCTGGGAAGCGAGCACGCGACGCACAGAGCGCTCGGCGGCACCCAGAGCGCGTCGGTTAGCAGGCTGGCACCATGCACACGCGTGGTCACCGTGTGCACTTCGGCATAGAGCCACGGCTGGCCCCAATTTCATGTCTAGCGTGTAGTCCTTAGTGTTTAGGGTTGAGCCAATGCTTTGAGTCGAGCTCAGGTGCTGTAAGATTGAGTGTTACTTCATGGTAAGTTTCTGGACAGTAACTTTGAGAGTTAACTATGGCCAATTTAATGGGAGTTGGGAGCTGAGCTTTGGAGGTTAGCAAGCATCTAGGAAGGTAGTGATGCACAAGAAATTTCAGCGGCATTGGAGCAAGTAAAATGGTAGTTGTTGTAGAAACTACCATTTCTATCCAGAACAGAAAATATTTTCTATAGCAAAAATATTCCAAAAAGTGGGGCAATATTTTTGCTCACGGAGGTGCCCTAGGGTTCAAAGAATATTTGTGAATTTTCATATGTTGTTAGGCTCACAATGTATGTTCATCTAAATGAACAGAACACATCGTTGGTTACATTGCAATGATATGGTGTTTAAGAACAAGCATACAACGGTGGATGAGGTATTCAGACGAGTCAAAATTGAATTCAACAATGGTGAGTTGGTGACATGACATGACGAATAAGACGTAGATCGTGCTATGGCGAGAAAGGAAAAAAACATGCCAACGACAATAGACACCCGCAGCCATGACTGCCTAATCACCTCCACGTGAATAGTTTTGTATATCACTACAGTTATATTGGATCTTTATGAAGTTTACTAACCTTAGTTACGTATGTTCTTTTTATCCCTCGTGCTTGCAGGATGATTCTACGTCCTATTCGTACCTATCAGTTTTAGCTCAACTCTTTGTTATTGACGTAGTAGAGCGAATCCTTCAAGCTTGCTAAACTTTTCTTATATATAAATACTGCATGCTTGATTATTTTTATTATTGTTTATTACTTATAAGATAAGATTTTAGCTGCTAATCGGCTCAATAAAATTTATATTAGTGTTCCCTTGATAAGTTTTTACCTGCAACAATGAAATTAATTCATGCTCTTAAATACTTATTTAAAGCATTTATATAAAAAGAATATAGTGCCTTGTTTAGATGAGGAGATTATTATGCCTCCAACTTGTGCTTAGCATGTGTGAGTCGAGATTCAAGGAGGCCTTCACATATATCTGTTGGGGAACGTAGTATTTCAAAAAAAATCCTACGATCACACAAGATCTATCTAGGAGAAGCATAGCAATGAGTAGGGAGAGTGTGTCCATGTACCCTCGTAGACCGAAAGCAGAAGCGTTTAGTAATGCGGCTGAAGTAGTCGAACGTCTTCACGATCCAACCGGTCCAAGTACCGAACGTACGGCACCTCTGTGTTCAGCACACGTTCAGCATGATGACGTCCCTCGAGATCTTGATCCAGTTGAGGACGAGGGAGGGTTTCGCCAGCACGACGGCATGGTGACGGTGATGATGAAGTTACCGGCACATGGCTTCGCCTAAGCACTACAACCATATGATCGAGGTGTGTAACTGTGGAGGGGGCACCGTACACGGCTAAAGATTGTCTGTTGTGCCTGTGGGGTGCCCCCTGCCCACGTATATAAAGAAGGGAGGGAGAGAGGACGACCCTCCTAGGGGCGCGCAATGTGTAGGGAGTCCTACTAGGACTCCCAAGTCCTAGTAGGATTCCTTTTCCTTTTCGGAGTAGGAAACAAGGAAAGGGGAGAGAGGGAGAAGGAAAGGGGGGCCGCGCCCCCACCCCTTGTCCAATTCGGTTTGGGCAGGGGGAGGCGTGCACCACCTCGTGGCCCTTCTTCCCTCTCTCCACTAAAACCCAATAAGGCCCATTAACTTCCCCCGACGAATTCCCGTAACTCTCCGGTACTCCGAAAAATACACGAATCGCTCGGAACCATTTAGATGTCCGAATATAGTCTTCCAATATATCGATCTTTTCCTCTCGGCCATTTCGAGACTCCTCGTCATGTCCGTGATCTCATCCGGGACTCCGAACAAAATTCGGTCATCAAATCACATAACTCATAATACAAATCGTCATCGAACATTAAGCGTGCGGACCCTACGGCTTCGAGAACTATGTAGACATGACCGAAACACATCTCTGGTCAATAATTAATAGCGGAACCTGGATGCTCATATTCGTTCCTATATATTCTACGAAGATCTTTATCGATTCGCATAACAACTTACGTTGTTCCCTTTGTCATCAGTATGTTACTTGCCCGAGATTCGATCGTCGGTATCTTCATACCTAGTTCAATCTCGTTACCGGCAAATCTCTTTACTCGTTTCGTAATACATCATCCCGTGACTAACCCATCAGTCATTTGCTTGCAAGGCTTATTATGATGTGTATTACCGAGAGGGCCCAGAGATATATGTCCGACACTTGGAGTGACAAATCCTATTCTCGATCTATGCCAACACCACAAACACTTTTGAAACACCTGTAGAGCATCTTTATAATCACCCAGTTATGTTGTGACGTTTGATAGCTGATACGTATCCAACGTATCTATAATTTTTTATTGTTCCATGCTATTATTTATGAAGTCTTGGACGTTTAATGGGCTTTATCATTCACTTTTATATCATTTTTGGGACTAACCTACTAACCCAAAGGCCCAGTCCAGATTGTTGTTTTTTTCCTATTTCAGGGTTTTGCAGAAAAGGAATATCAAATGGAGTCCAAACGGAATGAAACCTTCGCGAGAGATATTTTTGGAGGAAATCACGCTCGGGAGTCTTCTGGTCCAAGTCAGGGACGTAGGGCCAGCCCTCGAGGGTGGGGGGCGTGCCCCCCTTCCCAGGGCGCGCCACCCTGCCTCGAGGCTGGCCCACACGGCCCCCAGTGCCCTACTTCTTCCTATATATACCTACGTACCCCAAAAACTCCATACACAGAGAGAAAACCCTAATTCCATTGTCGTAGCTTCTGTTCCTGTGGAGATCCCATCTTGGAGCCTGTTCCGGGAGTGGGATCCATCACGGAGGCCTTCATCATCATCATCATCATCGCCCTCACCATGAGTTGTGAGTAGTTTACTACAGACCTTCGGGTCCATAGCTAGTATCTAGATGGCTTCTTCTCTCTCTCTGGATCTCAATACAAAGTTCTCCTCGGTCTTCGAGGAGATCTATTCGATGTAATCTCTTTTTGCGGTGTGTTTTTCGAGATCCGATGAATTGTGAGTTTATGATCAAGGTTATCTATGAAAGATATTTGGTTCTTCTCTGAACTTTTTATGTGTGCTCATAATATCCTTGCAAGTCTCTTCGAATTATTGGTTTGGTTTGGCCTACTAGATCTATAGTTCTTGCAATGGGAGAAGTGCTTGGCTTTGGGTTCAATCTTGCGGTGTCCTTTCCTAGTGACAGTATGGGCAGCAAGGCACGCATTGTATTGTTGCAATCGAGGATAAAAAGATGGGGTTTTCATCATATTGCTTGAGTTTATCCCTCTACATCATGTCATCTTGGTTAAGGCGTTACTCTGTTCGTATGAACTCAATACACTAGATGCATGCTGGATAGCGGTCGATGTGTGGAGTAATAGTAGTAGATGCATGCAGGAGTCGGTCTACTTATCTCAGACGTGGTGCCTATATACAATAATCATGCCTAGATAGTCTCATAATTATTCGTTTTTTTGTCAATTGCTCGACAGTAATTTGTTTACCCGCCGTAGAATACCGCTATCATGACAGAAGCCACTAGAGAAAACTATGGCCCCCGGGTCTATTCTCAACATATCAATCTACATCTACTTTACTTTTACCGCTTTTATTTGCTGTTTTATTAAACTAAAAATACCAAAAATTTAATTATCATCTCTATCAGATCGCACTCTCGTAAGTGACCATAAAGGGATTGACAACCCCTTATCGTGTTGGCTGCGAAGTTCTTATTTGTTTGTGCAGGTGCGAGGGACTGGGGCGTGGTCTCCTACTGGATTGATACCTTGGTTCTCAAAAACTGAGGGGAAATACTTATGCTACTGTGCTGCATCTCCCTTTCCTCTTCGGGGGAATACAACACAAGCTCAAGAGGTAGCAAGAAGAATTTCTGGCGCCGTTGCCGGGGAGGCTTACGCAAAATTCATATACCAAGTACCTATCACAAACCCTTATCCTTCGCATTACATTTATTTGCCTCTCGTTTTCCTCTCCCCCAGTTCACCTTTGCCGTTTTATTCGCCCTTCTTCCGTCGTGTGTTTTTCGTTCGCTTGCTTCTTGTTTGCTTGTGTGTGTTGGATTGCTTGCTTGTCACTATGGCTCAGAACAATACCAAATTGTGTGACTTCTCCAATACCAATAACAATGCTTTTATTAGCACTCCGATTGCTCCTATTACCGATGCTGAATCTTGTGAGATCAATGCTACTTTGTTGAATCTTGTCATGAAAGATCAATTCTCCGGCCTTCCTAGTGAAGATGTCGCTACCCATCCAAACAACGTTGTTGATTTGTGTGATATGCAAAAGAAAAGGGATACGGATAATGATATTGTTAAATTGAAGTTATTTCCGTTTTCACTTAGAGATCGTGCTAAAACTTGGTTCTCCTCTTTGCCTAGAAATAGTATTGATTCGTGGAAAAGGTGCAAAGATGCTTTTATCTCTAAGTATTTCCCTACTGCTAAGATCATCTCTCTTAGAAACGGTATTATGAATTTTAAGCAACTAGATCATGAGCATGTTGCACAAGCTTGGGAGAGAATAAAATTAATGATACGTAATTGCCCTACAGATGGTTTGAATCTATGGATGATGATTCAGAACTTTTATGCTGGCTTGAATTTTTCTTCTAGAAATCTTTTAGATTCGGCTGCCGAAGGCACTTTCATGGAAACTACCTTAGGAGAAGCTACCAAACTCCTAGATAATATTATGGTTAATTATTCTCAATGGCACACCGAAAGATCTACTAGTAAAAAAGTGCATGTTGTGGAAGAAATTAGTGTTTTGGGTGGAAAGATGGATGAACTTATGAAATTGTTTGCTGCTAAGAGTGCTTCTTCTGATCCTAATGATATGCCTTTATCCACTTTGATTGAGAATAACAATGAATCTTCGGATGTGAATTTTGTTGGTAGGAACAATTTTGGTAACAATGCTTATAGAGGTAATTTTAATCCTAGGCCTCTTCCTAGTAATTCCTCTAATAATTTTGGTAATTCCTACAACAACTCATATGGAAAGATGCCTTATGAATTTGAAACTAGTGTTAAGGAGTTTATGATCTCGCAAAAGGTGCCTAGCTAGGGGCATAAAACGATAGCGCTTGTTGGGAGGCAACCCAATTTTATGTTTTTTGCTTTTGTTGCTGTTAGGGAATAAATATTGCATCTAGCCTCTGATTAGATGTGTTTTCATGTTTTGTTTAGTGTTTGTGCCAAGTAGAACGTTTGGTAGGACTTGTATGAAGTTTATACGATCTTGCTGTGAAAAACAGAATCGTTAGCGCTAGCTAAAGTAGTCTTCAGATTTTACTGGAGCGTGCTTTTTAGTTGATTCTTTTTTGCTGATGATTCTTAGACAAATTGCACAAATTTACCAATTTAGTTTGAATTTTTTGGAGTTCCAGAAGTAGGCGAACCCAACAGATTACTACAGACTGTTCTGTTTTTGACAGATTCTGTTTTTCGTGTGTTGTTTGCTTATTCCGATGCATCTATGAGTAATATTGGAGGATATGAATCATAGAGAGCTTGGAGTACAGTAGGTTTAACACCAATATAAACAAAGTATGAATTCCTTGCTATACCTTTGAGTAGTGGTTTGTTTTCTCTTACTAACGGAGCTCACGAGAATTTTTGTCTAAGTTTTGTGTTGTGAAGTTTTCAAGTTTTGAGTATTGCTTTGATGGACTATGGAACAAGGAGTAGCAAAGGCCTAAGCTTGGGGATGCCCATGGCACCCCAAGTAAATTCAAGATAATCAAAAGCCTAAGCTTGGGGATGCCCCGGGAAGGCATCCCCTCTTTCGTCTTCATCCATCGGTAACTATACTTGGAGCTATATTTTTATTCGCAACATGCTATGTGTTTTGCTTGGAGCGTCTTGTATAATTTGAGTCTTTGCTTGTTAGTTTGCCACAATCATCTTTGCTGGACACACCTATTTGAGAGAGTTAAATATGGCCTAGAAATTGTTAGAACACTCTATGTGCTTCACTTATATCTTTTGAGTTGAATAGTTTTTGCTCTAGTGCTTCACTTATATCTTTTAGAGCATGGTGGTGGTAATATTTTGTAGAAATTGTTGAACTCTCATGCTTCACTTATATCTATTTGAGAGTCTATTAAAACAGCATGGTAAAGTGTTTAGGCTAAAGAAACTAGTCTTCACGTGATAAACATCCAATGTCAATGTAGTAAAAAAATTTACATCAAGTGCATTGAATAGAAAGAGATGTTGGATGCTTGATAATTGTTTTGAGACATGAGGATAGTGATATTAAAGTCATGCTAGTGGAGTGATTATGAAATTGAGAAATATTTGTGTTAAGGTTAGTGATTCCCATAGCATGCACGTATGGTGAACCGTTGTGTGACTAAGTTAAAGCATCAGGTATTTGTAGAGTGTCAACCTTTGTGTGGAGGTCGGGGGCGCGCGATGGTTAACTCCTACCAACCTCCCCCCTAGGGGAATGCGTTGATTGCTTTGTTTTGATGACTCGTAAATTTTTGCAATAAGTATATGAGTTCTTATGACTAATGTTGAGTCCATGGATTATACGCACTCTCACCCTTCCACCATTGCTAGCCTCTCTTGTATCGCGCAACTTTCGCCGGTGCCATAAACCCACTATATATCCTTCCTCAAAACAACCACCATATTGTTCCTCAAAACAGCCACCATACCTACCTATCATGGCATTTCCATAGTCATTCCGAGATATATTGCCATGCAACTTTCCACCGTTCCGTTTATATGACACGCATCATAGTGTCATATTGCCATGCATGATCATGTAGTTGATATCGTATTCGTGGCAAGGCCACCATGCATAATCTTTTCATACATGTCACTCTTGTTTCATAGCACATACCGGTACACCGCCGGAGGCATTCACATAGAGTCATACTTTGTTGTTGTAGTATCGAGTTGTAATTTTGTGCTGTAATGTAAGTGTGATGATCATCATTATTAGAGCATTGTCCCATGGGAGGACAGGCTAAATCTATAAAGCCCCTCCGCAAAAAAAGGGACAATTGCTACTATCTTTTTCCACACTTGTGCTTCAAAGTAGCACCATGTTCTTCATTGTAGAGAGTCTTATGCTTAGTCACTTTCATATACTAGTGGGAATTTTCTTTATAGAACTTGGCTTGTATATTCCAACGATGGGCTTCCTCAAATGCCCTAGGTCTTCGTGAGAAAGTAAGTTGGATGCACACCCACTAGTTTCTTTTGTTGAGCTTTCATTCATATTTAGCTCTAGTGCATCTGTTGCATGGCAATCCCTACTAACTCACATTGATATCTATTGATGGGCATCTCCATAGCCTGTTGATATGCCTAGTCGATGTGAGACTATCTACCTCTTTTTCTCTTCTCCACAACCACCTCTATTCCATCCATAGTGCTATGTCCATGGCTCACGCTTATGTATTGCGTGAAAGTTGAAAGGTTTGAAAAGATAGAGTATGAAAACAAGTGCTTGGCTGAAATTGGGGTTGTGCATGATATGAATATTTTGTGTGATATCAAGGGAGCATAGCCAACACTATATGATTTTGTAGGGATAACTTTCTTTAGCCGTAGTATTTTGAGAAGACATGATTGCTTTGTTAGTATTGCTTGAAGTATTGTTATTTCTTATGTTAACATAGACTTTTGTCTAGAATCTTTCGGATCTGAACATTCATGCCACAATTAAGAGAATTACATTGAAAAACTATATTGGTTAGCATTCCACATCAAAAATTCTTTCTCTATCATTTACCTACTCGAGGACGAGCAGGAATTAAGCTTGGGGATGCATGATACGTCTCTGTTCGCACACGAACACGTCACCGTGTACCTCCGACGCCGAGGGTGATGCACCGCAGCTCACGTCGAAGGAGACCCGTCCGGAAGTGCGGTACGCAAGCAATCCGGCGGGCGCTTTTGAGGACCCGAAACCCCACACGCCCGGGAGGGACCCCGTCAGGGCGCGCGGCGGCTATGGGCTGCCCTAGGTCGACCTGATCGCCCCTAGGGCCTCGAGGATCGCCGCCCTGCAATGAGGAAGAACGAGGAAGAAGATACAAGGGTAGGGGATAGATGAACACGTAAAAGTAGTAGATGTGTTTGTTCGATTGTGTGTTATTCAATCGGCCATCACCCCTTAGGTATATAAGAGGCGGATGGACTTCCCGTGCAATGAAAAGGCTTGGATTCACGTCCAAAACCCTAGCCAAACTCGGATTGGTTTCGTCCGAACTTTCCAAAACTGTTCGGTTTAAACTGGCTGTACCTTGCGGATAATTTTTGAGGTGGTAAACGACATCGGATGGAAAAGAGCCCAAAAGAAATCTTGACTGTTTCGACGAGACGAACAACTTTCATGTTGAACGTTTTTCGATTTGAAGCCATCTTCTATGCCAAAACTGTCACGCAATATAGGCTGTTATTCGTGCTACCCATCAGACACGTGGCTGGTGGGGCGCGCCACTTATGGCTCTGTGACAGGGCTGTGTTCGGATGGCTGTAACTTTTGCATACGAACTCGGATTGGGACGATTTTTATATCAAAATCGACCTTTTCGACGAGACGAAGACAATTCGTGTAGAAAGTTTTTCCATATGAGGCAGTCTTGGTGGTCTAATCTGCCGAATACTGCTCTAGGTATAAAATCTCGGTGCTTTGAACATAGTTTTGGCACTCGAGATGAGATCGGATGATGATGGCCCAAACTTCAAAGATGTTCACCTCGACAATACGAAACTTTTTCACTTTGAGCACTTTTCCATTTGAGGCCATCTTATTTGCTTTTTATGCCGTGCCAATATCTGGTGTCAACACATGCCCCCCTGTTTTCTGGCAGAGCTTGCGTGCCAGAAAATACTTCGTCCAAGCACAATGTCAACACTACATCGGCTGTGCATGCTAAGAACGATAATTGTTATCAGTCATATGCTTAAGCGTGTTGCTTCTTGGGTAGAGCCTCTTGGATAATAGTCGTCTGAGAACAACAATTGGACGTCACAAAGGCCTCCACGTAAGTTTCTTATGTCAATCCGGACCTTGCTTTGTCCAGGCACTCCCTGGGAATATTAGAACCCTTCGACGGTAAGCTGGTTGCTGAACGATTATGAACATGCACCACAAAGGAATACTGTCAACTGTTCGGCGACTCAACTCATTATTGATCAAAGTAAACCATCAAGCCTCCGCCGAACAATGTCTCTCTCCTGACTTGGGTCCTACAAATAACTAACACCAGGAGTCAGAGCTTTTTATGTACTAGACCCTTGATCAGTGGCCGACTCAATAATTAAGTCGGCCTTGCCAGTATTGGCAAACACTGAGCATCGGCTATAGGAGTAGGAGATCAACCATGGTGAACACCGTTAGCCAGATGTCGGTTTTGCCAACACAATGAATTCTGAGGGCGATATGCAAATATCGGCCATGCGTTCTCATCTCAAAGGTGCTCGGGTATCCGTCCACCAAAGTGTGAATAACCGAAATAAGTCAGATGTTTCGGCCGAGGATAAATTCCATAGCGTTGATTTTGATGATACGATTGAAGAATGTGCATGACACGCCTCCTGGAGTTTCCTATAGTGAGATGAAAATTGTCGTCCTCGCCTACGGGATTTACACTTGTACTCCATTATTTCTGCTGGCTTCGCAACAGGAGATGTGATGCCGCACTTGTCTCGAGGATTTTCCTTAGGAACCCAGGCCATGTTCCTCTTCTCCAGCTCTTTGGCCCTAAGCTGTTTCAGCTTCTTCTGTTGCGAATATGGTAAGCCGAGAGGGCATCCCGACTGGTATTTTGGTTTATGCACTGACAAGTTCTTCCTGGCTTTGGACATCTCCGACTTGGCCTGTCCAAAATCGATGATCGGATCCCTGAGATTTACTTGCTTCCCTTTCTTGTCCTTAGCAGCCAACATAGACTCGACTGGCTTTTTGTCATTTGGAGTCGGATCTGAAATAGCACTCTTGCGGCCATCCTTTTCTTTCTTCACTTTTTTAACACTTGTTGCAATAGAAGGTCGGACATCATTTCTATTTTGACTGCTCCTCTTGGGAACCCATGCCATGTTCTTCTTTCTCAACTCATGTGCACTAAGTTTTTGTAATTCCTTCTCTTGCCAATGCGCTAAGCCGAGCGGGCACCTCGGCTGTGATTCTGTTTCAACCAATGCCAACTCTTTTTTGGCCTTGTGCACTCTCAACTTCCTTTCTTCAGATTTGGCACTTTGACTCTCAATATTTGGTTGCTTCATCTCCTTGCCTTTAGTAGCCAATGTCAACACTTTAATTGGCTCTTTTTCATTTGAGATCAAATCTGAAGTTGCACTCTTACGACCATCTCTTTTAACACGGTAAACTTGCTTGACCACCTCTTTCTTCTTCCTTGAGCTCCGGACCGATTCCTTATGATTGGAACGGTCTTTAACATGTGATTGTTCAAATGTTGATCTTATCGGAGCTGCATAATATTGGTGCGATGGTCTAAAATAAGATGGAGAATGCGCCCTTGTATCATACCTGTCCCATGATGGATATGGATCTATATGAGCATAGGGAGGCATCCACGGCATTGGCATTGGCGGCCCAAAATAAGGATATGAATATGTTGCATTAAAATTATCACTTTGCCAATACCAATCCTCATATTTGCGCCTTGGGGGTGATCTTGGTTTCTTTGCATGATTTGGCTGATAAGCATTCTTCTCTTCACTCTTCTTTTGATATTTATCCAATAGTTCAGCGAAGGTGATTTTTGATCTCTTACACTTGCGCTTATTCCGGCCTTTGTTTTCTTTTGGTTTGCCTTCATTGATCATTGGATTTGCTTGCTGCCCCCCAGTCCTTGGCGTCTCCATTGTAGCTTCGATGGAACTCTCGCCCTCAAGATTATGCTCGTTATGCGCTTCAACAACTTCTTTACTTGAAAGCTTGATCGCATCACCTGCAGCTTTTACATTCTCTTTAAATGGATCGGCTTGAAGCAACCGATGCAAAAACTTTTTGCCATCGGGACCAATCGGAATAGACTGGTCATCTCTTGGTGTTTCAATAAACTTCAATCGTCCTTTTTCAATGGCCGATTTAACTAATTGACGAAACATGTTGCAATCCTCAAAATTATGCTTGGATGAATCATGCAACTTACAATACATTCGTCCTTGTATTGATGGCTTAACATGGTGATCAAGAATTGTAATGTAATTATTTTTCAGCAACAAATCAAATATTTGATCACACATGCTTGAACTGAAGGTATACTTCTTGTTTTCTAGCCGATCTTGCTGTTTGAACGGCTTTGGAGATAAGCAAACGAATGGTTCAGATTTGTAATCTCCCCATTCGGCTATTGATACGTCCAAAACGTATCTATAATTTCTGGTTGCTCCATGCTTCTTTTGTGTGATATTGCTATGATATTGATGCACTTCCATACACTTTTGATCATATTTGGACTAACCTATTAACTCAGTGCACCACAGTGCCAGTTCCTGTTTTCTGCTGTTTTTCTATTTCAGGTTTCCCCCATATTAAAAGTGCTCCAAAAATTCCAGGAAAAATGAGCGTACAGGAAGCTTCGCGAAGAACCAAAGATGGGCCAGAGGGGAGCCAGGGGAGGCCCAGGCGGCCACCTGGCGCGGCCCCACCCCTGGCCGCGCCAGGGGGGGCGCCTGGGGCCCCTGCTCCGCCTCTGGCTGTCCCCCTTCGCATATATATCCCTCTCGTCCCGAAACCCTCGAGGACAAAACCCTTTTTCGCGATCTCGCCTCTGTTCCGCCGTCGCAGCGCTTCCAAGATCGGGAGCATCATGAGAACTCTTCCCAGCACCCTGCCAGAGGGGAGAACCACCACCGGGAGCTTCTCCACCACCATGGACGCTTCCCGGATGAGTCGTGAGTAGTCCACCTTGGACCATGGGTCCATGATCAGTAGCTATGTGATGTTCTCCTCCCCTCTTTGCTCTTCATGGTTTAGACCTCGTGAGCTGCCCTACATGATCGAAGCACATATGTAATCTTTCTGCTGTTGCTTTGCTGAGTTTGCTGGGATCTGATGGATTATGAGACTATGTTCAGATTGTGTTTGAGTAATATATTTGATTCACCTCTTTTATATCTTTGTTCTTGAGTAATTCTTGCATGTTCTCCGTTGCTGTTTATTGCTTTGGCCAAGTAGTAGGTAGTAACTCCAAGAGGGAGCGTTATGCTTGATTGTGGGTTCATGCCCCCTGATGACTAGCTTGAGTGACAGAAACATGAGTCTAGGGGATGTGCTGTTGCCACAAGGGAGAAAACAACGGTGCTTGTACTTGCGGGGTGCAAGGATTGTTTACTTTACGCAAAGTTCTTTTAATGCAGTTGTCTGTTGCTTTGAGTTTACACTTTGGGTGGGATTCGCAACTTAATACCAGCGAGATGTTCTGGATAGATATCTCAAGGTGGATGATTAGTAGTAGATGCAGATGGATTTCGGTCTACTTGCCTTGGCGTACCGCCCATGCTTTTGAGCCTCTACCTTTCTTTGCACCATAGTTAGCATTGGTTTGCGCACATAATCCTGTCAATTGCCCAGCTGTAATTTGTTTACCTCGCTTTGCTGTTTTATCGTCTTTTGGGAGAGAGACATCACTAGTGAACATCATGGGACCCCGGTCCATATTACCACCACTGATCACACCTTCTATTTACTTCCTGTTTTTATTTCCTAGTTGCAGTCATAGCTATCATTATTATCTCTTGTGTTTGATCCTTTGTAAACAACAAGGCCGGAGGGATTGACAACCTCTCTGTACTCGTTGGGAGCAAAGTTATCTGTATCTGTGTGCAGGTCCCGTCAACCGCTAAGTTTCTGGCGCCGTTGACACCTACTTGTCGACCCTCGGAGTCTCACGGGATTCGATCCTTGGTATCTTTGCCAAGGGAAATTTGCCGCTACGCTACATCTCAACCTTCCACTTGGGGTAACCAACGAGGGGCGAGAAGCCATCAATCAAGTTTCTGGCGCCGTTGCTGGGGACTCCACTCTTCAAGATAGGGGAGTTGCACACTATCTTTTATCTTTGCTTTTTAGTCTTGTTAGTTTACCTTTCAGTTTTTGCTTTAGTGTCCTTTATCAAAAATCACAAAAAAATTATTTGCTTTTCTGTTAATAGTCCTTTCTGTTTAGTCAAGCATGTTAGGACTTGGTGCTTTGAGGGAATCAGAAGTTCTAGATTTCCATCAAAAGGGATGGAACACTTCCCTAAGAAATAAGATTAAGTTGCCTTTTGAGTCCGTTACACGGGCTAGCTATTCTCTTACTCTTGATAAAACTTGATCTTCTCTTTTTGCATCATGCCTAGCTTAAAGGCATAAAAGAAAGCGCTTTTGGGAGGCAGCCCACAACGAATTAGGTTTTATTTTGCTTTTGTTGTGTCTTGATGTTTGTTACTACAGTAGCATCATCATTGTATCTTTTCTTTTCAGCTTTGTGCCAAGTTTAGCCTCCGATTGCAAGAAAGTTCAAAAGTTGTGACGTGCTGTCCAGAAAACAGATTCTGTCCTTGGACAGAAAAATTCGAATAAAATCACCAGATCATCTTTTTGATCTGAATTGTTTTGACAGCATGCTCTATACAATTGGCTTTCGAGCGTCTGTTCTGAGTTTTTTGATTTGAGTTGCAGAAGTGCCCCGAAAAAATTATTTACTACCTGCTGGTCTGTTTTTCACAGATTCTGTCCTGTTTTGCCTTTTCTTCGTTTTGCAAACCTCGAGCTTGCTTTTTTTTCTTTGCAAAAACCTTTTGGCAATCTTGAGAAACAGTAGCTCTTCAAGATTATCTTTATTTCCAGTAGGGAAAAATTATTTTATTGTGGGTACTAACCTCGCTAATCAGATTATGATTAGTTATGTATGAAGGGAGTTTTCAAGTGTGCGAGGGAAGATGATAAAAGAAGATTCAGGAGGGTCAAACGCTCAAGCTTGGGGATGCCCCCGTGCACCCCCAAGAAATATTCAAGAAGACTCAAGCGTCTAAGCTTGGGGATGCCCCCATGCATCCCCTTCTCCATCAACAATTATCAATTCGTCTTTCGTTCCACTATATATCACTTCATGCGTTATGTGCTATGCTTGGAGCGTCTTGCTCTTAGTTTCCTTTTTTAGTTTTCTTTAGCTTTGCTTGCTGTTCATAACAAGTTAGAACCCAGCTTTCTTTGTGTGGGAGAGAAACACGCTTCACTTCAACCTAGAACACAACATAGGATTTTCATGCTTATCTTTGCTGTGTGTGTTCTTTGTCTTTCCTTAGCTGCTGTCATGTTTAGCTCTTAGTTTTCATGCTTTTCTTTTTAAAGAGCTTTTGTTTAGTTGGTTGCTGAACTCTCTTGAGTTTTCATGTTTATCTTGTTAAGAGAGTTTGCATGTTGCACTGAGTTGTGTGTCTTAACTTAAAGTAGGTAATTGAGGTTGCTATTTAATTTTAGTAGTAACTTGCAATAGTTTTGAGGTATTGCCATGAGTAATGTCTGAACTTTTGGTGTCAAGAGCTTTAGCCTATTAGTGATAGATGTCGTATTTTGGGCAATCCGTGTTTATTTTCGAAAACCTACAAAATAGTTGAGAACTTTAGCTACTAGATGGATCACTAATCTTTGGAGGGATCGAATATTAGAGTACACTCACGTACAATGAGTCGAGGATGCGCAAGGATAACCAAACCCCGATACACTCCTCCTCGGGGTACTTGTCTCTTTGTGAACCTCATAATTAGATTGAGAGTTACCGATAATAAGTGCATGAGTTCTTTGGACTAATGTGAGTATTCGAAAGTTGACACTTCCACCTAGCCATATTTTTCTAGCCTCTTCGGTACCGTGCATTGCCCTTTCTCACCTCGAGAGTTGGCGCATACTTCGCCGGTGCATCCAAATCCTTGGCACGATACGCTCTGTCATCATAAGCCTCATTATATCCTTCCTTAAAACAGCCACCATACCTACCTATCAAGGCATTTCCATAGCCTTTCCGAGATACATTGCCATGCAACATCCATCTTCTCATGACTTGATCTTCATGTCATACATGCTTTTGCTTGATCGATGAGCCGCATGCTAGTTGGGCCTTGCCCTAATCATTGCTACATGACGCGCTAGTATCATTGCATTTCCTGCTACACCAGCAGAGGCATACATTTGCATACATCATGATAGTTTCATTTTCTTTATGTTGAGTACTTTTGTAAAGTGTGAAAGATATTCTATACTTCTTGTAATACATATAGTATTGCCCCTAAAGTGAGGAAAAGATCCCAAAGAGGACAAAATCAAAAGATCCCAAAGAGGACAAATGAGAGTTAAATAGAAAGAGCCATTGAGGCCACACAAAAAAATAAAAAAATTAGAAATAAGAGAAAAAGAAATAAAAAGAGAGAAGGGGGCACACTACTATTCCTTTTGAGAGATCCACACTCGTACTCCATCTTATACCTTGTACTCCATAGAGATTATCATTCATGCATTTAGCTATGTGGGGACCTTCACACTATAGAACTTGGCTTGTATATTCCAATGATGAGCCTCCTCAAAAGAGCTCTAGGTCTTCTTGAGCGAGCAAGTTGGATGCACCCCCACTAGTTCCATTGGAGAGCTTACCTTAGCTCATATGTGCATCCGTTGCATGGCAATCCCTACTCCTCACATCATATCTATCATTTGGCTTTCTCTCGCCTATGATTGTCCTCATTGATGTGAGCCTTTCACACCTTTTTTATCTTCCCCCTTCATCATTTTTCTCTCTTTGCCATCCTAAGTGTCAACTTTCTTGCTTACGCTCATCCATTGCATGAGTGCTCAAAATATCGAAAGGGAGTGGATCATTTTGACTTGTACCTGGCTAGTGGTCTGGGGATGAGTCAAGATAAGATTCCAAAGAAGACCAAGTGTGAAACTTTAGTAGATTAAGTTCTCAACAATACATGTTTTACTCTCTCGTATATCCCTATCCCCTTTCTTGCACGCAAACACCATTTGGAGACATTCGAGTCACGGACAGCGAGAGCTCTTGCACCTTTATGTTCTTATGTTGCTTGTTACAATGCTAATATAGACTCTTGCTTGTTATGACTTGAATTGAATTACATGCCTTGATTGCTTTACTTAAAAAGTTCTTATACGGTTGGTAGCATGTCACCACAGAAATTATGCTTGTTATCATTTACCTACTCGAGGACGAGCAGGAATTAAGCTTGGGGATGTTGATACGTCCAAAACGTATCTATAATTTCTGCTTGCTCCATGCTTCTTTTGTGTGATATTGCTATGATATTGATGCACTTCCATACACTTTTGATCATATTTGGACTAACCTATTAACTCAGTGCACCACAGTGCCAGTTCCTGTTTTCTGCTATTTTTCTATTTCAGGTTTCCCCCATATTAAAAGTGCTCCAAAAATTCCAAGAAAAATCAGCGTACAGGAAGCTTCGCGAAGAACCAAAGATGGGCCAGAGGGGAGCCAGGGGAGGCCCAGGCGGCCACCTGGCGCGGCCCCACCCCTGGCCGCGCCAGGGGGGCTCCTGGGGCCCCTGCTCCGCCTCTGGCTGCCCCCTTCGCATATATATCCCTCTCGTCCCGAAACCCTCGAGGACAGAACCCTTTTTCGTGATCTCGCCTCTGTTCCGCTGCCGCAGCGCTTCCAAGATCGGGAGCATCAGGAGAACTCTTCCCGGCACCCTGCCGGAGGGGAGAACCACCACCGGGAGCTTCTCCACCACCATGGACGCTTCCCGGATGAGTCGTGAGTAGTCCACCTTGGACCATGGGTCCATGATCAGTAGCTATGTGATGTTCTCCTCCCCTCTTTGCTCTTCATGGTTTAGACCTCGTGAGCTGCCCTACATGATCGAGGCACATATGTAATCTTTCTGCTATTGCTTTGCTGAGTTTGCTGGGATCTGATGGATTATGAGACTATGTTCAGATTGTGTTTGAGTAATATATATGATTCACCTCTTTTATATCTTTGTTCTTGAGTAATTCTTGCATGTTCTCCGTTGCTGTTTATTGCTTTGGCCAAGTAGTAGGTAGTAACTCCAAGAGGGAGCGTTATGCGTGATTGTGGGTTCATGCCCCCTGATGACTAGCTTGAGTGACAGAAACATGAGTCTAGGGGATGTGCTGTTGCCACAAGGGAGAAAACAACGGTGCTTGTACTTGCGGGTGCAAGGATTGTTTACTTTACGCAAAGTTCTTTTAATGCAGTTGTCTGTTGCTTTGAGTTTACACTTTGGGTGGGATTCGCAACTTAATACCAGTGAGATGTTCTGGATAGATATCTCAAGGTGGATGATTAGTAGTAGATGCAGATGGATTTCGGTCTACTTGCCTTGGCGTACCGCCCATGCTTTTGAGCCTCTACCTTTCTTTGCAGCATAGTTAGCATTGGTTTGCGCACATAATCCTGTCAATTGCCCAGCTGTAATTTGTTTACCTCGCTTTGCTGTTTTATCGTCTTTTGGGAGAGAGACATCACTAGTGAACATCATGGGACCCCGGTCCATATTACCACCGCTGATCACACCTTCTATTTACTTCCTGTTTTTATTTCCTAGTTGCAGTCATAGCTATCATTATTATCTCTTGTGTTTGATCCTTTGTAAACAACAAGGCCGGAGGGATTGACAACCTCTCTGTACTCGTTGGGAGCAAAGTTATCTGTATCTGTGTGCAGGTCCCGTCAACCGCTAAGTTTCTGGCGCCGTTGACACCTACTTGTCGACCCTCGGAGTCTCACGGGATTCGATCCTTGGTATCTTTGCCAAGGGAAATTTGCCGCTACGCTACATCTCAACCTTCCACTTGGGGTAACCAACGAGGGGCGAGAAGCCATCAGCTATGCATTGTGTTTTCCACTCTATCTCCGATGTCTTTGGATAAGATATTATATTAGCATCAGTTTTCTCAATAGAATTTAATCTTGGCTTTAAATTTCTGAAACGAAGATATTTAGAACATACATGTCTCAGTTGAGATCAAGTGCAAGCCAAGTACGAAATAAGCAAAGCTACCCAACTAGATATGAACTTTACATAAAGCAACGGGGAAAGCTTTGGCTGTAACAATAAGTCAATATCGGTCTTTATAAATGGCGTAATGGGTTGACCGATATGTTCCATAACAAGTTTATTGCTAACAAGTAAATTACCCTTCTTCATTGATCTTTCAAAATTACTTATGAGAATATTTCTTATAGATGCATCAATAATGAAGTCGTGACCAAATCTGAAAATAGGTAAATTACTCTCTATGTATACCTCTTCAAATATGTTGGGAGAACATGATGGTGGTGTCACTTGAAAAACATCTTGCTCCGTCTTTGGATGGCTCCCCAACACCTTTTCATCATCTTTTTCTTGATTCCGTACATCATTGCTTTGAAGATCCATGTCAGCCAAACTTTGTTCGGCTACTTGTTCTTGTCCTTGAGGCTTGTCAATTTCTATGGCACGGAACTCATAGGGCAGGAAGTAGGTTCCATTGACTTCGGAAAAATCAAGTATGACTGTTTTGCTATGCTTTCCATACCCTTTCTCAATAATGCTTGCCTCTTTGGATTTGATGGACTCGGAATATATACTACTTGATTCGGCTCTTCTAATAACCGAATTTTCTTTGTTACCTGAATCAACAACTTTATCTTTTTGAATTTGCAAGGCTTCTCACTCTCGTCTAAGTTTAGCCCACATCTCAGCTTGGCGAGCTTTAAACTTTTTCATCTCAATTTCCATCCACTCGTCATGAGATTTCCCCCCAATACTTTGAGACTCTTTCGGCAATGAGGTGCCGAAACTTTACGATTGTTTTGGTGGTACACTGGATGGTACAACACTGGGCAACTGCATCATTTGCACAACTCTAGCTTTTACAGCAGCAAAATCATGAGGCTTTCCGCCTTCTATTAGTTCTTGGCGAATAGAGTTGCACAAATCCCAAGAGAATGTAAGCTTGTTCTCAATTACCCAGTCTGGATATGGTTGCCCCCCAATGCTTTTAGACTCGTTCGGCAATGAGATGTTGCCGAAATTCTGTAATTGTATAGGGGGGACATGATATGCCACGGTAGTAGGTGAAGGCATTTGTGCTCCTGCAGAAATTTCACTTATTCGGCCATGACCATTAAGGTGCGGAGCCGAATTATGGACATCAACAGTTGCGTATGGTGCCAAAAAACTAGTAGCATGAGGTGTAGCATATGATGTTTGAGGGTAATTGGCCGAATAACTAGTAGTAGCATGGCCAATTCCCCTATCCACCAGCATGTTTGGATTAACATGTTGCAAATTAGTTGCCGATGAATAAAAAGATGAAACACTATGTTGCATGCCATTGAAAGATCCTACATGGGGTGTTTCAACATGATTAACCGATATCATCATGTTGTTCATCGGCATATGGATTTGTGGGGTTGCCGATGCATGGGAGTTGGGATACATATGTTGCATGTTGCTAAAATTATATGAAGTAGAATCATGGAGATTTTGTTGCATCGGCCCTTGCACATAATTAGATGCATGATTGATAAAGCTAGGGCCAGCCGATACATTATGCTCATTAGATGATCTAGCAACAACATATGCATTATCTGCATCTACATATGTGAATTGGGTATTTATATTACCTTTGTAGATTGCAAACCCTAGATGACGATCTCTTCGTAGCAAGAACGGGCCGGAGACCGTTCAAAACTTCGTCCCCAGCGGAGTCGCCAAAAAGTGCGTTCGCACATGAACACGTCACCGTGTACCTCCGACACCGAGGGTGATGCACCGCAGCTCACGTCGAAGGAGACCCGTCCGAAAGTGCGGTACGCAAGCAATCCGGCGGGCGCTTTTGAGGACCCGAAATCCCACACGCCCGGGAGGGACCCCGTCAGGGCGCGCGGCGGCTATGGGCTGCCCTAGGTCGACCTGATCGCCCCTAGGGCCTCGAGGATCGCCGCCCTGCAATGAAGAAGAACGAACGAAGAACGAGGAAGAAGATACAAGGGTAGGGGATAGATGAACACGAAAAAGTAGTAGATGTGTTTGTTCGATTGTGTGTTATTCAATCAGCCGTCACCCCTTAGGTATATAAGAGGCGGCTGGACTTCCCGTGCAAGGAAAAGGCTTGAATTCACGTCCAAAACCCTAGCCAAACTCGGATTGGTTTTGTCCGAACTTTCCAAAACTGTTCGGTTTAAACTGGCTGTACCTTGCGGATAATTTTTGAGGTGGTAAACGATCTCGGATGGAAAAGAGTCCATAAGCAATCTTGACCGTTTCGACGAGACGAAGAACTTTCATATTGAACGTTTTTCGATTTGAAGCCATCTTCAAGGCCAGAACGGTCACGCAATACAGGCTGTTATTCGCGCTACCCATCGGACACGTGGCTGGTGGGGCGCGCCACTTATGGCTCTGTGACAGGGCTGTGTTCGGATGGCTGTAACTTTTGCATATGAATTCGGATTGGGACGATTTTTGTATCAAAATCGACCATTTCGACGAGACGAAGACAATTCGTGTAGAAAATTTTTCCTTATGAGGCAGTCTTGGTGGTCTAATCTGCCGAATACTGCTCTAGATATAAAATCTCAGTGCTTTGAGCATAGTTTTGGCACTCGAGATGAGATCGGATGACGATGGCCCAAACTTCAAAGATGTTCACCTCGACAATACGAAACTTTTTCACTTTGATCACTTTTCCATTTGAGGTCATCTTATTTTCTTTTTATTCCGTGCCAATATCTGGTGTCAACAGTCTCCAACGTATCTATAATTTTTTATTGTTCCATGCTATTATTTATGAAGTCTTGGACGTTTAATGGGCTTTATCATTCACTTTTATATCATTTTTGGGACTAACCTACTAACCCAAAGGCCCAGTCCAGATTGTTGTTTTTTGCCTATTTTAGGGTTTTGCAAAAAAGGAATATCAAACGGAGTCCAAACGGAATGAAACCTTCGCGAGAGATATTTTTGGAGGAAATCACGCTCGGGAGTCTTCGGAGCCAAGTCAGGGACGTAGGGCCAGCCCTCGAGGGTGGGGGCGCGCCCCCCTTCCCAAGGAGCGCCCCCCTGCCTCGAGGCTGGCCCACACGGCCCCCGGTGCCCTCCTTCTTCCTATATATACCTACGTACCCCAGAAACTCCATGCGCAGAGAGAAAACCCTAATTCCACCGCAGTAGCTTCTGTTCCCATGGAGATCCCATCTTGGAGCCTGTTCCGGGAGGGGGATCCATCACGGAGGCCTTCATCATCATCATCATCGCCCTCACCATGAGTTGTGAGTAGTTTACTACAGACCTTCGGGTCCATAGCTAGTATCTAGATGGCTTCTTCTCTCTCTTTGGATCTCAATACAAAGTTCTCCTCGGTCTTCGAGGAGATCTATTCGATGTAATCTCTTTTTGCGGTGTGTTTGTCGAGATCCGATGAATTGTGAGTTTATGATCAAGGTTATCTATGAAAGATATTTGGTTCTTCTCTGAACTTTTTATGTGTGCTCATAATATCCTTGCAAGTCTCTTCGAATTATTGGTTTGGTTTGGCCTACTAGATCTATAGTTCTTGCAATGGGAGAAGTGCTTGGCTTTGGGTTCAATCTTGCGGTGTCCTTTCCAAGTGACAGTAGGGGCAGCAAGGCACATATTGTATTGTTGCCATCGAGGATAAAAAGATGGGGTTTTCATCATATTGCTTGAGTTTATCCCTCTACATCATGTCATCTTGCTTAAGGCGTTTCTCTGTTCGTATGAACTCAATACACTAGATGCATGCTAGATAGCGGTCGATGTGTGGAGTAATAGTAGTAGATGTAGGCAGGAGTCGGTCTACTTGTCTCAGACGTGATACCTATATACAATGATCATGCCTAGATAGTCTCATAATTATTCGCTTTTCTATCAATTGCTCGACAGTAATTTGTTTACCCGCCGTAGAATACCGCTATCATGACAGAAGCCACTAGAGAAAACTATGGCCCCCGGATCTATTCTCAACATATCAATCTACATCTACTTTACTTTTACCGCTTTTATTTGCTGTTTTATTAAACTAAAAATACCAAAAATATGATTATCATCTCTATCAGATCTCACTGTCGTAAGTGACCGTAAAGGGATTGGCAACCCCTTATCGCGTTGGCTGCGAAGTTCTTATTTGTTTGTGCAGGTGCGAGGGACTGGCGCGTGGTCTCCTACTGGATTGATACCTTGGTTCTCAAAAACTGAGGAAAATACTTACGCTACTGTGCTGCATCTCCCTTTCCTCTTCGAGGGAATACAACGCAAGCTCAAGAGGTAGCAATAGCACACAAGGTGTTCCTACGGTATTCGGGAGTTGCATAATCTCATAGTCAGGGGGGCATGCATAAGTCATGAAGAAAGCAATAGCAATAAAACTAAACAATCATTATGCTAACCTAACAGATGGGTCTTGTCTATCCCATCCTTCTCCTAATGATGTGATCATGTTCATCAAATGACAACACATGTCTATGGTTTAGGAAACTCAATCATCTTTGATTAACGAGCTAGTCTAGTAGAGGCATACTAGGGACATTCCGTTTTGTCTATGTATTCACACATGTATCAAGTTTTCGGTTAATACAATTCTAACATGAATAAAAGACATTTATCATGATATATAAGGAAATATAAATAACAACTTTATTATTGCCTCTAGGGCATATTTCCTTCAGTCTCCCACTTGCACTTGAGTCAATAATCTAGATTTTACATAGTAATGATTCTAAAACCCATGGAGTCTTGTTGTTGATGATGTTTTGCTCATGGAAGAGGCTTAGTCAACGGGTCCGCAACATTTAGATCCGTATGTATTTTTCAAATCTCTGTGTCTCCCTCCTTGACTTGATTGTGGATGGAGTTAAAGCGTCTCCTGATGTTCTTGGTTCTCTTTTGAAACATCGATTCCTTCGAGTGTTGTCACAAAAGATTTTCATCAGACCCAATGCACTAGGTATTACACCTAGATCGGATATGAACTCCTTCATCCAGACTCCTTAATTTGCTGCTTCCGAAGCAGCTATGTACTCTGCTTCGCACGTAGATTCCGCCACGACGCTCTGCTTGGAATTGCACCAACTGACAGCTCCACCGTTCAACAAAATACGTATCCGGTTTGTGACTTCGAGTCATCCGAATCAGTGTCAAAACTTGCATCGACGTAATCTTTTACGACGAGCTCTTTGTCACCTCCATAAACGAGAAACATATCCTTCATCCTTTTCAGGTACTTCAGGATGTTCATGACCGTTGTCCAGTGATCCACTCCTGGATTACTTTCGTACCTCCCTGCTAGACTTATAGCAAGGCACATATCAGGTCTGGTACACAGCATTGCATACATGATAGAACCTATCGCTGAAGCACAGGGAATGACTTTAATTTTCTCTCTATCTTCTGAAGTGGTCGGGCATTGAGTCTGACTCAACTTCACACCTTGTAACACAGGCAAGAACCCTTTCTTTGACTGGTCCATTTTGAACTTCTTCAAAACTTTATCAAGATATGTGCTTTGTGAAAGTCCAATTAAGCGTCTTGATCTATCTCTATAGATCTTGAAGCCCAATATATATGCACCTTCACCGAGGTCTTTCATTGAAAAATTCTTATTCAAGTATCCTTTTATGCTATCCAGAAATTCTACATCATTTCAATCAACAATATGGCATCTACATACAATATCAGAAATGCTACAGAGCTCCCACTCACTTTGTTGTAAATACAGGCTTCTCCAAATGTCTGTATAAAACCATATGCTTTGATCATCTCATAAAAGCGTATATTCCAACTCCGACATGCTTGCACCAGTCCATCGATGGATCCCTGGAGCTTGCACACTTTGTTAGCACCTTTAGGATCTACAAAACCTTCTGGTTGCATCATATACAACTCTTCTTTGAGATATCCATTAAGGAATGCAGTTTTAACATTCATTTTCCAGATTTCATAATCATAAAATGCGGCAATTGCTAACATGATTCGGACAGACTTAAGCATCGCTACAGGTTAGAAAGTCTCATCATAGTCAACTCCTTGAACTTGTCGAAAACCTTTCGCAACAAGTCGAGCTTTGTAGATAGTAATATTACCATCGGCGTCGGTCTTCCTCTTAAAAGATCCATTTATTTTCAATGGCTTGCCGACCATCGGGCAAGTCAACCAAAGTCCACACTTTGTTCTCATACATGGATTCCATCTCAGATTTCATGGCCTCAAGCCACTTTGCGGAATCTGGACTCATCATCGCTTCCTCATAGTTCGTAAGTTCGTCATGGTCTGGTAACATGACTTTCAGAACAGGGTTACCGTACCACTCTGGTGTGGAACGTACTCTGGTTGACCTACGACATTCAGTAGCAACTTGATCTGAAGTTTCATGATCATCATCATTTACTTCCTCACTTATTTGTGTAGGAATCACTGGAACTGATTTCTGTGATGAACTACTTTCCAATTCGGGAGAAGGTACAAATACCTCATCAAGTTCTACTTTCCTCCCACTCACTTCTTTCGAGAGAAACTCGTTCTCTAGAAAGGATCCATTCTTAGCAATGAATATCTTGCCTTTGGATCTGTGATAGAAGGTATACCCAACAGTTTCTTTTGGGTATCCTACTATGAAGACACATTTCTCCGACCTTGGTTCGAACTTATTAGGTTGAAGCTTTTTCACATAAGCATCGCAGCCCCAAACTTTAAGAAATGACAACTTGGGTTTCTTGCTAAACCATAGTTCATAAGGTATCGTCTCAACAGATTTAGATGGTGCCCTATTTAACGTGAATGCAACTGTCTCTAAAGCATAACCCCAAAATGATAGTGGTAAATTGGTAAGAGACTTCATAGATCGCACCATATCTAATAAAGTACGGTTTCGACGTTCGGACACACCATTACACTATGGTATTCCAGGTGGCGTGAGTTGCGAAACTATTACAGATTGTTTCAAATGAAGACCAAACTCGTAACTCAAATATTCGCCTCCGCGATAAGATCATAGAAACTTTTTTTTCTTGTTACGATGATTCTCTACTTCACTCTAAAATTCTTTGAACTTTTCAAATGTTTCAGACTTGCGTTTCATCAAGTAGATATACTCATATCTTCTCAAATCATTTGTGAAGGTCAGAAAATAATGATACCCGCCACGAGCATCAACACTCATTGGACCGCATACATCAGTATGTATGATTTCCAATAAGTCAGTTGCTCGCTCCATTGTTCTGGAGAACGGAGCTTTTGTCATCTTGCCCATGAGGCATGGTTCGCAAGCACCAAGTGATTCATAATCAAGTGATTCCAAAAGTCCATCAGCATGGAGTTTCTTCATGCGCTTTACACCAATATGATCTAAATGGCAGTGCTATAAATAAGTTGCATTATCATTATCAACTTTGAATCTTTGGCTTCAAAATTACGAATATGTGTATCACTACGATCGAGATTCAACAAAAATAGACCACTCATCAAGGGTGCATGATGCTACTTCTCGAGCTTGCGTTGTATTCCCTCAAAGAGGAAAGGGTGATGCAGCACAGTAGCGTAAGTATTTCCCTCAGTTTTTGAGAACCAAGGTATCAATCCACTAGCAGACCATGCGCGAGCCCCTCGCACCTGCACAAACAAATAAGAACTTCGCCCAACGCGATAAGGGGTTGTCAATCCCTTCACGGTCACTTACGAAAGTGAGATATGATAGATAGGATAGGATTGTATTTTTGGTATTTTTGGTATAAGAACAGAAAGTAAAGAAAGTAAATAAGCAACGGCAACAGAAATTAAAGGAAAAGTAATATGATAAAGATAGACCCGGGGGCCATAGTTTTCACTAGTGGCTTCTCGCATGATAGCAGAATTCTACGATGGGTGAACAAATTACTATCGAGAAATTGATAGAAAATCGCATAGTTATGAGAATATCTAGGCATGATCATTATACATAGGCATCACGTCTGTAACAAGTAGACCGAAACAATTCTACATCTACTACTATTACTCCACACATCGACCGCTATCCAGCATGCATCTAGAGTATTAAGTTCATAAGAACAAAGTAACGCCTTAAGCAAGATGACATGATGTAGAGGGATAAACTCAAGCAATATGATATAAACCCCATCTTTTTATCCTCGATGGCAACAATACAATACGTGCCTGGCTGCCCCTACTGTCGCTGGGAAAGGACACCGCAAGATTGAACCCAAAGCCAAGCACTTCACCCATTGCAAGAACTATATATCTAGTAGACTTGCAAGAATATTATGATCATACATAAAAGATTTCAGAAAAGAATCAAATATTGTGGATGGGTGAGAGTGCATATAATCCATGGACTCAACATTACTCATAAAGAACGCATATACTTATTGCAAAAATCTACGGGTTATCAAAATAAATTATTCAAAGCATGCTTCAGTTGGTAGCAGTTAACCATCGCGCGATCCCGACCTCCACACAAAGGATGACACTCAATAAATAAATCATGCTCCAACTTCATCACATAACGGTTCACCATACGTGCATGCTACGGGAATCACAAACTTTAACACAAGTGTTTCTCAAATTCACAATTACTCCACTAGCATGACTCTAATATCATCATCCTCATATCTCAAAACAATCATCAAGTATCAAACTTCTCCTATCATTCAATGCACTTATATGAAAGTTTTTACTATACTCATCTTGGATGCCTATCATATTAGGACTAATTTTATAACCCAAGCACATTACCATGCTTTTATAAAAGACTCTCAAAAGGATATAAGTGAATCATGAGAGATCAATAATTTCTACAAAATAAAACCAACACCGTGCTCAAAAAGATATAAGTGAAGCACTAGAGCAATACTATCTAGCTCAAAAAGCTATAAGTGAAGCACATAGAGTATTCTAATAAATTCTAAATCATATTTATCTCTCTCAAAAGGTGTGTCCAGCAAGGATGATTGTGGAAAACTAAAAAGTAAAGACTCAAATCATACATGATGCTCCAAGCAAAACGCATATTATGTGGTGAATAAAAATATAGTCCCGAGTAAAGTTACCGATAGATGAAGACGAAAGAGGGGATGCCTTCCCGGGGCATCCCCAAGCTTAGGCTTTCGGTTGTCCTTGAATTTTACCTTGGGGTGCCTTGGGCATACCCAAGCTTACGCTCTTGCCACTCTTTGTTCCATAGTTCATCAAAGCCATACTCAAAACTTGAAAACTTCACAACAAAAAACTTAGCCGAAAATCTCGTGAGCTCCGTTAGTATAAGGAAACAAACCACCACACAAAGGTACTGTACTGAACTCATTCTTTGTTTATATTGGTGTTAAACCTAATGTATTCCAACTTTTCTATGATTCATACCCGGCAATATTACTCATAGATTCATCAAAATAAGCAAACAACACACGAAAAATAGAATCTGTCAAAAACAGAACAATTTGTAGTAATCTATAACTTTCGAATACTTCTGTAACTCTAAAAAAATTGAAATAAATTGGTGGACGTGTGGAATTTGTCTACTAATCATCTGCAAAAATAATCAACTAAAAATCACTCTCTAGTAAAAAAATACAGCCAATCTCGTGAGCGCTAAAGTTTCTGTTTTTTACATCATGAGCATATAAACTTCACACAAGTCTTCCCAAAGGTTCTGCTTGGCACAAACACTAATTAAAACACAAAACCACAGCTAAACAGAAGCTAGATGCAATATTTATTCCTAACAGAAGCAAAAACAAAGAAAATAAAATTGGGTTGCCTCCCATCAAGCGTTATCGTTTAACGCCCCTTGCTAGGCACGATACAAGAATAGATCTAGGTATTGCCATAATGATAAGGTAGATCACGAAAACTCATCTCATATTCCCTACGTTCAGCAACAAGTTTTCTTTGTGGCAAGCAAAAGTAATCAAAAGGGCTAAATTTAATAGGACAAAAGTCCCCCATATCAAGCTCAGGAGGTATAGGTTCCTCCTTTGGCCCTTCATACTGTACCACCAATTCATCATTATAAGCATTCTTTTGGCAGAAGGTCATGAGCCTTCGCTCAAGGGAAAAACCTAACCCATTGTTTTGAATAGCAAAATCATCATTCAATTCAGAAATTCTATCAACCAAGATATCGGTAGGAACCTTTTTCCTAAGGTTTTCATTAAAAGCAACATGGTCTAAAGAGTGCAAATGCATTATGTCCTCTTGATTGAATAAGATAGCTTCTATGGGAGGACGACCGGCATCCACTCTTTAATGCGTAAAGATTTCTTTGGCCTCCTTCATTATGAATCTGAACTCATGAGCCAAAAAGATAGTAGTTTCGCGCTTAACAGAAGAATGCTCAATATTGACAAATTCCAGAAAGATTCTCTGAATGCAAGGATGCATATGGATAAATTTCCTTTCAATTTCAACTAGTAGCATAGATATGGCATCCGCAAGACTACTGGTTCTATGAAGAACAGATCCACCCATAGTGGGTAAAGCACTGGCACAAGTAAAGAAGTCTTGAAGAACTCCTTTTCCAATAATATTACCACTACCAACCCGGAACTTCTTAGTATATAAAGTGGTAGTTTCATCAGGAGGATCCACAAAGGTGAAGTTGCCCTCAACATTACTACCCTTTTCAATGGCATCTTCCCCCATCTTAGACATGATACAACAACCCGCGATAAAGACGAACACACACGAGGCAAGCGAACGGTAAACACACGGAAAAAGAAGGGCGAATAAAATGGCAAGGGTGAAGTGGGGGAGAGGAAAATGAGAGGCAAATAATGTAATGCGAAGGATAAGGGTTTGTGATAGGTACTTGGTATATGACTTTTGCGAAGATCTCCCCAGCAACGGCGCCAGAAATTCTTCTTGCTACTTCTCGAGCTTGCGTTGTATTCCCTCGAAGAGGAAAGGGTGATGCAGCACAGTAGTGTAGAGAACAAAGGTATCAATCCAGTAGGAGACCACGCATGTGTCCCTCGCACCTGCACAAACAAATAAGAACTTCGCAGCCAACGCGATAAGGGGTTGTCAATCCCTACACGGTCACTTACTAAAGTGAGATCTGATAGATAGGATAGGATGGTATTTTTGGTATTTTTGGTATAAGAACAGAAAGTAAAGAAAGTAAATAAGCAACGGCAACAGAAATTAAAGTAAAAGTAATATGATAAAGATAGACCCGGGGGCCATAGTTTTCACTAGTGGCTTCTCTCATGATAACAGAATTCTATGGTGGGTGAACAAATTACTGTCGAGCAATTGATAGAAAAGCGCATAGTTATGAGAATATCTAGGCATAATCATTATATATAGGCATCACATCCGTAACAAGTAGACCAAAACGATTCTGCATCTACTAATATTACTCCACACATCGACTGCTATCCAGCATGCATCTAGAGTATTAAGTTCATAAGAACAGAGTAACGCCTTAAGCAAAATGACATGATGTAGAGGGATAAACTCAAGCAATATGATATAAACCCCATATTTTTATCCTCGATGGCAACAATACAATACGTGCCTTGCTGCCCCTATTGTCACTGGGAAAGGACACCGCCAGATTGAACCCAAAGCCAAGCACTTCTCCCATTGCAAGAACTATAGATCTAGTAGGCCAAACCAAACCACTAATTCGAAGAGACTTGCAAGCATATTATAATCATACATAAAAGATTTCAGAAAAGAATCAAATATTGTTCATAGATAATCTTGATCATAAACCCACAATTCATCGGATCTCGACAAACACACCGCAAAAAGATTACATTGAATAGATCTCCTCGAAGATCGAGGAGAACTTAGTATTGAGATCCAAAGAGAGAGAAAAAGCGATCTAGCTAATAACTATGGACCCGAAGTTCTGTGGTAAACTAATCACAACTCATCGGTGAGGCTATGGTGTTGATGTAGAAGCACTCCGTGATCGATCCCCCCTCCGGCGGAGCTCCTGAACAGGCCTTGAGATGGGATCTCACGGGAACAGAAGGTTGCCGCGGTGAAATTAGGGTTTTCTCTGTTGCCCCAATGTTTTCAGGGTACATGGATATATATAGGAGGAAAGAGGGCACCGGGGGAGCCAGAGGGGGCCCACGAGGGTGGGGGCGTGCCTGGCCCCCTGGGCGCGCCCTGCCCCCTCGTGGCCGCCTCTCTCGTTCCCTCGCGTGTACTCCAAGTCTTCTTTGAAGATACGGTTCCAAAAATAACTCTCCGGACGGTTTCATTCCGTTGGGACTCCATTTGATATCCCTTTTCTGCGAAACACTGAAATAGGCAGAAAAACAGCAATTTGCACTGGGCCTTGGGTTAGTAGGTTAGTCCCAAACATAATATAAAAGTGTATAATAAAGCCCATTAAACATCCAAAACAGAATATATAATAGCATGGAACAATCAAAAATTATAGATGCGTTGGAGACGTATCAGGCATCCCCAAGCTTAATTCCTGCTCGTCCTCGAGTAGGTAAATGATAAAAATAGAATTTTTGATGTGGAATGCTAACCAACATAATTCTCAATGTAATTCTCTTTATTGTGGCATGAATGTTCAGATCCGAAAGATTCAGGACAAAAGTCTATATTGACATAAGAATAATAATACTTCAAGCATACTAACAAAGCAATCGTGTCTTCTCAAAATAACATGGCCAAAGAAAGTTATCCCTACAAAACCATATAATCTGGCAATGCTCCCTCTTCATCACACAAAATATTTAAATCATGCACAACCCCGGTTTCAGCCAAGCAATTGTTTCATACTCAAGTTTTTTCAAACCTCTCAACTTTCATGCAATACATGAGCGTGAGCCATGGATATAGCACTATAGGTGGAATGGAGCGGTGGTTGTGGAGAAGACAAAAGAGGAAGATAGTCTCACATCAACTAGGCATATTAATGGGCTCTGGAGATGCCCATCAATAGATATCAATGTGAGTGAGTAGGGATTGCCATGCAACGGATGCACTAGAGCTATAAGTGTATGAAAGCTCATCAAAAGAAACTAAGTGGGTGTGCATCCAACTTGCTTGCTCATGAAGACCTAGGGCATTTGAGGAAGCCCATCATTGGAATATACAAGCCAAGTTCTATAATGAAAATTCCCACTAGTATATGAAAATGACAAAACAAGAGACTCTCTATCATGAAGATTATGGTGCTACTTTGAAGCACAAGTGTGGAAAAGGATAGTAGCATTGTCCCTTCTCTCTTTTCTCTCATTTTTTTGGAGGGGCTTTCCCTTTTTTTTAGCCCTTCTCTATTTTTTGGGCCATCTCTTTTTTTTGGCCTTTCCTCACACGGGACAATGCACTAATAATGAAGATCATCACACTTTTATTGACTTACAACTCAAAGATTACAACTCGAAGCTAGAACAAAATATGACTCTATGTGAATGCCTCTGGCGGTGTACCGGGATGTGCAATGAATCAAAAGTGACATGTATGAATGAATTGTGAATGGTGGCCTTGCCACAAATACAATGTCCACTACATGATCATGCATGGCAATATAACAATATGAAACGTGTCATATGAATGGAACGGTGGAAAGTTGCATGGCAATATATCTCGGAATGGCTATGGAAATGCCATGATAGGTAGGTATGGTGGTTGTTTTGAGGAAGGTATATGGTGGGTGTATGGTACCGGCGAAAGTTGCGTGGTACAAGAGAGGCTAGCAATGGTGGAAGGGTGAGAGTGCGTAAAATCCATGGACTCAACATTAGTCATAAAGAACTCATATACTTATTGCAAAAATCTACGAATTATCAAAACAAAGTATTCAACGCATGCTTCGGTTGGTAGGATTTAACCATCTCGCAATCCCAACCTCCACACAAAGGATGACACTCAATAAATAAACCATGCTCCAACTTCGTCACATAACATTTCACCATACGTGCATGCTACTGGAATCACAAACTTTAACAAAAGTGTTTCTCAAATTCACAATTACTCCACTAGCATGAATCTAATATAATCATCCTCATATCTCAAAACAATCATCAAGTATCAAACTTCTCCTATCATTCAATGCACTTATATGAAAGTTTTTACTATACTCATCTTGGATGCCTATCGTATTAGGACTAGTTTTATAACCCAAGCACATTACCATGCTGTTCTAAAAGACTCTCAAAAGGATATAAGTGAAGCATGAGATATCAATAATTTCTACAAAATAAAACCACTACCGTGCTCTAAAGGATATAAGTGAAGCACTAGAGCAAAACTATCTAGCTCAAAAAGCTATAAGTGAAGCACATAGAGTATTCTAATAAATTCTAAATCATATTTATCTCTCTCAAAAGGTGTGTCCAACAAGGATGATTGTGGAAAAATAAAAAGTAAAGACTCAAATCATACATGACGCTCCAAGCAAAACACATATCATGTGGTGAATAAAAATATAGTCCCGAGTAAAGTTACCGATAGATGAAGACGAAAGAGGGGATGCCTTCCCGGGGCATCCCCAAGCTTAGGATTTTGGTTATCCTTGAATTTTACCTTGGGGTGCCTTGTGCATCCCCAAGCTTAGGCTCTTGCCACTCTTTGTTACATAGTCCATCAAAGCCATACTCAAAACTTGAAACTTCACAACACAAAACTTAGCCAAAAATCTCGTGAGCTCCGTTAGTATAAAAAAAAACACCACTCAAAGGTACTGTAATGAACTCATTCTTTGTTTATATTGGTGTTAAACCTATTGTATTACAACTTCTATATGATTCATACCCCCCAATACTACTCATAGATTCATCAAAATAAGCAAACAACACACAAAAAACAGAATCTGTCAAAAACAGAACAGTGTGTAGTAATCTGTACCTTTTGAATACTTATGTAACTCTAAAAAAATTGAAATAAATTGGTGGACGTGAGGAGTTCGTCTATTAATCATCTGCAAAAAGACCAACTAAAAATCACTCTCCAGTAAAAAATTAGAGCCAATCTCGTGAGCGCTAAAGTTTCTGTTTTTTACAGCATGATCATATAAACTTCACACGAGTCTTCCCAAAGGTTCTACTTGGCACAAACACTAACTAAAACACAAAACCACATCTAAACAGAAGCTAGATGCAATATTTATTCCTAAACAGAAGCAAAAACAAAGAAAATAAAATTGGGTTGCCTCCCAACAAGCGCTATCGTTTAACGCCCCTAGCTAGGCACGATACAAGAATAGATCTAGGTATTGCCATAATGATAAGGTAGATCACGAAAACTCATCTCATATTCCCTACGTTCAGCAGCAAGTTTTCTTTGTGGCAAGCAAAAGTAATCAAAAGGGCTAAATTTAATAGGACAAAAGTCCCCCATATCAAGCTCAGGAGGTATAGGTTCCTCCTTTGGCCCTTCATACTGTACCACCAATTAATCATTATAAGCATTCTTTTTGTAGAAGGTCAGGAGCCTTCGCTCAAGTGAAAAACCTAACCCATTGTTTTGAATAGCAAAATTATCATTCAATTCAGAAATTCTATCAACCAAGATATCGGTAGGAACTTTTTTCCTAAGGTTTTCATTAAAAGCAGCATGGTCTAAAGATTGCAAACGCATTATGTCATCTTGATTGAATAAGATAGCTTCTATGAGAGGATGACCAGCATCCACTTTATAATGCATAAAGATTTCTTTGACCTCCTTCATTATGAATCTGATCTCATGAGCCAAAAAGATAGTAGCTGCACACTTAACAGAAGAATGCTCAATATTAGAAAATTCCAGAAAGATTCTCTGAATGCAAGGATGCATATGGATAAATTGCCTTTCAATTTCAACTACAAGCATAGATGTGGCATCCGCAAGACTACTAGTTCTATGAAGAAAAGATCCACCCATAGTGGGTAAAGCACTGGCACAAGTAAAGAAGTCTTGAAGAACTCCTTTTCCAATAATATTACCACTACCAACCCGGAACTTCTAAATATGTAAAGTGGTAGTTTCATCAGGAGGATCAACAAAGGTGAAGTTGCCCTCAACATTACTACCCTTTTCAACAGCATCTTCCCCCATCTCAGACATGATAGCAACAACCCGCGATAAAGATGAACACACACGAGTCAAGCGAACGGTAAACACACGGAAAAAGAAGGGCGAATAAAGCGGCAAGGGTGAAGTGGGGGAGAGGAAAACGAGAGGCAAATAATGTAATGCGAAGGATAAGGGTTTGTGATAGGTACTTGGTATATGACTTTTGCGTAGATCTCCTCGGCAACGGTGCCAGAAATTCTTCTTGCTACTTCTCGAGCTTGCGTTGTATTCCCTCGAAGAGGAAAGGGTGATGCAGCACAGTAGCGTAAGTATTTCCCTCAGTTTTTGAGAACCAAGTTATCAATCCAGTAGGAGACTACGCGCGAGTCCCTCGCACCTGCACAAACAAATAAGAACTTCGCAAGCAACGCGATAAGGGGTTGTCAATCCCTTCACGGCCACTTACGAAAGTGAGATCTGATAGATAGGATAGGATAGTATTTTTGGTATTTTTGGTATAAGAACAGAAAGTATAGAAAGTTAATAAGCAACGGCAACAGAAATTAAATGAAAAGTAATATGCTAAAGATAGACCCGGAGGCCATAGTTTTCACTAATGGCTTCTCTGATGATAGCAGAATTCTACGGTGGGTGAACAAATTACTGTCGAGCAATTGATAGAAAAGCGCATAGTTATGAGAATATCTAGGCGTGATCATTATATATGGGCATCACGTCCGTAACAAGTAGACCGAAATGATTATGCATCTACTAATATTACTCCACACATCGACCGCTATCCAACATGCATCTATAGTATTAAGTTCATAAGAACAGAGTAACGCCTTAAGCAAGATGACATGATGTAGAGGGATAAACTCAAGCAATATGATATAAACCCCATATTTTTATCCTCGATGGCAACAATAAAATACGTGCCTTGCTGCCCCTACTGTCACTGGGAAAGGACACCGCAATATTGAACCCAAAGCCAAGCACTTCTCCCATTGCAAGAACTATTGATCTAGTAGGCCAAACCAAACCAATAATTCGAAGAGACTTGCAAGGATATTATAATCATACATCAAAGATTTCAGAAAAGAATCAAATATTGTTCATATATAATCTTGATCATAAACCCACAATTCATCGGACCTCGATAAACACACCGCAAAAAGATTACATCGAATAGATCTCCTCGAAGATCAAGGAGAACTTTGTATTGAGATCCAAAGAGAGAGAAGAAGCCATCTAGCTAATAACTATGGACCCGAAGGTCTGTGGTAAACTACTCACAACTCATTAGTGAGCCTATTGTGTTGACGTAGAAGCACTTAGTGATTGATCCCCCCCTCCGGCGGAGCTCCAGAACAGGCCCCAAGATGGGATCTCACGGGAACAGAAGGTTGCGGCGGTGAAATTAGGGTTTTATCTGCTGTCTCGATGTTTTCAGGGTACGTGGATATATATAGGAGGAAGGAGGGCATCGGGGGAGCCAGAGGGAGTCCACGATGGTGGGGGCGCGCCCTGCCCCCTCGTGGCCGCCTCTCTCGTTCCCTCGCGTGTACTCCAAGTCTTCTGTGAAGATACGGTTCCAAAAATAACTCTCCTGAAGGTTTCATTCCGTTTGGACTCCGTTTGATATTCCTTTTCTGCGAAACACTGAAATAGGCAAAAAAAATAGCAATTTGCATTGGGCCTTGGGTTAGTAGGTTAGTCCCAAAAATAATATAAAAGTGTATAATAAAGCCCATTAAACATCCAAAACAGAATATATAATAGCATGGAACAATCAAAAATTATAGATACATTGGAGACGTATCAAGCATCCCCAAGCTTAATTCCTGCTCGTCCTCGAGTAGGTAAATGATAAAAACAGAATTTTTGATGTGGAATGCTAACCAACATAATTCTCAATGTAATTCTCTTTATTGTGGCATGAATGTTCAGATCCGAAAGATTCAAGACAAAAGTCTATATTGACATAAGAATAATAATATTTCAAGCATACTAACAAAGCAATCGTGTCTTCTCAAAATAGCATGGCCAAAGAAAGTTATCCCTACAAAATCATATAGTCTGGTTATGCTCCCTCTTCATCACACAAAATATTTAAATCATGCACAACCCCGGTTTCAGCCAACCAATTGTTTCATACTCAAAAAAATTCAAACCTCTCAACTTTCACACAATACAGGAGCATGAACCATGGATATAGCACTATAGGTGGAATAGAGCGGTGGTTGTGCAGAAGACAAAAGAGGAAGTTAGTCTCCCATCAACTAGGCGTATTAATGGGCTATGGAGATGCCCATCAATAGATATCAATGTGAGTGAGTGAGGATTGCCATGCAACGGATGCACTAGAGCTATAAGTATATGAAAGCTCATCAAAAGAAACTAACTGGGTGTACATCCAACTTGCTTGCTCATGAAGACCTAGGGCATTTGAGGAAGCCCATCGTTGGAATATACAGGCCAAGTTCTATAATAAAAATTCCCACTAGTATATGAAAGTGACAAAACAAGAGACTCTCTATCATGAAGATTATGGTGCTACTTTGAAGCACAAGTGTGGAGAAGGATAGCAGCATTGTCCCTTGTCTCTTTTCTCTCATTTTTTCTTGGAGGGGCTTTCCCTTTTTTTAGCCCTTCTCTATTTTTTTGGGCCATCTCTTTTTTTTGGCCTTTCCTCACACGGGACAATGCACTAATAATGAAGATCATCACACTTTTATTGACTTACAACTCAAAGATTACAACTCGAAGCTAGAACAAAATATGACTCTATGTGAATGCCTTCGGCGGTGTATCGGGATGTGCAATGAATCAAGAGTGACATGTATGAATGAATTGTGAATGGTGGCTTTGCCACAAATACAATGTCCACTACATGATCATGCATGGCAATATAAAAATATGAAGTGTGTCATATGAACGGAATGGTGGAAAGTTACATGGCAATATATCTCGGAATTGCTATGGAAATGCCATGATAGGTAGGTATAGTGGCTGTTTTGAGGAAGGTATATGGTGGGTGTATGGTACCGGCGAAAGTTGCGCGGTACAAGAGAGGCTAGCAATGGTGGAAGGGTGAGAGTGTGTATAATCCATGGACTCAACATTAGTCATAAAGAACTCATATACTTATTGCAAAAATCTACGAGTTATCAAAACAAAGTATTCAACGCATGCTTCGATTGGTAGGAATTAACCATTGCGCGATCCCGACCTCCACACAAAGGATGACACTCAATAAATAAATCATGCTCCAACTTCGTCACATAACGGTTCACCATACGTCCATGCTACGGGAATCACAAACTTTAACACAAGTGTTTATCAAATTCACAATTACTCCACTAGCATGACTCTAATATCATCATCCTCATATCTCAAAACAATCATCAAGTATCAAACTTCTCCTATCATTCAATGCACTTAGATGAAAGTTTTTACTATACTCATCTTGGATGCCTATCATATTAGGACTAGTTTTGTAACCCAAGCACATTACCAAGCTGTTCTAAAAGACTCTCAAAAGGATATAAGTGAAGCATGAAAGATCAATAATTTCTACAAAATAAAACCACCACCGTGCTCTAAAAGATATAAGTGAAGCACTAGAGCAAAACTATCTAGCTCAAAAAGCTATAAGTGAAGCACATAGAGTATTCTAATAAATTCTAAAACATATTTATCTCTCTCAAAAGGTGTGTCCAACAAGGATGATTGTGGAAAAAAAATTAAAGACTCAAATCATACATGACGCTCCAAGCAAAACACATATCATGTGGTGAATAAAAATATTGTCCCGTGTAAAGTTACCGATAGATGAAGACGAAAGAGGGGATGCCTTCACGGGGCATGCCCAAGCTTAGGCTTTTGGTTGTCCTTGACTTTTACCTTGGGGTGCCTTGGGCATCCCCAAGCTTAGGCTCTTGCCACTCTTTGTTCCATAGTCCATCAAAGCCATACTCAAAACTTGAAAACTTCACAACACAAAACTTAGCCAAAAATCTCGTGAGCTCCGTTAGTATAAGAAAACAAACCACAACTCAAAGGTACTATAATGAACTCATTCTTTGTTTATATTGGTATTAAACCTACTGTATTACAACTTCTGTATGATTCATACCCCCCCAATACTACTCATAGATTCATCAAAATAAGCAAACAACACACGAAAAACAGAATCTGTCAAAATCAAAACAGTCTGTAGTAATTTGTACCTTTCGAATACTTCTGTAACTCTAAAAAATTGAAATAAATTGGTGGACGTGACGAATTCGTCTATTAATCATCTGCAAAAAGAATCAACTAAAAATCACTCTCCAGTAAAAAATTACAGCCAATCTCGTGCGCGCTAAAGTTTCTATTTTTTACAGCATGATCATATAAACTTCACACAAGTCTTCCCAAAGGTTCTACTTGGCACAAACACTAATTAAAACACAAAACCACATCTAAACAGAAGCTAGATGCAATATTTATTCCTAAACAAAAGCAAACAAAGAAAATAAAATTGGGTTGCCTCCCAACAAGCGCTATCGTTTAACGCCCCTAGCTAGGCACGATACAAGAATAGATCTAGGTATTGCCATAATGATAAGGTAGATCACGAAAACTCATCTCATATTCCCTACGTTTAGCAGCAAGTTTTCTTTGTGGCAAGCAAAATTAATCAAAAGGGCTAAATTTAATAGGACAAAAGTCCCCCATATCAAGCTCGGGAGGTATAGGTTCCTCCTTTGGCCCTTCATACTGTACCACCAATTCATCATTATAAGAATTCTTTTGGCAGAAGGTCATGAGCCTTCGCTCAAGGGAAAAACCTAACCCATTATTTTGAATAGAAAAACCATCATTCAATTCAGAAATTCTATCAACCAAGATATCGGTAGGAACCTTTTTCCTAAGGTTTTCATTAAAAGTAACATGGTCTAAAGATTGCAAACGCATTATGTCCTCTTGATTGAATAAGATAGCTTCTATGGGAGGACGACCAGCATCCACTCTATAATGCGTAAAGATTTCTTTGGCCTCCTTCATTATGAATCTGAACTCATGAGCCAAAAATATAGTAGCTGCGCGCTTAACAGAAGAATGCTCAATATTGGAAAATTCCAAAAAGATTCTCTGAATGCAAGGATGCATATGGATAAATTGCCTTTCAATTTCAACTACAAGCATAGATATGGCATCCGCAAGACTACTAGTTCTATGAAGAAACGATCCACCCATTGTGGGTAAAGCACCGGCACAAGTAAAGAAGTCTTGAAGAACTCCTTTTCCAATAATATTACCACTACCAACCCAGAAGTTCTTAGTATGTAAAGTGGTAGTTTCATCAGGAGGATCAACAAAGGTGAAGTTGCCCTCAACATTAATACCCTTTTCAATGGCATCTTCCCCCATCTCAGACATGATAGCAACAACCCGCGATAAATACGAACACACACGAGGCAAGCGAACGGTAAACACAAGGAAAAAGAAGGGCGAATAAAAGGGCAAGGGTGAAGTGGGGGAGAGGAAAACGAGAGGCAAATAATGTAATGCGAAGGATAAGGGTTTGTGATATGTACTTGGTATATGACTTTTGCGTAGATCTCCCCGGCAACGGCACCAGAAATTCTTCTTGCTACTTCTCAAGCTTGTGTTGTATTCCCTCGAAGAGGAAAGGGTGATGCAGCATAGTAGCGTAAGTATTTCCCTCAGTTTTCTAGAACCAAGGTATCAATCCAGTAGGAGACCACGCGCGAGTCCCTCGCACCTGCACAAACAAATAAGAACTTCGCAGCCAACGCGATAAGGGGTTGTCAATCCCTTCTCGGTCACTTACGAAAGTGAGATCTGATAGATAGGATAGGTTAGTATTTTTGGTATTTTTTGTATAAGAACAGAAAGTAAAGAAAGTAAATAAGCAACGGCAATAGAAATTGAAGGAAAAGTAATATGATAAAGATAGACCCGGGGGGCATAGTTTTCACTAGTGGCTTCTCTCATGATAGCAAATTCTACGGTGGGTGAACAAATTACTGTCGAGCAATTGATAGAAAAGCGCATAGTTATGAGAATATCTAGGCATGATCGTTATATATAGGCATCACATCCGTAACAAGTATACCGAAACGATTCTACATCTACTACTATTACTCCACACATCGACCGCTATCTAGCATGCATCTAGAGTGTTAAGTTCATTAGAACAGAGTAACGCCTTGTCGGGGGAAACTGATCACCCACGAACACCTATGGGACCGGAGCCCCTTTCGGTACGGCAAGGGGGCGGAGGATGCACAAAGAGCAGATCGAGGCAAACACGCGAGCAGTTTACCCAGGTTCGGGCCGCACGGATGCGTAAAACCCTACTCCTGCCTTGGTTTGTATTGTGTTCTCGGCTCAGGAGCGAGAAGAGCTGCAGTGCTTATCGCTAGCAGTACCGAGCGCGAGAGTGATCGATCCTCGGACCCCCCCTCTACGTTGCGCATGGGCCTCCTTTTATAGGTCAAAGGGGTCACCGTCAGGTGGCAACACAGTCGAGGGTAAAAATGTAAAAATGGTGGTAGTTGGAACAGTGTTTGCATAGTGCTCTATACCTAACTCTGACGGCAGGGGACAAGGGCATTAAATGTCCGTCGCCGTCGCCCCAAACAGTGCCAAAAAGCATCCGTCAGGGCGCCACCGTCCGCCACGACGGTGGCCTTGTCATCGCAGCTTGCCACCGTGTACCCCAGGCTGCACAGCCTTCCGCCACGTGCGCCTGGAAGGGCCCCAGGGCGACGCGTGGCCGGATGAGCTGGAGCGCGGGCACTTAGTGGAAGCTTGCCGCGGCAAGCGCCTTGCCGCGGCCGCTACCTTGTCGCGCCCGGAAGCTTGTCGCTCTCCGGGCCTTGCCGGGACGCGCGGCGCGTCGTGGCAAGTCTCTTGAAGTGCCATGTTTGGCCTTCCCGGCAAGCTCCTCTTGCCAGGGTCCTGTGCCAAAGAAGTGGTCTTGAGCCTTGAGTGGACTTCCCGGCAAGCTCCTCTTGCCGGGGCCTCGTTTCTTTAATCTTGAATACTTTGTTCTTGACTGGCTCCAAAGGGACCACAGTGGGCCTTGGCGGTCGCACGGCAAGCCCTGCCACGGGACACTGCGACTGCCCGTGCACAAGTTCGGGATACTAAGGTACCCCTACTTTAGTACACCGACAGGAGCCCCCGGGCCTAGGCCATACACGGTGCCGAGCGCTGTTGGGCCAGGCCCAAAACAGTGCACGGGCACGCGCGGCCCGCGGCACGCCGTATCCCACTCCGTATCCACCGCGCCCCTCCCTAACGGCACGCGTCAATCGCGGCGTCGTGGGAGAGATCGTGGCCTGTTTCTTTAACGGGGAAATGCGGAACGTCCCCCACTCCTCCCTTAAAAGCAGGGGAAGCAGGGGCAGTCCTTTCCATTCTCCCGTTGCTTCTTCATCCTCCAGAAACCCCCGCCGCTCCCCTCCTCCCCGAAGGTCGAAAGAGAGTAGCGCTCCGCCCTCCCTCCGCCGCCGCCAGCATCACCAGCACCGTCGACTTCCCCCGTCGTCCCCGCCATGGCCCCGAAGGGCGAGAAGGCGAAGGCCGCGAAGTCCGCCAAGGCGCTGAAGCTAGTAGCAATGCGGAAAAAGATGGCGGTCTTCCCGACGAGGCTCAGTGCGGAGGAGCTGAAAGACACCTTCTACCTCTTCTGGTCGAGGGAGACAAAGGCGCATCCACGCACCAAGGTACTCCCCGCCGTGGCCTGCGAGATGTTCCCGGGCGACTATGCCTTTTTTGCTCTATTCTTCTACTGCGGGCTCTGCCCGCCCTTCTCGGAGTTCTTCTGTGATATCATGAATACCTATGGGTTTCATCTCCTTGACTTCACCCCAAACGCCGTCTTGACCATGGCCATTTTCGCACATCTGTGCGAAAATTTCATCGGAGTTTTCCCCAATGTAGCCCTCTTCCGTCATTACTTCATTCCTCGAGTCGAATCAGGGTCTCCTCTGTCCGGCGGAATCTCTTGGATCTTTAGGCTCCATAAGAAAGAGGCTTACTTGACGGGGGAGCTCCGCGGCAAGTGGGATGAGTGGAGGGCCAACTGGGGTTGGATTATGGAGGATGACCCGCAGCAGTTCACTTCCCGGTGCCAAGTCGCAGTAGTGCGCGGCAATGACTGGAGTGACCTGGCCCCTGAGGACGACAAGCTGAAGATAGCCACCACTAGGATCCTCCGCCTCCGGCAAGCCAAGCTCACTGCAGGTGCTATCGGGGCAGACTTTCTTCGCCGCCGCATCGCTCCCTTGCAGGAGAGGAAGAGGGCTGCTTGGGAGTTTGATAACGCGGCAGACATCATGAGGCTGCGCCCGGGCCTCAACTACAATTTCACTGTCTTGGAGCTCAACGCAATGCTCCAAGCGCTATTCAAGTACGACTCCGCCCATCCAGAGTGGTTCGCGCTGCCGCAGGGCGTAGTTCCGTTATGCAACAACTCGTCGCTCAGCGCCATCCGCGCGGCGATGCCGTTGTGTGATTCCCACGCGATCGACCCCACTTGGCGGGAACCTTCCGACGAAGCCGTGCAGACGTTCTTCGACAACCTGGTGGAGCTGCCAATCAAACCCGGCGAGAAGAGGGGACTCACCCGCGACACTACCGACCTGGAGATGGCGTATATTGCCACCAGGTTGGAGGAGGCAGCTGCAGCCAGGGCCGCGGGCGAGTTTGGATATACTGTGGAGGAGGCGGATGCAGCGGAGGCGGTAAGTCTTGCCGAGGAGGAAGAGCTTCGCAAAGCGGGGAAGCTCGCCGGGCAACTTGCCGGGACAAGCGAGGCCGCCGAGCAAGGCGCAGAGTCGAGCGGGCCCGCCGAGCAGGGCGTCGGATCAAGCGATCCTGCCGAAGACTCAGGCGGCTCGCTGAACCTAGACTCCTCTTCTTCGTCCTCGGGTAGCTCACCGCCACCAGCAAGTCCTCCGGCTCAAACAAGGAGGCGCCTTCGCAAGGCCGCAGACGCGGCGGGGCGGCAGGTGGGCCAGCAGCAGCAGCGCCGTCCGACACGCGCCACCGCGGCGAGCAAGGCCGCCAAGGGAGTGCCTCGCGCTTCAACGGCAGCTGGAGGGGGGTCTTCCCGGGCCGGCTCCACTGCTCCTTCCGCTCCTCGTGCCTCGGCGGCAACCGGAGCGGGGTCTTCTCAGACCGCCGCCCCTGCTCCCGCCAAGCGAACAAGGGAGCCCACTCCCCCAGCTCCTCGCGCCGGGACGCGCGAGCGGGACTTCGATTTCTCGGCGCTCAGCTCCGACGACGAGGACGAAGAAGAGTAAGTCTTCGCGATTCTTGTTTTTCTTTGGCTTTCTGTTGATTCTTGTCTTGTATTTCTTTTGCCTGATTCTGATCTTGCCTTTCTTCCAGGACTCTGGCTTAGAGGGCGGCGAAGAGGGCCAAACTCCCAGTGATTGTCATCGAGGACGTGCCCGCCGCAGCAGCAGGGGTGCGCCTGCGACAAGCTCGTCGGACCCGACAACCGTTCTACGGAGCAACCCCCAGCGCAGCCCCCAGCGTAAGTCTTTTGTCCACTTTCCGCTTGTCGGGCGTGCATGGGTCTTCTATCCTTGTTAATGTTCTGTTTGTTGATTTGTGCAGAAGCAGAGCAGCAACATCAGGAGCGCCAGGAAATCGCTCCCGACGAGCCGCACGCCTCTACCACTCCGCCAAGGAGGAGCTCCCCGGCGAGGGAGAACACCCCGCCAAGGGCGAGCACCCCGCCAAGGGCGAGTACGCCGCCAAGGGAAGGCGCCAGCGGCCCTCCGCCGGCGGGAGCTACCACAACGCCATCGAGGGAGAACTCCCCGGCAAGGAACCCCATCGAAGAGGAGGCCCGCGCAGGTAAAACCTTGGACTTTTCTTTTTCTGAATTTCTCTTTTTGGATATTTGCTTGACTATTTTCTTTCTTCTTTTTCTTTCTTCTGTCAGACCCGTCCGCAGCCGGGCCGATGGAGACGGAGGTCGCCGTCGAGGACGACGCGCGTGGCGACACCGGCGACGCCGTAGCCACTGAAGGGGCGGCCGGCGCTGAAGAGCCCGCCGCCGAAGAGGCAGCCAAGGCCGCTGGTGCGGCAGCTGAGGAGGGGACCGGCAGTCGCACTGACGGCCCTGAGGCCGCAGGAGCGTCAAGCGCTGCGCCGGCTGCCGACCCCTCCGCTGCCACAGCCGAGCCAGGCGCCTATCTGGAGGCCGGCAACGGAGTCTTCATCCAGCTCCCGTGGGCGTCCACGTCGAGGGCGCCCGCGGAGGGAGATGTCTTCGACGGGGAGGTCCTCGCCTCCGCCGGGCTGAAGTTCGTCGACGCGCCCAGCAGCAGTAGCGAGCCCGAGGAGGAGCGGCTTCTGCGGATGTCGTGGAAATAACACGGCAGATGTCCGGTTTAGCGGACTTGATGATGGAACCATCGCACGGGTTAGCTTGAAAGGATTCATGGCACACAAAGGACACAAAGGATTTATACTAGTTCGGCCCCTTCGAGAAGGTAAAAGCCTACGTCTAGTTGGTTTGGTATTGCTTGGCGTCGGTTTACAGGGAGCGGATTCGCTTTGCCTGTGTCTCGACGGGTTGATCGTTTCTTGTCCCTGAACCGTCCAGGCCGTCCCTTTATATAGAGGCAACGCCTGGTCCGGTTTACAGAGTCCCGAGGCCGGCTCATAATCGTGTCCGCCTCGGTCTCTGTCTTTTCTTTCTTATCTCTCAAGTTACATCTCTTGGCGGTTTACAAACCATACTTCTATACATGGGCCTTGAACTATCATGGGCCGTAATCTCTACTAAAATATTAAAACCAAGTATAATATAACTAAGCCGGTTTACAGTATCCGGTTTATACCTACTAACCATATCCCTGACATTAGGCCCCAGAATGATTAGAACTTGTTCACATCAGTCTTCTTTGTCTTGTATAATTTTTCTTCTTTATCTTCATCTTTATGTAAACCGGCTCTGACGTCATCCTCCAAGATCATTAAAGTCTGACAATGACATCATCTCCGCATTTAACGCCGTGAGCTGTACTGTAGCGTATTTTAAGGGTTATCCCGAAGATCGAGGCGTCACGGGATCTTTATCCGATTTTCTGTCTCCTCGATTCTCGCTCTTGTCGTTTCAGATCTGACTTCTGGCTATAAATACTGCCACCCCCCATTCATTAACTCCTTCTCACTTCGTCCTCTTCCTGCGTCTTCTTCCTCCGTCGCCGCCCGAGCTCAAACCGCCGCCGACGACCGCCGGATCTCTAGTCCTCGCCCGGCCGCTGCATCAACCTGAGCTTCGACCAGATCAATCTTCGCCGTCGATTCTCGCTGTCCCAGGTATGTTCATCCTTCTTATTGTTGATCTGCATCTGCCAGCGCTTCTCCTTGTTCTTCCGCCATTAGGGCTTCCAACATAAGCTTCGCTTCTTCGTAGATATATTCCTCATAGAGTATTTGTGACCTTTAGGCCCTAGTCAACAGATCTTCCGCTTAGTACTAGCTTAGATCTCACCGTCTATATGTAATGCTGTAGATTTATCCGTTCCGCCATTAGAACTCTCAGCGAAGCTTCATCTTGTTCGTTCTTTGAGCCCGTGACTCGTAATAATTTTGCTTTTCGATCTTCTCCATTTTTACCCTGCTGTAGATGCGTCGAATCTTCATTGCTCCTGTCTGGCATGTAAATCCATCTTTTTAGTATAAAGTCTGTGTAGCTTTTCTTGCATACTCTTAGATTAGTTTCTTTTTCCTCAGCATACTCAGATCTTTCCCCCTTAGCAATCTTTCGGAAACCTGTTTTTCTCCTTGGTAGATTCACTAGGCATGTTCCGGTTTAAGTTGATATACCACATACTTCGCGAAACTCTGTAACTTGATGCAATGGTTAAACGGTTCCTCTTCAACTGCCATAAACCGGAAATGATATAACCTGTTTTTATAATTGCCGGTTTAACTACGCCGACTAGTCATCAGTTTAACCCGTTGCGTAACTTTCATAGATAGATTCCGGATTACCGCACTTTCATAATCCGTTTCTGTATTTTATCTTCTCCAGCACTCTGTTCTTTTACTGCAATGGCTAAGCAATATGTCTCCTGTGATTGGGTTCCTTCTGTTGTTACTGAAGATGACTTAATCAGGCTGTCTGACATCGGTACATTAGGGCCTCAGTCTGAGTTAAAATGGCGTGCTCCGGGTAATGAATGCCCTCCTACTCCTAGATCCGGGGAAGTCATCGTGTTTTTGGATCATATCTCTAGAGGCTTCTCCCCCCCCGGTTCAAGGTTTTTCCGGGATGTTCTCGCCGCTTTCCAGCTACACCCACAGGATATCGGACCCAATTCCGTTTCAAACATTTGTGATTTTCAAGTATTCTCTGAGGTGTATCTACAAGAGGAACCTTCAGTTGATTTATTCCGGGATTTTTTTCATGCAAACCGGCGCACTGAATTTACCAGCGGGCCTCACCAAGAACTTGGTGGGATTAGTATTCAGAAGAGGAGGGATGCAGTCTTTCCTCACGCCGCTTTACATACTCATCCGAAAGATTGGAACAAGTCCTGGTTTTATTGTGTAGATACTTCTCCTGAAGGTGAAAATCCTTTGCCGGGTTATCGCGAAACTCGTATTCCGGCGAATCACCCCTTGCCACAACGGCTTAGTGCTGTTGAACGGACCTGGTTCTCATCACAGCTCTCCAAACTGAGAGCTTTTATGGCAAATGGTCTGATCGGTACTGATTTCCTTCGCTGCTGGCTGTCTTGGAGCATCCTTCCCTTAAGCCGGCGTCCTAAGCTAATGTGCAAATACTCTGGTAAACCGGATGATCCTCAGAGGTTTACCAAGGATAAGCTTTCTGAATCGGAGGTAGTGGAGTCCGCAAAAAAGATTGTCAATCCTTCCTTAACAGATTGCACTAAGGTTGGCTTGGCTCCGTACTTCAAGAAGAATAAGCTGCCCGAAGTAAGTTTTTCATTGCCCTGTACTTGTAAACCGTCCTCTTTGATCCGTCTTTCAATCGCCCTTGCTTTTTCAACTAGGCTGATGACCCCTTCTGGAGGAGAAAGCCTCAGGAAAAAACCGTAAAGCAGGCTCGCCGGAAAACCCCTGCAAACAAAAAGAGGAAAGCAGCCGTCGATGCCGGTTCGCCTTCTGAGGATGATGATCCGGACTCCGAGGTATGCTTTACTCCGGTTTAAATTCTCGCTTTCATGTACTTGTAATCATATCTAATGATACCTTTTCACGGGAACTGCCTGAAGGTGATAATCCGGTCGAGATTGAGGTAACTCTTATTTCTTCTGATTCAGAACCTCCTCCTCAAAAAAATCGTCGGACTGTCAGGAAATATCAATTTTCTCATCCTTATGCTAAGTTAGATCCTAACTTTACTTTGAAGAAGCAACAGCACGAAGCCTTTCGCCGGACCACTCGCCACAGTGGCCTGGCGGTGGAGTCATCTGGGATCTCCTTGACTCCGGTTCGAAAGCGCCGTGCTGAGGTGATACTCTCTCCGACTCCTCTTCATCCCAAGGCCGGACTTATCCGAAAACCCCTTAAACCGTCTGATCCTGACTATCAGGAAACTCCGCTGTCTTCTTCCGGTGAATCAACCGCTACGCAGCTTCCTCCTTTGAAGACCGTCCCGGGGTAACTCTCTTCACCTTTTCCGGTTCATGACACCCCCCTTTTTTTTTATAATGCTAACTTATTTTGCATGTTTTCCAGCAAACCGAAACCCAGCAAAAAGCCCAAGGCGAATAAGCCTGTTGCTGACACTTCTGCTGATGAACCGGTGATTGATCCGTCCACAGTTGTTCCTCCAGAAGGTACTCCTGCAGCTCCGGTTGAAGAACCTGCTCTTGAAACTCCTCTTACAGAAAACATCCAAGATCCACCAAGTCCGGCCCGGGTTAATTCTCCTCAGGTTAACCCGACGTCTCCTGATCCGGCTCATGTTGACGTTACTCCTCCCAACGTACCCACTTCTCCTGATGTCGTGGTTACTGGTACCGCTTATGTCGCTCCAGCTGAGCCCACCGTTTTAGCAAAACATACAGCTAAAGCGGAAAAGATAACTCAAGAAAAAGGGAAATGGAGTACTGATATATCCAGTCTTTCCAGCATGAGCGCTCAAGATATTTATTCCGGGTATTTGAACCGGCTCCACAGCAGTCGGGATTATGAAGCCAGCTTGGTGAATCTGATGAGAGAAAAATACGAGGTAAATTTCTTCTTCTGACTTTGCTTTTTTGACGCATCTCTATCTCTTAGCAGCCCCCAAGTTCCGGTTTAGCTGCTTTACTGAAGGTGATCCGGAACTTCGTAGTTTGAATTGCTGATTCATACATTAGCCCCCAAGTATCAAGTAGATAACTTGGTTATGTAGTTGATACTTGTAACTTCAACTTGTCTGTATTGCTTCAACTGCCATTAGCCCCCAAGTGTCAAGTAGACAACTTGGTTGCGTGCTTGAGACTTGTACTTTCAAATTGTCTTTGCTGTATTGCTTCAACTGCCATTAGCCCCCAAGTGTCAAGTAGACAACTTGGTTGTGTGCTTGAGACTTGTAATTTCAAATCTTGCTTTTGAACTTTGTCTGCAGGCTGAGCTGAACCGGAATGCTGTGGAGATCAACGAACTTCGAAGCCGGCTTACGGAGACTGAGTCAGCCGCTTCAAAGGCTAAGAAAGAACTTCAAGTGAGTTTAAAGACTGCTGAAGACTTGAAAAAATACTTTGAAGAGGAGCGGACTACTTTTGAGGTCCAGAAAAAAGATCTTGAAAAATGTGTCCAAGATGCTGAAGGAGCACTTAATCCGGTTACTGAAGAATTGACCGGGTTAAAACGCCAAATTGACTTGATGACCTCTGCTATTTTTGGTAAATAAAATCTGAATTCCTGTCTTTATCCTTGCAACCTGCGACTTGTACCGGTTTAACTTTCATTGTTGTATATAGGGCGCCGTATCTCCCATCTTGGGGACGACTTACGGAAAAAGCTCAAAGCCTGCTATACCTTGGTTGAACAGCTGTACTCCGGGACACAAAGGATTATCAGTGCCACTTCATTTGGTAAACCGGCTCCTTCAACTATCCAGGATACTTTGAATAGTCTGTCCATTCTACCGGCTCGTCTTGAAGAAGTTAAGAAATCAGCCGCTCGAGGAGGCGCTCTTCTGGCCCTTACAAGGGCTAAAGCTTGGGTTCCGGACCTTGATCCGGCGGAGGTGTTAACCGGATTTCCTGATACCAAGGAGGACGGTTCAACCTTTAACGAAAAAGATCTTTATGCCCTGACAAAGGAGATGCGTCCCCTCGCCAGCAAGCTTGCAGTGGAATCTGACTTGTCGCGATATCATCCATCATACAACCTGCAGAACGAGCGGGTGGAGCGACCGGTTTACGATATTGTAAACTTAATCCCGCCGGTTCGTCCTCACACCTTTGCTCCTGATATTGATCCTGTTGAGCTTATCAACGATGAAGTATATTTCCGTGCCTTGGCAAAGATTGATTGGCGTGCACCGGACTTCCAACCGCTTCACGAGGATGAAGACGTTCCGGATCAAGACGGTGGCCAGCCATCTCAGCAAGGAGAAGCACAATCTTGAATGTTATTGCTGTAACCGTGATTGTTATTCCGTCAAACAATGCTTCCAACTATTTGGCTTTTTATGCCTTGTAATAGGTTTATCTAAGACTTAATGTGCTGTGATCCGACATTTTGTCTTTATGAAGTATTCGTCCGTTGACCTGTTGTCTGATGCGGGTGCCTTGTTCTGTTCATAAAAATATCGAAAAATATGTCCTAGTGGCTTACCACTGGACGGATTAACTTGTTCTCTTGAAACATCTAATAAGCATATCTTAAAAATAACTGTTATACCTGAAATGTATGTAACCAATATACTTTAAACCGGTCAGGATGTTAAAGTCACCATAATCGGTCTTCATCAATCCTAATAAACACTTGAAACTCTTCGGTCCATCTTGTCGATAAATCTGGCTCATCTTGTTTCAGAAAATTGTAACTTGTGCCTGATACGCCATCCGGGTTTTAATGAACACCGGGCTTGATCACAACCTGGCCGGGTTAATAAACTCCGGTCATTGTTTTGTCTCATACTGGTGACTTATAGTCAAAACCAGGCCGGTTTAAAAAACACCGGTCATTATAACTGATCATGTACTGCCAATCTGTTGGCTCATCATGAAGGTCGATCCGGGTTATGATGAACGCCGGTTTAATTCTCGCTGGTGTTCATGACCCAGACTTATAACTTTATAGATAGGTGGTCAACTTCTGGAGCTGTTCCACTCGGTTTAAAAGGTTATAGAACACAAAAAACACCAAGAAACACACAATTTTTGTAAATCAGACCATGTAGTCGAGGCTTTTTCAAAGAGCTGTCAGGCTCAAAACAAGGTTCAGCCAATCAATGGGACGTGGGCAAACCTACTGTCCCAAGGAGCCTAACCAATCACTGAACGCGAGCGTATCGACTGTTCAGAGGGCCGATAGAACCGCAAATAAAAACCGAGCCAATCAATGGGACGTGGGCAAACCGACTGTCCCAAGGGGCCTAGCCAATCACTGAACGTGAGCGTATCAACTGTTCAGAGGGCCGATAGAACCGTAAACAAAGCCAATCAATGGGACGTGGGCAAACCTGACTGTCCCAAGGGGCCTAGCCAATCACTGAACGTGAGCGTATCAACTGTTCAGAGGGCCGATAGAATCGTAAACAAAGCCAATCAATGGGACGTGGGCAAACCTGACTGTCCCAAGGGGCTGAGCCATCCCTGAACGTGAGCGTATCAACTGTCCAGAGGGCCCAAGGAATCATAAACAAAGCCAATCAATGGGACGTGGGCAAACCTGACTGTCCCAAGGGGCTGAGCCATCCCTGAACGTGAGCGTATCAACTGTTCAGAGGGCCCAAGGAATCGTAAACACAAACCAAGCCAATCAATGGGACGTGGGCAAACCGACTGTCCCAAGGGGCCTCTAAGGTTCCTCCTGAATCTGTGGGTTTTTCTTTTTTATGGGGTTTTTCTCTTCTTGAACCGGATATAATCTTTTGTTCCCGAGAGTTCTACCGCTCCTTCACATACCCTGCAAAGATTAGTTTCTAAATCGGCCGACATTGAAATATGATATTTGATAACAAACTGATATGGTTATTTGTCACAAGATTTGTGCATATAGAGAAAGGGCTGAGCCCCCGGTTTACCGAGGGTGCCGGTTTATTCATTATTCATAATATATACATAGGATACATTGGAGCACATAGCTCAAGTGTAGTATGGCCGTAAATGGGCGATGTTCCATGGCCTCTTTGTCTCCTCTTCTGATGCCCGTGAATCCTTGTGTTCTCGAATGTCCACCAAGTAATATGAACCGTTGTGTAAATTCTTGCTGACCACAAAGGGCCCTTCCCATGGCGGGGATAGCTTGTGCATATCTGTTTGATCTTGGATAAGCCGAAGTACCAAATCACCCTCCTGGAATGTCCTGGTTCTAATCCGGCGGCTATGATATCTGCGCAGATCTTGCTGATAAATCGCCGACCGTGCTGCAGCTATATCACGCTCTTCATCCAACCGATCTAAACCGTCTTGTCTTGACTCCTCATTAACAGCTTCCACATAGGCCGCTACCCTCGGTGAATCATGGCGTATGTCACTTGGAAGAACTGCTTCTGCGCCGTAAACCATGAAGAAAGGTGTATAACCTGTAGACCGGTTTGGTGTAGTGTTAATACTCCAAAGGACAGATGGTAATTCTTCAACCCAACAACCTGGGGTTCTCTGCAAAGGTGTCATAAGCCGGGGTTTGATTCCTCGCAAAATCTCCTGATTTGCCCTTTCTGCCTGACCATTGGATTGGGGGTGAGCCACAGAAGACACGTCCAAACGAATATGCTCTCGTTGACAGAATTCTTCCATCTCACCCTGAGATAAATTGGTGCCATTATCTGTGATGATGTTGTGTGGAAAACCAAACCGGAATATTACTTTTTTGAGGAATTTGACCGTTGTTGCCGCATCACACTTGCTTATAGGCTCCGCTTCAACCCACTTCGTAAACTTGTCTACTGCTACCAGTAGATGAGTTTTCTGATCTTGGGATCTCTTGAAAGGTCCAACCATGTCAAGCCCCCAAGTTGCAAAAGGCCAAGTTATTGGTATCATCCGGAGTTCCTGTGCCGGAACAAGAGCACGTCTTGAGAACTTCTGACAAGCGTCACACCTTCGGACCAGGTCCGCCGCATCTGCATGCGCGGTTTAACCAATAAAAGCCATGTCGGAATGCTTTAGCCACTAAAGATTTTGATCCGGCATGATGACCACAATCCCCTTCATGAATTTCTCTTAGAATCTCACAACCTTCCTCAGCTGAAACACATCGTTGAAATACTCCAGAAGTGCTACGATGGTGCAGCTCTCCGTTTGCAATTGTCATAGACTTGGAACGCCGGATTATCTGCCGTGCTTCCTCTTCGTCCTCCGGTAACTCTCCTCGGCTTAAGTACGCCAAATAGGGTAACGTCCAATCCGGAATAATATGGAGTGCTGCAACTAATTGTGCCTCCAGGTCCGGAATAGCTATGTCGTTCTCCGAAGGTACTTGAACCGAAGGACTGTGCAATTCATCCAAAAAGGTGTTTGGTGGTACCGGCTTACGTTGCGACCCTAGCCGGCTTAAAGCGTCGGCCGCTTCATTCCTCCGCCGGTCTATATGATCCACCTGATACCCCTTGAAGTATCCTGCGACCGCTTCAACCTCTCGCCGATAAGCCGCCATGAGGGGATCCCTTGAATCCCACTTGCCCGAAACTTGCTGTGCCACTAGGTCTGAATCGCCCAGGCACTTAACCCGGCTCAAATTCATCTCCTTTGCCAATCGCAAACCATGAAGCAATGCTTCATATTCTGCTGCATTATTAGTACAAGGAAACAATAACCGGAGGACATAACAAAATTTATCACCTCTGGGGGAGGTTAAGACAACTCCAGCCCCCGAGCCCTCCAACTGCTTTGAACCGTCGAAGTGAATCGTCCAATAAGTAAGATCCGGCTTCTCCTCAGGAGTCTGCAATTTTGTCCAGTCATTGATGAAGTCGACCAATGCCTGAGATTTTATAGCAGTACGTGGTACATACTTCAACTCATGCGGACTGAGCTCAATAGCCCACTTGGCTACCCTGCCTGTAGCTTCCCTGTTCTGGATTATGTCTCCCAACGGAGCTGAACTAACCACAGTTATTGGATGCCCTTGGAAATAATGCTTCAGTTTCCGGTTTGCCATGAACACCCCATATACCAACTTCTGCCAATGAGGGTACCTTTGCTTAGACTCGATGAGTACTTCACTCACATAATAAACCGGGCGCTGAACCGGATGTTCCTTCCCTGCTTCCTTGCGCTCAACCACAATCGCAACGCTGACTGCCCGTGTATTTGCGGCAACATATAACAGCAAAGGCTCCTTATCAATGGGAGCAGCTAAAACCGGCGGTTTTGCTAGTTGCTGTTTCAGATTCTCAAACGCTGTATTTGCCTCATCACTCCAAATGAACCGGTCCGTTTTCTTCAACATTTGATAAAGTGGGATCGCCTTTTCTCCCAAGCGACTGATAAACCGGCTTAGCGCCGTGATCCGGCCTGCTATGCGCTGAACATCATTGATGCAAACCGGCTTTGTCAAAGATGTGATGGCCTTGATTTTCTCCGGGTTGGTTTCTATTCCCCTGTTCGAGACCAAGAATCCCAGAAGCTTACCAGCCGGAACACCAAAAGCACATTTCTCCGGATTAAGCATCATCCTGTAAGCTCCAAGATTATCAAAGGTTTCCTTGAGGTCCTCTATCATTGTTCTTTCCTCCTTTGATTTGACCACAATGTCGTCCACATAAGCATGCACGTTCCTTCCTACCTGCCCTTTCAAACAATTCTGAACGCAACGCTGATAAGTTGCCTGTGCACACTTGAGCCCAAAGGGCATAGATACATAGCAAAAAGCACCAAAAGGAGTTATGAAAGCTGTCTTCTCTTGGTCTTCAACTGCCATCTTGATCTGGTGATACCCTGAATATGCATCCAGAAAACTCAGCCGCTCACACCCTGCTGTGGCATCGATAATTTGATCAATGCGAGGTAGAGCAAAAGGATCAGTTGGGCAAGCTTTATTGAGGTCTGTGTAGTCCACACACATCCTCCACTTCCCATTCTTCTTTAGAACCAGCACCGGATTAGCCAACCATTCCGGATGAAAAACTTCCACTATGAACCCTGCTGCCAAAAGCCTGGCCACTTCTTCTCCTATAGCCTTGCGCCTCTCTTCGTTAAAGCGGCGCAGATACTGTTTTACCGGTTTAAACCTCGGATCAATATTTAACTTGTGCTCAGCGAGTTCCCTCGGTATACCCGGCATGTCAGAAGGTTTCCATGCAAAGATATCCCGGTTCTCACGGATGAACTCGATGAGCGCGCTTTCCTATTTGGGATCAAGGTTAGCACTGATGGTGAACTGTTTAGATGAGTCCCCGGGCACAAAATCAACTTGCTTAGTCTCTTCCGCTGACTTGAACTTCAATGCCGGATCATGCTCGGTAGTTGGTTTCTTCAGCGGAGTCATATCTGCCGGATCAACATTATCTTTATACAATTTTAACTCTTCCGTGGCACATACTGCTTCTGCATAAGCTGCATCACCTTCCTCGCATTCCACCGCTATCTTTCGACTGCCATGAACCGTGATCGTGCCCTTATGACCCGGCATCTTAAGCTGCAAGTAAACATAACATGGCCTAGCCATAAATTTAGCATAAACCGTCCTTCCAAACATAGCATGATACGGACTTTTAATTTTGACAACTTCAAAAGTGACCATCTCCGATCTGGAATCATACTCATCTCCAAAGGTAACTTCTAAGTCAATCTTACCAACTGGATAAGCTGACTTACCTGGGACCACCCCGTGAAACACTGTGTTTGATGTTCTTAACTTTTTATCTGTCAGACCCATACGACGGAAGGTCTCGTAATATAGTATATTGATACTGCTACCCCCGTCCATGAGGACTTTAGTAAACTTGTATCCTCCCACCTGAGGTGCTACCACCAAGGCTAAATGTCCCGGATTATCTACCCGTAATGGGTGGTCCTCTCTGCTCCATACAATGGGCTGCTCTGACCATCGGAGAAATTGTGGCGTCGCCGGTTCCACTGCATTAACAGTCCGTCTTAAAACCTTCTGGTCTCTCTTACATAAACTCGTGGTGAAAACATGATATTGACCGCTGCTCAACTCCTTCGGATTACTCTGGTATCCGGATTGCTGCTGTTGTTGCGGACGCTGTTGCTGCTGGCTTCCTTGATTATTATAACTCCCTTGGCCCTGCTGCTGATTATTCTGATTGTTGTAACCACCTTGATGATGCGATTGATTTCCCTGACCATGATAACCACTTTGATGATGCGATTGATTTCCCTGACCATTGTAATTCCCTTGACTATTTTGGCCGCCTGGCCGGGGTTGATAACCGCCGTTATTGCCCCTATATCCTGATCCGGAGCTGTTCCCCTGATAACCCGAACCATAAAACCCGGGCCCTGAACCGCCGTTCGGGGGCCGGCTAGGAGGATTAAAACGGCCATTCCCTGCTTTCATAAAGGGTATGCACTCTCTTATAGTATGCCTTGCAATCCTCCCTCTTCCGCTATGCTTTAGACAGGGTTGATCCAAATCCTGCTCCCAACCCGGGTTTCCTCCGCCGGTTTGGAGAGTGGAACCCTGCGGATTAACCTGAAGACCGCCTTGAACCTGTGTATTAGCAACAAAATCGGCACTATTTTCTGCCTTTCGTTTACCCAAAAAGCTTGAAGTAACCGGATTAACTGGCGCCGGTTTACCAGACTTGCTGGCCTTCCCCGTTTTATCTCCTTCTGCTTCTGGATACTTGGTATTATCTGAGTCTCCGTATTTCACCAGGGCACTCATTAAAGTCCCCATGTCATTGCAGTCCCGTTTAAGCCGTCCGAGCTTTAACTTTAAAGATTCAAACCGGCAATTGTTTTCCAACGTCACTATTGCCGTACTAGGATTGATACCATTCGAAGAGTGTAAGATCTCTGCCACTCTGCGTACCCAAGCTGCTGTAGACTCCTGCTCTCCTTGCACACAGGCTGCTAAATCTATCACCGACATCGGTTGCTTGCATGTATCCTTGAAGTTTTTGATGAACTGACTGCGCAGCTCCCCCCATGACCCGATAGAATTCGGGGGTAGCGCCTTTAGCCAGGTCCGGGCCGTGCCCTCAAGCATCATAGTGAAATATTTGGCACAAGCCGATTCATCCACATCCAGCATCTCCATGGCCATCTCATAACTTTCCACCCAAGCTTCGGGTGGTAAATCGGCTGTATAATTAGGTACCTTGCGAGGTCCTTTGAAATCCTTGGGCAACTTAACACTCCGTAGGGCGGGGACAAGACATTGTATCCCAAAACCGCTCGCTGTAGCTCATGTCCCTGTAGTGGCTGTGTGAACCGGCGTCGACTGACGAATTTCCTCTCTGGCCTCCGATCTAGGCCGGTTTAGGTCTGGGGCTGGCATCTCCGCCCTTGCCGGATTATCCTGCCTGCGCTGATGTCTCCTGCGCTCACTGCTAGACACTTCTGGCTCCTCCCAATGTCTAGAATAACTTCGGTTGGGACGTGGTGTTGAATGTAACCTTTCCCTGCTATGAGAGTACGTTTGCTGCTGAATTAACGCAGTATTAAGTAGCTTCTGGGCCCTGCGCGCCTCTATCGCCACCGGAGACGTTTCTTCCACGGGTAAAGCGGCCAACCGCGCCGCTGCTGCAGCAATATTATCCAAAGGGTTTGAATAGTGCCCTGGAGGGACAGGAACATAAGGCGCCATAGTAATCCGACGCTCCTGCTCTGCGGCGGGCTGTTGAACCGGCTCATCCCGAGCCGGGGGTGTTCTCCGGTTTAAGACCGGATTATTACTGGCCCCAGCCCCAGGTGTCCTGAACAAATTCGCGGATTCGTAACCCGGCGGTAGGCGGGATCGATACTTTCGCCCCCTTACTCCTTCCACAGAAGCCTGCTCCATCCTCAAATGAAAGGCTTGATCATCCAACTCTGCTTGCCTTATGGCTATCATCTCTCCTTCCGCCTTTAAATCCTCCTTTAACTGATCGATCCGACCTTTCAACTGAAGAAGCTCTGCATCATGATGCGCCTTGTCTGCCGGAGCTACGACCTCCACCGCTTTAGCCGCAAACTCCTCGATCAAGGTGGATAGAACTTCCGTAAGGGAGGGATTTGAACCGCTTCCCCCTGCACCGGCTTCTGCTGTCGTTCCGTTCACCGGGGGTTGTGAACCGGCCATGAAGACCGCCACCCGGTTTGGCGGGTCAAAGGGGTCCGGAATACTGTTTCCATCGGACTCGCCCTCAGACCGGCCGTCCCGCAACTGATACAGAGATTCAGTTTCCCCGGATGAAGATTCGTCATCTGAGTAGACGACTGTTGCACCATCAGATTCCGATCCGTCCTCGGCTCGGCCTCCGTGAATTGCTCCAACGAACACATGCTTCATGGCAGGCTGAATCCGGGCCGATCTCGCACGCTGAGCCGGCTCGACGATGTTGGGGAGGGTGTCCGGCTCAGGTCCCGGTTCGCCAATTTTGCCGATGAAGACTTGGATGCTGCCGAAGGGGACCCGGTACCCGTATTCGATCGAATCGGCCTCCGGTCCCCAACCCGCGTCGTCGATGTAGATCCGGCCACGACGACTCTTGGTCATCCGGCCGACTGCGTAACCCTTTAACCCTTCGAAGCCGCCTTTCAAGAACTCGAAACCATCGTGCGCAGGCCCCACGGTGGGCGCCAACTGTCGTGGAAATAACACGGCAGATGTCCGGTTTAGCGGACTTGATGATGGGACCATCGCACGGGTTAGCTTGAAAGGATTCATGGCACACAAAGGACACAAAGGATTTATACTAGTTCGGCCCCTTCGAGAAGGTAAAAGCCTACGTCTAGTTGGTTTGGTATTGCTTGGCGTCGGTTTATAGGGAGCGGATTCGCTTTGCCTGTGTCTCGACGGGTTGATCGTTTCTTGTCCCTGAACCGTCCAGGCCGTCCCTTTATATAGAGGCAACGCCTGGTCCGGTTTACAGAGTCCCGAGGCCGGCTCATAATCGTGTCCGCCTCGGTCTCTGTCTTTTCTTTCTTATCTCTCAAGTTACATCTCTTGGCGGTTTACAAACCATACTTCTATACATGGGCCTTGAACTATCATGGGCCGTAATCTCTACTAAAATATTAAAACCAAGTATAATATAACTAAGCCGGTTTACAGTATCCGGTTTATACCTACTAACCATATCCCTGACAGCGGAGGCTTCTGTCCTTGTACCGCGCACGGCATGCCAAGCTGGAGTCCCGAGAGGCTCTGGCCGCCAAGGCGGGCATCGACTTGGAGAAACGCGCCGAAGAGCTCCGAGCCAGCAACCAAGCGGCTCTCCGATCCTTGGCGGAGGAGCGAGAGCAGCTTGCCGAGGCGCATCAGGCCTTCATTCTGGAGAAGGCCGAAGCAGAGGAGCAGCAACGGCTCGCCGCCGAGGAGTTGTCCCGGCGAGAAGGCGAATTGCCGCAGCGGAAGGTCGACCTCGATAGCCACGAGGACGAGCTTGCCGCGCGCTAACAGTCTCTTGGCGGAGCTCTGCAGGAAGCGAAGGACGCCGCTGCGGCTGCTGAGACCGCCAAGAGGGACTTGGAGGCGAGGGTGGCGCAACTGGAGACCAACTTGAAGACGAGCGAAGAGAAGGTTGCCGCACTTGTGTCGGAGAGGGAGAAGGACGCCCACAGCCACTCCGAGCTGCAGGTCCACCTCTCCGACAAGGGCAAGGAGCTCGCCGTCGCCAAGGACTCCATCGCCGATCTGGAGTTGAAGCTTTCCACCCTCAACACAACGCTTGAAGGCGCCAGAGAGCGGGAGGCGAACCTGAAGGAGGAGCTCCGGGTTGAGAAGGCGCTGTTGGACAGCGCCGCCATCTCCCAAAACAACTTCAGGCTGACGGTGGAGCACTGGACCGAGGGGCTTGTTGCCGCCGCTGCCGACGTCGACAAGGAGCTGGCGGAGCTGGGGGCGGAGCACCTCGGGTACTCCACCGACGAGAATCTCCCTCACAGCGCCAAGCTGAGTTTGTTCTTCAGAGGAGTGGCGCCGGCCCTCCAGCAGCTCCGGGAAAGGATCCCGAAGCAGCTGGCGGACGAGTCGCGCAGGCTCTGCGCGGGGGCCCTCGAGAAGGTGTTGATGAAGATAGTGCACCGCAATCCGGGCCTCAATCTCACCAACGTCCTCAGGACCTTGCCGCCGGACGTTGACCAGGAGGCGCTCAAGGCTCTCGTTGCGCCCATCCTGAACAAGGTGTGCGGCATCAAGAGGGTTGAGGGCGACCGCGCAGATTAGTCTCGTTTATCTTCTTCTTTCCTTGTCGCTGCCAACCATGTTATGAACAATAGTCCATTAGTATTGCGACAAGTTGCTTTTGTTATATAACTTTATCTTGGGTAGTTAATGCAATGTTATTTCCTTTACTTGACTTCCTTGCTTTGTATGCTTGCACACTACACTTTTAGGGAACTTGCCGGCGCATGGACCCTTGCCGCGAGCGCTGAGTGCGGAACTTCAGCAGCCTGCTGGCAACGCCATTGCCGACAAGAAACCTTGTCGCAGCTAGTCGCAGCACGCTTAGATTGTTGAGCGAACTCGAAAAGGAAGTAAGGGCGCGACACTTGTTGCAGCACACTTAAGCCGTTGAGCGTGCTCGAAACAAGGTAAGGGCGCGGCTAGCCACGAGTTGGTTCCTCCGCGCACAGGTTTTCCATACAAAGTGCGGTCGTTCAAGGAAGATAACTCAAAAATTTAAAATTTTGATTGCTCAAACATTGGCAACTTAGCTTTTGTGTCGTTTGCTTTCCGGCAAGGCAAGGATCTCTTGAACGGCGCTCGGTCCATACCACTATCTCCTTCCCCCCCCCCCC
>LR738709.1:631856015-631893304 GCA_902687465.1 Secale cereale | reverse complement strand
CCCCCCCCCCGGCAAACTTGTGCGCGAGGAAAACTTCTTCTGCTTGAGAGAAAAGAAAGAAGGGAAAACAGAGATATGGAGCCTTGTGGCTCGTTATTGCTTACCGGGGATGCGTGCTGCACAAAGTGTCAGATAGTACATGCAAGGAAACGAAAAGGCATGAAATGACAAGTTGTGCGATGCACATAAGCTTTACTGATGCACGGGGTCTGCGCCCGGCTTTGTACAAAGGTTCACATGCAACAGCGGCAAGACTTGTACAAAAGGTGGTTGCCGGAGCGGATCACGGCAACCGCGCCTAACGGGTAAAATTTGCGAAGATGCTCAATGTTCCAGGAGTTGCTCACCGGTAAGCCATCTTCGGTCTCTAGGCGGACTGCGCCGGGCCTAGTGACTTGTTTCACCTGATAAGGGCCTTCCCACTTCGGCGTCAACTTGTTGGAATTCTTGGCGGACTGAACGCGCCGAAGAACAAGGTCGCCTTCCTCGAGACTTCTGGCTTTAACCTTGCGGCTATGATAGCGGCGCAAAGCTTGCTGGTATCGAGCAGCTCGTACAGCAGCCTGAAGACGGTCCTCCTCAAGGAGCAGTGCGTCATCTTGCCGCAGCTGCTCTTGCTCGAGCTCATCATAAGCGAGCACTCGAGGCGACCCGTATACGAGTTCCGTGGGGAGAACTGCCTCTGCTCCATAGACAAGAGCAAAGGGTGTCTGTCCAGTGGCTCGATTTGTCGTCGTCCTGATCGACCAAAGAGCCGCTGGCAACTCCTCGATCCAGTTTCTTCCGCACTTGTGCAGCTTGTCGAAAGTTCTTGTCTTGAGTCCGCGCAGCACTTCAGCGTTTGCCCTCTCCGCTTGACCGTTGCTCCTCGGGTGAGCAACAGAAGCAAAGCAGACCTTGGCGCCAAGGTCTTGGACGTATTGCATGAAGGTGCGACTCGTGAATTGTGTGCCGTTGTCGGTGATGATCCTGTTAGGGATTCCGAAACGGCAAACAATCGACCTGAAGAACTTGACTGCTGACTGTGCGGTCACCTTTCTCACTGGCTCCACTTCCGGCCACTTTGTGAACTTGTCGATGGCGACGTACAAGTACTCAAAGCCCCCGGCTGCGCGGGGAAAGGGGCCGAGGATGTCGAGCCCCCTGACCGAAAATGGCCAGGACAAAGGGATCGTCTGGAGAGCTTGAGCTGGTTGATGTATTTGTTTGGAGTGGAACTGGCATGCTTCGCACTTGGTTACTTGCGCAGTTGCATCCTGGAGGGCTTCTGGCCAAAAGAAACCTTGCCGGAACGCCTTGCCGGCAAGTGCTCTTGCGCCAATGTGGTGACCACATATGCCTCCGTGTATCTCTGCCAACAGCTTCTGTCCATCTTCCCGGGGAATACACTTCAATCTCACACCGTTGAGTCTCCTTCTGTACAGTTCGTTGCCGACAAACTGATGCATACTTGACTGTCGGGTTATCCTTTCTATTTCTTCTGGCTCTTCGGGAAGTTCTCCTGTTTGGAGGAAACGGACAATCTGCTGCGCCCATGCTGGAGCCTGTGGCTCAACAACAAGAACTAAAGGCATCTGTGCTGCTGCGGGAACGTCAGCTTCTACGGCAAGAACTTACGGCTCGGCCGGAGCTTGACGTTCCCCGACAAGCTTGCCGGAGCGAAACTTGTCGGGAACGCCTGCTTCAACTGTACAAACCCTTGGGTTTGCAGGAGCAGACTGCTCCTCAGCAATCTTGTCGTTGACCTTGGGGACTTTGTTGGCGGCGGCTTCAGGAAGTTCTGCCGGCAAGTAGTCACCAGGAACCAACTTCCTCTTCTTACTTTGTCCAGCCGATGGTGTTACGGATGGTTGAGTTAGCTTGAGCACAATGATTCCCGGTTCCACAGGTAGCTTTAGTGCGGCACACTTTGACAGGCCATCTGCGATGTCGTTTTGAGCTCTTGGAACGTGCTCCATCTGCAAGCCTTCAAAGTGCTCTTCAAGCTTTCTCACTTCATCGACGTAAGCTTCAATCAACGGACTCTGGTAGCTCTTGTTCACTTGGCGGACGACCAACTGCGAGTCACCCCGCACGATCAGCTTCTTGATCCCAAGCTCTGCTGCGATTCTGAGGCCGGCAAGCAAACCTTCATACTCTGCAGTATTGTTCGTTGCCTGCTCCTTGGGAAAGTGCATCTGGACCACGTACTTGAGGTGCTCTCCGGTGGGCGCGACAAGCAGCACGCCGGCACCGGCGCCTTGCAGCGAGAAGGCACCATCAAAGTACATTATCCATTCTTTGCTTGCTTCTTTGACGGGAATGCTCGTCTCTGGAATCTCTTCGTCTGGCGTTGGCGTCCATTCTGCTATGAACTCTGCCAATGCTCTGCTCTGAATAGTTGAAGTGCTTTCAAACTTGAGGCCAAAGCTTGACAGCTCCAGTGCCCACTCGACAATCCTGCCTGTCGCTTCTGGATTTTGCAGTATCCTCTTTAGCGGAAAGCGAGTGATCACTGTTATCTCATGTGCTTGGAAGTAGTGGCACAGCTTTCTCGAGGCCATGAGAAGGCCGAAAAGCAGCTTCTGCACCCCGGAGTATCTTGACCTAGCCCCCTGCAAGAGGGAACTGACAAAATAAACTGGGCGCTGCACCATCTTCTTCCGCACCTCTTCTTGTATCTGCGCAGACCCATCCTCGTCGGGACCAGAGCTTGTCGGGGAAGACCCCTGCTTGTCGCTGGATGTGCTTGCCGGGACTGTCGGCTCATCATCTGCCTCCCTTTCCGCTACTAACGCAGCACTAACCACTTGATTGGTTGCTGCTAAGTACAGCAGCAACTTCTCTTGTGGCTTAGGTGCGACAAGTATTGGAGTGGAGGATAGGTACCTCTTCAAGTCTTGCAGCGCCGCCTCCGCTTCCGGAGTCCATTTCATTGGACCTGCCTTTTTCAAGATTTTGAAAAACGGCAGGGCGCGTTCTACAGACTTAGAAATGAACCTGCTGAGAGCAGCCACGCAGCCGGGAAGCCTTCGTACATCCTTGACGCGCTACGGAGCTTCGATCTGCTCGATGGCTTTAATCTTGTCGGGATTGGCTTCAACCCCCCTCTGGGACACAAAGAACCCGAGAAGCTTGCCGGAGGGGACTCCAAACACGCACTTCTCGGGGTTGAGCTTGAGTTGTATCTTGCGCAGATTCGCAAAGGTTTCATCTAGGTCTTGTATCAGGGTAGCCTTGTCCTTGCTCTTGACCACTATATCGTCCATGTAAGCTTCTGCATTTCTGTGTACCTGTGGCTCAAAAGCTGTATGGACTACCCTTGCAAACGTCGAACCGGCATTCTTCAATCCAAAGGGCATGCGTATGAAGCAATAAGTGCCACATGGAGTAATGAATGCAGTCTTCTCTTCATCCTCTTCAGCCATGAAGATTTGGTGATATCCAGAGTATGCATCAAGAAACGAAAGCAGCTCACATCCAGCTGTGGAGTCAACGATCTGGTCAATGCGCGGCAAGGGAAATGGATCTTTGGGACAAGCTTTATTCACATCGGTGAAGTCAGTACAAAGCCTCCACTTCCCGTTCGCTTTGCGCACGACAACAGGGTTGGCCAACCACGTGGGATGGAGTACACCTCTGACAAGGCCTGCCGCTTCCAGCTTCTTGATCTCTTCTGCGATAAAATCTTGGCGCTCCACTGCTTGTTTTCTAACCTTCTGCTTGACGGGCCGCGCGTGAGGACAGACGGCAAGCTTGTGCTCAATTACTTTCCTGGGAACACCGGGGATGTCAGACGGTTGCCAGGCAAACACGTCGACGTTCGGCCGCAGGAAAGCAACGAGCGCACTTTCCTATTTGGGATCGAGCATGGCACTGATGGTGAAAGTACCACCAGTGCCGTCCTCCTTGGCGGACACCTTCTTTGTCTCTGGTGGAGCTGCCATTACCTTCTTGCACTTGCCAGTGGAGCTCGATGGTGCGTCCTCGACGGCAGCGCATCACTCCGAAGAGGTGCGTTTGCCGGAGTGGGCCCCAGAGCTCTTGCCGGACATGGTCTTGTTCTCCCCCCCGGGAGCTTCAGCGGCAAGTGTTTTGCTATCTGTTGCGGCTGCTGCATCCCGGTAGATCTTGTCGGCGCAGATAAGGGCATCTTTCTTGTCGCCAGGGACAGAGATGACGCTTATCGGGCCTGGCATTTTCAGCATGTTGTAGGCATAATGAGAGGCTGCCATGAACTTGGCGAGCGCTGGACGGCCAAGTATTCCATTGTAAGGCAATGGGATATCGGCAATGTCAAAGGTGATCCTTTCAGTTCTGAAGTTCAGCTCTCCGCCAAATGTCACTGGCAGTGTGATCTTCCCCTTCGGCTTGCTCCTTCCCGGGTTGATCCCTTGGAATGTGCCGGTTTCCTCGAGCTCGCTGTCGGGGATCTGGAGTTTCCGGACCACAGCGGAGGAGATCAGGTTCAGGCCGGCCCTGCCGTCAACCAGCATCTTGGTGACCTTGAGGTTGCGGATAGTTGGTGAAACCAACATCGACAAGCACCCGACCGCAGTTGTGCGATCAGGGTGGTCCTCAATGTCGAAGATGATGGGCGTGCTGGACCACTTCAGAAGTCTGCGCGACTCGACGGGCGGTTCTGCCGCATTAACTTCCTGCACCCATTGCTTGAGTTGGCGGTGGGAAGTATGCAGAGAAGCACCTCCGTCAACGCACAGAACTTCTGTGGCCTTCTGGAACTCCTGCTCGATGTTATCTCTGTCATCCATGTCTTCATCGTCGTCTTCGTCTTCGTCCTTGTCGCGGCCGCGGGGAGGTCTGTCTCCTTGCCGCTGCTTGGCCTTGCCGCGGCGTCCCCCCCGGCCATTGAATGGCCGCTTCTTGCTGGACTCTCCACCACCTCCCTGGGCCTTCTCCTTGTCGCGTCGCTCGTACTCAGCTTTCTGCTGCTCGACGAGGTACTCGACTCTTTTGCAGTTCTGGAGGTCGTGGCCCTTGGTGCGGTGGATCTTGCAGTACTGCTTGTCGGAGCCGTCCTGCTTGTCAGCGGCCGCCACAGCGGCAGCCTCCTTGCCGGAGCCACCAGTCTGGGCTTTCTTGGCGCCAGCCTCCTTCCGGACTGCTCAACGACCAGTACTTCCTTGTTCTTCTTTTTCCTATTGTTCCGCCGCCGGTTCTTCTTTGCCGGGGCGGCATCCTCGCTATCTGATCCCCCTGCTCCAGTATCCTCCCCGGGGAGTCTCCTCCCCTCCTCAGCGCGCGCGCACTTGTCGGCCAGGGCATAAAGCTCACTGACGTCTCGGATCTTGCACATCGCCATCTCCTCCCTCATCCGGCGATTACGCACGTTCTGATGAAACGCGCTAATAACTGCGGTAGGGTGGACGTCTGGGATGTTGTGCTGGACGCGGCTGAATCTCTGGATATACTTTCGCAGCGACTCTCCTTCCTTCAGGGCGAGTATGTGAAGGTCGCTCTCCTGGCCATGGGGCTTGTGGCCACCTGTGAAGGCGCCGACAAACTGATGGCACAGGTTGGCCCAAGAAGAGATGGAGTTCTCCGGCAAGTGCATGAGCCAAGACCTGACGTTTGGCTTGAGCACTAGCGGGAAGTAGTTCGCGAGTATCTTCTCGTCTCGTCCCCCGGCAGCCTGCACCGCGTTGGTGTAGATGCTGAGGAACTCCGACGGGTGAGTTTTGCCGTCGTACTTCTCGGGTACGTCGGGCTTGAAGTTCTTCATGCTGGGCCACTGGACTTGCCGCAGCTCACGGGTGAACGCAGGACAACCCGCCGCGTACGGCAAGTCGCCTGGTTCTCCGGGCGCGTGCATGTCGACAGCGGGCCCAGCGCGCTGGTCGGATTGTCGCCGCGCTTCTCTTCGACGCTCGATGCGAGTTCGAGCGTCCTCTTGTTGTCGGTCGTTGAGGACTTGGCGCTGATCGCGTCGAGCTCGTGGATCTGACGATGCGGTGGAGTCGTCGTCAATGTTGATCCGACGAGTCGGCGATTTTGGCCTTCGGGGCGGGGAGTGCACGGTGGTTGCACCCCCGGCAGTCTTGTCGCCATCAGCCCGCGCCTGGCTAACTTGCCGCGGCCGCGATGTCGTCGGCTGCTGCGGAGTATCGTTGTTGGTGAAGGCGATGAGACTCTGGATTGTGGCCCTCCAGTCGTCGGCCTTGTCTGCCGCTGGAGGGAAGTCGAGGAGCAGTTGAGCTCGAGCTAGAGCTTCTGCTGGAGTGGCGGGGAGCGGTGGCGAGCGGTGCGAGGATCGAGATATGCTCGGACTCCTAACTACGTTGGAAGGAGCAGTGTCTCGTCCCGGCGACCGCGCCTTGCTCGTGCCAGCATGTTGGCCTTGAGCGTCCCGCGAACCGCCAGCTTGACCTTGGCCCAGCAAGCGTATGGTACCTTGTGTACCACGTCGCTGCCGGTCCCGCGCCTCCTGAGACGGGCGCGGTGCATGTACAGACGCCGACGTCTTGGAGTGCGCCCGGTCGTCCGTCTTGTCCTTGGACTTGGCGGCGCCGTGAGTTTCCTCACCGACGTCCGTCCTTCCGCCGGCGTCTACCCCACCAGCCGTTGGCTCCGGCGGTGGTGGGATCGACGTGGACGGGCCTGCTGCCTCCGAAGCCTTCTTCTTCGGCGGCATGTCGATGAAGTTGCTGGAGATTTCGCTCGCGTGAACGCCGTATCAGGTTCATACAAACTCGACGCACCCCCTACCTGGCGCGCCAAAGATGTCGGGGAAAACTGATCGCCCACGAACACCTATGGGACCGGAGCCCCTTTTCGGTACGGCAAGGGGGCGGAGGATGCACAAAGAGCAGATCGAGGCAAACACGCGAGCAGTTTACCCAGGTTCGGGCCGCACGGATGCGTAAAACCCTACTCCTGCCTTGGTTTGTATTGTGTTCTTGGCTCAGGAGCGAGAAGAGCTACAGTGCTTATCGCTAGCAGTACCGAGCGCGAGAGTGATCGATCCTCGGACCCCCCCCCCCTCTACGTTGCGCATGGGCCTCCTTTTATAGGTCAAAGGGGTCACCGACAGGTGGCAACGCCGTCGAGGGTAAAAATGTAAAAATGGTGGTAGTTGGAACTGTGTTTGCATAGTGCTCTATACCTAACTCTGACGGCAGGGGACAAGGGCTTTAAATGCCCGTCGCCGTCGCCCCAAACAGTGCCAAAAAGCGTCCGTCAGGGCGCCACCGTCCGCCACGACGGTGGCCTTGTCATCGCAGCTTGCCACCGTGTACCCCAGGCTGCACAGCCTTCCGCCACGTGCGCCTGGAAGGGCCCCAGGGCGACGCGTGGCCGGATGAGCTAGAGCGCGGGCACTTAGTGGAAGCTTGCCGCGGCAAGCGCCTTGCCGCGGCCGCTACCTTGTCGCGCCCGGAAGCTTGTCGCTCTCCGGGCCTTGCCGGGACGCGCGGCGCATCGCGGCAAGTCTCTTGAAGTTCCATGTTTGGCCTTCCCGGCAAGCTCCTCTTGCCAGGGTCCTGTGCCAAAGAAGTGGTCTTGAGCCTTGAGTGGCCTTCCCGGCAAGCTCCTCTTGCCGGGGCCTCGTTTCTTTAATCTTGAATACTTTGTTCTTGACTGGCTCCAAAGGGACCACAGTGGGCCTTGGCGGTCGCACGGCAAGCCCTGCCACGGGACGCTGCGACTGCCCGTGCACAAGTTCGGGATACTAAGGTACCCCTACTTTAGTACACCGACACGCCTTAAGCAAGATGCATGATGTAGAGGGATAAACTCAAGCAATATGATATAAACCCCATCTTTTTATCCTCGATGGCAACAATACAATACGTGCCTTGCTGCCCCTACTATCACTGGGAAAGGACACCGCAAGATTGATCCCAAAGCCAAGCACTTCTCCCATTGCAAGAACTATAGATCTAGTAGGCCAAACCAAACCCATAATTCGAAGAGACTTGCAAGAATATTATAATCATACATAAAAGATTTCAGAAAAGAATCAAATATTGTTCATAGATAATCTTGATCATAACCCCACAATTCATTGGATCTCGACAAACACACCGCAAAAAGATTACATCGAATAGATCTCCTCGAAGATCGAGGAGAACTTTGTATTGAGATCCAAAGAGAGAGAAGAAGCCATCTATCTAATATCTATGGACCCGAAGGTCTGTGATAAACTACTCACAAATCCTCGGTGAGGCTATGGTGTTGATGTACAAGCCCTCCGTGATCGATCCCCCCTCCGGCGGAGCTCCGAAACAGGCCCCAAGATGGGATCTCACGGAAAAAAAGGTTGTGGCAGTGGAATTAGGGTTTTCTCTATTGCATCGATGTTTTCAGGGTACATGGATATATATAGGAGGAAGGAGGGCACCGAGGGAGCCAGAGGGGGCCAACGAGGGTGGGGGGAGCGCCTGCCCCCCCCCCCTGGGCGCGCCCTGCCCCCTCGTGGCCGCCTCTCTCGTTCCCTCACGTGTACTCCAAGTCTTCTGTGAAGATACAGTTCCAAAAATAACTCTCCCAAAGGTTTCATTCCGTTTGGACTCCGTTTGATATCCCTTTTCTGCGAAACACTGAAATAGGCAAAAAAAACAGCAATTTGCACTGGGCCTTGGGTTAGTAGGTTAGTCCCAAAAATAATATAAAAGTGTATAATAAAGCTCATTAAACACCAAGACAGAATATATATAATAGCATGGAACAATCAAAATTATAGATACGTTGGAGACGTATCACATGACCATAAAAGATATTACTCATATAAATAGAACAATTATTATTCTCTAATTTAAATGAATAATCGTCTCGCAACAAACAAGATCCATATATAATGTTTGTCGGGGATATACCCCGCGGTATGAACCGGCCGGAAATATAACTCGGCCGGACTTGACGGTTTACTTCAGACCCGGTTTACACTTGGTGATTCACTAGCGATCCGTCCTAACCAGACGGTTTACAAGCAACCTGCCTGAATAATATCACTCACTGGTAACCCAGCTGGCAGATCACGGATGACAAGGCCCAAGGCCCAGAAGGCCGGTTCATGTTATGGTGGGCCGGTTTATGAAGAAAGCATAAGGAATATTCACCTACAAAGGAAGCAAGACTAGGACTCCTTGTAATAAAAGCAATCCTAATCCTACTAGGACTAGTCATGTAACCCGCCCCTTCAACATATATAAGGAGGGGCAGGGCTCCCGAAAGAGGGACACGTTCTCACAAGTTAGAGGCGCCATATTCTTTAGGGCTAGACACAAAGAGCCGGTTTACCGCCGACTCCATGAGGGTGATAATGAGATCTAGCCTCAAACAACATGTAGGGCTATTATCGGATGATGTTTCCCGGGGCCCGAAGCTGTCTAAATCCTTGTATTGCATTACGTCTCTCGATTCCGCTCAACCCCTTCAAGCTACTACATAGATGTGCGGCCTCACGACTAAGTCCTTACCCTAGGACATCTGCCGTGACAATTCCACGACAGTTGGCGCCCACCGTGGGGCCTGCGCACGGTGGTGTTGATTTCTTGGACGGATTTTTTCTCAGGGATCGAGAAGTTTATAATCTTCCGGATGAAGAAAAGCCAATTATTGGAAGGATCTACATCAACGACGAGTTCATCCGATCGAAATCAAGATTGTTTCAGTGATGGCGTTCATCAGTTTGGTTGGCAAGACCGTCATATAGAAATTCCAAAGGCTCACCGTGATGGAGTCTCCATTTTTGTTCAGCAAGGATTCGCCGGATCTGATAGATGTAAATCACCAAGAGTGAAGTCTGTTTTAAACCCTAAGGTTGTAGAGCGTGACGCAAATAAACCCCAACGTCTAAATCCCTAAAGTCTATACCCTGTACTCATCGATGCCGGTTAATGTAAACCCCGAGTCTGTTTGGCGCATTGGGAAAAAGATGATCCTGGCCGGGATCAGTCTGGGCTCTCAATGACTACGTTGGCCAACCTGTCAGATTCATCCTCTATTCGAATCCTCCCGAGATGTGTGTATCGGCGGAGGCGGAGAGGCGCTGCCTCGCGCCCAAGGTGGAGAGAAGGACCGCCAGGAGAAGACCGGTCCGTCTACAGCAAGCATGCATGGTGCGGCGGTCGCTTCCCGAGTGCATCAGGCCGCACGGCGATCCCGGCGAGGAGGTCCTGCCACCAACGCTTCCTCTTCCAGTCCAGAACGCCTCCAAAACAAGCTGACCATTCATGTCTTGTGTCATGCCACTCAACTCGATTGATCTTTGGCCAACGCAAGTGGATTTAATCCACACAGTTCAAATGAGGTGTTGATCTATTGGTGTGTCTTACTTGAGGAGGGCGACGGGAATGCCAAACTTGATGGTGCCGAGAGACAGCGGCGACGGACAGTACCACCGGTCACCTGGAGTTGCATGCTTTGCGACTCACGAGAGAAATGGCAGGCGAGTGTCGAGGAGAACTATATGCATCATACGACGGCAACGACACGCGCCACCGAACGCTAGCTCGCAGCCCGGACGTGTCGTTGGCCTGCTGCACAAGCACATACTCCTGCTAGTTCAGCTGGTTGCCGACGTTGGGCTCGACCTGCTGAACCAACGGCATGACGACGACAGCTAACGGGTCAAGGGAGGGGAGATCGTCGATGCCTACGGTCGCAGATACCCTTCGTCGTGTACACCTTGCTTAGTTGCGGTCGACGAGCCTGGCGACCACCGCGAGCAGCAAGACGAGACGAGCAACGTCAGATGAACTGCGGCGCCACCCTGTTGCTGCACCGGTAACGACTGCCCCACGGAACCAACTCCATCTGTTGCTCCTACTCGCCACGCCGCGCCCTATTCGTGGAACACGTGGCGGCGGAATCGAATCCGCCCGGGCGCCGCCGCTCGCCTCGAGGTCGTGATGCCGCGCACGCAGCCGACAACCGACTAGTCCTCCGGCGAGAATAGAATTGACGGCGTCGGAGGTGGGCAGTCTCATCGCAGGCAAGGCTGTAGTGTGCTGTGGCGGAGGATTGGGAGCCAGAGCTTGTGACTGGACACGGCAGACATGCCCTGGATGACTGCGGTCTGTCTGCTAGGAGCTGCGCGACTTGATGAGCGTGACGGGCGACCTCCGCCGTGCTTGCAGCTGCTCATGCAATCTACTTCCAAGCGGCTCGGCGTCTCGGGAAGCAGTGCGGAGCTAAGGTTGCCCGCAGTCTGGTGCGGCAGTGGACGCAGGGAAGGTGTTTGAGAAAATTTCAGAGAGGAACAAGGAGGGAGGTGTACTTGCCACATAAGCATGTTGGCCCATGTGTTCAGTGAGAGAGACGAGCAATCCCGGCTGGGACTGTCCTTCCAAATAGGTCTAGAGTGGATTTAGGGTTACAATTAACCAGGATTGAGGAATACAGGGTATGGAGTTCAGGGATTTAGACGTTAGGGTTCCTTTATGTCGGACTCTACAACCTCAGGGTTCAAAGCAGACTTCACTCAATCACCAACGCACACGAGGCCAAGACCCAATCGAGCTATCGTGTCAGAAACTCAGAATATGGATCGGACACTGATTTGAAGGTTTAATAGCTATATACATCATATGGAATAAAAAAAGGGGTGGGGGATCCATGACCCGGAAGCTAATTGGGCCATCACCAGGTTCACCGCATCCGCTTTGAGACGCCGTCTCTTTCACGCTTGAGCCGCCAGGGCCTTCCTCGGCTCAAAAGCACCAACTCTGCCGTTCCAGCTGGCAAGTAGCCGTCGCCTGCGAGACACCACTTACCTAAGCGGACGAGCGCCTACGCTTCCAAGCCGGCCAGGCCTCAGCTAAGCTGCCGCAGCCTGCCTCAACTCGCCTCCGCCTCAGTGTCCGCCGCTTCATTGGCATTAGCGGCAGCAACTCTGGCTGAGTGCCCTGTTTTTCGCCCTGTGTCGCGCTGCTTCTACCGCGGCCGCCTCCGAGCGCCCTCGCCACCATCTGTCAGGACCTGCTTTGAGCCGTTGTCATGCTCACCTCTACTTCAAACCGGCTCTACTGTGCGTCGCTGCCGCGCCGAGTCGCCGCTCCAACTTCGAGCCGCAGCTTCCGACGAGCGCCGATGGGTGCCTCGCGCCACTACCTCTGTTGGCGTTGCCCCTGCCTTGAGCGTCGCTCCCTCCGTACCGCACTGAGCTACTCACGTCTGTGCGGTGTAGCAAGTCGCCAAGGATCAGGTCATGCTACAACTAAAAGCTCAAGTCACCAAGCCGTTTGTTTGTGCTGCTGTTTTCCACCTTGTCACACAAGGGGTCAATAGAGTTGGTACTGCTCGCTGTTGTGCGTGTTTCTACTACTCACTTCAAATGTTTTGAAGAATTTCCATTACTGCGCTTCAAATATGCAAACCACTAGGCATCAATCATGAAGTGCTTATCTGGTACTAGTTGAGCGAAGAAAATTCAGTTACGGAGTGGTGCTCGTTCAGTACTTTTTACATTAAGGCCAAGTTGACAAGAACACACAAGTTCGATGCACTGCTCGAGGTGCATGGCCCACTTAGAAGCTGAGGTGTTTCGTGGGTGTTTGTTTGGACGTGAAGGCCATCATTTGGTAAAATTGATGGGCAATCACTTCGTCCAAAAAGTACATCAGGTGATACCCATCCTGTCTATTTCATATGTATACAGTAATTTGTCTGCGAACAATTTCTCTGACTAGTGGTCTTTTTTGCAGGACAATTGTTCACTGCAAGAGTAGAGGGTCATGGATATATGGTTTGTGCCACTATTATAATGCGCCAGCATTTGACCATATTATAATATATGCGCACGCCATCGCTTCCGCGGTTCGGTCTACATTAACACGCCGGTGCCGCATCCGTTCTCATAAACCGGCCCAGCGGATACGCGTGCGAGTCGCTACCCCCGTTGCTGCGGTTACATCAATATGTGGCCGATTCAGCTGTCTACGCCTGCGATTAACTCGCCCGCACGTGCCGGCTTACAAGGCCGCGGCCGACTCATCTGTTATCCGGGCGAATCGGGTGATATCTTTCCTATTTATTTTTAATACCTATTAATTCACCCGAGCAAAAATACCTCGCCCTGCTGTATTTTATTGATACGTCCAAAACGTATCTATAATTTCTGCTTGCTCCATGCCACTTTTGGGTGATATTGCTATGATATTCATACACTTCCATACACTTTTGATCATATTTGGACTAACTTACTAATCCAGTGCACCCCAGTGCCAGTTTCTGTTTTCGGCTGTTTTTGTATTTCAGGTTTTCACGTTTTGAGAACTGCCCTGAAAATTTATATAAAAAATCAGCGAACCGGAAACAACACTGCGTCCGAAGGGCAGCCTGGGGGGGCCACAGGGGCTCCAGGCGCCCTGTGGGCGCCCCCCCCCCCTGGGCCGCGCCGGGGGGGCGCCTGGGCCCCCCGAGGCTCCCCCGGTGCCCTACTTTGGCATATATTTAAAGGGTTCCCCGTAACCCTCAGAACATGACTTCTTTTCGCGATCCCATCTCTGTTCCGCCGCCGCCGCCGCTTCCAAGATCGGGAGCACCAGGAGAACTCTTCCCGGCACCCTGCCGGAGGGGAGGATCACCACCGGGAGCTTCTCCACCATCATGGACGCCTCCCGGATGACTCGTGAGTAGTCTCCCTTGGGCCATGAGTCCATGACCAGTAGCTATGTGATGTTCTCCTCCCGTTCTTGTGCTTCACTAATTCGTCCTCGTGAGCTGCCCTACATGATCGAGGCACCTATGTAATCCTTATGCTGTTGCTATGTTGAGTTTGCTGGGATCCGATGGATTATGAGATTATGTTCAGATTGATCTTGAGTAATATATTTGATTCACCTCTTTTATATTTTAGTTCATAAGTAATTCTTGCATGTTCTCCGTTGTTATTTATTGCTTTGGCCGAGTAATAGGTAGTGACTCCAAGAGGGAACGTTATGCTCGATTGTGGGTTCATGCCCCTCGATGACTAGCTTGAGTGACAGAAACATGAGTCTAGGGGATGTGCTGTTGCCACAAGGGGGAAAACAACGGTGCTTGTGCCCGCGGGTGCAAGGATTGTTTACTTTACGCAAAGTTCTTTTAATGCAGTTGTCTGTTGAATGAGTTTACACTATGGGTGAGACTCGCAACTTAATACCAGCGAGATGTTCTGGATAGATATCTCAAGGTGGATGATTAGTAGTAGATATTGATGGATTTCGGTCTACTTACTTTGGCGTACCGCCCATGCTTTGAACCTCAACCTTTCTTGCAATGTAGTCAGCATTGGTTTGCGTCCGTGGTCCTGTCAATTGCCCAGCTGTAATTTGTTACCTCACATAGCTGTTTTATCGTCTTTTGGGAGAGAGACATCACTAGTGAACATCATGAGACTCCGGTCCATATTACCATCATTGATCACATACACTATTTACTTTTCGCTATTTTATTTACTATTGCAAAAAAACTATCTATCACTACTATCATTGCTTTTAACCCTTTGTGAACTACAAGGCCGGAGAGATTGACAACCTCTCTGTACTCGTTGGGAGCAAAGTTATTTGTATCTGTGTGCAGGTCCACGTTGATTGCTAATTGCGCCGTTAGCAATTGACACCTACTTGTTGAACCTAGGAGTCTCTGGGGATTCGATCCTTGGCATCTTTGCTAAGGGAAAACACTTCTACAATACTGCATCTTACACCTTCCACTTGGGGTAATCAACGAGGGGTTCGAGGCCCATCAAGGAGTATTTTCTGGCGCCGTTGCCTGGGACTCCACTCTTTAGGATAGGGGAGTTGCATGCTATCTTTTACCTTTGCTTTTTAGTCTTGTTAGTTTACCTTTCATTTTTTTTGCTTTAGTTCCTTTTATCGAAAATCACAAAAATAGTTATCTTGCTTGCTTGCTACTATGGGTTCCACCGAGAACACCAAGTTGTGTGACTTCACTAGTCACAACAACGATGACTTTATCAGCACACCTATCACTACACCTGCCACTTCAGCACCTTCATATGAAATTAAACCTGCTTTACTTAACTTAATCATGAGAGAACAATTCTCCGGTGCTGGAGATGATGCTGCTTTACACTTGAACAACTTTGTAGAACTTTGTGATATGCAAAAGTACCAAGAAATAGATGGTAATATTGTTAAGCTTAAGCTTTTACCTTTCTCCTTGAGAGGAGGAGCTAAAATTTGGTTTCAGTCTTTGCCTAGAAATAGCATAGATTCTTGGGACAAGTGCAAAGATGCTTTTATCGAGAAATACTATCCACCTGCTAAAATTATCCAACTTAGAAGTAACATCATGAATTTTAAACAATTGGATAATGAACACGTTGCCCAAGCTTGGGAACGTATGAAGTCTCTTATCAAAAACTGCCCTACTCATGGTTTGACTACTTGGATGGTTATCCAAACTTTTTATGCAGGCTTGAACTTTACCTCGCAGAACTTGTTAGACTCGGCCGCGGGAGGAACTTTTATGTCAACTACACTTGGTGCTGCCACAAAGCTTCTCGATGAGATGATGACCAACTATTCCCAATGGCACACCGAACGCGCTCCAACAGGTAGGAAGGTAAACTCTGTCGAGGAGATTTCCTCCCTCAATGAAAAAGCTGACTTGATCATGTCTCTACTTTCGAAACAATCTTCTGTGGATCCTCGTTATGATCCTTTGGATTCAGTGATTGCTGATGCTTATAGGAGTAACTTTGGTAGTAATTCTAGATCGTATGACAATGCTTATCCTACTACTAATAACTCTTTCCAAAAAGATAGAAATTTACTTGGCTATGAGAAACTGCTAGAAATAAAGAAGGCCACTAAGAATTACATGCACAACCAATATGAACAAAACAAAACCTTCTCGAGGCAATTAAATGAGCATACTGCTATCTTGCAAGACATTAGTAGACGATTAGAGAACATAAATATTGAGATTTCTAACCTCCAGACTAGACTCACTATCACTGAGACCCAAGTTTCCAATATGTCCCACACACAAGCTACTTTGATAAACCAAATGGCAGCTAAACCCGAAGTGGTTGCATCCCTAAGGGAGGAAGAGGAAAGAATTAAGAGCCTTCCTACCCACCACACTGTTGCTACTATCCAAGTTATTGAGGATGTTCACACTCTTAGCACCCAATGTACTCCTGGTCCCAACGGACCTATTAATGGTGATGCTATAGAAACTACCAAACAGGTGAACCTTAAGGACACCACTACTACTTTACTTGATGCTCGTGACCTTGATTTTGATAATTGCACTCTTACCGAAGTTATTGATTTCCTTCACAAGATGTCTAGAGATCACCGCACTAGCACACTAAACCTTGCCTTCACAGAGCATATCACTAATGCTCTCATCAAAGCTAGGGAGGAGAAACTTAGAGTAGAAGCCTCCATACCTAGAAAGCTAGAAGATGGTTGGGATCCTATGATAAAAATTTATTTGAATGACTTCTCTTGTTATGCATTATGTGATGTTGGTGCTAGTACCTCTGTTATGCCCAAAAGGATATATGATATGCTTAAATTGAAACCTTATGATTCTTGTTCTTTTGGTGTTCTTCTCGTTGATTCTTCCATAAAGAAACCTTTGGGGAGGATCGACGATGTTCTTATTGTTGTCAATGATAATTATGTGCCCGTTGATTTCACTATTATGGATATTGAATGTGATCCTTCTTGTCCAATTATTTTGGGACGTCCCTTTTTGCGCACCGTTGGTGTTGTCATTGACATGAAAGAGGGTAATATAAAATTTCAGTTTCCTCTCAAGAAAGGGATGGAACACTTCCCTCGTAAGAAGGTCAAGTTACCTTTTGAGTCCGTTGTACGGGCTAGCTATTCTTTTACTCTTGATAAAACTTGATCTATGCATTATGCCTAGCTTAAAGGCATAAAAGAAAGCGCTTTTGGGAGGCATCCCACATGAATAAAAATTTTGCTTTTGTTGTGTCTTGATGTTGTTTACTGCTGTAGCATCATCATTGTATCTTTGCTTTTCATATTTGTGCCAAGTATAGCCTCTGATAGCTAGAAAGTTCAAAAGTTGTGAGGTGCTGTCCAGGAAACAGATTATGTCCTTGGATAGAAAAATTCGTATAAAATCACCAGATCATCTTTTTGGTCTGAATTGTTTCGACAGCGTTCTCTATATAATTGTCTTTCGTGTGTCAGTTCTGAGTTTTTTGATTTGAGTTGCAGAAGTATCCCGAACAGGTCAATTACTGCCTGCTGTTCTGTTTTTCACAGATTATGTCCTGTTTTGCCTTACCTTCACTTTGCAAATTAAGAACTTGCTTTTTCTTTGCAAAAACCTTTTGGCAATCTTGAGAAACAGTAGAACTTCAAGAATATCCTTATTTCCAGCAAGGTATAATTATTTATTAAGGGTACTAACCTCGCTAATCAGATTATGATGAGTTATGTATGAAGGGAGTTTTCAAGTGTGCGTGGGAAGATGATAAAAAGATTCAGGAGTGTCAAGCGCTCAAGCTTGGGGATGCCCCCGTGCACCCCAAGAAATATTCAAGGAGACTCAAGCGTCTAAGCTTGGGGATGCCCCCGTGCATCCCCTTCTCCATCAACATTATCAGTTCGTCTTTCGTTCCGCTATATTTTTATCACTTCATGTGTTATGTGCTATGCTTGGAGCGTCTTGCTTTTAGTTTTCTTTTTAGTTTTTCAAAACGAGTCGGAACCCAGCATTCCTTTATGTGGGAGAGAAACACGCTCCACCTCTACCTAGAACATTACATAGAATTTTTTCATGTCTATCTATGCTGTGTGTGTTCTTTGTCTTTTAATAGCTACTATCATGCTTTGCTCTTAGTATTCATGCTTATCTTTTCAAGAGCTTTTATTTAGTTGGTTGCTTGAACTCTCTTTAATTACCATGCTCACCTTATTAAGAGAGTTTGCTTCCGTTGCATTGGTTAATGTGTCTATGATAAAGATGCTACTTGCATGATGGTGCTTAGTAGTTCAGGTTTTCTTATGGTTAATCTCAGATAGCTGGGGGGTTCCCAATGTGTTATTGGAGTACCAACTTGGTTTGTTTGCCTATGATGTGGTATGGTTTAGTAATATCTTCCTTCGAGAATTTATTTTGATTGACTTGGCGTATGCTCACGCATATTCAAGACTGTAAAGAAAGTCTGTCAAGCCTTGATGATCTTTTGTTTCTGAGTAGCGATATAACTACCATGCCTGATTCAATATTGCTTTGTCGCTCTGCATGATTATGACCGTCATTGCTCTCTTAGTTGGTCGCTCCCAGTCTTTTTGCTAACCTCCACCTGTACTAAGCAAACTAACCATGCAATACATAGCTCATGGGAAAGTAGCCTAAAAACTATTGTGGTAAAGAATATGTTGCTTATGTATCTTATTTCTTATGAGTTGCTTGCTGAGCGGTAACCATGTTTCTGGGGACGCCATCAACTGTCACACTTTTGTTGAATATCATGTGAGTTGCTATGCATGTTCGTCTTGTCTGAAGTAAGGGTGATTTACCATGGGTTGAATAACTATGCATATTGTTAGAGAAGAACATTGGGCCGCCAACCAAAGCCATGCATCATGGTGGAAGTTTTAGCTTGGACCTTAATCCTCAATCTCTCATGAGAATATGCTTATGCATTAAAGAGGAGTCCATCATCTATTTTCTATGTTGTCCCGGTATGGATGTCCTCAAGTTGAGATCTATCAAAAACGAGAAATCAAATGCGATTTATCTCCTTGGACCTTTGTACAGGTGGCATAGAGGTACCCCTTTGTGACACTTGGTTAAAACATATGCAATGCAATGATAACCCATGGGGATCCGAGCTAATTAGGACAAGGAGCAAGCACTATTAGTATTCGATGCATGAGGCTTGCAACTTATAGGATGTTTTATGCATGACACATATGAAGTACTACTACCGTTGACACAATTGCTTCCATGTTTTCAAAATAAAAAGCTCTAGCACTTAACCCTTTCTTTTACCTTTATGTTGAAGCACCAACTACTGAGAGCATGATTGTCATTCTGAGTGTAATGTGCATTGTTCCAAAGTAGCATTGTCTTTTGCATGATTGTGATATCGTTTATTCTGAAATGATTGTATCTAGTCATCACTTAAACCTTGAAGGTGCCCCTGCATTTATGTTTTGCATCACTAAAGGGGGCAAGCTAGATATCACTTGATCATATTTGCACATCATGTTCATTGCAAATCTTTTTGATGTTTCAGTTTCATGTTGTAAAACTTTCAGTCATTTGTGATTTTCTCTTGAGACAACTTAATTACTTTAGAATCATTGTCTCAGTAAGCTTTTGTCATATGACTATGAGAAAGTCCTATATGGTTAATAGCATGTCACCACAGAAATTATTCTTGTTATCATTTACCTACTCGAGGACGAGCAGGAATTAAGCTTGGGGATGCTGATACGTCCAAAACGTATCTATAATTTCTGCTTGCTCCATGCCACTTTTGGGTGATATTGCTATGATATTCATACACTTCCATACACTTTTGATCATATTTGGACTAACTTACTAATCCAGTGCACCCCAGTGCCAGTTTCTGTTTTCGGCTGTTTTTGTATTTCAGGTTTTCACGTTTCGAGAACTGCCCAGAAAAATCCAGAAAAATTATATAAAAAATCAGCGAACCGGAAACAACACTGCGTCCGAAGGGCAGCCTGGGGGGGCACAGGGGCTCCAGGCGCCCTGTGGGCGCGCCCCCCCCCCCCCTGGGCCGCGCCGGGGGGCGCCTGGGCACCCCGAGGCTCCCCCGGTGCCCTACTTTGGCATATATTTAAAGGGTTCCCCGTAACCCTCAGAACATGACTTCTTTTCGCGATCCCATCTCTGTTCCGCCGCCGTCACCGCTTCCAAGATCGGGAGCACCAGGAGAACTCTTCCCGGCACCCTGCCGGAGGGGAGGATCACCACCGGGAGCTTCTCCACCACCATGGACGCCTCCCGGATGACTCGTGAGTAGTCTCCCTTGGACCATGAGTCCATGACCAGTAGCTATGTGATGTTCTCCTCCCGTTCTTGTGCTTCACTAATTAGTCCTCGTGAGCTGCCCTACATGATCAAGGCACCTATGTAATCCTTATGCTGTTGCTATGTTGAGTTTGCTGGGATCCGATGGATTATGAGATTATGTTCAGATTGATCTTGAGTAATATATTTGATTCACCTCTTTTATATTTTAGTTCATAAGTAATTCTTGCATGTTCTCCGTTGTTATTTATTGCTTTGGCCGAGTAATAGGTAGTGACTCTAAGAGGGAACGTTATGCTCGATTGTGGGTTCATGCCCCTCGATGACTAGCTTGAGTGACAGAAACATGAGTCTAGGGGATGTGCTGTTGCCACAAGGGGGAAAACAATGGTGCTTGTGCCCGCGGGTGCAAGGATTGTTTACTTTACGCAAAGTTCTTTTAATGCAATTGTCTGTTGCATTGAGTTTACACTATGGGTGGGACTCGCAACTTAATACCAGCGAGATGTTCTGGATAGATATCTCAAGGTGGATGATTAGTAGTAGATATTGATGGATTTCGGTCTACTTACTTTGGCGTACCGCCCATGCTTTGAACCTCAACCTTTCTTGCAATGTAGTCAGCATTGGTTTGCGTTCGTGGTCCTGTCAATTGCCTAGCTGTAATTTGTTACCTCACATAGCTGTTTTATCGTCTTTTGGGAGAGAGACATCACTAGTGAACATCATGAGACTCCGGTCCATATTACCATCATTGATCACATACACTATTTACTTTTCGCTATTTTATTTACTATTGCAAAAAACTATCTATCACTACTATCATTGCTTTTAACCCTTTGTGAACTACAAGGCCGGAGAGATTGACAACCTCTCTGTACTCGTTGGGAGCAAAGTTATTTGTATCTGTGTGCAGGTCCACGTTGATTGCTAATTGCGCCGTTAGCAATTGACACCTACTTGTTGAACCTAGGAGTCTCTGGGGATTCGATCCTTGGCATCTTTGCTAAGGGAAAACACTTCTACAATACTGCATCTTACACCTTCCACTTGGGGTAACCAACGAGGGGTTCGAGGCCCATCATTTATACGCAGGAAAATTATATATTACAAAGTGGTATTATGCCGCGGAGATGGAGGCACGCTAACATCATTTGGCACAGGTGGTCGTCGTTACTCAACGGACTCCCGCACCGGCTTACAGCGCCGTGGCCATCTCCCGCGATCGCGCCGGTTTACCACGCCGTGGCCGTCTTTCGCGACCGCACCGGTTTACAACACGGAGGACAACTTGCTCATCTGCGCCGGCTTACAACACTACGGCCGACTCATGTGTCTGTGCTGCCTCTGATGCTGCGGTCGTTTTACTGTCCGCCCTGCGGTCCGGTCTATTCAACATACAGGGTTGGCTAACAGACACCGATGAGGATCATAAGGTCCAAATACATCAGGTGATATCCATCTAAATCTATTTTCTTGGCATATATTGTTTTCATCAAGAAAACAGTTACTTTGATCCGTATATTTTGATATGCAGGACAGTTTTTTTTAAAGGGACCAAAGAGAGTTTGTGGCACAGCACAACTCAAACATAGGTACCCGACGAGCACAACTCAGAAAGAGTATCACATGGGAGTTTCACCGAAAACTTACCATGGCCTCCTAAACTGGCGCCCTTGATGCATCAAGGAATCAGCCAGTGACGATCATCGAGTTGATCACCTAAGGCAAGACCCTTCAGAGGTTTTGAAACATTGGGTGGCGTGTCATCGATGAAGAAACGTCGGATTTAGAGCCTGGCAGCTCACAAAAAGCCTAGAGCCTGGCAGCTCACATAAAGCCTAGAGCCTGGCAGCTCACAAAAAGCCTAGAGCCTGGCAGCTCACAAAAAGCCTAGAATTTGGAGCCTGGCAGCTCGCAAAAAGCCTCGAATTTGGAGCCTGGCAGCTCGCAAAAAGCCTCGAATTTGGAGCCTGGCAGCTCGTAAAAAGCCTCGAGTACATGGTCTTATTTGCCCGAAAAAACTTTATTTTTATGATTTCACAATCTTGGTCGTCATGATCATTGGTTTTTTAACCAAGTCCATTGACGCGAGACTGGACAGCTACAAGGTTGACCATATGTCTACAGAGCTAAAAGTCTGGGTCATGAACACCAGCGAGAGTCAAACCGGCGTTCATCGTAACTCGGATCGGCCATCATATTAAGCCGACAAAAGAGCTAAGGGTTTCATCAGCACCCGTGCCTTACATTATTCCTGTCGGGTTAAGGTCTACAGGTACACTTAATCATAGGTAAGATAATGACCGGTGTTTATTAAACCGGCCTGGCTTTGACTATAAGTCGCCAGTATGAGACAAGATAATGACCGATGTTTGTTAACCCGGCCTGGCTTTTGATTATAAATCGCCAGTGTCATATATGGATAATCCGGTGTTTATCACAACCCGGTATGGTTTTATTATAAACCGGTGAAATATTGCAGGAGTTATCAATACTCAAGTTTTGGGTTATCATCCTTACTACATTGGCTTGGTAAAACCAACCGTGTGATCAAACATCACTGGAACCGGTCCTCAAACCGGGTTATATTATTCAAATCTTTAATAGCCAACATGGCTGGATTTTTATTATGGTTATCAAAATTATGATTAAGGTTTTCAAAATCGCTTTAAGCGCAATGGATATTATTTCATCGATGGAAATGATTTATTTTACAAAGGAATAGTCCCGAGTCACTGCAGGCTTACAACCCGGCACTTGGGGGCTACATTATTCAAGTTAAGATTACATCACATATGCAAGTCTCATGTCGCTGCAAGCATGCACCATGACACTTGGGGGCTAATGCAAAGTCATTTTTACTGGCCTTATTGAAAACCCGACTCATCATATTATAATGAGCAGGCCCTTGGGGGCTACCAATTGCTCCTGTCAACAATTCAAGGTACACAAGTATTAATCCATTATATTGAAGGGTCCACTGCTCAGTTGGTAAAGCACAAATCTCTTAACCTTGTGGACGTGGGTTCAAGCCCCATGATGGGTGTTACATTATATAAATGTTATTTTCATTGAAATATATAACAAGCCCCGGCTCAATATTACTGAGACGGCCCTTGGGGGCTACATGTTGTTGTTCAATTTTACATGTATTTTCAAAGTCCCTGCTCATAATTGCATTAATGACCCGGCCATTGGGGGCTACTGGTTGAAGTTTTTTGAGCATCAATCAATTACAAGTCCCAGGTTGCTGCAAGCATGACAACCCGGCACTTGGGGGCTACATAGGTGGAATATTCAGTTTTACTAGTGATTGGGATGAACAATCTGGATTTCTTCAAGGTTTCAACATTTATATTAAAACAAGTCTTAAGCTATCACTATGTTCTCTTCTTAAGACTTGGGGGCTACAGGTATTATACTATTATCGAAGAAATCTTTTCAAACTCTCTGTTTGAAGCAAACCAGTTTGATCCAGCGTCACCAATCATTATGACCCTATGGCTGCAACTCGGAGTTATTAATAATCATGAACTGGCTTTGGCAACAATCATGAACCGGCGCTCGCAACAGTCATGACCCGGAATCATCAGTTTTATGACACGGCAATTTTGGTAATCATAAACCGGCAAGTTCTACATCTTCAAGGCAGCTGGATATCAGTTGAATATTTCAAAGACCAATATTTTTGTCAATTCAGAGCATTGAAGGCCGATTCAAATGGATTCTTTATTTACAAAATATCTTTTGCAAGCAAATTGATTATGAAGTTGGTCTATTGACCCGGAGTTTTCAGAAGAAGTGCCTGGATTTTTTGCATTGGTAATGTTTGAACATATCTGCTAAGAAGATTTGCTATGAGATCATGGATACATATAAAGAAAGACATGACAAGGATTTAAGGATGATCAGGTGCCGGTTCAGGAAAATATTTTAACCCGGAGCACAACCTATCAAATTTGTTCTTGTGTTACGTATGCAGGAAGGATCAAGTTTACCATGAATAAATCCAAGCTAAACTGGGGGCTAATGTCGGGGATATACCCCGCGGTATGAACCGGACGGAAATATAACTCGGTCGGACTTGGCGGTTTACTTGAGACCCGGTTTACACTTGGTGATTCACTAGTGATCCGTCCTAACCAGACGGTTTACAAGCAACCTGCCTGAATAATATCACTCACTGGTAACCCGGCTGGCGGATCACGGATGACAAGGCCCAAGACCCAGAAGGCCGGTTCATGTTATGGTGGGCCGGTTTATGAAGAAAGCATAAGGAATATTCACCTACAAAGGAAGCAAGACTAGGATTCCCTGTAATAAAGCAATCCTAATCCTACGAGGACTAGTCATGTAACCCGCCCCTTCAACATATATAAGGAGGGACAGGGCTCCCGAAAGAGGGACACGTTCTCACAAGTTAGAGGCGCCATATTCTTTAGGGCTAGACACAAAGAGCCGGTTTACCGGCGACTCCATGAGGGTGATAATGAGATCTAGCCTCAAACAGCATGTAAGGCTATTACCGGATGATCTTTCCCCGGGCCCGAAGCTGTCTAAATCCTTGTCTTGCATTACGTCTCTCGATTCCGCTCAACCCCTTCAAGCTACTACATAGATGTGCGGCCTCACGACTAAGTCCTTACCCTAGGACATCTGCCGTGACAATTCCACGACAATGTTCATGCTCAACGCTGACACCAAATAACAATTACTTAGGTCTAAAACTAATCCCGAAGGTAGATGTAGAGGTAGCATGCCGACGGCGATCACAACAACTTTGGAACCATTTCCCACGCGCATCGTCACCTCGTTCTTAGCCAATCTTTGTTTAATCCGTAGCCCCTGTTTCGAGTTACAAATATGAGCAACCGAACCAGTATCAAATACCCAGGCACTACTACGAGCATTAGTAAGGTGCACATCAATAACGTGTATTGTCACAGTATGATTTTTGGCCCTTTCTTTTTCTTTTGTTTTTCTGAGATTTTTGCTTGAGTTTTCTTTTCAATGGCTTTGTGGTTTGGAAACTGAAGAAGATGCCCTCTTCTTTCTTTCCAGAGTGGCTTGCCATCCTCAATTCCTTCCCTAGACCTTGCCATTTTCATGCTAGCCCAAATCCGAGTATTCTTGTATTAGGAATATTCCTTTTTTCTATTAAAGGAATAACCATGTCTGCCCTAGGTTGTGAAGCAACCTATATTTCCATCACTCCTAAAATTCCCAAATAATTCTCATAAATTGTTTGGGTCATATCTTCGTCAAATATGGCAAAACATTTCCTTGCCATATTCAAAAATAATCCTCCAGTATTCATTTTCCTATTCTGTCCTAAATGGCACTTTGTGAAGCAAGTGCTATTTTCGTTTTCCCAATTGCCCTCAAACTTCTTGGACATCTTTTCATGTCCATCTATTTTCCACATGCCAAAATTCAACCTCATTTGCCTAGTAGTTATTTAATTATGATTTTACAAAGTTTCTGCCTAGAAAGAAACTTTGTGAAGGAGGTACAAGCTAGGCATATCCAAATGAGTTGTAATTTCGCATGCTCCTCAATATCGGCATATCATAGCCCTCCACCAAAGTTGAGCTCATGTGATGCCTCCATGTGAGCTCATCTTCAAATTCTATTATTCTGTTCAAATTTTCAGTTTGTGAAGCAAGTATATTTTATCTTGCTCCATTAAGGCTGAAAATTTTCCTAGGCCTTCTCCTATACATATAACCTAGCTCCACCAAATTTGGGTATATTTTGTTTAGCCAATTTTCCTCTAGAATGTTTTCAAGTTTCTGGACAGAGAGAATAGTTGTGAAGCAAGTACCATTTTGGCTTATCCATTTGGTATAAAAATTTTACAGCATCTTTATATGTCCATACCATCAAGCCTTGCAAAATTTAAGATCAATCCATTTCCCGTCAAACTTAACAGGATCGTAGTCCTTCCTTATCTAAACACGCCAGACAATTCCATTTGACCCAATCTAGTTCCTGTTGATCAGCAGTGCGCGGCCAAAGTTGATACAGCAAACTTCAGACGATCTTTCACACATCACCTTGGCTCCTTTTGCTGATCCATCTACTACCACAACCCCTCTGATGGAAAGACAACACTCTGGACAATTTTTCCCTGCCTCTTGTGTCCCCTCCTTGCCGGGCGCAGTGGTGACCGTGTCGTTTGCGGGTCTCTGCATGCGCTCTGGCAGCGTTGGCCGCGCTCTAGGCGTCGGGACGCGCCGGCCAGCTCTGCCTCGACGGTTTTCTCGCGTCTGAGCGTGCCGACCTGACTCCCCCTTCCTCTCCCGTCGCTCTCGTGTCCCTGCCCCCTCCAGAAACCTCCTCGCCGGAGCAAGCCGACGAGCGGCCACGGGCGCACGGTGTCCGTATGTCTCCGAGCTACTCCCGTCTGTTTCATCTGCTCCCCAGCGTCGTCTACCTCTCCGTGACCCTCTGTAGCGTGTCCGCTTATCCCTCGTCGCCTAACACGAGCTCATGCGCGTGCACACGCGTCCGTGGCGCCGGACACGCGTCCACGGCAACACCCGAGCGTGAACCGCCTTGCCCCGCTTATTTAAAGCCACCCCACCCCCAGTTATCCTCACCACTCGATCTCGCTCACTCCCAGAAGCCTCCCCGACCGCCTCCCTGAGCTCCAAGAGCTCCCGAGCTCTCCAATGGCCGCGTCGGCCGCCGATGGCCTCTGCTCGAAATCGAGCGAGCCAAGCATCCCCTCCCTCTCTCTTCGCCACCATAGCTTCACCCACTCCCCGACGCATCTCCCCCTTAGCTCAGTTCGTCGGCGGATCCACCGTTGCCGCTGTTCCATCTTCACCAGCACCGGCCGTCCGCCACGGCGAACGCAGCCGCCGTTCCCGAACTCTCCATCATCTACAACCCCCGGGGTCGCCTCTGCCTCGTTCCCCTGCATCCGTGGATAGGTCGGGCGCCGCCTGCGGTGGCCGGTAACGCCGGCAGGCCTCGTCGGGGCCGGCACTGCTCCGGCCACGCGCGAGCGAGGAGTTGAAGACGATGACCCCCACCCTGCCATCGGGCCCCAGCTGTAAGCGGCAGCGGTGGCGCACGTGTGGAGCTGGCGTGGCGGGCCCCGCCTCTCCTCTGGGTCCCACTCGTAAGCCGCACAGAGCCCGGCCCCGCCCTTGCCAGCGTGGCAAGCGGAGGCGTACTTCCTGAAGTACGCTACCGCTTCGCCGAAGGCGTAAAGCCTGGAATACGCCTTCTGCATCAACTCCGCGTGGCACTGATGGGCTTGGCCCATGCGCACAGTAGCAGCCGCCGTAGTTTCGGCCCAAGCTGGCCCAAAAGCTGCAGTGCATTTTTTCTTTTATCAGTGGAATAACTGTTCAGGGCCCGTATGTAAATAAAATATTTGCAGAACAATCCCTGGTAGAAAAACCATGTAACTTTTTACTCGTAACTCCGATTGAGATGAATCCAACGCCCACGTCTTCGTCTCGTCGAACCCTTTCTGTTCCCACCATTTTCATTATGTTTCAAAATTCTAAAAATTTCCATTTTCCCTTGCCCTACTCAGCCCCCTCCAAGAGAGAATATTTTTCGATGATTCGTTCCGTGATCCTTCCGCACTTCTCCCCGGAACCTTTTTCATCCTCAGGCAAGCCACAACAGCCACTTGCATGATAGCCATGCATTATCCATGGTTCTCAACTTGAATATTTAATAGAAATTTGCTATTATCTGTCTGCTTGATTGTTACTATTGTCATTGTTATGGTTATTCTCGTGGATTCATGCTCACTTTCATGCTATGATCTGTTGCTTCTTGTTAGTGTGTACTACTCGCTAGTATCTTGTTCACATATTATGCTTGGTAGTAGAAATACATGCTAGTAGTAGTAATGCTCGTCTGTTGCATGTTTGTTGTCTGCTATCTAGTACCGTGGTTGTGCCTGTTCTGTTGCAACTAGCTGTTTCCATGCTTACTTGGTAGTATTTTCGTTATGCTCTTGCATTGTATTTATTGTTGATGCTAGTATGTTCTCGCATGGTATTTATTTATGATGCTAGTAGTCAAGTACGCCATGAGTAGTGTTATACTTGTGATATTCATGCTCGTCAGTATGCCATGCTAATTTGGACATATGCTTCATTGTGGTTATGCTCGATGATTATGTTGCACCTCCATGCTTATGCTGATATCATGTTCATGCATTGTAGTTGCATCATGTTATTTTACGATGACTCGGCATTTTTTTGCATTCAAGCTTAACCGGATAATAATAAACTTGAACAACTATTGGCTGATTCATGGTGCCACCAAATCGAGCTTTTTCCATTGCAACCACGCTTACCTTATGGGAAGGTCTTAGCTCGGTCCTTTGTTGTGCCTCTCACCGGTGCCTCCCGCGAAGGAAGGTTATGGGCGTGCATACCTTGGGCCGATAAGCAGATATAACCTTGTGTGCTCATTTTTTTTGGATCCTTGTCCCTGTTTGGTACCGTTTTGCCACGACGGTGGCCGTTGGTATCTTTGGTAGACACGGGGCCACCCAAGACCTGGCCCTGAGAGGGAGATGGTCGGAGTGGCCGGGAGAGTGCCATGACAAAGGGAGGGTTTCGTCGGAACCTTTTGGTCCGCATGTATGGGAGTGCGAGGCCAGGGTTCCGTAGTGTGGGTAAAGTGTGCTACCTCTGTAGAGTGTATTTAATCTATCGATAGCCACGTCCTCGGTCATGGGCACAAGTTCGTGTCGGTCACACTGTGGGTCAACAGTAATAATGATAATGCGCTTAATAACAACCCTGGTTCGATGAGGAAAGAAGTTGGTTGCTTATGTGATCTTGAGAGGATCACTGTGGTATCGTGCGTACCGACTATTGGATATTTTGGATGTTATGCGAGAGTCAATGGTAAAGGTCAAGCTCCTTGTGGTCATAAATTATTACTACGGTATTGTTAATACCAAGCTTGATTGGATCTTGAGATGATCATGTGGTGTCCGTGCTGGTAAGTGATGCATGTGATGGTTACGAGGTAACCGAGCAGAGTAAGTTGGTGAATGATATTGTCATCATGTTGCATACTAGTATTATCATGTTCATATGTTCATGCCATGTTCGTATTGTTCTAGTTGTATTGTCTCGTCCATGCTATGATTGATCTGATAGTATCATGTTAATCCTGGTTAATCTGTAATTGCCATGCTATTGTTTGTCTTGATTGTTTTGGTTGCTATGAGCATGCAAGTACATTCAATGTACTGACTTGGCGTGTCATGCCAGCTTTTCAGGTCATGCCGGATATGTTTGCTTGTTTGCCGTGGAGTCGTGCGTGCGAGCTAGGATAAGCGTTCCAGCTAGAGTCCCTGCGGAGTGGAGTTCACCACCATCGTCGCTGTTCCGCTGCCAGTAGTCTTTCCGCTGTGTTGTGTTGTTCTGCCGCTTGCATGGAGCTAACGTGGCACGAGTAGTTTTGCCCTGCCGATGTAAACCCCTTGTACCCAAATATATTATAATAAAGAGCTGGTTTGTTCTATGCTAAGCAGTGTCGTATTCCAGAGGACTTCTCCTCGATCTCTGAGCTGGAATACGGGGCGTTTCGGTTTCTCTGAGCCGGGGTGCACATCAATAACGTGTATTGTCACATCATGATTTTTGGCCCTTTCTTTTTCTTTTGTTTTTCTGAGATTTTTGCTTGAGTTTTCTTTTCAGTGGCTTTGTGGTCTGGAAACTGAAGAAGATGCCCTCTTCTTTCTTTCCAGAGTGGCTTGCCATCCTCAATTCCTTCCCTAGACTTTCCCATTTTCATGCTAGCCCAAATCCCAGTATTCTTTTATTAGGAATATTCCTTTTTTCTATTAAAGGAATAACCCTGTCTGCCCTAGGTTGTGAAGCAACCTATATTTCCATCACTCCTAAAATTCCCAAATAATTCTCATAAATTGTTTGGGTCATATCTTCGTCAAATATGGCAAAACTTTTCCTTGCCATATTCAAAAATAATCCTCCAATATTCATTTTCCTATTCTATCCTAAATGGCACTTTGTGAAGCAAGTGCTATTTTAGTTTTCCCAATTGCCCTCAAACTCCTTGGACATCTTTTCATGTCCATATCTTTTCCACATGCCAAAATTCAACCTCATTTGCCTAGTAGTTATTTAATTATGATTTTACAAAGTTTCTGCCTAGAAAGAAACTTTGTGAAGGAGGTACAAGCTAGGCATATCCAAATGAGTTGTAATTTCGCATGCTCATCAATATCGGCATATCATAGCCCTCCACCAAAGTTGAGCTCATGTGATGCCTCCATGTGAGCTCATCTTCAAATTCTATTATTCTGTCCAAATTTTCAGTTTGTGAAGCAAGTATATTTTATCTTGCTCCATTAAGGCTGAAAATTTTCCTAGGCCTTCTCCTGTCCATATAACCTAGCTCCACCAAATTTGGGCATATTTTGTTTAGCCAATTTTCCTCTAAAATGTTTGTAAGTTTCTGGACAGAGAGAATAGCTGGGAAGCAAGTACCATTTTGGCTTGTCCATTTGGTATAATTTTTTTACAGCATCTTTATATGTCCATATAATAAAGCCTTGCAAAATTGCATATCAAGTTGATACTCCATGTGCGTGTATCATCATGATCAAGTTTCTGGACCTAATCTGAGGTTACAAAGCAACCCAGTTGTTTTGTGATCCATTTCCCCTCAAACATAACAAGATCGTAGTCCTTCCTTATCTAAACACACCACACAATTCCATTTGACCCAATATAGTTCCTATTAATCAGCAGTGCGTAGCCAAAGTTGATACAGCAAACTTCAGACGATCTTTCACACATCACCTTGGCTCCTTTTGCTGATCCATCAACTCCCACAACCCCTCTGATGGAAAGACAACACTCTGGACAATGTTTCCCTACCTCTTGCGTCATTTGCGGGTCTGTGCACACACTCTGGCTGCGTTGGCCGCGCTCTAGGCGTCGGAACGCGCCGGCCAGCTCTACCTCGATGGTTTTCTCGCGTCTGAGTGTGCCGACCTGACTCCCCCTTCCTCTCTCGTCGCTCTCGTGTCCCCGCTGTTGGAAATATGCCCTAGAGGCAATAATAATTTGGTTATTATTATATTTCCTTGTTCTTTATAATTGTTTATTATCCATGCTAGAATTGTATTGATAGGAAACTCAGATACATGTGTGGATACATAGACAAAGACCATGTCCCTAGTAAGCCTCTAGTTGACTAGCTCGTTGATCAACAGATGGTCACGGTTTCCTGACCATGGACATTGGATGTCATTGATAACGGGATCACATCATTAGGAGAATGATGTGATGGACAAGACCCAATCCTAAGCCTAGCACAAGATCGTGTAGTTCGTATGCTAAAGCTTTTCTAATGTCAAGTATCCTTTCCTTAGACCATGAGGTTGTGCAACTCCCGGATACCGTAGGAATGCTTTGGGTGTGGCAAACATGACAACGTAACTGGGTGGCTATAAAGGTGCACTACGGGTATCTCCGAAAGTGTCTGTTGGGTTGGCACGAATCGAGACTGGGATTTGTCACTCCGTATGACAGAGAGGTATCTCTGGGCCCACTCGGTAGGACATCGTCATAATGTGCACAATGTGATCAAGGAGTTGATCACGGGATGATGTGTTATGGAACGTGTAAAGAGACTTGCCGTAACGAGATTGAGCAAGGTATCGGTGTACCGACGATCGAATCTCGGGCAAGTGCTATACCGATAGACAAAGGGAATCGTATACGGGATTGATTGAATCCTTGACATCGTGGTTCATCCGATGAGATCATCGTGGAACATGTGGGAGCCTGTTGGGGAACGTAGTATTTTAAAATTTTCCTACGATCACGCAAGATCTATCTACCAGATGCATAGCAACGAGAGGGGAGAGTGAGTCTACGTACCCTCGTAGACCGAAAGCGGAAGCGTTAGAACAACGCGGTTGATGTAGTCGTACGTCTTCACGGCCCGACCGATCAAGCACCGAAACTACGGCACCTCCGAGTTCTAGCACACGTTCAGCTCGATGACGTCCCTCGAACTCCGATCCAGCCGAGTGTTGAGGGAGAGTTCCGTCAGCACGACGGCGTGGTGACGATCTTGATGTTCTACCATCGCAGGGCTTCGCCTAAGCACCGCTACAATATTATCGAGGAGAACTATGGTGGAGGGGGGCACCGCACACGGCTAAGAGATCAAGAGATCAATCGTTGTGTCTAGAGGTGCCCCCCTGCCCCCGTATATAAAGGAGGGAGGGAGAGGCCGGCCCTAGAGGGGGCGCACCAAGTGTGGGGAGTCCTACTAGGACTCCCAAGTCCTAGTAGGATTCCCCTTTCCTTTCCGGAGTAGGAGAGAAGGAAAGAGGGGGAGAGGGAGAAGGAAAAGGGGGCTGCACCCCTTGTCCAATTCGGACAAGAAGGGGGGGTGCACGCCTCCTTCCTTTTGGCCTCTCTCCTCTATTCCCGTAACTCCCCGGTACTCCGAAAATACCCGAATCACTCGGAACCTTTCCGATCTCCGAATATAGTCGTCCATTATATCGATTTTTACGTCTCGACCATTTTGAGACTCCTCGTCATGTCCCCGATCTCATCTGGGACTCCGAACTCCTTCGGTACATCAAAACTCATAAACTCATAATAAAACTATCATCGAAACCTTAAGCGTGCGGACCCTACGGGTTCGAGAACTATGTAGACATGACCGAGACACGTCTCCGGTCAATAACCAATAGCGGAACCTGGATGCTCATATTGGCTCCCACATATTCTACGAAGATCTTTATCGGTCAAACCGCATAACAACATACATTGTTCCCTTTGTCATCGGTATGTTACATGCCCGAGATTCGATCGTCGGTATCTCAATACCTAGTTCAATCTCGTTACCAACAAGTCTCTTTACTCGTTCCGTAATACATCATCCCGCAACTAACTCATTAGCTGCAATGCTTGCAAGGCTTATAGTGATGTGCATTACCGAGTGGGCCCAGAGATACCTCTCCGACAATCGGAGTGACAAATCCTAATCTCGAAATACGCCAACCCAACAAGTACCTTCGGGGACACCTGTAGAGTACCTTTATAATCACCCAGTTACGTTGTGACGTTTGGTAGCACACAAAGTGTTCCTCCGGTATTCGGGAGTTGCATAATCTCATAGTCATAGGAACATGTATAAGTCATGAAGAAAGCAATAGCAGTAAAACTTAAACGATCATAGTGCTAAGCTAACGGATGGGTCTTGTCCATCAGATCATTCTCCTAATGATGTGATCCCGTTGATCAAATGACAACTCATGTCTATGGCTAGGAAACATAACCATCTTTGATCAATGAGCTAGTCTAGTAGAGGCATACTAGGGACACTCTGTTTTGTCTATGTATTCACACATGTATTAAGTTTCCGGTTAATACAATTCTAGCATGAATAATAAACATTTATCATGATATAAGGAAATAATTAATAACTTTATTATTGCCTCTAGGGCATATTTCCTTCAGTCTCCCACTTGCACTAGAGTCAATAATCTAGTTCACATCGCCATGTGATTTAACACCGATAGTTCACATCGTCATGTGATTAACACCCAAAGGGTTTACTAGAGTCAATAATCTAGTTCACATCGCTATGTGATTAACACCCAAAGAGTACTAACGTGTGATCATGTTTTGCTTCGTGAGAGAAGTTTAGTCAACGGGTCTGTCACATTCAGATCCGTATGTATTTCGCAAATGTCTATGTGTCTACAATGCTCTGCATGGAGCTACTCTAGCTAATTGCTCCCACTTTCAATACGCATCCAGATTGATACTTAGAGTCAGCTGGATTTAGTGTCAAAGCTTGCATCGGCGTAACCCTTTACGATGAACTCTTTATCACATCCATAATCGAGAAACATTTCCTTAGTCATCCTGTTACTAAGGATAATTTTGACCGGTGTACAGTGATCTACTCCTGGATCACTATTGTACCCTCTTGACAAACTCATGGCAAGGTACACAACATGTTTGGTACACAGCATGGCATACTTTATAGAACCTATGGCTGAGGCATAGGGAATGACTTTCATTCTCTCTATATTTTTCTGCCGTGGTCTGGCTTTGAGTCTTACTCAACTTCACACCTTACAAGTCAGGTAAGAACTCCTTCTTTGACTGATCCATTTTGAACTACTTCAAAATCATATCAAGGTATGTACTCATCGAAAGTCTTATCAAGCGTCTTGATCTATCTCTATAGATCTTGATGCCCAATATGTAAGCAGCTTCACCAAGGTCTTTCTTTGAAAAACTCCTTTCAAACACTCCTTTATGCTTTCCAGAAAATTCTACATCATTTCCGATCGACAATATGTCATTCACATATACTTATCAGAAAGGTTGTAGTGCTCCCACTCACTTCTTGTAAATACAGGCTTCACCGCAAGTCTGTATAAATCTATATGCTTTGATCAACTTATCAAAGCGTATATTCCAACTCTGAGATGCTTGCACCAGTCCATATATGGATCGCTGGAGCTTGCACATTTTGTTAGCACCTTTAGGATTGACAAAACCTTCTGGTTGCATCATATACAAGTCTTCTTTAATAAATCCATTAAAGAATGCAGTTTTGTTATCCATTTGCCAGATTTCATAAAATGCGGCAATTACTAACATGATTCGGACAGACTTAAGCATCGCTACGGGTGAGAAAGTCTCATCGTAGTCAACTCCTTGAACTTGTTGAAAAACTTTCGCAACAAGTCGAGCTTTGTAAACAGTAACATTACTGTCAGCGTCAGTCTTCCTCTTGAAGATCCATTTATTTTCGATGGCTTGCCGACCATCGGGCAAGTCAACCAAAGTCCACACTTTGTTCTCATACATGGATCCCATCTCAGATTTCATGGTCTCAAGCCATTTTGCGGAATCTGGGCTCATCATCGCTTCCTCATAGTTCGTAGGTTCATCATGGTCCAGTAACATGACTTCCAGAACCGGGTTGCCGTACCACTCTGGTGCGGAACGTACTCTGGTTGATCTACGAAGTTCAGCAGTATCTTGATCCGAAGTTTCATGATCATCATCATTAGCTTCCTCACTAATTGGTGTAGGAATCACTGGAACCAGTTTCTGTGATGTACTACTATCCAATTCGGGAGAAGGTACAATTACCTCATCAAGTTCCACTTTCCTCCCACTCACTTCTTTCGAGAGAAACTCCTTCTCTAGAAAGGATCCACTCTTAGCAACAAAGACCTTGCCTTCGGATCTATGATAGAAGGTGTACCCAACAGTTTCTTTTGGGTATCCTATGAAGATTTACTTCTCCGATTTGGGTTCGAGCTTATCATGTTGAAACTTTTTCACATAAGCATCGCAGTCCCAAACTTAAAGAAATGACAGCTTATGTTTCTCGTCAAACCACAGTTCATACGGTGTCATCTCCACGGATTTAGATGGTGCCCTATTTAACGTGAATGTATCTGTCTCTAATGCATAACCCCAAAAGCGATAGTGGTAGATCGGTAAGAGACATCATCGATCGCACCATATCTAATAAAGTACGGTTATGACGTTCGGACACACCATTACACTATGGTGTTCCAGGTGGCGTGAGTAGTGAAACTATTTCACATTGTTTTTACTGAAGGCCAAACTCGCTAACTCAAATATTTTACCTCTACGATCATATCGTAGAAACTCTTATTTTCTTGTTACGATGATTCTCCACTTCACTCTGAAATTCTTTGAACTTTTCAAATGTTTTAGACTTGTGCTTCATTAAGTAGATATACCCATATCTGCTCAAATCATCAGTGCAGGTCAGAAAATAACGATACCCGCCGCGAGCTTCAACACTCATTGGTCCACATACATCTGTATGTATGATCTCCAACAAATCTGTTGCTCGCTCCATTGTTCCGGAGAACGGAGTTTTAGTCATCTTGCCCATGAGGCCTGGTTCGCAAGCACCAAGTGATTCATAATCAAGTGATTCCAAAAGTCCATCACTGTGGAGTTTCTTCATGCGCTTTACACCATTATGACCTAAACAGCAGTGCCACAAATAAGTTGCACTATCATTATTAACCTTCCATCTTTTGGCTTCAATATTATGAATATGTGTATCACCACGATCGAGATCCAACAAACTATTTTCATTGGGTGTATGACCATCGAAGGTTTTATTCATGTAAACAGAACAACAAATATTCTATGACTTTGAATGAATAACCGTATTGCAACAAATATGATCAAATCATATTCATGCTCAACGCAAATGCCAAATAACATTTATTTAGGTTTTACACTAATCCCGAAAGTATAGGGAGTGTGGGATGATGATCATATCAATCTTGGAACCACTTCCAACACACATCGTCACTTCACCTTTAACTAGTCTCTGTTCATTCTGCAATTCTCGTTTCGAGTTACTAATTTTAGCAACTGAACCGGTATCAAATACCCAGGGGTTGCTATGAACACTAGTAAAGTACACATCAATAATCTGTATATCAAAATATACCTTTGTTCACTTTGCCATCCTTCTTATCCGTCAAGTATCTAGGGCAGTTCCACTTCCGGTGACCATTTCCTTTGCAGTAGAAGCACTTAGTTTCAGGCTTGAGTTTTAGCTTTGGGTTTCTTCACGGGAGTGACAACTTGCTTGTCATTCTTCTTGAAGTTCCCCTTCTATCCCTTTGCCCTTTACTTGAAACAAGTGGTCTTGTTAACCATCAACACTTGATGCTTTTTCATGATTTCTACCTTCGCCGACTTCAGCATTGCGAAGAGCTCGGGAATTCCTTTCGTCATCCCTTGCATATTATAGTTCATCACGAAGTTCTACTAACTTGGTGATAGTGACTAGAGAACTTTGTCAATTACTATCTTATCTGGAAGATTAACTCCCACTTGATTCAAGTAATTGTAGTACCCAGACAATCTGAGCACATGCTCACTGGTTGAGCTATTCTCCTCCATCTTGTAGGCAAAGTACTGTCAGAAGTCTTATACCTCTCGACATGGGCATGAGTATGAAATACTAATTTCAACTCTTGGAACATCTTATATGCTCCGTGGCGTTCAAAACGTTTTTGAAGTCCCGGTTCTAAGCCATAAAGCATGGTGCACTTAAACTATCAAGTAGTCATCATACCGAGCTTTTGTCAAAACGTTCATAACGTCTACATCTGCTCCTGCAATAGGTATGTCACCTAGCGGTGCATCAAGGACATATTTCTCTGTGCAGCAATGAGGATAATCCTCAGATCACGGAACAATTCCGCATCATTGCTACTAACATCTTTCAACTTAGTTTTCTCTAGGAACATATAAAAAATAAACGGGGAGCAA